>WUAM01000431.1:17516695-17566567 GCA_024336885.1 Actenoides hombroni
TCTTTGCATTAAAAAATGTGAATGTATGTCTTTGATAGCTCTGCATCTCTGTTATAAAATTATGGATATTGGTATTTGCTGTGTTTCAATAAGCACTCTCTGATATTGTCCGTATTAGAAAACCTGAGACCGCATTCTTGACCAGCGTTTTATCAAAGGTGGTATATTCTCCATGTAGTTTTGGGTATGATGAATAAGCATTATGTATGGAATGTAAGAAAGTATCTCAGTGAGATATTTTCGTACCTAGTACTTGAAAATTGAAGCTGATGAATATTCTTGTCGATGGTAATCTTTCAACGTGTAAATCTCTGATTGTCCAAGAGGAATTTGTCAAGAAATAACATCCTGAAGCAAAGTTCTTTAGTACCTTTTTTCTGTGGTTTCTACTATCTATGGTGTATGTATACTAGAGGCTTTGAGACACTTGTGTCATCTTATAGTAATAAAATGCCATAGTAATTTCATTTAAAATACTAATTTCTAAAACATCAGTCTGCATTAATATGTAGTCATTTCTTGATTTTTTTATAACCTTGCTGTAGAACATTTATAGCATTGCTGATAGTTAGAATTTTATTGATTTTTACCTTTTACTGAATTTTACCGATTTTTACCTTTTACTGAATTTTACCTTACATCAGAATCAATTCTGTTAAAAAATACATGGTTGATTCTCTGAACTTAAGTGACTTCTGAACTTCTCAATGAACTTATTTCAATGAGCCATGTCTAACTTGACAAACCAGCATGTTGTCAAGGAGACTACTGTCCTGGAAGAGTGAATAAAAATGAAAATAAAATAAAATTTCCATCTACAGAAATGACCTAACCTACAGATATGCTCTGATGTTGAAGGCTCATTGATTTGAAATAATACATAAAAGTTTCTGAAAAAGGGACTCAAATAACTGTAATTTTCCTCTTTATTTTTCAGAAAAAAGTTGAGAGCAAAATTAATCTCTAGAGAATGAAAAATAAATTTAAAATATCATCTAGAATTGGAAATTCAGAAATTTTCAGTTTACATGTTCAACTCTATATTCTCCCATTGTGGCAGTGTTCCAAATCCTCATAGACAGTAGCTGACACTGTCAAGTATTCAGTCATGCAGTTTATTGGATTCTTCACTGTTCATAGCTGACAGGGTTTCCAAGTTATATTGAGTTATATTTTCATGCAGGCAGGTAGCCAAGCTTATCATCTTTATTCTTCTTCATTGTGGGTTTTTGTTGTTTTGGTTTGGGGTTTGTTTGTGTGTTTGTTTTGCTTTGGGGTTTTTTGTTTGTTTTGTTTGTTTGGGTTTTTGGTTTTGTTTGTTTGGTTTTGGCTTTGTTTTGGTTTTTGTTTTTCTCTGCATAGCAGACTTTACTTCTAATAGAAATTGATAGCAATGTTTTGAAAAATTGTAATTTAACTTTGTGGGAAATTATGTATTCTCTGTAAAAAAAATTTGGTACAACAATGATGTTTTCTCCAGTTCTGCCCAGCTATTTCTCTCTTTCCTGAAAACTGAGGTTCTAGTCTGTGTTTGGTTTGGACTTTTGCAAGATTACCAGCAAATATGTCACATGCGTTTGTATACATGCACTCTTTCAAACACACATATGTCTGCACTCTACAAAAATTGCATTATTTCCATAGGGAAGAGGTAGAATGTATCTGTGTCCCATCTATTTAAAAAATATTTTTCTCCATCTAAACCTATACAGAACTTGCAAGAAACTTTTTTTCATTTCTTCTACCCACTTGACTCTGCTCATCTGTTGATTATATATGTGTAATTTCATACTATTAATTGCTTTGGGTAATGTGGGATAATTTGCAAATTGTGTTTAATGACCAAACTACACTCTTTTAAGAGTTGCTCTGTGATGCAAATCATCTACCTTGTGCTTGTTTAGAGCTTATCATTAATTTCTGAGAAATTAAATATTGAGTGAATTCATTCATAAAGTTCATTCAGAAAGAAACTGTATCCTGTGATTAGAAGGGAAAATCCATCTGTTTTTATTTTCAGCTATAGAGCTGAAGCTGGTCAAAATTAACAATTTCTTTCAGTGAAAATCTGTTTTAAAATGCAGTTTTCTCCTGAATACAATGAAATATTTAATGAAATAGTAAGAAAAAAAAAAAGTGGTTTTAGGTCTATTCAAATAATATTTTCACACAACATATTGGATATGAGACTGTAAACAATATAAGCTATTAGTAAACTACTTATGAGTTGTGGAACAAACTCTGACCTGAAGTTGTCTATACTGTTGACCACTAGCATGTTTCCTGGGATGTTTCTTGCATGTACCAACATAAAATTTTAGTCAATTTATGGTTATATGTTGTGTAGTAGCATGCAAAATATTTGCAACTGACATTCGAGATAAAGTCATTCTGGTTTTGACTGAAATATATTTAGGGGGGAGGAGTACTAAAGCCACATGGTCAGAAGCTCTGCTGCACCACTTGACCTCAGTGATAGAGAACAGACCCCGACGCATTTATTTGTAGATAATGGCCATGGAGACCTGCCTATAAAAGAGACTGATGGAACTAAACAAAATTACTTGTACCTCTCAAGATAAGTACTAAGCAGGGTACAGATTTAATATCTAATTTTCTCCCCTAAAATGTTTTATGTCTATGTTGTATCTAATTTTAAGAGAGATAAATAAGATAATTTGTATTCTTGAGATGCACACTTCTTTTCATACACTGTAAAATTAGTTTAGGGTAACTAGCTGAGAGATTCTGCTTGGTGTTTCAAGTCAAGTCAGATAAATGTCCCACTGACATCTGTTCTGACTCCTTTATCTGAGGTGGTATTTATACACTTGAAGAGTGGAAGGTAAATTTACAGTTCTGTGGTTCTTCGTTCTTTTTTGGGTTTTCCAGAAGAGAGGCTGGACAGCTGTCAAAGGTTGTCTTTCTGGGACTTTCACATTAGTTTCTTCCGTAATATTTTCTATTCAATGCTAAAGTAGGATCTGCTGAATTAACTGTTTATAAACTGAGCTGATTCCAGTTAAGATTATGGTGACTCCAGGTATAGAGTATTTAATTTTCCTGCCAAGGTTGAGTGGCTCTTGCAGTGAAGACTAGTAGCCTACAGAAATAGAAAATTAAAATTCAAATGTAAATGTTCATACACACACAGAGAGCATTTCAGATGTTCTCATCAGCCACTGTGGGCTGAACAGATCTGACTTCAGTTAAAGTGTTCTATATTTGAAGAATAGTTATTGACCCTTCTTCAGTTTAAATAATCTTATTTTCACAGGTTCTGCATACGAAACAATTTCATTGCCTTACAACATCCTGAATATTAATTTTCTGTGATCTCTTTAGGATGAACTTCAACAGACCTAACTTAAATCACAATGATTCTTTTAACAGTTTACATGAGGTTTTATGGGAAACACATAACTTCAGGATGCCTATCATGATTTATTGACCCTTTTTTTCCAATGGCAATTACTGATGTGCACTGAAACACATCAGAAGTTCTTGAATGTGACTACAGTCACCACTGCACTTCTCTTCTAGGTGTGTATTGCATAAGTCAGCAAATGATTTTAGAAGATCAAGATGGATACTGTTTAGCATCTAGAGATCTTTTCATGTGGAAATAATAATTACATTGAAGTATTTTTAGAAACCTAACTGGAGTTTGTGCGAATTCCTTCTTTAACCCTTAACTTTCTAAATAGAATGGTCACACTTTCCCTATATAGAATTAAAAACAAGGCCTTATTAACTCATATTCCTAGAAGTAAAATAATCTATATTTTCTTACCTGACACTTTTCTGGAATACTATAGAAAACAGGAGTTTATAACATTTATCATCAAATTATTGCAACATTTTCTTTTCTTTGCTTCCCTTTTCTACCAAAATACAAAACTGGATTTCTTCAAAATTAGTGTGAGGAAAGTGGAAATACAGACACTGAACTAAAGGTCAGCTTCTGGGCTTGTGTCTGGTTCACTAGATGTTCTAAAATAAGTCAGAACTTCTCCAATTAATCCTTAATTATTCCACAGAATACTATAATAGTTTTTAGCTTTTTCTTATGAGTATTGTGAATTAAAATCTGAGCAGGACTTTGACACCCTGAAATGAGCAAACTGTCTCAATGCAATATATCATCATCCTTATAGGGCAGAAGAAAGAATGATGGAGTCTGGAGAAAAAGTGATCTTTTAGAAAACATAAAATTAGGTCTGCAGAAGCTAAGAAGAATTTATAACAAATGGCCTAGATCAGAAGGAAAGACTAAAGAAGAGAGAGATAAATATTATTTATTCCCACCTCGGCTGTTGCTGAACCAGATTCTCTGAGGTTTTGCTACATCTGAAGTATGTAGGTTATCCTCATTTTTACTTACAGCTGACATGACACGTATAAATTTGCAAAGGTCTCAGTTTTACTGATGACACTTGTAAATCTCACCAGGTAAATGTGAGATTAAAGTTAGATACTGCTAATTTATCTACCTAGTAGATCTATGCATAGAGTGATAAACTATCAGCCATCAATGCTGATATAATTTATTTTTGTAACAAGGGATAGATAATGGCAAATTTATAATGCATTCTTGTCACTTAGAGTGTAATAAGAACAGAAAATATCACAAACTTAATTTGTTCTAGTGAAAATTGTCAAATTGTAATGAGAACAGAAGATAGCACAAAAAAATGTAGTAATTTTCTGAGCTTCCCAAAATGCAATCTCCCTGTTGCCCTCATAGAATCTTAGAATGGTAGAGGTTGGAAGGGACCTCTAGAGATCATCTGGTCCAACCCCCCTGCCAGAGCAGAAACACCTAGGGCATGCCACATAGGACCATGTCCAGGTGGGTTTTGAAAGTCTCTAGACAGACTCCACAACCTCTCTGGGCAGCCTGTTCTAGACTCAGTCACTGTCACAGTAAAGAGGTTTTTCCTCATGTTGAGGTGGAACTTCCTGTGTTTCACCTTGCTACCATTGCCTCTTGTCCTATCCCAGGGCACAAGTGAAAAGAGACTGGCCCCTTCGGCTTGACACGCACCCTCCAGATATTTGTAAACATTAATAAGATCCCCTCTCAGTCTTCTCCAGGATAAACAGCCCTGAGTCTTTCAGTCTTTCCTCATAAGAGAGATGTTCAAGTCCCTTCATCATCTTCATAGCTTTCCATTGGACTCTCTTTAGTATTTCCCTGTCTCTTTTGAACTGGGGAGACCAGAACTGGACACAATACTTCAGATGTGGTCTCACTAGTGCAGAGTAGAGGGGGAGGAGAACCTCCCTTGACCTGCTGGCCACACTCTTCTTTATGCACCCCAGGATACCATTGGCCTGCTTGGCCACAAGTGCACATTGCTTATTGTCCAGCAGGACTCCAAACTCCATGGAGCTGTTTTCCAGAAGGTCTACCCATCACCTCTACTGGTGCATGGTGTTATTCCTCTCCAGCTGTAGAACTCTACACTTGCCCTTGTTGAACTTCGTTAGGTTCCCCTTTGCCCAGCTCTCCAGTCTGTTGGGGCCCATGTATTTGTGCGTGTTCAGTTTACCCAAGTGATTTCTAAACCAATCCTTTTCAACCAGTGGAGAGTCTTCCTCCCTCCAGGCTTTCTATCTTACTTCCAGGGTCTGGGATTCCTAAAGGCTGATCTTAGCAGTGAAGACTGAATCAGAGAAGGCATTCAGTAGCTCCACCTTCTCTGCATCCTGTGTCACCAGGACTCCCACTTCATTCATCAGTGGGCACACATTTTCCCTATTCTTCCTTTTACCTCTGATGTATTTGAAGAAGCCCTTCTTGGTCTCCTTTACTTCCTTAGCCAGAGTTAATTCCAAGAGGGCCTTGGTCTTTCATGTTGCATCCCTACATACCCTGACAGCATTCCTATAATTCTCCCAAGAGACTAGTCCCCTTTCCCACATACTGTGAACTTCTTTCTTCCACATGAGTTTTTCCAGTTGCTTCTTGCTCATCCATGCTAGTCTCCTGCCTCCTCTACTTGATCTTTTTACTCAAAGGAATGCACCTACCTTGAGCTTGGATGAAGTGATGTTTGAATATCAACCAGCATTCTTGGTCCCCCTACCTTACAGAGTGGTAGCCCAAGGGATTTGTCCAAGTAGGTCTTTAAAGAGGACAAAGTTAGCCCTCCTGAAGTCCAGGGTTGCAATCCTACTTATTGCCCTGCTTCTTCCTCGTATGATGCTAAACTCTACTGTGTCATGATCACTACCACCAAGGCTGCCTGAAACCTTCACCTTCCTGACCAGACCTTCTTTGTTCATTAATATGAGGTCCAGAAGCACACCTCTCCTTGTTGGGTCTTCCACCACCTGTGTCAGAAAGTTACCGTTAATGCACTGCAAGAGCCTTCTAGACTGAGTATGCCTTGCTGCGTGGCCTTTCCAGCAAATATCAGGATGATTGAAGTCACCCATGAGCACCAGGACATGATCTTGAGGCTATTTCCAATTGTCTGTAAAAGGCCTTGTTGACATCCTCTTCCTGGTTTGGTGGTCTGTAGTAGACATCCACAAGAGTTACGCTTGTATTGCATGCTCCTTAATTCTTACCCATGAGCTTTCAACATGCTCTTCTTCCCCCTCTGGACAGAGCTCAATGTATTCCAGTTGCTCTCACACATCACTCCACCATCTTGCCTTGTTGGTCTGTCTTTCCTAAAAAGTACATAGCCATCCATTACAGCGTTCCAGTCATGTGAGCTTTCCCACCATGTCTCAGTAACTGCAATGAGATCATGGCCCTGCGACTGAACACAGATCTCCATTTCCTCCTGCTTATTCCTCATGCTGTGTTCATTGGTGTATAAGCATTTCAGAGAGGCAGTTGAGCATATAGTTTTCGCCCTTGAGGGATGGAAGACCACCTGGTTCTTGAAACTGCTATCAGACTGCTCCACAAGTGCTGGGCTACAGCGTCCAGGGACCTCACTAGCAAGCCCAGATACATCCCCCTTGCCCTTCAAATCTAATTTAAAGCCCTGTCAACCAGCCCTGCAATCTCTTGTGCAAAGACTTGTCTTCCCCTGTGAGAAAGGTGTCTCCCATTTAATGCCAGCAAGGCTGGTGCTGTATAGGTTATCCCATTGTCAAAAAAGCCAAAATTGTTATGGTGACACCAGCTATGAAGCCATGTATTAATAGACTGTATTCATCTGTTCACTTCAGTGTCACTGCCTGCGACTGGGAGAAGAAAAGATAATTTGTGTCCCAGATTCCCTCACCAGTCATTCCAAGACTCCAAAGTTTCTTTTGATTGCTCTTGGACTACGAGTCTCAGCGTGCTCACCACCTACATGGAAGATCAGTAATGGCTAATAGTCTGAGGATTGTACCAAGCTAGGAAGTTTCCTAGGGATGTCCTTAACCCAGGCTCCAGGGATACAGCAGACTTCCCTGTGAGGAGGGTCTACCCGGCATATTGGAGCCTTTGTTCCTCACAGAAGGGAGTCGTCTACAACTGTGACCTTTTTTATTTCTTACGGATGTGGTTTTGATATGAGCAGTAGGCCTTTCTGACAGTGGACATACCGCTGGTGTAGGTGGCCCCTCGACTGCATCCTCATTTGGCTGAGCCTCATATCTGTTTTTCAGTGGCACCTGGGGGGGTGAGGTGGTCAAGGAAGAAGTTCGTCAGCTGCCACAACCATGAACTTGCCTTCATTCATTCCCTTCATCCAGACTACTGCCCCTGATCTGACAGGGGAAGGATACAGGGTCCCCCTGATCCCACATGCATTCTGATGGGTGCTCCCATTTCTGTTTCAATGAGGTCAGGGCCTGGCTCCACCAGTCTATCTACTGTTTAGCCTCCCTATTGCTCCTCAACATTTCAACTTCCTCTTGCAACTCTGCCACATGGCAGAGATCATCTACCTGTTTCACAGTGCACTCAGCAGCTCTCATCACTGCCACTCACTGCCAGTGCCAGACTGTGACATTCTTTGCAGCCTGTGACCGGGACGGCTGCATATTTCCATGGGTTCTGAGTTCCCACACCCACCCTGGCAAGTGCTGGAGTGTGCGACCTTCTGCCAGGTGGAGACTGTGGCCGAGATTTTTTCAGGATGGTGACAGTCACCAATAGGGCTCCACTGTTAAGCTGGCAGAGATATTTTAAATGATATTTTCCAGGTTCCTTTGGTCTGCTCCATTGTACAGTGGATTTTTGTTCACCTAAGCCATCTCTTAGTGTCTCATGAGAAATATGCACACTTCATAAAAATGTAATGTGGTCGTGCAGATTTTTTCACAAGCAGACATTTTAAAATTATTTAATGCCTTTCATCATTGTAAAGATAATGTAAGATAATGACACTTCCCAGATAAACATGGAGCATTTAGGCCAAGTCAAACCAATGTGAGTTGGCCTGAGAAGGGTTATGGGCAGCAAATTAAACTGAATTCACGTTTTTGAGTGACATTTAAGAAAAGGAGCTTGAGTTTGAAGTACTCCATGGTATTAAAGATACTTTTAATAATTTCTAGAGCTCTGAGTCTTATTCATTTATAGTCTTCTTATTTAGACTGAGTAGGATGTATTTTCTTATCTCCAGTAATTCTGGAAACCCACTGAGTCTTTTCCTAACTGGTTGCATAAAAGGCTCTATCAAGTGTAGATGCCTCAGATAGTCCTTTTGAAAAAATGAATTTATTTTCTGACATATTGATCAAAACTGATTCATATTAAGAAGAAGCGCTTAAAAAATTATGTTTGTACGTCAGTTTTCAACCCTATGCTTTGGCAGACAGGAAGCTTTTATAACAAATTCACAACAACATGTTTTTCAACTCAAACTAGTAAACATACAAGTTCCTAGAGGGTTCAGGACGTTTTAGAGAGGAAGCTCTAAAAGCAGATTAGCCAGTCCTACAGATACGTATTTTTCTTAAAAGGCATTGTTACTGTACTTACTGCTGTTATATAACACAAATTACTTACCCAGACATGAAGGCTTACCAGACAGAGCAGCACATATTTTTCCCTTTTTAAATCAGCACTTTTCTGAGAAGGATCTTTACTGATGGAATGGGAGTAAGGGGTGTTCCTTGCTAACATGGAGCTTCCCAAAGTCCTCTGGGGTTTTTGTGTGCTTTATTCTCCAGCAGTTGGATTTCCCAGTTCTTTTCAGTAATGTCTATTAGTGAACATTCACCCTGTCAAGCCTTGCACTGTTGTACAGTCTGGTTTCCCCAGCTTTTGTAATTAGAGTTTTGCTGCTTGATTAAGATTTTAGTTAAACTCTTAGACCATTTCCTATTTTTATTTGTGCATGTGTTTGTTAAATCAGTTCATGGGGTTTGTTGTTTTAATTCAGTGAATCCTTTTACATAAAACCAGACAAATCCAGGCTTAGTTCTCTGTCTTCTTCTGTTTGTCACAATTTATTCTGCAATTATGTAGATAAATTTTTGTCCTAAAATACTCAATGTTGCTGCAGATGTGGCTGCATTTTCCTACTGGCATAATCAATATCACCAATGAAATTCATGAATGATTATTGATAGCAATATTTTTCGTATCAGTCATTTCTAAGGAATGTTTTGGTAGTATTGTTAAGAATACTTATTAATCAACAAATCAGTACATATATCAACAACAAAAAAAATATATCAACAAGTTAGTTTTGTAAGATGCAATGACCAGTGAAGATTTATAGGACAAATACTCAATCAGAAAGAGTGAACTGAAAAGAGATGGTAATTTCTATCTGCCATTTTACTATAATGCATTATAGTTGTAAAGTACATTTTTTAACTATGATGAAAAGTAGATAATGAAGCATTGCAGTTTTTTTGATTTTTTTTTTTTAAGTGCCAATATAGCATAAGCAGGGAGATTTAAGCAAAACAATGATAAATACTGTGATAAAATGAATCTGTCAGATTGGTTACACAGGTAGGTATTCAACCAACAGTAAGATCTCATAAACAAACCCATGAACGGTGATTTTCATTAATCTATCTAGGTCTTTTGGGATATGGTTTTATTTCCCAAACATGGAATGAGTAGTCTGTTGAAAAATTTTTGGAACAAAATTATTTTTTTTTAGAGATGCCAATGTAATTTAAACACTTACTGTTGGAGTTACTGCTCTAGCTATATTGTAACTGTATTTGAATCAGAAAAAAATAAAATTTATACTGCAAAATATCTGAAAACACAACAGTAAAAATTCAAGGTTTTGTTTTTTATTTTTATTTTTTTTTAATCTGCTTAGTATTCTTTGTAGAATAATTGGCATGATTGTATCTAAGTGTCATCTTTAAATAAAAAAAAATAAATTCTGAAGTACTGGATTTATATTAAATGCAGATGATTGAAAAACATAATTGTAACTGCTTTGATGTACAAAAATTCACTTATGCACACTGGAAACTGCTTCCAGTTCTGCCCTTGAAGACAGATGTGAACTTTCCACTTCATTGCCTAGAGATGTTTTTTTGAAGAGAGCTCCATAATTGGTTCATTTTACAAGCACACTGTATATTATTCTAGTGTCAAAGGCCTGGAAATAGATTACATAGTCTATAATATAGATATGATAATTTCTGTTATGTTTTAGAATGAAATTTGAATTCTCTGTGCCATACATCTGGAGTTACGATCTCTGTAATAAATTCTTCCTGCATTTATGTCTGCAGTTCGCTGTAACCCATGTTTACAAAGACTCTTGCTGTCTGTGGTTAATTAAAATGTCTACCAATATATAACATAACTAATTTATTTTTTACTCAGGCAGATGCTTATTTTATCAAAAAGGTTTGATTAAAAAAAAAGGCTTACATGATATATAAGATTTAGAAAAAAATTTAGAATGTAAATGAGAATTCCTAATTAGTTGCATAATTCCTATATAGTTGCATAAAAATATGAGTAAATTTCTATTCCAAATACATCTTTCTTTAAAAAAACCAACAGAACAAACATAAAAAAAAAAAAAAAAAAAAAAAAAGTGGTGCTGGTTTTATAAATTACAAATGAAGGTGACAATAAACTAGCTAAGTTGTTGTGATGCCACAAAACCAAAAAGTACACAATTATTTTGACTGGTTTTACCAAAAGGCTAGTTTTATTTATCTGGAAATTGTGATAATTTTGAAAAATAAGGAGATTTAACGATAACCAGCAAGCTCTCTTCCACTTTTTTTTTATGTAAGCTGTTGTTATTTCATTATTTTCAGACCATTTCTTATATGAATATCCTCAGGTGAGTGGATAGGTTATAAATAACAGAAAACTGTGGATCTGTCTGTGGAAAAGAATAAAATTATCATAAAGGTGCATGTAAAGTATTCGCTCAAGATTTTTACCCACAACAGTGGAGGTGCTAACTGAATAAGACCCTTAGTTTATTTTAGTCACCTGAATTCCATTGGCTGAATCTAGGTTGTCATAGCCTAGGGAACAGAGATGAACACATTTTTTCACTAACAACCCTTTTCCACAAAAAGACCTACATTTTGTTTGCCTGTTTACATGTCTAACCCATCTGACTGTTCTGTCTCAGTTTTTTCTTCACATCCCCTCTCCTCCTCCCTGACTAGAAAGAGAGGAAAGGGGAAAAGAAAGAAAGAAAATAATACAAAACAAATACAGATAAGTTTTAGAGTTTGGGTTTGTTGGGTTTTTTTCACTTTTGACTTTTCATCAAACAACTGAGAGCTCTTGACTTCTTTGTCATTTTTATCTCCAGATGTTTGTTCTTGACTTAATATGGACCCTACAATTAAATTAATTAGTATCATTCATCCTGAAAGATTGCATCATGTTCTATTATCTATGATGTAAACAGGTTCTTTAAAAGAGTGTTTCAAAAGTTGAGCAAATGCTTCAAGATTAATTAAGAATTCAAAATTGACTTTCAATGAGAAAATAAGATGACTATTCTAAATAACAGGAACACGTTTGATAGATGACTAATTGTAGTCCACATAGGGAATCATGAGGAAAGAAAACCTGACAAGCTAAGAAGTCAAATGAATTTTGCTCTTATTTACTTCTTTGCTATTTATATTAAGTTCGGGGGTTTGCTTTGGGTTTTCGCTTGTTTGTTTGATGTTTTCTTTTGTTTAGTTGTTTGTTTTTTAAAAAGACATAGAAAGACAGAATTCAGTCCAAGGTTTGGAAAATTAAAGTATTTGCTCACTTTTGTGACAGATGTTAATATTTTAGGTGTAGAACTGGGGTGAGTTGTTTATTTCCAAAGGGACAGATGGGTTCTTGTCAGTAGAGTGAAAAGAGCAGTTAACCTTAGAACCCAGAAGTGTTTTATATTAACAGTATTTTAAAATACTTCTATAAGTTTTCTACAATTTGCAATATATCTGGAAGTTTTACTAAGGATATTTTAGCATCAAACACCCTTTTAAGACATGGTTGAAGACAGACCTTGCTTTTCAACTTTCCATATAGTTTCTGCTGACACTGGGAGAATGATACAATTGTGATGTTAACCACAAGAATAAGGTTTGTTAAATCTGACATAAGTTACAAAAAACCACTAAGTGTGATTTAAAATACAACTGGAAACTGTGATTTCAGAATCAGTAAAGCCATATTTATTGAAAACTTTAACATTATTGTTGTAGAGTTTTGTCTATTTTAAAACAGGAGATATTTTAATGACAAAGTAACTGCAGTATTTGTTGCCAAAAGGTAGCATGAGTATAACATACGTTTATAGTCTGGCTATGTGATTTAGGAAAGTGAGGACCCTATATCAAATTAATTTTAGTCTTATAATACTTCCTTTACAGTTTATTTTTCAAGTTTTAACATGAGTCTTTAGAAAGATAAATATAATTACAAATTTCTATTTCCATTAACTTTTTTGTATTTTTTGTGTCATTTAATAGTCTACATGTAAGAAATTTTCTGGAGATAGAGTAATTATTGGAACAATTAACTTTAAGATGGAGAGATTCCTACTCTATACATTTGCAAATCTTTCTAAAAGAAATGCTGAAACTTTCAGAACAGAAACATCTTGGTGAAACTAGATGGATTTTGGTATGAAAGGATCAAATCTGGTGAGAATAATGGCCCCTTATGACCATAAGAATCTATGAATATATTGAGTTTGTTTGGCTTCCTACAGTGTTCTGCATATGTGTGTATGCATGTGAAAGTCCATCTGCATATAAGTCATACATGTTTGAGTGTAAGATTGATTTGCCTTTTTCATGAAAATTTTTGTATCTTAGAGCATTTGGCAGAAGACACAGAGACGGGTCCTTTGTCTTCTCATCAAGGAGAAATTCTGAATTATCTTAACTAGCTAAGCAACTGTGTAATTAGTATTAAAGCTAAGCTAACATAGTTGCTTTGAGATGATTCTTTTTCCTTCTGGAGATAGCAAAATGTAGTGAAAAGCAACTCAGGACTTCAGGGGGATCATTTTAGGGGCACTTTATTTTTTGCTATCCATGTTGAATTTTTTTGCCACTTCTTAATCACTAAAGCAGTACCACGTGTATTTTAAGACTTGAAAAACTGAATTTTACAAGGTTAAAACGAACTTCAAGTAATTAATGTAGCAGTCCAGGAGATTGGAAACATTGGGTATTTTTGTTTAGAAACGGTGGAGTTTTGATTAAAACTTATTTATTCATACAGAAACAAATATTTCATCATAAAACACAAACAAGGTTAATAATTTATGATGCTCTGTTTTATGAATGCACTCTTGGACTCTGTGGATGATACAGTTGAGGTTTTACCCTGACTATGAATCTCCAGCATAAGGTAACAGCATAATGCATGCATCTATTACCAGGCATTGCAAGTCCATTGGGAAACTGGATGCTCTTACCATAGTTCAACTCAATATTTTTGGGTCTTACTCTACTTACTTCCAAGGAGATACCACTGATTCGTAACACTAATGAGACAGAAAATTTAACACCCCTCGTTTCACTTCCTTTGGTTTCTTCTGTGAATTTTTTTTTTTCCCTAGGAGTTAAAATCTTTTCCTCGTATATTTAGTATTTATATTCAGAGTTAGCAGTACCTTTGTTTTGCTCCGACTTACTTGGCTTTAGATTATTTTATATTTTCTTTGCATAATTTTACTCATGGTGTCTCTTGAAAGTAAACTCAAGCTTCTGAATGACTGCTGGAGTATATTGGATTTATTTTCATGTTAAATGCCAAGAAAACATCTGCTTTCAGTCATACTGTAGCATCACAGTATGTTAGGCATTTAAACAGATTGCAAGTGTGTTTCTGTAAGAAATATTGAGCAGAAATTTTAATGCATATTGATCTGAAGTTTTCCAAGAAAAAATGTTTTATTTTTAATTCTTTGCATACATATTTGCCAAATTATGGAACTACACAGCATACTCCCCTTTTTTGTGTTACAATGTTTGGCAGGATTATCTTGCTGACTAAATGGCATATTCCTGTTTAAAACAATCTTCACAGCATTTCCTATTTTGTGTCTGTACAGGGGTAAAATTATAGGCAGGAAAGTGCAAGATAAAATCAACAAGCAGGACATGCAGAAAAGATTAGTGTTAGTTAAACTGTGTCTACCATAGTCCTCCTGAGACATAATCAGCATAAATCTCAAAAGAGGCAGAAAGACAAGACACTAAAAAAGCTTGGTTTTCCCCTTTTGTACCTGCATCTCATCTCTCTGGCAGCCTTTCCCTGGACTTTGGACTGTGTTGCCTTGAATCTTGGGAATTTGCCTGTTATCAGTGAAAATGGCCACACCGAATGATAAAGTGTAATTCTGGCCCATATGTTGCAGTCAGTGTTATTGTAGGAGATGGCAGCTGTGACTGTTTTCTGTGATCCTGTGCTCTGCCATCTCTTTATGCTGTCCTTGTCATGATCTTAAAGCGGGGAGGTCCGTATGTTTTTCATCTCCTTGTTGTGGGTGTTCAGGAGAGATGTTGGTTGAGGAGAGCTCAAGATGTGGCTGGAAGGTGTATCTGCTCCTTGGCACATGTCTTATCACAAAAAGTCATGGTCATTCTGCACAGATGTAAAATCTATTTCCTTTGTTTACTTTAATATCGCTATACTGACATGGCAGCTGCCAGTGTATCAGGAAATTAATGTATGCAACCCTAATGATTGATTTCAAAATAAGTGTTTTTCATTTACTTTCTGCTGGACCTCGCTCTCTTCCTTGAGAACAGTCTGGTTTTTTGGCTGTGAATTATTCCTCGGTCTTTTTTCTTCTTGTTTCTTTGCCTTTCCCCCTCACTTTCAGGCACCTAGAGGATTCATGTATCAGTCACACTGAGAGCAAATATTACACATAAATCGTTACTAAATGATTATAAACTCAAATGATAAAGCCAAGTACAATAAACATAATCAAGGAAACACATTTTTCACACTGTGGTTCTGATTAAAGTAAGATTCAAACAGAAGAGGTGAACTGAACAATGGCAGTCAGTGAAAAAGTCTTTTATTTAGAGCTTTAAAAAATCAGACCATTTATTTAGATATCAGATTACAAATTTAGAAGAGTTTGTCTTCAGACTTTAGTGTACACTCTCAGCTCATCTCAAATTCATCCTTGAAGTGAGGTTTGTTTGGAGCATAGTTTGCTGCATACTCTCTCTCTAATCAGGAATAGATACAGTAGTCTGCCCATCAGTGGTGTTCATAGAATTTCCCATAGCCTGATGAGTGAATTGGTGTAACCAGAGTCAAAGCTTTAGATCCCCATTTAAGTATTAAAATTTAGGTGAGATGAGACTGGATGGAACTAGGAGACAAATAAATGAATCTTCTATTCTTAAGTATTTCCATCCTCCTCCATAGCCTTTCACTTGGAGTATAGGTTCAGCCACTTCCAGTTATGTGAAATAATATGCAGATCCCTGTTGATAAAAAGGACTATTCATGCAGTAATAGACTAAATATGAGCAAAAGGCAGACACATTTCAATCTGTCTTAGTAGAGATTTTTGTTTTTGCAAAGCATATTGTTGAAATGAACTACACATGTTAGTTTTAGGATGATTGGGTTTGCAAAAGAAAACAAAATGCAAAATGACTTTTCAGGATAATGATGTATATCAGTTGTCTCTGTATTTCTACTGGGAATAACCAAAATAAAAAAGAATTTGCAGAGAGTGATTGAGCTATTTATTAATATGATCCATTAAGGTTCAGATAAAAGGTTATATTTGTAGTTTATCATCAAATATATATTGAGATGTGATAAAGATCCACTGAGGACTAGGAATTTTGAAACATCAAACATATTACAACAGAATTAATTTCATCTAGTTCTATAGCTGTGCCCTAGTTTTTGAACAAAAACAATATTTTTAGACTCCATATAAGGTCAGCATTGAACACAGGACTGAATAGACCACAAATTCTTCAGGGGATGGAATTGTTTGTTGTTTCTGTGCCATCCGTGACACTAGACATTTTGTCAGTTCAGAACAAATAATAGCAATGATGGGATGGGAATACTCACGCTATCTTCTGACCAGTGGTGTGGGGTATAGTGATTCAGCTGCTAGAAGGCATAGAAAACTGTTATTCTTTGAGACTGTTATAATAAAGGGTATAAAGGAGCATGCTAGGGCTACTCAAAATCAATTATATGCCAGGAAGGAATGCAATAACCTAATGTTTTTAAAGTTTAGAGTAAGCCAGTTTGTAAATAGCTAGTTATTAGAAGTCTTTTACTGTAAAATTATTACTTCTGACACACAACCTTAGATTTCTTTGGTCTATGTGATCTAAATGGAATAAATACAATAATACTATCAAAATATGAATAATGTAAATAGAGGTCATATACTGCTATTAAGTAATTCACAACAGCATGTTCCTTTCTCATGGATGCAGGTTATTGGAAATTGGTTTCATCATCTAATTGGGAATTTCCTCAAAAGAACTATGAAAGAGAATGACATTGCAACAATTGTCATCTGACTATGATTTTCAGATACATGTTGAAATATGTTTATGAACATAATTATTATCTTCTTATCCTGGAAATAAATACTGAATCTCCAGTGTCTTTTGTGAGTGGAAAGTGAGATACCAAAATAATATTCAAAGCCTGCTGAGATGGACTTTGTGGATTGAAAGACTGATTAATATAAAGATGGTATTGACATTAATGTGTGAGGACAGAAAGCTTTCCACGTCTGATATTCATGCATAATTTGTTGTAAAAGTCAATATGTAAAAATATCTAAAAGGCTTATAAAACAACAAGAAAATGAAAAAGGAATCTAGTTCATGTTTGTTTGATTTGCTTCTTTGTTTCTAACAGTTGTATTATATTCTAAGGCAGTATCATGAATACCTGTGGCTGCCAATATAGCTTACACAGTGGAACACTCATAGTTTCCTGCCAGAGGAGGAAATCATGGTGTAAGGATAGATCTGATTCCCTTATGGATCCTTTTAACATTTATGGAACTCATCACAGTGAAAGAAGGGTATGCTGACTTAGGATTATAGAGATAGGTTCTTTATTTGACTAGAAGACAGCTGTTAACTGTGGAAGCACTCTCAAAACCCTTGCAGTATTACATGTTAGCAGAAAACCCTATACCCAAACCTAAAAGCCACTCCATCTATCTAACTCTTCATATGTTCATACTGGAAGTGCAAAAAAAATAAATTGGTAGTATGTATTCTAAAACAAAGCCATGTCATAGAGTCTGGAAACTTTGTATGTAAAGGTAAAAACATAAAAAATGTACATAAGGTAGATTCTCTCCATTTGAACTAAAGAAATCAATGGTTGGATACATATTTTAATGAATCTTTAGAAGAGGTGGAAAATCAAAAATATATTTATTATTGGATAGCCTTTGTCAGCCCTCCCTTGATAAAACATTAACCATTAACTGGCTTTCCTAAATTCAGTCTTATAGCTACACTAATCAAAGCATTCAATATATAGGTCTTACAGGTTATTATTTCATGTGAATTAGAGGTTAGCATTACTACAAATTTACATCATGGTAGCATCTAGAGATCTTTCGGTGTTATGATGACAGACACTGCAAGTATGATATATAATTGTCTAAAGGAGCTACAGTCTCAGAATCTTTGCCTTGCACAGCTGTAAAAAATATTTATTCCATTTCAGATAATGTGTGGATTTTCATTTTCATAATCCAGAATTTCTCAGAGTGTATACAGATCTTATCATATCAATTCCACTGAAGTATTTGAAGCTCTTCCATTGATTCCTTTGACCTTGGGATGATGCCCATCAGCCACATTGTTGTTTTTGCCTTCATTGGTGGGTTTTTGGCCACAGTAATAAAAGAAGTGGTCACTAGAGGCAGTAAAATGCTTGATGGGAATTTCTCTGTGTGAATAAGAGTGAGGAGGGAGACTCATTCCTTTGCTTTGAACAACAGCACCCCTACAGCTAAACATGCCAACACATAGGACTATTAGTCATCTTGTTATAACAGTGCCTGAAAAACAGCAACAAAGACATGACAGTGCAGTTAGATGCAGAATAAAAACAAGTATAGTTATGTTCCCCCTTCACAATAAAAACCCAGTTATTTTTCAACAGCTTTGCTTCTTTTGAATCTGTGAAGATATTTACATCAGTGATACATTTTTATGCATTGACAGCATAATTCTAAGCCTCTAAGACCCTTCAGCAAAATAACTAAAGGAAATTCAAGTATTCACAGATAATATACACATAAAACCCCATTATCTATCATATTTATTTTCTAAAATAAAAATTCCCAAACATCAGAGCAAGTTGCTAAAAAGACACAGAATTTGAGCTTTTTCTGAAGGTGCTGGGATGTATCTTGAAATAAAGTAAGGGTATAGACGTTTCAGAATTAGCATGACCTGAAGAAGTAGGTCATCCTTGTGTTGTCATATTCTGTATTTCATCTGTTCATAATTAAGTGGAATATTCAGCAGTCCCAACCCTATTAAAATTAAGGAGCAGGAAATTCTTGACACATGGGAGAAACATCAATTCCTCTGTGCTTTTCTGGTAGTCTGCTGCAATATTTACAACTCTCTTCCTTTAACACTGGGTATGGGAGAAAAGGAAGAGATCATTAGTGACAGCAAACCAGTTGACAGAGTTCATGAGTGCTTTCATTTTTTTTCTGGAGCCAAAGCAAAATCTTAGGGCATTGAGAATATCTTGCTGATTGCTCTATGATTATAAAATAGACCATTTATTTAAGACTTTAGATTTTGAAACATTCTGACTGAATAAAATGTTATAGTTTCTGTTGCCAGGATATTATTTTTTAGCACATTCAAAGAATCACATAATAAGTGCAGTTGAAAGGGGCCTGTGGAGGTCATCAGGTTGTATTTGACAGGATAATAAGGTAGAGAAGAATTTCTTGGGGTGTACCAACACTTCAGAAACATAGGTGGACTGGCACCTTTTTGAGATCTTATGCTGTTATCAGTCCAGCGTCCAAGATGTGTTTACTCAGAAATTCAGAGTCCCTGAAATTTTCTGTTTGTGAACAAACACAAACTTGAATGGAAGACATTAAGTATAGAGAAAAACAAAAAGAAGAAGATCCAAATAGCAGATATGTGTAGTCACTGCATTCAAGATAATGGCTGTAATAGCAGATTGTGAGGAGGGTAACAACGCACCCGGTGTATTGTCAGTGCTGTCTCATTGCCGTTGTGTGTTCTTACATATCTTTATTCTTTTCTTATTTGTTACGGTTTCTTCCATCTCAAAACTCAAGATGATATTCGTTAGCTCAGGAGACAGGAGCAACTGGTCTAATCAGCTTCACTCTTGCCCTATAATTAGTGGACACAAACAGGAACTTTTAAAGTACACATCTTTTTGTCTAATGTCCTATGATAGGTGAGATTAACGGCCTTATAAATGTTCCTGGTTTTCTCTATTGAAGGTAAAAGTTACCAACAGTAATTAGAAATGTCTACACAATACACATGCATAGCTCAGTGGAAATCCTGCTTTCTTGCTTGCTCAGGTAGCACCTACTCCAGTGTTTTCAATGATGCTAAGCTACCAACAGTATTTAAAAGTCTAAAGAACAAGTGTTCAGTTAAGCTGCACTGAATAATTATACAGTAATTCCAAGAAACTTGAAATTATATGGTTTGAATCTGTCTTCTAATATTCTGGAATGTTTCTTTCTCCCTTTAAAAGCATGAAATATATTGCCATTAAGAGATGCTGGAAGGTGCTTAAAGCAACTGAAGGCAAAATAACATCAACAGGTAATTTTAAAGGGATTTAATGACAGTTTTACTTTAAAACATTTTATTGCAAAGATGGCAAGCTAGTTTTCAGATATTTAAGGTTTCTTTCATTAGAACTGCTTTATTTCCTTCAGTAATGATTAGAATTCCCATAATCTAAGATAGAATACTACAGATTGAAGTCATAGAGTAAAATAGGTATTACTTTTATTGCTGCCCATCAGACACCAACCGAAAAAAGTCAAGTGCCTTACAGAAGGATACAGAAATGGCACCTCATCAATCAGACTATATGCTGAGGTATCACAATTCAGAGCAAATGCCAACTCTGTCAGTGGCAATGCCTTTTAACGGGCAAAGATTAAATATTTTTGGGGGGCTTATTTTTGTTCTAGGTTTCTGTAACACTGCCAACTTGATATAAAGAGAAGTAAGATTCATTCTATTATTATTTTGACACTAGTTTTATCTTCCAACACATTGACCAAAGTCTTTTGAGACCTTTGTGTATACACCATAACTGAGCTGCATATGTCTGGATATTAGTCATTGTCTTCAATATTGTCTTCAATATCTATGCATGTAGGTAAGAAGCATTCAGCAAATATTTCTACTGATGCATACAGGAAAAATAGATAAGAGTCTGTCACTATTTTTCCTATATTGGCTTCCCTGTGGCAATAGAAATAAATACATACAATCCGTGTTTTGTCATGTCAGCTTTTGTGACTTTTAATGTATACACCAACAGGTCAAAAAAGCAGTGGTAACTGGTATGTATACAACTCTGCAATGAAACCTGTTGAAAATAACTCATTTTATTTTATAGTTATGAAGGCTTAAGAGTAATCTTATCAATTAATGACAGTAATCTGAGATGCTGAGATAACTTGTTTTTCCTCAATCACAAACTGAAAGTCTGTGTTTGAGAAAGAGATAAAAGCTGGTCATCTTTTTTCATTGTTCAGATAACAAGCTCAGCTTAATTGCAACTTCAAACAACATAAAAAAAGGCATTCTCAAAACAGAAAGAAGTAATCCCTTCCTTCTTCTGTTCACAAACTTCTTTGTTCTGCAGGATTTTTTACTCTTGTTTCGTTTTGTTTTGTTTTGTTTTGAGTTGATGTTTTGTATTTACCTGAACCATCTTTTGTGGATTTCTGTGATCCCTGGTGGCTGAAAGATAGCTTGACATTTGAAGTCAGCTAAATGCTATGAATCTATTTAACGCTAAAAATAATGCATTCTACTTATGAGTACTATTACAGGAATGCCATTTGTAAAACTAGTGGGATTTCATGAATCATTCAGTGATTTGTTGGCAATTACATATATTGAAATCAGCTGCATTTCTCCTACCACCACTTCTATTGTATCGTACGCCAAACTGCAAATCACTAATGGCAAGGAAGGTCTTCTAGTTTAAAACCTAAATTTATCCATGGAAAATTTACGTTCATTTGGTTTGCAGCCAGTATACCTTTCCTCCTCTATGCATCATATTTGTGGGATTCATTTCCCTAGGTTAAATTAGCCATATTCTTTAACCTCTTCTGCAAAAATCAGCCATCTGACTAAGCATTTGTTTGCACATCCTTTCTCTACTTGGTGTGTAATACAAAAATATGTTTAAATCCTAAGTGACATTTGAGGCAAAATTTATGTGTATAAATTCAGGAGAATGATCCTGGAAAATTGCCTGTGACCTACACAGGCACATAGTGTCTATGAAAACTTTTCTATACTTTCCTAATTCTGGAGACCATAGAGGCTTAGTTGTGAACCCTGTCTCTGCCAAGCTGGCTGCTTAGGCAGTTACCTCCTGCCTAACACTCTTTGGAGTCTCATTCTGTGAGATGGTGGTAGTAACTTCTTACAAGTAAGTCTAGTAGTTTGAGTATTTCCCCTAGAAATATGAGATCTGGGTCCTCAGTCTTTTTGGGTTTTGAATTTAGAGTTCAGTCATCCCAAAGAAATTCTCAGGCCACCATTCACATTCTAGATGGGAATGTAACCTTCTGTCTCCATGTTTTTTTTGTCCAGGCAATATCTACCATATGCAAAGGGAGGGAAGGATGTGTAGACCTCCTCAATTATTTGTTGTTGAATGCACAAAGAGACAAATACAACTGCAGAACTGATAATATTGATATACTCACCACTCCAGTGAGGCCCTTGAATAGTGTTTACTGGCCAGGCAATTATCAGTCAGGTTAGGAAGTGTCAGCTTCTCCTGCTGCTTGGAACAGACCAACTGACTGTCGCTGTTGCTGAGTTGCTGACATCCTCTTCTGTCAGTAGTTTTCTTCTTGGATTCTTCTCCAAATGGCACTCTGTGGTTTTAT
The DNA here is from genome assembly GCA_024336885.1 of Actenoides hombroni. Lineage (NCBI taxonomy): Eukaryota > Metazoa > Chordata > Aves > Coraciiformes > Alcedinidae > Actenoides > Actenoides hombroni. Next base: position 17,539,258 of record WUAM01000431.1, read on the forward strand.
TCTTTTTGCTTTCTTTTTTTTTCCTGTTTTCTTGCATCAACCTGATTTTCTCTCAAATGCCTTCTCACATCTTAACACCCTTTTTCTCAGTAAAACTGAGTTGAGAACTCACAGCTGTGCTACACCAACCTAGGCCTTGCAGTGTAGATATCTGAATCTCTGGCCTGATGGTTTCAAGAGTTACTTCTCTCCTTCTGTTTGCAAAAAGGGCCATTCTCTAACACTCAGGACAGGGACATGACAAGACAAAGACTGACACTGGCCTCATGTTACAGTATAATGTGAGAGCAATGGAACACTGAAACAGGCTGCCCAGAGGTGTTGTGGAGTGTCCTTCTCTAGAGACTTTCAAAACCCACCTGGACATGTTCCTGTGTGGCCTGCCCCAGGTCATCCTTCTCTGTCAGAGGGATTGGACTTGATGGTCCCCAGAGGTCCCTCCCAACCCTTACCATTCTATCAATGATATCTCTCAAGGGCGGGGGGATGTGAAGGCTTCCAAAGCCTGAATACGTATGTACTTTAACTAAATATATGAAAAGTACCTAAAACTTAAGAATAATATAAGGTTATTTCCCTCTATAGGAGATGCATTTTCCCTACCTGGCAATTTCTTGACTCATCTCTAGTAATTTGAGTAATCATTCCACAGTGACACAGGTTCACTTATTTTTCTGGAATCCAGGCATGCTCAACATGTAATAGTTTTATTTTTACCTGTAGAGTAAATTATATTGTCCTACAAGTTTTATCTAACACAGTGTTCCTCCAGTAAACCCATATTGCCTTTTATGGCACTTTTCTTCATAAAAAGGATGGATTCAACTTTCTTTCAAATAATTTTCTAAAACTCTATAGACATATGAATTGGACTAGCAGAGCTGTATAAAAGTGGATATGAGTGGAATGTGGGTAAACTGTGTGTCAGTTGATTAAATATATCTCAGAGCTGCTTGATTTGGCCTTTTTATGCCAATACACTTTAATGAATACTAGTAGACTATGATCATATATTTCCACAACCATTATGGTGATTCCCATTCTGTATTTTCATTTCCAGTTGACAGTTGCTTGTATTCAATATCAGTATTATAAAAAAAAAAGATTAAAGGACATATTACGTGAACCATACATTTAACTCTGAAGCAGTCCTAACTGTACTGTGGGTATCTTTTTATCTACAAGGATACTAAATTTTTTGTTGCTTGTTTAAGTTTCCATTGCAGTAGTTGAATTAGCTCAATTTTTGGCTTTCCTTATTTGTGCTTTTTCTGATCTTCAGGATGGATTTTGCAGTGCTCATCGGGTTACTTTTCCTCTCCAGTTTGGCTATTTTGCTACTTTTTCTATTACTTCATTAAGTGGATTTTTCATATAAGATCTTGGAAACATGCTGTACGAGTTTGTGAAAATAAACCCCAAGTCAATTAATGATAAATATCCAAGGTAAAACTGTCCTAGAGTTTCAGAACAGCTAAATTATATTAGTACTTATACCGTAGATGTCTTATTTTTAAATATATGCTTATTCTGTTTTCTAAGAAACATACTCAAATCTTTGCTTAGTAAAAAAAGAGATGGCAAATTTGAGCAGTAAGAAAAATACCTTAGTGGCTGCCTACATTGCTTCTCCTCCTGTTTTGTTTATGAGGCAATTAAGGAGAAAAAGTGTGCTTTTCTTTTCAGTTTTTTAAAACTAACATATGGGTTTTGATAACAATTCTGTTTTACAATGTGATTATTTTAGATAGTGAAATCAGAAGGATATTATTTTTTCAGAGATTTATTTCTTAAAGCTTTTTTCATTCCTGTGTTAGTTTTATGGTTTTGTTTTACTGAGAGTAGTGAGGAGAAAGAATTAGGAATAAATAGAGATACAATCTAACCATGACAAAGGAAGTAGCTGATTGGTATCTAAATTAAACTGAAGCATTTGCCTTCTGAAGTAACTGTTTTACAGGATTTGGCCTCACCTTCACTTTGAGTTACTTTGAGTTACAGGAAAACTCTAGTTTACCAGTTTGCATTTGCCAAGAGTGGGTAATGAAAGTATCAACATACTGCAATAAAAAATCCTTCACTGAAAGGGAGATGGAATAGTTGACCTACTATTTTCAACTTGAAATTATCAAGTTTTCAAGCAAAGGAACTGAAATGCCTGAGCTCTTGCGTGACAACTGAAAAATAGACATTCACAATGAATGTTAGATGTGTGCCCTTTTCATGATGACATTTGTTTATTACAAAACCAAATGAGGAGAACATTGTGACACAGCTACTTTGTTCTGTCTAACAATATGGGCATGTAAGGATTGCTGAAAATACAGGGACAGGGCCATGGATTTAGAATATTAAAGCACACTGGTATCACTTGTGATGTCAATAATAGTGTCTACTGCCAATTCATAAACTTAAGGGTGTGAAGAATTCTGTAAAGACCTAAGATTTATATAGAGAAGACTGCTGAAAGAAGATGATGCCCATTTTCCAAGTTCTAATAAATTTGGGTTGACAGGCTAACTGAAAAGATACCCATAGGGAAAAGCTTGCATTCAGGGCATGAGGTTAACTGAGGAAAAGACAAGTCTAAAACTGAGGCATATGACTTCATGGTACAAAATTTGATTTTACAGAGAACCATTCTGACAGAGAATAAGGAGGCACAGGGCTGGTGGTATAAGAAGATTTTTGTAGGCTCTTTTGTGATCCAATATCCACGTGATTAAAAACGCTTAGACTGGAATTTAAAAGGCATAACTTGGGATAAGTATTTGCCATGCCTACGTAGCAACACTAAAAAATAAAGTGGTAAATAGATGCAAATATAACAAAAGTCCAAGAAGACAATGGCAAGGTTCATTATCTCACTGACTTTGTGGATAATTCCATGTCATTTCACTAGCATCACTTCCATCTCCTGACAAGATTTATTGCAGTTTGCAATTTGCTCATCATCACCTTCCTTTGCTCATGTTTATTGTCTTTTATTTTCATTTTTAAGAGACTTGTTACACTATGTGCTCAGCACAAAGCACAGTCTTTGAGTTGAAGAACTTTACTCTGAGGACAAGAGACTGAATAGAGACAGTGAGCAAAGCTGAAAGAAAACAGTGTCTGGGTAACTGTTTTGTTTTTAAATAATGCTCTTACTAAAGTTGCTAAAGTACTTATATGTAGTTCAAAGAATTGAGCCTGTGAAGGATATAAATGATGTAACAGAAGTGACAATGAATCTGAGAAGGAGAAAGTGTATGAGCAGTGAGTAGGCAGCAGCTGAAGAAGTACTAAATGGGATCTACATAATCAGCAGACCTAGGAGAAGTAATAAGAGCCAAATGTATAAAAAAAAACCCCAGAGACCCTAGAAACTGGATATGGATATATTACAAGGAAATAAATGGAAGTTATGACACAAGCAAATGGCACTATGAGAAGAACATGTGCATTTAATGTAAAGTAACATGTTCTTTTAGAGTATCTATATAGCATGTATGTGAAATTCAGCGAATTCCTGAATCATGGATAATTTCATGGTAGAAGCCACTTAATTGTGTTTTTATGAAATTAAAGATGGTTAAGGCTAGATTCTGAGAAGCTTAATAGTTTTTAAGTATTGTCTTTTTCCCGTGCCACATGACAACAGAAGCTATATACTGGCATTATTTCTGCTTGCATTGTGAAATGACTATTTGTCAAGCATCAGCAAAGACAAGAGAAGGCATCAGAGAAGGCAAAACCTACCCCCTTTTTAGTGGGTTCAAAAGCTTTGGGCCCTCCAATAAATTTAATTTTAAATTTGATGTATAATAATTATTATTCTAATTATCTAGTCAACTTTGTATAGTGGTCTTTACAATCTTTATGAGAAAAGAATCAAGAATACTATTAATTTGAATATTTTTTCTATAGTCTATTTATGGTAAATGTTATATAGTATATTAAGTCACTTAGAAACTCCTGATAATACCAACATCATTATTTTCTGTGGGCTGAATTTGTTTCCTGGTGTATTGCTTCTATTTTAAGTTTATAGAAGAGAATTCACAACATACTTGGGGCTTCCAATATCGTTTTCTAGGAAATAACGTTGCTGCCCATAAAAGGGCAGGAAAATATAGTAAAAATTCCAGATAAACCCCTCTGACATAAATATTTGCAAGAGAACTAGGTTGTAATTGGAGCATTTTAGATCTTATGGAGTAGAATAATCTTCCTGGAGCATTATGTTTTACTGCTTTTTCCACAGAAAAAGTAAACCTAAATTATATTTAATAGTCAGATGCAGAGCTACATTCAGTTTGGAGTTGCAAAGAGTACAGTGACTACCAGGGGCTTCATTGTCTTTGGAGACAGCTGATTCAATAAACTGCATCTATTTGGACAATATTGGCAAATACCTTTAATAAATATTTCTTTGTGTCAATTACTAAGACTCATTTGGTCATTTTCTATAAAATAGAGTAATAAATACACATGACAATTGTTTGATGACCTGAATGATAATGAATGCATTCTTGCATTTCATGTGCCTGAAGCAAAACTTGTCAGGTAGAGAAAACTACTTTATACATTATATAGCCTCTCCTTAGTTGCATTTCAACAAAATTAGCCCACGAGCTTTTCTTACTAAATTATGTTTCACATGCAGTTGCCATTTCATCTGTAATTCTTGTCATCTATATTTCACTCTAGCTTAATCAGCTATTTTTCAAAGGGAAAGCATCATAATAGTGATTCAAATGTCACCACATGTCAAGAACATGTCTTATGAGGAACAGCTGAGGGAACTGGGATTGTTTATTCTGGAGGAGGTGAAGGGGAGACCTTATTGCTATCTACAGTTACATTAAATGGAATTGAAGTGACGTGGGTGTTGGTCTCGTAACTAGCAATATGATGAGAGGAGATGGGCTTAGATTGGACATAGGAAAAATTTCTATACTGCACAAGTGGTGAGGCATTGAAACAGGCTGTGCAGGGATGTGGTGGAGTCACCATCCCTGGAGATGTTCAAAAAACATTTAGACATGGCACTTCAGGACATGTTTTAGTGGTCATAATAATGTTAGGTAGACAGTTGAACTTGATGATCTTTGAGGTCTTTTCCAACATTAATGATTCTGTGATTCTGTAAAAACACTTAAAAAAAAAGTGAATTGTAAAGAGATTTAAAAATGGGATTGGGATCTGAAGTACACACATAGACTTCACAAATTGGGGTTTTGGTAGATTTTTGATAATTCCAGGAAGTGTTTGAAACCATCTAATCTCAAAATGTCATAATTTCTAAAGATACCAAAAATCAGAGTATCCTGGATATGCCTACTACGCATAGAAACTTTACTAAACAGCAGTGTGCTCTGCAATATCCTGATGGAGATGCAAAAACTGGGCACATAAACTCCATTGTTAGAGATGAAAAGAGAGATGCTCCATTTCTGGTTAACTATCTTAAAAAGCCATTTCTGGTCCTATTATGACCAACCCTTATCACTCTGTAAGAAATGCTGTATCTATGACAATATGCTGGCATCACCCAGTGGCAGGTACTCTTGGTAGGAAAACGTGGCAGTGCAGTTGTGGAAGTTAGGCCCATCTTTGCACTGAAAAGACAGGTTACATGGAATCAGGAGAGCAGGGAGTCTGGTGCTTATACGCCTGTCATTCGGGCATTCTTTGCTGGCAGGGGCGGAGCTAGAGTTCCTCTTTTATTACTGTATTACTTGTTAAAAATAAAATGTGTGAATTTTTCTGGGGTTGCACACTTCTGCTAGATCACCTTCTGACTAAATGCCAGGTATCCTGGGCAACTGATTATATGCCATTGTATATTCTGAAATGTTCTATTGTATATAACTCATCAGTCATCCATACTATCCTAATATTATCAGCAGTATTACCTATGTAATTACTAACAGAACAATTTTGCTCTTTTTTTCATGCACTTCATATTTAGCAGGTCACGAAGATCTCTAAATCAGAGAAATGCAATAAATGAGTTGCTGAGACCTTCCATCATCACAGTAAAAGGACATAAAAACAAGCATACAAGGACTTGAATGTACAGCATAGACCTCTTATTATCCAGTGAAGCTCATTTTGCACAAGTGAAGTAGAGCTTCATTATCTATTCTAGTATCCAGAAGATTCTGGGCTTTTTCATTCCTTTCAGTACTTTCTGTATTTAAAATTTCCCTTTGCTATTCTAAAAAAACAGTATCCCAAATCCCACTGGAATCAGTCTGATTACTCCTTGTATGTAGTAGCTAGGCAACTGGCAAGATCTTTTGCACAGATATAAACATCTATGATTCTATGATTTGCCCTTTTTTTCTGATTTTCTGGGAAGAAGAGTAAAAGCAGCCAGTGTGCAGCAGGGATTTAGCAATAAAGAGAGCAGACAGGTGATATTCCTTTTGGGTTACAGCAATCTTAAATTTACTCTCTGATTCATATACACAAGTTCAAGAGGAGAAGGTAACTTCTGAAGAGAAACACAAAGAGCCATGTGTCCCAGTTGGTCCCATTTTACTCAGATTTACAAAATTAGAGGGGTCTCTATGGATTATAGAGGCATTAGAAAACAGTAGATGTTAGAAATATATAAGCAAACTTTGTACATAAAGGTCACCGTAGTTTGGGACAATGTAATGACTGTTAGTTTTCACAGTGTATTTTTTACCTGTTCAGCCTGGTTTTCTGGAACCTGAAGTGCTTTATTTCTGTTAAAAAGGTGTTATGGATCTTTCTGCAAGAACAGAAACAAAAATAACTTTTTAGTATGCTTAGCATTCAGATTAGAAGTATTCAACTGTATCAGTTAAAAACACTGTATGATTTTACTGTTAAGTTTTCAAATAAGTAACATCCTATATTTATTTTCTCACAGGTACAGGAATGGCTGTGCTTAAACTGCCAGACCCAAAGGGCAATGTCAGGACAACTTGGGGATATGGGCAAGGTGCCACTTCCAAAAGCAGGCCTTTCACAACCACTATCAAAACCACTTGCTACTCCTCAAAAAGAGCCTGTGCCTGCTGTCTTACATTCCCCTCAGAAGACTTCCACGCTGCCTACTCCAGTAGCAGCAAAATCAAAAGAAGAACCAGGCATTCAGAAGGAAGTTCCAAAACTTCAGCAGGGGAAATTGGAAAAAACATCATCAGCTGATAAAATACAACAGGGATTTCAAAAAGAAGATGCAAAACCTAAGCAGGGAAAACTTGTCAAGACACCCTCAGCTGATAAAATCCAACGTGTTTCTCAGAAGGAAGACCCAAGACTCCAGCAAACAAAACTGACGAAGACAGACTCATCTGATAAAATTTTGCATGGAGTTCAGAAAGAAGATGCAAAATCTCAAGAGGCAAAACTGGCAAAAACATCCTCAGCTGATAAAATTTTGCATGGAGTTCAGAAGGAAGACCCAAAATTTCAAGATGCAAAATTGGCAAAGATACCTTCAGCTGACAAAATTTTACATGGAATTCAGAAAGAAGACCCAAAACTCCAACAGATGAAAATGGCAAAGGCACTATCAGCTGACAAAATCCAACCTGCAGCTCAGAAGGATGATGCTCAACTTCAGGAGGTCAAATTATCAAAGACAGTTTCAGTTGATAAAATCCAACAAGGAATTCAAAAAGAAGATTCAAAATTTCAACATGAGAAAATAAAGAAAACTTCATCAGTGGAGAAAATCCAACAGGAAGCTAGAAAAGAAGAATCAAAACTTCAACAAGGGAAACTGTCAAAGGCACTTTCTGCAGGTAAAATTCCAGCAACAGTAAGTTCAGATCAGAAGAAACCCCTAAGCACATTGGAAGAAGCTAATAAACCTGTGCACCAAGAAAAGATCACACCACAACCAGAAGAGAAAAAAGAACAAAGTACAACTGAGGCTAAAGACCATCTTGCTGGACAGAAAGCAGAAGTTGAAGCACCTTTTAAGGGACTGCAAGCTAAGAAGCAAGAGGATGTTAAGAAGGAGGATTTGACAGCTGAGATTTCACAAATGGTTTTGAAAGCTGAAAAAGCTCAGGAAGCAGAAATTCCTGTTCAAATAGCACCTTTGCCAGGAACTGACCGTGTGGAAGCAGTGAGAGAAAAAATAGTAAGTGGCTTTCTCCCTCCCACCCACCTTCTCCCTTGCTACAGTTTAGAATCTGATCCTGATGGACTTTCTCCTTTATGTCTTCCTGATCTTTACTGTTATTCTCTGAATGGGATGATTCTAAATGTTAAAATCAATGACTCCCATTGTGTGAAAGTTTCACCAGGAACTGCTATGCTCTACAGGCGACTTTTCAGTACTTCTTGTGTGATTTTCAGTCTCAAACAGTTAAGCACTTGAAACAAAGGCAAAGTACCTGTTTAATTATTTTTCTAATGTTTCTGGTTTATTTACTTGGTTCTGTAAACTCCCCAGACTTTGGAGTTTAATTGCTGAAACTGGGGTGTTTTCATAGTTCTTAATGCAAAAAAGGAATGTTCTGTGATGGTAAATTTTACAATATTTTGGTATACCAAAATAGAATAAACATTTGGGATATACTTTATTCTCATGCCTGAACATGGTATGGTAAAGTATGCAACCTTTTCATCTTTTTACTATTTCATTTGTGTATCTCATATGGACAAGTACTTTTAGGTAGGATTCTTGATAGGCTCTCAAGTCAGATGAATGTATGAGTTTGTGATAGCATATACTAGAGATCTGCATTTCTTAAATGCATTTGCTGGATGGGAAGTCACCAACAAGTCACTTTATCAGCTGAAGTAACACACACAATTTATTTAGAAATGAAAAATGATGACATTTTGTATCAGCACCACAAATTAGGTGCTGATTAGTATTTTACAAAAGTAGGACTAGGTTTAGGAAAAGTGTTTAACCTTTTCAAAATTATGCTTTCAAATAATCCCAGTCAAAAAGGTCGAGGATTTTTTTTTCTTTGTTTTATTTTTTTTCCTTGTGATAACCAAGATGTTTGAGCAGAAAAATATTCTGATTCAGAAATTGTAATGTGGCAAATACTACTATTTTTATAAATCAAGTTTCCTGTCTGAAATATGTCTCCTGTCACATGTTGTGTTTCCTCCTCTTGATGGTATCAAGAGCTGTGGTGCCCCCTGATTGTACTGAGGGCATCTCTGAATAGTGCTGAGAGTAACATAGCCAGAAATCCTCCCTTCTGGAAGAAACAAGAAGGAGATCTAAGATAATCCTATATCAGTTTGATTATCTTGTATCAAACATCAGACACTATGGCTGAAGAAGAGTAAGCTTAATTTTGTTAACAAAATGTCTCTTCAGAGTTGTTTTTTTTTAATAAATCATATCAGAAAACCTAAGGAGTAGAGTTAGAAATTTGTTACTGACCTGTCTGGACATTTTTATCTTCTATAAGTACGTGAAAGCATATTGTGCTGTGGAAAAATCTAAGATACATGTATTGGATTTTCATCTCTGATAGCATCAGAATTTAATTGTAGATTAATTAGTGATTTTTAATGTGACACACATATATTTCACTCATTTAACTTATATTTTATTTCTTCCCACAGCCTTCTAACTGAAATCAGGACTTCTTAATACCATAAATAGGGATTATCTTTACTTTGCTCTTGTTATCAGAATTTGAAGCACACTTAGCTAAAGTTTGTAAAGCACAAGTTTCATGAATAAAAAAAACCAAACAAACCCATGCACATCTACTTTTAAGTACTTAAAAATTAGAACACTTTGAAATATAAACCAGAATTGAATGAATGAAAATAAAATAGGTATTTTTACACAAAAATACTTTTTCTTTTTGCTCCTTTTTTTTCTGCTTGGAAAAATCTTTAAAAAAACCCACAAAAAACCAGCTCAAATTGTTAAGAATTAAAAAAAAACCTGCTGATGCTATTTTATAGCCAAATCTCTGCAAATGGTAATTACTAACTCTTGTAGTACTCCTATAAGTAAATAATACTATACTCGTTTTTCACAAAAGAAAAAAGAGACAGCAACACCTCAACAAGTTATTTAAGACATGGTGCAACTGAAGTTCTGATGCAGTGCAATCAGTAGAATGTTCCTTGGAAAATCACAGATAACTATTGTATTTAGAGATATGGTGTCCTTTGAAACAAAAGTGACTGAAATATTGAAACATTTTTAAATATTTTGGTCTCAAAGTATGATTTAATGTATTATAAAGCCTTTTTTTTCCTTCAAAACATTTTTTCAGTAATATTTTAAACTGTAATTTCATCCAAAATGCTGTAAAGAATAAACTGACTTTGCTTATGATTTACATCTATTATATTTACAACACATCATCTATATTATATAAATGCCCTTATTACTGCCTTCTAATATTTACTGAGGAATGATTGTGTACTTAGGTTGAGTAACCAGATATAAATTAATATATTGTAAATTGACATCATTATTCTAACATGACATTAATGACAAAACACAGACTAGGGAAACAGAGTAAGGAGGAAAAGGCTTACCTATAAGCACTTTTTCTGGACATAAATAAAACATGTCATTTTGACAACATAAAATTCAAATACAGATTAAACAGTTTAGTCAACCAAAGTCTTTTTTTCACTCCCTGAAACACTTTTTTTTTTTAGATAACATAGCTGTATTTATTTCTTCTGTAAACAGAATGACCTTTTAGAAATCTTAAGTTCCTTTGCAAAATGAAATTTCTGTTCTGAACAAAAGCATGTAATCTTGCTAGCTATAAATAATGCTAAAAACTTACAAGACTTTTTTTTTTTTTTAATCAGAATTTTATTTTAATAGAATTCTGACTGATTTTGGTTACCCATGGTATTTTTTAAAGCATTATGGTTTATATTTTCGAATAAGAGCATTAAAAGTGAGGATGTGTAAGAATAAATAACACTTCTAATGCAAAATTGTTGTATGAAGTATTGGCATTGACACTGTAGAAATGCCACTAAAATAGTACAAATACATCCTACGTTAGATTATCTTTATTATTACTTAAAGAGGTTGCATTTGCTGTTTTTCAACTATCTTACCCAGACTGCAGCTATTATAAGTATCCTTGTTCCTCATGTGTCAAGAAGATCCTCCCATCAATGTCTGTATTATAGCTAAATTTACCCAGTATCAAAAATTCACAGTAGGCAAACTTTCAGAGGAAATGCCATTCAACTACTCAGAAAGGCCCAGTAATTCAACATGTACAAAAGCACTTCCTACTTTACAAGAAAATTCTTATTTATTAAAATACATTTTTTCTCCAAGGGTTGTGGAATATATATGATCTGTAACAGCATCTTTTCTGCAATATTTTATTACTCATCAAAAATCTGATGTTTATAGTATGTTTACAAGTTTTACAGTGATGCTATCTTTGTATATGTGATGGCCCACCATGTAGAAAATAAACTACCAGTCATTTAAGAATAGATGTAGCTAATGACAATATCCCAGTTCTCAGGCCACAGAAAAGAGGGAAAAAAAGCACAAAGACCAAATACTGTTTATTGTAAGCTACATGCATACATGATCTCAAAATATGATATGCAGGATAATTTTTGCATAACGTATCACAGAGCAGACAACTCCACATACAAAATCAATAGAAAATACATTTTTACAGTGGGAGCCTTAAACAGAAAGTTGGATTTTCTCATCACATTTCTTTCTAGTCATAAAGGAAGTCCCTCGTTATTGTAGATGGTTTTTTTTCTCCTTACTGTACAAATAGCAACCTTTCTTTTATTCAGTTTCCTGTTACTCATAGCAGTGATGATATGGCATACACTGAGTTTCAACAGCAGGGCAAGGAAGAGCAATATTCATTGCTGTCTCCTCTGGTTTGGCCTTTGAGTAGGTAGTACACGTTGGACCAGACTCTCAGATAGTGGCAACATCAGAAATTACAAGGGGAATGGCTAAAGTTGTTCCATGACCAGTTGTTGTCTACGTATTTCTGAGATTAACTGTTTAATGGATGCCTTCTGTCTCTGCTTTACAAGTCACTGTACCACTTCATCTCCCTGTGAGGAACTGGGATCTGGCAGATTCAGTTTCACTAGGTGGACGCAGTCTGTCCATCAACTGCTAGGAGACCTTCTGAGCTTGAACAATGTTTGGATTTTCTAGTAGCTCATATAAATTGATCACAATATGTTTGGTTGGATATGTCTATAAGTATGAACATACTAGAAATAAAATAAAAAATAAAAATCAATTGCTATAGGTGAAATTTTAGGGAGGGGCATGCTATTTTTAGATGGAAAAATCCTTTGTTTTTAATGAAATGTGTAATTTTTTTAAACATAGCCCCAAAAGTTCCCCTTAAATACCTTCTTTAATTAACGGAACAAAAACTTAAATATAACATAAACCCCTTAAATTTTTAAACTATATTTCAGTACTGACTTTTTATGAGACTATATATAATTCTGTCATTAAGGGCTGGAGAATATCAAAGAGGAAATTTTTCAGAATAATAAATGCCAAAGCATTTAAGTGGTGATGAATTCCCAAAGTTGGTTGGCTTATTACAGATTTCTCCATATTTATGTATTAATCACAGCCTTATCATTAGAATTGTCCTTAGAAATATTTGTTTTTGTGTTTGATTTTTAATTACAATGGATTTTTCTCTGATATCAGATATTTAGGTTTATAGTATTAGGTGCAATATTGGTATGAACAGATGTAGTTTATATTCAAGGTAGTATCTGATTTGGCAAAGCATATAATAAATCACTCCTGTGAAATGGAGAATACTTAATAAAACATTGATTAGTAGATTAATGTAATATTAATGTTAGTCTTTTAATGTAGGATTATGTGATATGTCTATAGGCAAGAACAGGTACTTTAAATGTAAGTTAAATAATGAAGAAATATGATTGGTTTTAAAAAATAAAAAAGTTTATACCAAATATTTGGTTTATCATATTTTGTAATTTAATATAGCTCTAGTGTGAATAAACATTTGAAAATACTTGCAATTGATAACAACTTAGCATGAGTGTAAATGTACCTTTAAATTATAATTAAATATTATCATCATTTCCTAATATATTTATTCTACGGTACTTTTTAAACTCAACATATTGCAAAGGAAGCTGATAAGTTAAAGCTTTAAATAACTGGTTTGCTGTAATTCAGAAATCACTGACGTAGAGTAGAAGAGTTGATAAATACTACCTTCTTGTGTTATCGAGGGCATAACAAATATCAACATCACATTATTAAAATCAGGATAATTTGTGATGCTTAGTCTCAAATTACTAGTGTATGTGGGGACACTTCCTGAGATTGTCAGCTAAGGTGACAGCTAACATGACCTGTTCTTTGGAGAGGGAGCTGTTGTGTTAGAATGGTGAGGTACTTTCACTATGTACAGAGCATTCCACAGTTGAAAGAAGCAGGAAGGAAACTCTGGTGTAGAAATACTTGCTGTAGGATATGCTTGGTGTTTTTGTTATCTATAGAAGGAGATAGAGGTGTTTGTCATTCAGAATGGTGTAGATGGATCTGGAAGCTAGGGGAATGACTAAGGGTGTTTAATTAGGGATGAGAAGGAAAACATTGGTTATCATGCTCATCCATGTGTGCCTGCATTGTTTGCTTCCTTGTTTTCTTTCATGGATAGCTGACCATCATCCTTTCCTCCCTGCAATCACAGTTCCTAACAGCACCTTACCTCTGCATCACAAATTTATTGAGAAACTTCTTTTTTATGAGGTACTCAGAAAATGTTTGTACAGTACTGAATTGCAGATATGGGAACATTCCAAACTGTATTACGTTGTGCTTCAGTACTCCATGTCTTTTGTTACATGTTACAATGTGTAACACTTAAATCAACAAAATAGGTCCAGTATTTGAGAGGACTGACATCTTGGTAGACAGCTATAAAAGGTAAAATGGCCAAAGAAAGGAGCAGATCCCAGAAATGCTGCAGACTGATATTTGGCAAGCTATATGACATTGTATCTAGAACTGTGTAGGCAGTTTTGAAGCATAGGTAGTTAAAATCTTCATTTGAATTTACCCCCAAAGAAATTGTCCCATACATGTGAACAAATTGTAGATTAACATTAGTAATTGTTCTGAAAACAATTAAATACAGTATTTGTTTTTATTAAAAAATAGATCATTTTACAACTAATAAAAACAGTTGCCAGTGTGGACAGCCATGCAAAGCATAGTTAGATTCAGTGCAAAAAAATCAAAATTTGCAAATGTTTTTGCTTTATTTTAATACCTTTGAATAAAAAAATAAAAATAAGTGTTCAGTCTTTTATGGTTTAATGTAATTCTTCTTGGCATCCTAATTTTTCATCTGAGACTAACTCATCTTTAAGAAAAGAATCACATGTATTTAATTGCCTGGAGACATTAAAAATTTATATATAAATATATACACACACATATGTATTTATTTTTTTAGGAAAAGGAGGATGACAAATCAGACACATCAAGCTCTCATCAGCAGAAAAGTCCACAAGGTCTGAGTGACACCGGGTATTCTTCAGATGGAATATCAAGTTCACTGGGTGAAATTCCAAGTCATATCCCCAGTGATGAAAAGGATTTACTCAAAGAATCTAATAAAAACGATACTTTTTCACAAGAAAGTCCACCAAGCCCCTCAGATCTAGCTAAATTGGAAAGTACTGTACTGTCTATTTTGGAAGCTCAGGCAAGTACATTTTCTGATGAAAAATCTGTGAAAAGCAAAGAGCTTTATGAAACGTACAGTGAACAGACAAAGGACCAACATAAAACAAAGCCTCTGCCAGTCACTCCAGAATCTTACAGTTCAGATGAGGAAGAGTTAGAAGCTATTCAAGAAGGTGAAGGAACCATTGTAGAAGACGGCAAAGGAAGTGCTTCCTCCCAGGCAGACTACAAGGAAGAAGATGGAGATAACGTATCAGCAAGAAGACAACGCTATGATTCTGTGGAAGACAGCAGTGAGAGTGAAAACTCACCCATCCCAAGGAGAAAAAGAAGAACTAGCGTTGGTTCTTCAAGCAGTGATGAGTACAAACGAGATGACAGTCAGGGATCAGGTGATGAAGAAGACTTCATTAGAAAACAGATTATAGAGATGAGTGCTGATGAAGATGCCTCAGGTTCTGAAGATGATGAATTCATCAGAAATCAGCTCAAAGAGATCAGTGTAACTGAAAGCCAAAAGAAAGAAGAAGTGAAAAGCAAAGCCAAAGGAACAGCTGGAAAACATAGAAGAATGGCACGGAAAAGTAGTGCAGGCTATGATGAAGATGCAGGAAGAAGACACTCATGGCACGATGATGATGATGAAACTTTTGATGAAAGCCCAGAGCCAAAATACAGGGAAACTAAAAGTCAAGACAGTGAAGAACTAGCAGTAACTGGTGGAGGAGGCCTTCGGCGTTTCAAAACAATAGAATTAAACAGTACGATAACAAACAAATACTCTGAAGCATCTGAACAACAGAAAGGTAGTTTGTATTTTGATGAAGAACCTGAACTAGAGATGGAGAGTCTTACAGATTCACCAGAAGATAGGTCTAGAGGAGAAGGGTCTTCTAGTTTACATGCTTCTAGTTTCACACCAGGTACATCTCCTACTTCAGTGTCATCACTTGATGAAGATAGTGACAGCAGTCCCAGTCACAAAAAACTAGGAGGGGAGAGCAAACAACAGCGCAAAGCTAGGCATAGGTCACATGGTCCTCTTCTTCCAACTATTGAAGATTCCTCAGAAGAAGAAGAACTACGGGAAGAGGAAGAACTGCTAAAGGAACAAGAAAAACAGCGTGAATTAGAACAGCAACAAAGAAAAAGTTCGAGCAAAAAATCTAAAAAAGATAAGGATGAACTAAGAGCTCAGAGAAGAAGGGAACGTCCAAAGACTCCACCAAGTAATCTTTCTCCCATTGAAGATGCATCTCCAACAGAAGAATTACGACAGGCAGCAGAAATGGAAGAGCTGCACAGATCTTCCTGTTCTGAATATTCACCTAGTATTGAGTCAGATCCTGAAGGATTTGAAATCAGCCCAGAAAAAATAATAGAAGTACAAAAAGTTTACAAATTGCCTACTGCTGTCTCTCTATACTCTCCAACAGATGAACAGCCAGTTGGACTACCAAAAGAAGAAAGTGCTCAAAAGACATTGAAAAGTGCTGAAGAGGTATATGAGGAGATGATGCATAAGACCCTTAAGTCCAAGTCTTTTCAAATTACAAGTGAAAAAGATGAAGTATTTGAAAAAGAACCTTTATATGGTGGAATGCTAATAGAGGATTATATTTATGAATCTTTAGTAGAGGATACTTACAGTGGAACTATTGATACTAGTCTTGTACTGAGACAAGATGAGAACAATGAATATATTCAACAGAGAGGAAAAGAGAAAAAACTAAGAGCTTCAGAACAGATCTATGAAGAATCACAGAAAGATACTGATCTACAGGAAGACTACTATAGTGTTGAAACTTTACATTCTATGGTGCCTCAAGAAGATATTGTTTCTAGTTCATATATTATCCCAGAAAGTCATGAAATAGTTGTATTAGATAACACAGTAAATTCCACCAGTGAGGAAAAGCAGTTATTAGATGCAGAAGCTGCTTATGAAGAGCTTATGAAAAGACAGGGAATGCAACTAACCCCTGGGTCCAGTCCAACACAACCAACTTCAGGTTTCATTCCCACATCTGATTCAAAAGTATCTAGTGCTGGAGAAATAGTGGACAGTACATCTTTAACATCAAGCACTACTTCAGCAATCTCAGATGTATCACCTGTCAGTAGCACAGCACTTTCTATTCCAGATGTTAAAATAACACAGCATTTTACAGCAGAGGAAATTGAAGATGAATACTTGACAGACTATGCCAGAGAAATTCAAGAAATAATTTCTCATGAAACATCAATGTTGACATACTCTGAGACATTGGAAGGTACTGCATCAGTTTTACCTTCTGATACAGCTTCCTTAACATCATCTACGTCTTCAGTTTCTACCACAGATAGTTCATCACCTATAGATAGTGCAACCACAGGTTATGTAGATACAGCAGATGCTGTAAGTAAACAAGCAGATTCTGAAGGTGTCAGGATAATGTCCCAAGTTCCCTTAATGTCTGCAAAAAAGTACTCTGAAGTGAGCATGCCTTGTGATTCTATTACTGGAGCCACTAAAAAGACACCTATAGCATCAGATATGGAGAGTGTGGATCAAACTGCAGTTTGTTTGACTGAAACTGCACCTTCGGTAGTGGCAACTACAGTTATGAAACCCAAGCAATATGCAACTGATGCCATTACCTTTCATACATCCAAAGCAGAAATGGAAGCAGCTAGGAAAATGAAAAATACAGTAGAGGCTGGCATTATCAAAATTCATCATGAAGAGTCACACAAAGAACTGGGTGTTGATACAAGAATTGATTTGACTAGCACTACATCTGAGAAACCACCTATATGTATAGCATTAGTACCGGTTATAGAGCCTGCATCAGAAACATCTTCTGTACCTACTCCCAGTGTTGTAAGTAAGACCAGCATCATCTCTGTGCCTTCCTCAGCTCCTGCTGTTACATCCAAAGTATTCTCGCTTTTTAGAAGCTCTTCTTTGGATTCTTCTGCACAACCTTCTCCACCCCTGCCTCCTCCCCCTCCACCACCGCCTCCACCACCATTACCTCCACCTATTTTACCCAAGCCAGCCATTTATCCAAAAAAGAAGTCACAGACTAAGACTCCATCAGCAACAGCTCCTGCAGTGATATCTTCCGTCACAAGAGTTCCAACACTGGAGTCCACAGCTGTATTAAAGAATCATGTGGTACCTATCACAAAAACGTACACTCCAACACCACCTCCTGTACCACCCAAACCATCCTCCATTCCAGCAGGGCTTGTTTTCAGTCACAGGCCCACTGAAGTAACTAAACCTCCAATCGCTCCTAAACCAGCAATTCCTCCACTCCCAATATCTGTTCATAAGCCAGCAGAAACACAGCCCAAACCTACAGGTTTGTCATTGACTTCAAGTATGACTCTGAATTTGGTCTCTGCATCTGAATACAAAATAGCATCTCCCACTTCCCCTTTGTCTCCACACTCTAACAAATCTTCACCGAGATTGACAAAACCCTCACAGGAGACCTATGTTGTCATCACATTGCCATCTGAGCCTGGAACTCCCACAGAAGCTATAACTAGTCAGGCTTTTACCAGCTGGCCTTTAGAAGCACCTTCTAAAGAACAGATTCCCCAGCCTATGCAATCAATATTTACTCCGTCCATGAAAATGTCGGAAATTCAAAGTATTGCAGATCAGAGTATGTATATTTCAGGTGCTTTGCAAGCTATTCCTGTCACAACGCAATCAACTTTTGAAAAAATACCAAGTTCAAAATCAGAAGCAGTAACAACAGAGGTAACCAAGACCACAGTGTCTGTGGTTAAGGGCCCAGTGCCTCGTTTTGGTTTAGGTAGTGTCACTATTACTATACCTCCAGAGCCACTACATATAGTAGATCAACCCAGGTATAGAGAGAATGGAAGATTCCATCCTTTGGGTGATGTCATAGATCTTCGCACATTAACTAAGATGGATATTGAAATGAGAGACAGCTGTATGGATCTGTCTGCTGTTTCCCTGGACATGAGAAGGCAAATGCCAGCAAGTGATACATGTGGGCGGCCAGTTAGTACTGTCCAGCCAGCTATAATAAATCTTAGCACTGCATGTGTTGCCGATCCTTCTCTGTCTGTAGTCACTGAGACAGTAACTGTAATGACCTGCACTGCCACTGTGAGCTACACTGCCAGTACAGACAGCCTTGTGGATCTAGGACATGCAATGACAATGCCGCTTCAGCTGACAACATCAAAACATTTTGAGCCTGCATACAGAGTAACACGCAGCCAGGCATTCTCTGCAGGGAGAGATGAAGTGCCAATAAATTTGTCCCTAGGTACTTCAACACATGCAGTGACGTGGGCTACTACAAAGCCTGTTACTGTACCACCTGTTGGTGTTACAAATGGTTGGACTGATCTCTCTGCTTCTCAGGAGCCAATGGAGAGTGGAGTGGTTGACCTTAGCACTACAAAATCCCACAGAACAGTAGTAACAATGAATGAAGCAGCTTCAGGTATTGTAACAACAGTAATAGAAGATGATGAAAAGCCTGTGGATCTAACTGCAGGAAGAAGAGCTGTCTGCTGTGACATGGTTTATAAATTGCCATTTGGTAGGAGCTGTACAGCACAACAGCCACCAACTACACTTCCTGAAGATCGCTTTGGTTACAGAGATGACCATTATCAGTATGATCGTTCAGGGTCATATGGCTACCGAGGAATGGGAGGTATGAAACCATCTATGTCTGACACAAATTTATCAGAAGCTGGACTGTTTGCATACAAAAGCAAGAATAGCTTTGATTATCGAGTTGGAGCAACTGATGCAGCAGTAGATCTTACTTCTGGAAGAGTTACTACAGGTCAGTATGACACAGCAGCAGATCTTTCTTTGAAATATAATTTTGATGTTCCTCACCTCATTTCAGGATGATTTTTTTATTTTTCCCCTCTTTCTGTTGTTTTGTTTTCTTTTGGACAGTGTGACAACTTACTCTGGATTACACGTGTTTTTCATTTCTTCATTTCACATATGTGTTTCACACAGAGCTGCCTGCATGTGCCTGCATGTTCAGAAATGCTGTTTCCTTCACATCTAAAGTAGATCATTAACCTGAAGATTTGCATGCAGTTTCCCTTTCCCATTTAATTCATCAAGATGGGATGACTTTCAGAATCGGCAAAGCAGCATTCTTTTGTGGGACTGGACTGTAACTTTGCCCTGTAATTTCAGGTGAGGTTATGGATTACTCAAGCAAGACTACTGGTCCTTATCCAGAGACTCGGCAGGTGATTTCTGGCATCGGGCTCAGTACACCGCAGTATTCCCAAGCAAGAATGGTATCATCTCTGGGTTCCCAGTTTGGTGTTGGAAGTGTTTTAAGATCATCCAATGGTGTTGTTTATTCTTCTGTAGCAACTCCAATCCCATCCACATTTGCCATCACTACACAACCTGGTTCTATTTTCAGTACAAGTGTCAGAGATTTACCTACTCTCCAAACAATTGATTCAGTGCCGTCTTTATCAACTTTGCAACAGAATCAACCGCTGCCAAGATCATACAGTTTCTTGACAACAGTGGCAGCTGAAAAAGATAGTGCAATTACTGCTATTGATGTGGAGACAGGTTTACCACCTCTTAATATAGAAACTGTTACCACTGAGCCAACCAGTTTGATACCTGCTTTAACTACAGCATCTGAAGTTTATACAGATGTAATTGAAGATGAGGTTGCCCTTCTCATTGCCCCTGAAGAAGGCAAACAGCAGCAGCTTGATTTGGAGCGTGAACTTCTTGAGCTTGAGAAAATTAAGCAGCAGCGCTTTGCAGAAGAGCTGGAATGGGAACGTCAGGAAATTCAAAGATTTAGGGAACAAGAAAAGTTTATGGTGCAAAAAAAGCTTGAGGAGTTGCAATCTATGAAACATCATCTGTTATTTCAGCAAGAGGAGGAACGACAAGCTCAGTTTATGATGAGGCAAGAGACATTAGCCCAGCAGCAGTTGCAGCTTGAACAATTCCAACAACTTCAGCAACAGCTCCACCAACAGTTGGAGGAGCAAAAAATTCGTCAAATATATCAGTATGGTTATGACCCTTCAGGAACTGGCTCACCACAAACTACCACAGATCAAACACTTTTGGAAGGACAGTATGCAACAACAGAAAATGGCCAGTTTTGGCCTACTGATGATGCAACCACTACAGCTTCAGGAGTGCTGGGTATTGAAATTCCGCAAAGCCAAACATGGTATACAGTTCAGTCTGATGGCATTACCCAATATATACCTAGGTCTGGTATTCTAAGCTCTGTTTCAGAAATGTCCCTTAAGGATATTGATGTTAGAGAGGAGAAGCAATTGAAAAAGAGAAGTTCTATGCCAAAATTACGTGGTACATATGGGGAGCTTGAGGAGACCCTGGAAGAAGAGCCCCGGTGCTTCAAAAAGATAGTGGACAGTGGAGTGCAAACTGATGAAGAAGACGGAGCAGACAGAGGTTACACAAACAGGAGACGGAAAACTAAGAAGAGTGTTGATACAAGTGTCCAGACAGATGATGAAGATCAAGATGAATGGGATCTTTCTAGCAGATCCAGAAGGAAGCCTCGTGTAGGGAAATACAGTGAGAGTACCGCTGAGGCAGACAAAGCTAAACAATTCTCCAGAGTATCTAGTATTGCAGTTCAGACAGTGGCAGAGATTTCAGTACAAACAGAACCTGTAGGAACAATAAGAACACCTTCAGTAAGGGCCCAATTGGATGCTAAGGTTGAAATCATAAAGCATATTTCAGCTCCAGAAAAGACATATAAAGGTGAAAGTTTGGGATGTCAAACAGAGACAGAGTCAGATACTCAAAGTCCCCCATATCTGTCAGCTTCATCTCCTCAGAAAGACAAAAAACGTCCAACACCATTAGAGATAGGATACTCATCCCACCTTCGTCCAGACTCCACACTGCAGGTAGTCCCTTCCCCTCCTAAATCACCCAAAGTTCTCTATTCACCCATTTCACCTGTTTCACCGAGCAAAGTTATAGAGTCAGCATTTGTACCCTATGAAAAACCTATCACTGATGACATCAGCCCTCAGAAGATGCTGCATGCTGACATTGCCAAGGTTCCTCCATCAAGCCCAAAGGCGGCAAAGATGATGCAGCGCTCTATGTCTGATCCTAAACCCCTGAGTCCCACAGCAGAAGACAGTTCCAGAGCTCAGTTTCAGTACACTGAGGGTTTCATGGTAAGAAGTATTTGCTTGCTTTTTTTTTTTTTTTTTAATTTTATTTTTTAATATGCAGTTCTATCGCTATAGCATGAGGGCTGACACACTCTTGCCATACCTGTGTAGGTAGTCTTTTTGCACACCTTGCCAAAAAGTCCCAAGGAATGTCTGCTCTCAAAGCAATCGTTAATTGCTTCTTTACTTTGCCTGGAAATAGAGGAATCTATGTTACAATCTTACTAGGATTCAGGAAAATTTAAAATGCACTTTTATGTTTTACCTGGCAATTAAATGCCAATATAGTCATTACCACCAATTTTTCAGAAAAAGAAATGTATTTTCTTTCTAATCACACAACACCCAGCTCTTGTGCCACAGTCTGTTATGCATTTACCTTGAAATTACCTCATGTGCTTCCTGAGAGGGAGCTAACACCAGGTTTGTAATTATCTTTAGCTGTTCTTTTTGACCTGAATGAGGTTTCTTGGCCATTTGTAATTCTGTAAGTAATCTTGTGTCCCAATGTGTACATCTTTTATTTTTCCCCAACAAAATGGTATCCTATCACAAATCCATTTTTTATTTGTTTGTTTTGGATAAGAAGAATTAGCAAAAAGTTTTGCAAGTGTGGAGATATGTTTCTTATAGGGTCAGAGGAGACAATTTTGAGTAGATAACATCATCAGGATTAGAATTTTTCAGTTCTGCAGTATTTCTTTGAGTATTAAGATTTCTGATTTGAGAATCGGTCCATTATTGAACAGTAAGAGCAAGAAGTCTTGGCTAAAAAAGAACCTTTATAGTTTAACATCTTGGCCATCCTTTTGTTCAAGTCCATTCTCTTCTGTCAGTTGCAGAGTCAGTATCTTTTTTGTCAGAGCTCCGAAAGAGTTGCAATTTGAGGTTTTCAGCAATTTTTTTCTTTTGTGTTCAATTATCTGTGAATTCGTGGGTGATTAGTACAGGCTGGATAGAATAAAGAGGGTTTTTTCTCTATGTTTGATAATTTGTGGTGGCTTTCAAATGCAGAATTACCTGGTTATATGCTCCAAGGCTACAACTGTAAGAAGTTTGTGCAGCTTCAAAATTTGTGTGGATCTTAAATGTTTCCTATGCTGTTACTGCTTGGGAAACGTTAGTTGGAAGTTTGAAGAGAAATAGGTAGTCATGACATTGGAACTGCATATCAACATCATTCCCTAATGCAGGATTAGCACAGTGGGGGAACAACACTACTAGTATAACAGTAATATGAGCACTACAGTTCCATGTAGAGGGTTTGGAACAGCATCTTGAACATTGCTCATGTGTTAGAAAGTGTTGGGTTCCACTAGTTATTTGAGAGCAGGTATAAAATTGTAAAATAACTGTCAGTGTAGTGAAACCATTACTGAGGACAAATTATTCAGTTCAGTTATTTCTTAGATACACATATAATTGATATGAATCACATACTTTATATGATGGATGATAAATTCTTTAGGCAGCTGATTGTTTAAAGTCTTTCACAGTAGAGTTTGAGCACATAGAGTGTTTATTAATGAGACATGGAAACAAATGGCTTGTATGGCATTGTTTATTTTTTACCCACATCAATTACCGTTTTGCCTTGAGCCCAAACAGTAATAACTATGCTGTTCTTATTAGCATGAAGCCATTGAGCAGCAGCTAGACCATGTCTCAAAGTACTTACAGTCTAAATAAGTGAAGTACACATTTTTATGGATTATGGGGTATAAGTAGACAAGTGCAAGGAAAGGAAGAAACTTCCACGAATATGAAGTGGGTGCACTGTGTCATGCAGCAGCATATGGTTAGGAAGGTACTCTGTAAACCTCATTGCTACTTTCAGCTCTGATGTTAAGCATTTAGTCTGTTATACCTTCTCTGATAGAGTTTTGTTAATTAAGTATCTGAGGTTCATTTAGCTTAGGCTGGGATCAGGTACATGAAATTAAAAGGAGGAAAAGATATATATGACCAAAAGAAGAAAATATTTAGAGTGACACAGAAAATAATCTAATGACCTCATCAGCCTCTGGAAATATGGGTATAAATTGCTTTTTCCATTGATGTATATCAGTTTCAGTTCTTGATTATTCAGTGCAGTTATGTTGTGGAGGAGACATCTGCTGTATAAGATCTAAACAATCTCCTAGTTTCCATGAGACTTATAGGATTGACTCCATCACATCTGTGTTTTTTTATATGAGCTGAGAACCTGGTTTTAGGACTGTAATATCTTGGAGGCACAGGAAGAGTGGATAGTGCCTTTTGCCACAGTCAAAAGTTCTTCCTGAAAGTTTACATACACACAGTGTCACTGCTGGCAAAGTGTAAACCTTGTTGACATTTTTCCAACTGTAGGACTGTGCTGTTATAGCAACATATGGTTGTTCTACTTGAGTTTAAATACAGGATCACTTTTGGATTATACTGCTAAGTGTGAAAATAAGATGTTTCCTCTACTTTAAAATATTTTTGTCACTGGGCTGTTTTTTCATTCTTTGCTTGTGCAGTGCCAACAACAGCTAAAGTCCTTGACTGTTAATTCTCTTGTGTAGCCCTTTTGTGCCTTCTGACTGGAGAGCTTCTAATTGCCTAATTATAAAAAGAGAGAGGTAGAAGGGATCAGTTATGTCATTCAAAACAAGTTCAGTGCAGAAAAACTTGAGAAACAGCTCACTCTGGGAAAGAGAATTTACTAGAGCTGAACATAAAAGAATAAAATCAAAATGAAAGACTGATCTTTCACTACCTCAGGAAAATGAAGTGTGTATATAAATAATTTTTGCATGGATGAATGTGCCATCACTTTTTTAATAGTTCTTGTTTCAGGGTTATGTCTTTGCATTCAGAAACACTGTGGGTGAAAAAGGTCTTCATATGTTCCTGTATATGATTCACAGGCTTCTTTTTTATAACTTTAACAAAAAAGTTGATCCTTATGCAGTCAATGGGACTAAAAGTGTAAGAATAAAATTAGTCTCTTTCTAAGGAGTACAATGAAATGATACCTTGTACTTCAGGCAATGTACTTTCATCATTCATATACTTCTTATATTGAAAAATATATTTATTACAATATTTCAAGAAAAAAATTATGGAGACTGTGACTAAGATGATGAAATTACATCTCCATGTTTTAGAACTGCTGCTTTAAGTATAATTGTATTATTTAATTTACCTTTTATAGGAAGTAATTACAATGTTTTATCTGATCTAGTATAAGTGAAAGGCTGAAAAATAACCTGGTAGCTAATCACAAAATAATATGTATCCATATAAAGTTATTTTCAGTGATGGCTAATTTAATTTTCAGATAAGAAGTTATATTTTTACATACATTTCATTTACATATTCATTGCCTCTATATGAACACTTGAATGAATATAGATGGTAGGTTCCTTTTCATCTAAAGTAAAAGTGTTACTTTCCATTATGTTTCCTTTG
The DNA here is from genome assembly GCA_024336885.1 of Actenoides hombroni. NCBI lineage: Eukaryota > Metazoa > Chordata > Aves > Coraciiformes > Alcedinidae > Actenoides > Actenoides hombroni. Next base: position 17,564,588 of record WUAM01000431.1, read on the forward strand.
GTAGTTTTCATGTGCTGTACATTTCTGTGTTATATATTAGTAATCAAGTGTAGCTGTGTAAAGGAAAAATTGTGAGCTATAGGTTGTCAGCACCAAAAAAGCCACCCATATGGAACTGATGCTTTGCAAAGATACCTAATTGTCCTATTTTGTGAGCTTTTTGCCACTTGAGTTCTCAGTGGCAGTGAGCTCCCCAACACTGACTTTGATAGACTGTCCTGCAGTCAAGCATTTTAGGATTCTATAGAGTGCAAAATCATAGCAAGTCGTTTCTGTGAGGGCACCAGGAGGTGTTAGTAGTTTGGAAGTGGATATTAAAAGTCATTTATTCAGCAGCAAAAAGAATTTGTTGAGTACATGTGTGGTTTAATAAAGAAATAATTTTACACCGGTGCATCACAGAATCAAGTCACATGCCAGTCACACTCTACTTTGGCACTTGCATATGTGTAATCAAAGGTAGAAATTGTCTTCCTTTTTCCTTTGGATGAAAAATGCCTGCTCAACTAAACAAGCAAATTGCAAAAGAGCTTGTACATGAACTGTCACACACAGATAAAATCTATAGCTAAGCAGTGCATAAACTCAACAGAAGTGATTTTATTAGTGAAACTAATGCAAAGACACATCTATCAACAGCCTGTCAGCTTCAGGGTAGAAACTGTACATTTAAGGTTCAACACTTTTAACAAATTCTATCAATCTGTTTATTAAGACAGTTAACAGAGATTTTTCTCAAATTTTTCATCTGATGTGAGTTAAGGCAAACATAATTCAAATCTTGTGTGCAACAGTAAAAAAGATGATTTCAAGAAAAATCCCAAAAGTTTGTTTCTGTATTTAGGTAAGAATAGCAGGACTTCTTCTGTTGCTGTAGTAAGAGCAGAAGTGATTTTATACAAATTTTAAAAGTGTAAAGTTCCTTAAATTATATAACTTCAAAAGTAATGGAAACAAAGCATATTAATCTGTGTTTTATATTCTATGGTATTGTAAAGTTTTCAACTGTAAAACTGATGGTTAGGACTTCAGTGATTTGGGCTGTCCTTTGCTGTTTCAGCCATGCTGTACATCTGGACTCCAAAAACAGGAACTAAAATCTTCCATATATCTTAGCCATTATGTTTTGGTTTTTTATTCAGGACTAAGCTGATCATCAGGCTTGTATGACAGCACAAAATGTTCTGCTTGGGTAAGGAATAGATACAAGGAGTAGGGATAATTACCTGGTTTGGGTTTGGGTATTTTTGTTTACTTACCTTCCTCAGAAGCAGGGAGTAGGTTCTTTCTTAGTGTAATGCCAGAATTTCGGGTAACAGGTATCTGCTGTTGTTGGGGCACAGGACATTGGTGTTTCCCTTGGTGTCTTGTTATCTGGGCCTATTTCCAGCTAAAAGGGGTTGATACTTCATTATATCTCTGATAGTCATTGGTATTCAGAAGTATTTTGTGGTCTGAGGAATAGGTGGTCACGTGTTTGTAACTGCTAAAGGCTTAATTCAGTGACTTTAATTTTCTATTTTAGTCTCATGAACTGGTTCAGAAAAAAGGAAGAACATTTTGTTTTCTGTAGAAGTTATGTTTCAATATATAGGAGCCATTACCTCTTGCAGAAACAGCTGCTATTTGGGTTTAAGTACAGACGGTGTTGAGTGAGGAGCCATCTTTGGTAATGTGATGTTAAGAGTAACCTGGATTTAAATTGTAAGGTTTTTTTCCCTTTATTTCTAAGTGATGTCTGTGGGCTGTGGTTTAATGAAGCTCTTCTTCAGGCACTGGTGACAACTGGTCCTTCAGTTTGGCCATACATATACCAGTTTTAAAGAACAATCTGGGAGTGATCTGATTTTCATATGACTTGCATGCAGTTTGTGAACTGCAGAACTGAGTCTGCCTGATGCTGTCTGTCACGGTTTAGGGTCAGGGCAGCCCCTTAGACCTATAACAGACGCTCTCTGTTAACCCCCCTCCCTCCCCAAA
>WUAM01000431.1:17566667-17580080 GCA_024336885.1 Actenoides hombroni
TGCAGTTAATTAAAAGAACTGAGCTGAAAAGTAAAATCACTGAACAGAACTGTTCTGTTCTCACTCAAACCAGGACACTGTCTTAGCACATTTAGCAATGGGCTCAGTCACCAGGTCTGATTCGGCCCACAGGTTCCTTCATGCCTGAAGAGTACCCTGCAGCTGCATGGGAGGCTGGTTCATTGCTTATGGACAGGAGATCTTATTTTGAGATTGAATTCAAGCCAGCAATCCAGAGAAGATGTAGATGTACCTACTGAGTTCCTTTTATGCTTGAATATCATGTCACACTTTTTTGTGTGTTTCAAACAAGTTAACTGGAAACTGAGTTGAAAACTGGATATCACTCCTATCTAGAAACAACTCTAGAGAATCTTACTCCTGTGTAAATTGTAAAATAGGATTTACTTACCTTCTTCAATTATGTGATTTTACCTAGATTTAAGATTACTTTTTCCACTAACCGTCTGAAATTATTTACAATTTACAGTTCTGTTGACATTTCAAGCTACGGCTTTCTGTACTATATTTTAAATCCTTTGGAATAACATTTATGTGACTCAAATCAGGCATCTTTTTCCCATCTGCCAGATCTTCACAATAGAAAGATAACCCACATTTGGTCAACATATCATATAAACAATATTTTTCTGAAGCACATTTAATTGGGTCAGTCCATCTTGCCTGATACTTTTAAATTAATTGATTTCACACCTTTTCTATTCAACCAAAGGACATTCATACATAATAGGAAATTACTATGGTATTCACTTTTTGCTTTTCAAAGAGGAACCTTACGAATCTTTTTTAAAGCATGATATCTATGTCAGACAAAAAGCCTAGGTTTTCTGTCAGTTGGGGCTTTTCTCACCTGCTGTCAACTTATCCATCTTCCTCTTAAGCCAACTCTCATAAACACATTAAAAGAAAACTACCCTGGACACAAATCCCATTGCTCATTCTTTTTATCTTGCATAGAAGACAAAGTATGAAGGTACATGATATCTTTCCACTCATTTCCAGCTGACTTACTTATCTTGGTTATTCATTTTAGGAATGCATTGAGTTTCAGGTGTGTAGGGAGACCAATATCATGTTCCCTGCTTTAAAGTAAAAAATACAGCATATAAATATATACAGCAGAACCAAGCAGGCATAGAAGAATGACAGAGGGACACATACCAACCAGCAAGTTTTGGCCTTCTTCAGCTCTGTTTTGCCTCAGACTTTTGTCTCCTATCAAGCCATTGATTACTGTAATTTGTCTGAATAAGTAGTAGAAGGGTACAATTTCTACTAGTGTAATTGCCTGACTGAACTCAAAAGATAATTTCTTTCACATGTTATGCTAATAAGTGGCTTACTGCATTTTATTGTCCACTCTTTTTTAAGCAGCTGTGACTGAAGCGAAGGAAAATCATATTGTACTAAGCAAATGAACATACATTCTCCAAAAGGAGAAGACCAGTGTCTATAAAAGTTTCCCTAGAGAAGAAGCTCTAACTGTGCTATCTTACCAAGTTGTATGGTACAATAAAAGCAGGACAACAGATAAAGTAGCTGATGCTAAAGTGTCTGCAAGTCTACTGTGTTGTCATCCAAAAGGAGCCAGTCATTGGTTTGGACTGTTTTTCCCTACTGGCATTCGAGCACATTTGAGATACACTTAGGACAAAGCTTCCTAATTAGTTTTGTTCAGAAGGAATCTAGTTTGCATGCATGAAAACCTCCCTGCAAACTTTAGCAATGTGCCTTAACTAGAGAAAAACAATTTGTCAAAGTAGTCCAAGCTTCATGTCATAACAAAATGTAAGCTTTAATTCCAACTCTTTTTCCCATCATTTTATTAAAATATTTTTAAGTTTGTAAAATACTGTCTTTATCAGCCAAATGTGATTAGATGTTGTCTGGAAGTGATCTAAGGCTGGCAAAAATCCATGGTAGCTTGTATGTCCTATATGAAGATTACAAAAAAAAACCAACCAGAACCACAGTATATCCAAAATTTATCAACGGATACAATTAAATACAACAAAATATTCACAACAGTATAAAGTTCTTCTGTTTGCATCTTCATTCCCCACTGTGTGGTTACCTTTCCTCTGTATGAGGCTTCTGGAAGCTCCTTTGACTTAAATCAGTGCTATTAAAGTTCTCCCTGTTTTTTGTTTTGGTTTGTTTACTGATTGGGTTTTTTTTTTTTAGAAACAGTTCAGGGTATTCAGGTATTGAGATGTGCAATATATTCCTTAGAATTTAGAGGGGTGCACCTCCATTAAATTCTGATACCTGGGCATACATTCTTGAGGGACATACTTGTCCCTGGAGATTAGTTTATTTTTAGAATATGAGTTGCTAAAAATTTCAAAACTCTACATTTTCTCCTAAAGAAAAATACGGAAAATGTCTGCAGAGTTAGGTAATACCCCATATGATCTCCCCAGTAAGTAAAAATTAAAAAAAAGGATGAAATGAAGGCAGCTAGTAATCTTTGGGATAGGTGTGTGTTGTTAATACTCATCACTACATTATTAACTCCATTAATTGTCTACCAAAGCTCTGTGATTTTTCTTCTTATCTCAGAAATACTGACTAGGCTAGCACTCTTTTGTGTTATTGGTTTATTAAATTGCAGTGTGTGCTAATAACACCTAACAGGTTTGTTGGTTGTTTTTTTAATTAATAAGGCTTGCCTGTGTTAGAACTAACAATACCTGAGTTCTGATCCTCAAAATCTTTCTATGCAGGCATTGGTTTTCCAAGTCAGTGACTTCATATTAAAAATAATTTGTTAAGATAAATAACTGTATTTACAGTTAAATCAAATAAATCAAACTAGATGTAGGCATATGGGTTTACATACTGATGCTACAAAATGAAATTTAAGTAGTATGAAATATTGAGAAAAATAGCCCCTTCTGCTATACTTCTTTTCTTTCTTACTCCAGCACTATATTATTTATTGATAAACTAAAATTTTTGCAATTACTATTTTTTAATAGAAGTTTACTTTCCATCTGCCAGCTGGAACTAGATATCTTAGGTCAGATTGATTACTGTCAGACTGGAAGGCAGTTTTAAGTGAGTCACAGGTTTGTAATAGGCTTGACTCTTTAATAATTCATTTGCAATTTAGAATATGGATAAAGCATTCATATAGCATTGACAGATCAATATAGGAAACACAATTACTATGGAAAGCAAAATTGCAGTTCAGAGCAATGTTCCAAAATAAAATAGGTAAAAAGAAAAAGGAAAGGAAAAAAAAAATAATCAGAAATACCGCTGTTTAGGCAATAACAGTACTAAAAATGTTCAGGTGTAGTAGCAAAAGTTCAGACTTAATGTGACTTAAAAAGTGAAGTGCTTGCAAGAAAGACAGTGGTGTTCTTGGGAATGCTGACAACTTGTGCAGGTGTAAGAAGTGCATTGTAATTGTTCTATCCTACTCCATGGTGGCAAGACTTCAGCTCTAACACTAGATACAGTTTAGGTCAGCACCACTTCAGAATGAAACTTAAAAAATTCAAAGTTGAACAAAATAAAAAGCATAAACAATTTAGCCAAGACATTGTCTGAAAGGCTGAAGAGTCTGGCTGTGTTGATCTGGAAGAACAAGAAAGCTAGACAAGAAAACAGTCTTTGTGTTAAACATTATAAATATCGCAGCCACTGAATGCTCCTCATGTGCAGTGGACATGAGAAATGTATTATCTCAATATGTGGCCTGGGATATTTAGTAGATACGAACAAAAACCTTTTAACTCCAATAGCACAAATGCCTTAGAATCAATAGTGAAACTGTGTTATATCTGAATATTGGGAATAGCAAGGGATAGATGGCCTACATGACTGATTTCCATTCTAAGCCAAGAATGTCTTGAGCAGTAATAGTAATATTAATATTTTTAAAAATTGAATTTTAAAATGAAATTCAACTTTCTTTAGTATTCATGGCTTTTCTTACACATTATCATCCACATCATTGCTGTTAGTTTGTATTGTACAGCACTTGTCATAGACTACTGAAGTAAACTAACCACTCAGACCACATAGGGTTCTTGCTATAATTTCAATGACCTCAGTGATGCAGGCTTCATTTAAAATATGGCAAGCAGAGATAAGGAAAATAAGTCTATAATCAAGTAGCCTAAATATCACCTATCTTGTTCCTTCTGTCCCTTAGCTGAAGTGGAATTTATTCCACATTTTAATTTCCTCTCTTTATATTTCTCTTCAGAAGCCTAGAGAGATACAGTATCTTCTTTGACTGTCACAAGGGCACAGGCTACCTAGTTAAAATATGTAGGATTGGAAAGGTCATGATTAATGTTATATATTGGTGGTATAAAATCGCACCTGACCTCATAACTGTATATTCCTGTTATAGTCTGCAGGCAAAAGTATTCTGAGGGAACAACAGTTCATCTACTTATTATATCTTGGTACTTTAAAATATGATTAATTTCACACATTTCTCCATTGGCTACAAATTGATTATAGATGACTGAGACTGCTTTTGGTCAGGTGAATCCCATGATCTCTTGAAAATCCTGTCTCCAATTCATTTAATCAACTGAAAAAAAGAAAAAATAAAAAGTCTTTTCAATAGTTTCCTATTCCTCCCAGCATGTTTTTAACGTGAATGGCTGCTAACAGATGGGCATCATTGTGCAGATAAATCCCTTATTTACAGAGCAAGATTGACTGTGTTGACACCAATTCAAACTTTCAGAAGCTATCCTGTCAACAGTTCTCAAATGTGACCTAAGAGACTGAGATAGTTTTTCCTTTGTGCTTATCTTCTCAGTTTAGTTTCTCAAAATAATTTCCAGTTTTGTTACCAAGGAGTTAAACACCATTAAACTTTTTCAGAAACTCAAACAAAAAGTCATTTGCCTGCTGCAATGTTCAGCTGGGGGACCAGGATCTGCAGTGGGTAATAACAGGGTGAGTTCTTAGAGTCTTTGTGTTTAGAGTAAAGATACGGGACAGGAACTAATTGTAGCCTGTCAGCCATTTAAAAACTCCAGATACAGGGTTAAGTCTGAAATATTGTTACAGGACATGGCTTAGATATCTCTGGAACTGAGGCAGAGCCTGAAATTTCTCTCTTCATATTCCTCCTCTGCCTCTGTATGAGGCTACAGAGGAAGCCTGCCTTTTGGCTTTCCTCCTCCATAAACTTCTTGCATTTTGTACAGAAGGAATTCAGGTCTCAGTTCAATTTCTGTTCACATTCTCCATCTGTGCATATCTTCCCTCTAATCTCCTTGCTAAACCCTACTTCTGTTTCCCAGCTGGTATCTCTCTGACACCTCTCATCCAATCTAAGTGGTTCCTATCAAAATACAGCTTTTATTATCTCACCTTACTCACTTTACAAGCTGTTTGCTAATGTCAAATCCAGCTCTAGCATCGAGTGTGCTGGTGCTCTTACACTGCCTGGCAAGCCTTTTCCCTGGAGTAGGATCTGACATGCAAAACAGGCTAAATGGGCTAGCCATTAACAAAGCAAAGGCAGGGTTTGAAATTAAACAACTAATATGGAGGAAGGCCTGAAGGAGGATTAAATACTGGGGATTTCCTCAATATGTGTGAGATGAGAAGTTTAATTGTCTTGATTTCTCGAAATCTGGATAACTGCTTTATATAGACAGTCGGTGGTTGCCAAAGGTAAAAAGACAGGAAGGGGGATGGATGGGATGAATCAGAATGGCAGTTATCTCCCTAAAATTTAAGCCTAATATAGGGAAGATTCATTTGAGATGCAGTGTTTATTTTCAACTGCTGTCTAGCATTAATAAAACACAGTGACATAAGCCTTGGGAAATCATAAGGTAGCTTGGAAGTAATACCTCATAAGCTTGTGGAGCACATCTTCTGTAACCCCTTTCATAGTTGTGTTTTTGCTGTATGTATGTAAGAGGGTAACAATGAAATAAAATTACTTTTCTTGTCTGAGTTAGAGTTGGAACCAATGCCTGTCTTTTTCAGAAACTTTACTGTCTGGGTTAATCACATCATATTCATCTTTTTATGATTCCTAAGTTACAATCCACAGCAGAAATATCATGCTCTTCTGAGAAGAATGGAAAGGAATTGGTGAGTTTATACTTTGCTTATTTGATCAGTGATGTAGTAGCATAGAGAGTTTTATAGTAATGCCTCCAGATATTTCTTTAGGCAGTAGAAGTCATTCTTTTGACAGAAGTAGTGTAGGCTGCTCTGAATCCTTATGTTCTTACAGCCTGTTTGAACACTGCTTGTCTGAGACAATTGTAACCCAGGCAGAGGAACCCATTTTTATCACTTTTTGCCATTTCTTCATTATTTGGTCTAAGAGCTCACCAAAAAATAGGAAAAGTATTTTTGACAGCAGTACAAAATAAAATTTTTACTTCATATACATATATAAAAAATATATGTAAAAAAGTCAATGGCTTTTCTGGAGGGTATTTTGAAACATGACTAACAGTATTTTTCATCTCATTGACACTGCAGTTATGGAACATTTTTGCCTACACTGAAGCTTTTATTTAATAAAAATAAACACTGTAGTTCCTATTCTTTCACACCTTCCACAGCATCTTGGCAGTAGATTAATCAGAATGTTGATGCCTGTATTATGCTTTGCAAATATTAACTAGCTAAACTCCTCAGCCGTTACAGTGACTGAGAAAAGGATCATGAACAAATTAGATTGTGAGGGTTATGTGGAGGTCATGTAGTCCCACCTCCACCTCAAAAGTGGGCTAATTTCAGTGTTAGATCAGATGACTAAGGGGCTTGTCCAGTTGAATTTTGAAAATCTCCAAGGATGGAGATTTCACTCTGCTGTCTGGGCATCCTGTTCTGGGACTTCACTTCTCTCATGGTGAAGAATACTTAATTTCCCTTGTGCAACTTGTGCCTTTTACACTTCACTCTGAATCTCTTAGAAGAGTTTGAGTCTGTCTTTTCAGTAGTGCTGCATTTGAGAGTTGAAGAGAGCAGTTAGCTGTTAGCCATTAGTTTTTTTCTAAGCTAATCAAGTTCAATTCCCTTAGCCTCTCCTCATAGAAGCATGGAATCTTAGAATCATTTAGGTTGGAAAAGACCTTTAAGATCATCAGGTTCAATTGTTAACCCAGCACGGCCAAGTCCACCACTAAATCATGTCCCTAAGCACCTCATGTACACGTCTTTTAAATACTTCCATGGATGGTGACTCAACCACTTCCCTTGGCAGTCTCTTCCAGTGCTTGACAAACCTTTCAGTGAAGACATTTTTCTTAATATCCAATCTAAACCTTTCAGTGAAGACATTTTTCTTAATATCCAATCTAATCCTCCTCTGGCACAATTTGAGGTCATTTCCTTTCATCTTATTGCTTGTTACTTGGCAAAAGAGACCAACACCCAGCTACCACTTTCAGCCAGTTGTAAATAGCGGTGAGGTCTCCCCTGCCCCTCCTTTTCTCCAGGCTAAACAATCCCAGATCCCTCAGTCATTCCTTGTTAAGATTTGCTCTCTAGATCCTTTACAAGCTTTGTTGCCCTTCTTTACACACTCTCCAGCACCTCAATGTCCTGCTTGTAGTGAGGGGAACAAAACTGAACAGACTGCTTGGGGTGCAGCCTCACCAGTGCTGTGTACAGGGGCATGATCACTTCCCTGGTCTTTCTGGCCACACTATTTCTGATAAAAGCCAGGATGCTCTTGTCTCTTCTTGGCCACCTGGGCACACTGCTGGCTCATGTTCAGCCAGCTGCTGACCAGCACCCCCAGGTCCTTTTTCAACAGGCAGCTTTCCAGCCACTCTTCCCCAAGCCTCTTGCGTTGCCCAGGATTGTTGTGACCCAAGTGCCAGACCTGGCACTTGACCTTGTTGAACCTCATACAATTAGCATCAGCCCATTGATCCAGCTGTTCCAGATACCTCTGTGGAGCCTTTCTACCCTCAAGCAGATCAACACTCACACCCAACTGGGTGTTGTCTGCAAACTTTCTGAAGGTGCACTCAATCCCCTCATCCACATCATTGGTAAAGATACTAAACACAAATGGCCGCAATACTGATTGCTGGGCAACACCACCTGTTACTGTCTGCCAATTGAATATAAGTCCATCCACCACCACCCTTTGGACCGGGCCATCTAGCCAGTTTTTTACCCAGCAAAGCGTATGCCCATCCAAGCCATAAGCAGCCAGTTTCTCCATTTTCTGTGGGAAATGGTATCAAAGGCTTTACTAAAGTCTAGGTAGACAATATCCACAGCCTTTGCCTAATCCACTAGGCAGGTCTCCTAGTCATAGAAGGAGATCAGGTTCGTCAAGCAGGACCTGCCTTTCATAAACCCATGCTGATTGGACCTCATCACCTGGTTGTCCTGTACATGCTGCATGATGGCACTCAAGATGATCTTCTCCATAACATTCCTTGGTATTGATGTCAACCTGACAGGCCTGTAGTTCCTCGGATCCTCCTTCCAGCCCTTCTTGTAATGCATGTCACATTTGCTAACTTCCAGTGTGCTGGGACCTCCCAGGTTACCCAGGACTGCTAGTAAATGATTGAAAGTGGCTTTCTGTGTAAGCATTTCTACCAGCTCCCTCAGTCCCTGTGAGTGGATCCCATCCAGCCCCATAGACTCATGTTTGTCTAAGTGCTGTAGCAGGTTGCTATTTCCCCTTGGATTATGAGGGCTTTATTCCGCTCCCCATCCCTGTCTTCCAGCTCAAGGGGCTGTGTTATACACAGCTGGTCTTACCATTAAAGACTGAGTCAAAGAAGGCCTTAATACCTCAACCTTTACCTCATCACGTAACAGTCACTCTTTTCAAGCCCTGACCATCTTACTGGGCTTGCACTGGATTCTCTAGCCAAGATATTTAACGCTTTGTGTGGATATGAAACAGGATGGGAAGAGTATGGGAAGCTCTCCCAAGTCCTGCTTTTCCAGTTAGCGTTGCTGTTCTCATTAGCTCAAGTGCAGTGACACTCAAACTGCTTTGCTGCTTCACTTCAGAAGTTAATTATGTTCCCTCAAGCACCTCCTATGCAGCTGTATAAAGAAATATAGACTACAGTTCAGGAAACACTAGCCTATGCCCTCTATTAAGCTTTCAAATCCACTAATTAGGTTAATTTGGGAAGTTGCTGGATTCTTTTTTTTTTTTTTTACCACTAAAACCTCCTCATTTTTTTTCTAGATTTCTTTTTGGTACACTGAAGTTTTGACAAATTATCCCCTCATAATGAAAACTTGTGTTTGTTCATAGGCATGTAATGCATGGGTGATATATACATTCTCAGATAGTAGCAAGTCTATGTCTGTTATCATTACATAGAGAAAATCTACTATAAATGTATTTTCTACTGATAAATGTATTATCTACTATAAATGTATTGATCATCCCAAATTCAAATTGACACTCATTAATGTCTTTTTATTTTGGAATTTCTTTGATTATGAGTTTTAGGATCTTAGTGCTACAATCTTTTCCTTTGTTTTGGAAGAATTAATATTTTTAACAAATATTTCTTAAGCAAAATATCTGTATTAAAGTAGCTCTAAAGCAGCAGGAGACAAGGAATACTTTACATGAGAATTGCCTCTGAATCCTTTGTGATTTATTATAATGGCTTAAGTTCACAACTAAGTATGTCCACTGACTTTTATAGCCACAGAATCTTGCACTTATATCTTAGGGACTGTTTTAGAAGACATTAACTAGATAACTCATATAAAACTCTCTGAAGGTAATGGTACACTCAGTTACTTCAGTGAGTCATGGATCATGCCTTGAGGAAATTAGAATGACTTCTTTCTCTCTAACTGTTTATTCCACTATTTCCAATAAGGGGAGTCTTTTTTTGCAGTCTCTTTAAAATAAAACCTCTCGATTCTGATTATTATAAAAAATGCAACACCCAAATAGATGGAATATGGGGAACAAAGAGTAAGGCTGTAAGAATGGAGTTTTCTATAATAGGGAAAAAAAAATAAAGTGATAGTTTGCCTACTCTCTGTGGAGAGAAAATTAAAAATGCCAGCCTGGCAGCTGGCAAGCTGAAAAATTAGAGTGATTTTCCTGAAACACATTTTTTCCTATCCAGATTAAAAAAAAAAATCAACAAAACCACAAAAAACCAAACACATCTCCCCCCCTCCAAAACCAAACCAAACAAACAAAAAAACCCCACAACAAAAAACCCAAAACCAACAAAAAAGCACAACAAAACCAAATCATAATAATAAAAATAATAACAATAACAAAATAATAAACCAAAAAACAACAACAACAAAAAACCAAACAAACAAACAAAACAAATTTAGATGAGTTCTAAATCACTTGGATCACTGGGTGCTTACCCTTCCCTGGGTGAGCTAGAGGATTATGCACAAGGAACACATATTGTTTGCATATAAACACATGACTTTTCATGAGACATAGAGTAAATTCTTCGTGTATATAGCCCATATGTACAAAGTGGTGCAGTGCTTTTCCAGTGTACTTTCAGAACTGCTGCATAGAAAGACTATTTGTTATTGGGGATTCATGACATGAGTGTAGATGTTAAGGAAATTTCTCTTGAATGGAATAGGCTGATCTTATGCTCTGACCCAGATCTGTGAGCATGTTAGAAAGTAATGCTATCACCTTTTCTCTCCTCTTCAGGATCTTCTTTTAAGTCTTACAAAGAACTCAAGGCTTGCTTCTTGGAGAAGACCCTTGTGCAAATGGGTTCCCTCCAACTTGGTCCTGATTTCAGTTTTAAAATTTGAAAAAAACTTTGTTCTTCTTACCTTACTTTGAATTAAAATATATTTGATATGTATTCCATTTTCTAATTCTTTGTCATCTTACATATCTTGAAATTATTATTATATTACAGCACTGTAGTTATACTTCATAAATATATAATTTGTAAAATGCTGTAAGAAGGAATCGATACTGTGGCAGAAAAGTAGTGTAGATTAAAAATGTTGGCTATGGTCAGATACAAAGTCATTTCATTTTTTTCAGAAAGAAGGCAGAGTAGATAAAGAAAAATGTTTCATCATTATTTCAATACTTAGTGTTTATGTGTAAATTGATGTTCAAACAATACAATAAGAAATTGCACACTAATACATGGAGCTCAGACAGTGCATGCCGTGGTAATTGCCATCAATGATTTGTCAGTCAAAATAACCTTCAACACCATTCAGCCAGCCTGGCTCCTGTCTGCTTTATGTACAGCGATGTATTACAATGATTATTGTCCTTCAGGAATCAGAAGAGATCTAAGAATTAAGAGATTTTATGTTTCCTGCTGAAATACAAACAGCTGGTTCTGTAAGTGTTACAAGTGCTGTAATACTTATAGAAAGGTTCTTTACTTTTGTTTATGGACTTACCAAAGATCTGTTGTGGTAAACTGCCATTAGAAAATGAAGTAAAAAGCATTTAGGTTTCTATCTTGATGACTTAGAAATTAAATAACAGCAGTCTTCATCATGAGAGATGATTTGATGATCTGTATCCTGGACTGTCCAAGGCTCTAAAATCAGTGCATGATTGATGCTAAACAATAACCTTTTGTCAGTCTTAGCTCAGAGGCTAAGCATTAACTTTGATGCAGAGTAAAAATATTTCAGCTAAGAGATGTTGCTTTGTTCGATTTAAATCGATAACAAAAGTATTCATAGTTTGCACAATATGAAATAAAAATTTTACTAGGCTTGTCATTTAGATCCAGATGCTCTTAAAACTAATTCTCAGGACTTACAAAACCAAGCTTATCTTGAAATGGAGGAAAAAAAAATTGAAACAAAAACTCTATCACATTCATGGTTTTTATATAGGTGAACTGACCTAAACTATTCTTCTGCATCAAACGCTATGGAACATCCAGGTATTTAGTGTTTCAGGTAGGCATTCCTCACCTCTACAGTACTATTAAATATACCATTATTGCCTGTTAATGAATGTTTGACTTTCCGAAATTAGCTTCTTAAGTCTGTACTTATTTACATTTCAGGATTTCATTATTTTCTTTGTAAACTTTGATTTTACTCTGTAAGATCAATTCCAGACTCACTAGTGTGACTAGAAATTTTAAAACAGTGAGAACAACGTATAAGCACAACAGAGAACCAACCTAAATATATATTCATCTTGTAAACATCTTTTACTATTTATTTCCTGTATTTCTATAGTGAAACTGTGCACTGCATGTTTAGGGTAATTGGTATAGTTCATATGCATGTAATCAAGTAAAGTTTCTTTTTATTTATATTTATTTTGACCTATGGCAGTGGTAGACAAAGAATGGTTTGGAACAAGAATAATAGAGCTCTTAAAATGAGGGGGAAAAAAAGAACCTTACTCCTTTTGTATCTGCAGTGTCCTGGATTCCAGGTCAGCCATGAGAATTTCATTTTTATGCTCTTTTGAATCATCGCATTTGGTTTAAGTTCTTTTTCTACCTTTTTTTTTATTATTATTTATACAAATATAGGTTTAGAAACTGCAAATTGCACATCTTTCACATTAATTTGTTTTTTTCTAATGCACTTTCTTTATTTTTAACTTCATTAGTGTTTAAATCTAAGCTTGCCAAATTTCTATCTTCCTGTCCTGTCATGCTAAGCAGAAATGGGAGGAGGAAGGTCATGATTCTGAAATAATATAATTGCTATTAAAATAGTATCAAGAAAATTCATTAAAGGTTACTGCTTTCTTCTTCCCAACCCTACACAGTTGGATTAAATACCACATTGCCTGCAAGGCTGCCATTTGATTGAATTTATCTAGGAGTGGAACACTTCCTCTTCTGAAAATAAATGTAGATTTCAGTGTTAGTCATATAGACCATATTTAATAATTGATAAAACAATCAGATATAAAAACCATATCCATATATACTTGAAAAGAAAAAACCAGGACTTTCTCCCAGTTTTGCTCACAATTAAGCTAATCAAGACTGAGCTGAGTGTCTTGACTGGATTTCTTTGGTGAAGAACTGGTGCTGCTGTCCACTCTGGTTTTAAATAATCTCTGATGATGAGACATTTGCCACCTATCTTTCAGAGCTCCGTGGATTAAATCTGGTATAGTATCAACAGTCAGTAGAATACATATATACAAGAAAAACAGAAAAAAAAAAAGTAAATTTTGAAAAAAGAGGTTCATGCCTTTTAAAATACTTCATGTGTGAAAAAAAAGATGTATAAGTTTAAAGAGATAACACTGTGTAAGTTGTTTTTCTTCCATGAGAAGTTGTACTGTTTTGTATCAGTATAGCAAATTTCTGTACTTTTTTATTCAAGTATTAATGCCTGCTTCAAAAATTGGTTTTTTGAAGCTTTGGGGGGGGGGGGGGGGGAGAGGAATTTGTGTTTTTTGGTTTTGGGTACTTTTTTTTTTTGGGAAAAGTGGTT
>WUAM01000431.1:17587881-17600747 GCA_024336885.1 Actenoides hombroni
TAAATATTATATAAAAGAAAGGTGCATAGGTCTGTATATATTCCCCTCCCACACACACATACACTGTATATATATACATGCTTATTTATAAGCATATGGAAATAAAAAAAACCAATTTCTAAATTACAGTCAGTTCAATTGCAAGACTGTAAAGTAGATATTTCAGTCTTAGGATAAACAAAGTCCTAGTGAGTTTCACCCTTATTTCACATTAGTTTGCTTATTTCCTGACCGTTAGCAGACTGATGGCATTTTATCATGCCATTTTCTGCTGCTTATTCACAGATACTACAAGCTCTCCTCTCCATTAGAGAAAGCATGTAGTTAAGATAAAAAGCCATACCATGAAAAAAATTTAACAATTTGTGATTAATTTGCAATCAAGCCTCAATAATAGTGATTCAGTCTTGTTTCTTCTATTGCAGACAAAAGGTTCTTCAAGCATAACTCCATCAGGAACCCAGAAGAAGGTGAAGAGGACTCTGCCCAACCCACCTCCAGAGGAAGCAACAACGGGAACTCAGTCGCCATATACTTCTGTGGGATCAGTTTCACGCAGAAGGATTTGTAGGACCAACACTATGGCCAGAGCCAAAATTCTTCAGGATATAGACAGGGAATTGGATCTGGTTGAACGTGAATCAGCCAAGCTTAGGAAGAAGCAAGCAGAGCTAGATGAGGAGGAAAAAGAAATAGATGCCAAGCTGAGATACTTGGAAATGGGCATTAATAGGAGGAAAGAAGCCTTACTAAAAGAAAGAGAAAAGAGAGAGCGTGCCTATCTCCAAGGAGTAGCAGAAGAACGTGATTATATGTCAGACAGTGAAGTAAATAATACCAGGTCAACCAGAATAGAAACTCAGCATGGCTTGGAAAGACCACGTACTGCACCCCAGACAGAATTTAACCAGTTTATGCCACCACAAACCCAGCCAGAAACACAGTTTGCCCCTGCTACAAGCCCATATGCTCAGTATCAGTATTCATCTCCTGCCTTGCCAACTCAAGCACCAACTCAGTTCACACAGCAATCACATTATCAACAACAGCAGCCTTTGTATCACCAGCAGGTTGCACCCTATCAGACCCAGACAGCTTTCCAAACAGGAGCTACTATGTCCTTTACTCCACAGGCTCAACCTGCACCAACTCAACAGCCATCCTATCAACTCCCATCACAGATGATGGTTATACAGCCAAAGCCAAGACAAACCACATTATATTTGGAGCCTAAGATAACAACAAACTATGATGTAATTCGCAATCAGCCTCTCATGATAGCACCAGTTTCAACTGACAATAATTATGCAGTTTCCCAGCTGGGCAGTAAATACTCTACCTTGGACTTAAGGATAGGACTAGATGAGAGAAACAGCATAGCAAGCAGCCCTATATCAAGCATATCTGCAGATTCATTCTATGCAGATATAGACCACCACCATACACCCCGAAATTATGTGCTGATTGATGATATAGGAGAACTTACAAAAGGAACCGGAACACTTGGTTCCAGTTTTAGCCTCCATGAGAAAGATCTGACCAAAACAGATCGACTGCTTCGCACAACTGAGGCCAGGAGAGCACAAGAAGTGTCAGACTTCCTAGCACCACTGCAGACTTCTTCTAGGTTACATTCCTATGTTAAAGCTGATGAAGACCCAATGGAGGACCCTTATGAGCTCAAACTTCTGAAACACCAGATAAAACAAGAGTTCCGTAGAGGTGCAGAAAGTCTTGATCATCTGGCTGGCCTGTCACAGTACTACCATGCGGAGGGCAGCTACAGGCATTTTCCAAAATCTGAGAAATATAGCATAGGTAGGCTTACTCTTGAGAAACAGGCTGCTAAGCAGCTCCCAGCAGCCCTCCTTTACCAGAAGCAGTCTAAACACAAGAAAGCTTTGATAGACCCCAAACTAACAAAGTTTTCACCTATCCAAGAAAGCAGAGACCTTGAGCCTGACTATTCAAGCTATATGACTTCTAGCACTTCAACACTTGGGGGAATTACTACTAGGGCAAGGCTTCTTCAGGATGATATCACTTTTGGCCTTAGAAAAAACATCACTGACCAACAGAAATATATGGGGCCACCATTGACTTCATCCATTGGAGCCCTTGGCACTGCACTAGGTCCAACAATGAGAACCACATTACAAGAGGAAGCAGACAAGTCTTATAGCAGTGGTAGTAGATCTAGGCCCTCATCTAGACCCTCCTCAGTTTATGGGCTGGATTTGTCATTAAAAAGGGATTCTTCCAGTTCTTCTTTAAGACTGAAAGCCCAAGAAACTGAACCCTTAGATGTTTCCTTTAGCCATGCAGCACCTTCTGGAAGAACTAAACCCACCAGTCTACCTATTAGCCAAAGCAGGGGAAGGATCCCAATAGTAGCGCAGAACTCAGAGGAAGAGAGCCCACTGAGTCCCGTTGGCCAGCCAATGGGAATGGCAAGAGCAGCAGCTGGACCCTTGCCACCAATATCTGCAGATACCAGGGACCAGTTTGGATCAAGCCATTCATTACCTGAGGTCCAGCAACATATGAGGGAGGAGTCACGGACTCGAGGCTATGATCGAGATATAGCCTTCATCATGGATGACTTCCAGCATGCCATGTCAGACAGTGAAGGTAAATTAGGCCTCAGACTGGTATCTTACTATCACAACACAAATCCTCATTTCTATGCATGTGTCTAATTTTTGTTATGCTTCAAAGACTTGTTCCTTTTTTTCTGTTCCTTGGTGCATCTCCTGTGTATCTGCATTTTTAAGGTTTGATTTATTTTATTTGATATTTTTTATTTTACCCTAACTGCAGTTTCTGGATGGTGTTAAGCTACTCTAGCATGCTCACTATATCGTTGTTGATTTACTTACCTTTCAGTTTCTTTGTGCATTTTCCTTTCCATTTGTTGATGTCTACTTTCATAATGGTACTGTTAGAATATTCTGTCTACAATACATGCCCTACCATCAGTCTTTATGTGGAGCCTTCTCCAGTGTCTGTGAATCATTGAACTTAATTGCAGTAGTTCTTGGGATTTGGAAATAATCTCCCAAATCTCTAAAAAACTCTGGTAATTTTATTTGCATGGAATTTCATGATAGAGTTCAAGAACTGATAATTCCATCTCCTGACGCACTGCTTTAGATCTGTGTTTATATAGAAATAGTTTGTTCATTGACTACCTATTGTGTTAGCACCATATAGAGCTTAACATGATAGCAAAATAGAATTCTACATATGTTTTGTTGAAAACATCCTGTCATGTGGACTTCTGTGCATTCAGAATTGTGATGATGTAAGATAATTTGTCATTTGAGTGGTGCAAGACAATCTCATCCTTCAATAAACTTCCATAAAGTATTTTACTTCTATTGATGGATTATGCAGCGTAGCTGGTCGAATATGCACCCCATACAATATGTCTGCCAAATAAGCACAAGAGTTTCTCTCACATAGGTTCATTAAAGGAACCTTTCTGATGTATTATAAATGGTGCAATTAAAAATGTTTCTTCGGAATAAGTACAGCAGAATGTTAAAGCTGATGTTGAGTACTAAATGATTGCAAATTATGTATCAGTTTTGTTTGAGTCAGTTCAGACTTAACATATTCTAAATTGTTTAAAAAATCATAGACAGTTTGCAACAAAATGAAATTCATATGTTCAAAATTGTATGCGCTCCCTTAACTTTTTCTTACGTGTATTTACTGCACAATAAAAGAGACTTTGCATGCGCTATATTGTCTGTAAATGGCAATGATTGTCTCAGAAGACACATTTGCATGATTATGAAGTAGTATGGTTTATTTTTCAGGTTTATGTTAACCTTGATGCTCATTATTACATTATTGCTTTTTTTACATATGCTGAATCATTCATAAGTATTAGAAAATTGACTCTATCTGCTTTCCTGGTATTAGAATATGTTGAAGGATCTTGTTCTGTAAGTTTCTTTTCATATTTCTTAGATATTTACAGCCCCCTCATGAAGTCTGTGTTTCAGAAGTTCAGGATCATCAGGGGTTTTTTGATTGTTATCAGAAGTTTAAGAGTTTTCACTGTTCTTAAATTCTTAGCACATGGAGTCTGATAATTAAATCTGAAGGCAGTGAAGACGAACTCCCTAAATTATCATTCACATCATTCTTCTTAAATAAGTAGATGTTATCATGTCTCAACACCACTTGTGAATTTTAAGAGTCTTTCTAGGATTACATTGTGAAAGACATAGGACTTTTCCTTCTGAACTAAGGAGAACCAAACTGGACAAAAAGAAAAGCCTAGTTGGTGCTATTTTATCTCATCTAAACAGGTCACAGGGAAATGTATTTCTGCAGTACAGTGGATTTCTGTTATATATTTGTACAATGCATACACGTTATACTTTAGATTGAACACGTTTTGTTTTAACTTAGTCTCCGATTAATTATACTCTTTCAGAAGTATTCTAACTCAATTCTTATGTTCCTTATTAGATTGATATGTCCCTGAACACCAGGGCTTACCCTTTCAGCAATATTTTTCTCATTTCTGTCAAGCTTTTGCTTCTTCACAAATAGCTTATTTTTGCACCATTTTATGAAAAGCCTTGGGAGATCAAAACACTTTATGACATTATTTTCAAATATGCTGTCTAATAGCAAGTAACTTGAGTTGAAAATAATTCATATATTTTTAATGTAAGATAAAAATGATCCAAAGAAGCAATTACAGTTCTTCAGAAAGTTGTGGCATTATTTTCTCCAGACTGCTTTTTTCTCTGTAGTGCTTTGACACTGGACAGCTATTCTAGTGTGTTGCAACATCTAGCCTTTAAACATAGTTTTCTTAGCTTTTTGTTTGTTTGTTTTCAAACAACTGATGCATGGTTTTGATGAGATTTCATCAAAAGAAATCAGTTTTAAGCACTATCTTAGGAAAACACTTCTTGTGTAAGTCAAGGTCTTAAATTTAAATTGTTTTTCTGCAGTTCAAATTGAGAGATGTGCTTAACTTTCTGTTCATTTTTTGTAAGTCACATTCCATAACAAATACCAGAAGATAATACAAATAGGACTTTGAGGCCAAAACTTCTGTTTTTCACTACCGTCACCTACACACAAACTAGTAACAAATCTTAAAATCATTCTGCAGCACATAAGTAATACCTACACTAGGATTCCAAACTTCAAACAGGTTAAAAAAATTACTTCCGTGTCAAAAGAGCACAACATCCAGAGGTTTCCATTGAAAAAATAATTAAAAAACCCCAACAATATTTTGAGCTTCTAAAACACCTGATATTTTCCACTGTACTGAGTACCAGGAAAGCTCTGATCCAGAAAATAGCTCTTTTTTAACCCCACAGCTGTCACGGTTCCCACAAACTATTAAGTTGAAGATACTAATTTTCAAGGATGTTGAAGCTGGCACTCAATTTTATGATCATAAATAGTCCCTACTGGTCAGCCAAGAAGATATAAAATCTACCTTTTCACACCTAAAGGATATTTTTTCTTTTATGTGGTAATTTGTTAATTCTGCCATAGAGTTTAGAAGCTACAATTGAGATACAAAGACATCAAAACAACCAACACCTTGTAATTTTTCATCTGAGATTTAGAGCAATCACTAATAGTTCTCTGATCAAGTTTCTTGGACCCAACAGCCAGGAGTTCAATCTCACCTTGTTAAACTATCTGCAATTAGCAGCGTGGCACCTTATTGACTCCAGCAGTAGTTTTTTACAGGTGGAACCATTTGGCTGCATCTTGTTAGTCTTAGAAAAAAACTATGGGTCCTCTAAGACTGCCAGTAATTCATCTTGTCTGTTCTCAGGTTTCCAACCGAAGCAATTTCCAACTAATCAAGCCCAAATCAATTGTGTGTGTATGTACATGTGGCGTGCGTGTGTGTCTATATATAAACATACATAACTTTTGAAATTTCATATAAAATATGCACATTCATCAGAGTTTGATAAAAAAGGAGGCTGGTCTGAACTGCAGTATGGGATTCTACGCATGTGCTAGCTTTTCAAAAGAAGAAATCCAGCAAAAATTTCAACTGAAACAGGAGGGTAAAAAAAAATGCTTTCATCAGCTCAGCTAGTGACACAGACTGTGATAGTCAGCATTAGTATCTGGGATCAGGAAAATGTTTTACGTAAGCCTCAGTAAGAAGTTCTGTCAGAATGAGTTATGAACCAACCTGCTACATGCAGGCTCTAGTCAATCGGCATAAATGTTTAAAGCATAAAGGATTTGCATATTAGATCATAATGGTTTATTGAGAGCAATTAGTCAATAGCTAATTACTAGCCAGACAAGGTCAACATTTCAGAATGTTTCTATATAATTCATATATGCTGATCTAAATAGTATTTGCAAACCATTTTGCATTGAATTCAATATATGCACTGTTAGGGAGGAAGAGACTGCATAATATTAAGATTAAGAATTGTCCAAAGGCCTAATGTAACATAGGATGTTGGCTTTGCCCTGTACTAAATATTATTTTTCAAAAATCATGCATATATATTTCTCCTCTTATTGGAGAAAGTTAATAAAATAGTAATGAAAAAACACAACTTTTTTTTCTTCTCCCATTACTTTTTCTACCAGTTATTTGTTAAACCAACGAGATTATGTTTACTTTAACAACTAAATAGATAAGATTATGCACACTACCATTTTTCATTTTAAATTCTCTTCATGTGTGTCATGGCACAATTGTATTCACTCCTGTTACTATAGCAACAACTGACCTTATTTAAGGTTTGCAATTTCTGTTGGTTTTGCTGCAACAAATATTGTCATTCTTTGAATTCCAAATGTATCTTGCTTCTTAAGCAGAAAACTCAAACTTTCAGTACATTATAATTAACTGAACACTCTTTTGGTTTACAATGATAGGCAACGTAGATGAGAATCTGTATGTTGTATAGTGGAAATATTATTGAACACATAGAAGCTGATTCTGATCTCAATGGATTGAAACCTATGTCAGTTGACTCAACAGACAGTAGACATAAATAGGTGTATTAGCAAAACTGATTTCAGTGAAACAGTGTTACTCAAGAGGTGTCTTAACACAATAGATTTTAAACAGGTTTAAAACTCTTACAAGTATAAGAACAGTAGTCATACAGAATTATTGCAGAAAGAACATTCTGGCTAAATTTCTACACACAAATGTTCGTACTGCAAATTCAGGGTATGGAATTCAAAATGAGAACACTTGCAATATTTCTACCTAGAATTATGGAGTGTAGATCGGTTCATGTCTTCTTTGATTTGGGATGATACTGATTTCATTAAGGACTCTCAATTTTATTATAAGTATTTCTAGATTATATTAAAAATATTTTGAACAATATTCAGTTCAGAAGTTTTGGAATTAATGAAGATTGGGTTTTGAGTGTTGATTTTTGGGGTTCTCTGGGGTTTTTGTTTTGTTTTTTTCCTTAGCCTATTGCAAAAGTAGCTAATTTGACTAAGGTTTTTTTATCAAACATTTTAGAAATGTGCAAAATCTGCAGCACTCAGCAGTGGGTTTCTTCTGGCATTTAATATCCATAGTTTTGACATAGACAGAATCTTCTTACTTTGATGTAGCACTTACAGCTAGATTATGCCTTAGTTCAATGTCTCAAGTCTCACCTGTAACTTTGCTTTAGCTGCATGGCCAATAAGTAACCACTATGCATGTTTGCTATGCACAATGCACATTATTGCCCTTTGCCCAACACCAGATCAGAACATTTGACTTGTCCTTGGTTTTCAAAGCCTATCATCTTCGTCGTGAAGAAACAGATTGGTTTGACAAGCCCAGGGAGTCTCGTTTGGAGAATGGACATGCCCTTGACAGAAGGCTGCCAGAGAAGTTGTCCCACTCTCGACCTCCAAGTCAACACCAAGATCAAGTAAGTTGTCAAGTAAGATGTGCCTTTAGTTTTATAAATGTTTGACAACTTAATCATATTGTCCGATAGTGATGGGGCTACAGGATTAATCAAATTCCAGCTACATTCAACTGAAGTGCTATTGAACCTGTATTTGTCATCAGTACTTGATGATGAAATTAGAGTAACATTTCAATCTGCAATTCTGTATTAATTTTGCAGATTGTTTTTTAATTTTTGAAAAATATCTAAAAGGAGTTAATCTGCTAACCAGAACTGTCTATACATTAGGTAGTCCTACTTAAAAAAGCCCTAAAAATAGAAAAAAGTTAGTCCCATTTTACCTTACCAGATTTACCCCATCCAAATTTAAACCCTTTCTTTTATCAGTTCAAGGAAAAGAGATGCTTTATCCTTTTGACATTTGTTCCCACTTTTAGTTGGTCAGTATAATCCAAATAGTCTGTGAACAAGTACTGAATAACTCAGAATGACTTTATCAATCTAATAATTAGAATGTTTCATTTATTAAAACAAAAATGAAAAATACCATATTCTTCTTTTTAAGCTTGCTGACTTCAAAATCTTGTTCATCTTAGGATACCATCATGTATCCTCTTTGAATTAATTAAGTTTATATATTTCAGATCTTTAAGTTCCTCACTTGAGTGTTTCAGTTATTTTTACTGATTGATTTTTTTCATGAGATGCAATAGATGCAAGAGAAGATATCTCATAGACCCTTTGTGGTACTTAATAGGTTATATTGCTCATGTTAATTCCTTAGATAGCATACAATCAGCAATAGCCCACTGTTATGCAGGCTTCGAAACTTTTTTGTTGGTGAGCATTTTCACTGACATTTGCAATAGAATGTAGGTTTTATGAAGTAAGGATATAGGTTTTATGAAGTAAACATTCAAATATCGCACAATACAGGCTGTCATTTATTTTTATTTTTCTCTTTTCCTATCTCTAATTTAACATATATTGAGATTTACACAGCCTACTCATTTCTTGCTGAGAAAGATACAAAGATATGAGATACAAATCTTACATGCATCTATTCGAAAACTTATTCTATGAACCAACTTTATTGCAGGATAAAGGATGTCTTCCAGGTCTTAATATCACTGACAATAAATGAAAAACTGCCTGTCTGAGCACTTTAATCCTCATGAGAAATATGCATTATTCTGAGCATAAATAATTGTATTTGACTGCTACAGCACCATGAAAAAAAAAGTAAAAATTTGCCTTGAAAAGGAGGTTTGTCAAAAAGTGTCACTGTTGTCCTGAGCTCCATGATATGGAGGTGTTTGGTGAGTTCTATTTAGCTGGTAAAACTTCAGAGCTTTTGTATAGGGAAACAGTTCCAAAGCAAATCAAAAAGGTTCAATCTTTTGTTTTTTCTCTCATATAACTAGCACTACACTAGGACTGATTAAAAGCCTTCAATCAAAATTTTTCAGGAGAAAGGTTAAGGGGACTGAGAGTTTCTTGTTTTCCTGGATTATCTCCAGAAGGAAATTTTCGGGGTTTTTGACCCTGAAGCTGTTGTGATGTCCCCATGTTTATGTGGAAACAGAGATCCCTCATTTAAAATCATGCCAAAGGCATTTTTAAAGATTTTATAAAATCTGGGATGGAAATTGCAAAGTGGATATGTTATAAATGATTCTGTGTGGTGCCGTGTAAAGACTCTGGAGAAGAAGAAAAATGATGTGGAAGGGGAAGCTTTACAACAGTTTCATCTTCATCTCTTTCCATCCAGGTTAGGCACTGTCATTCACCCACTGATACAAAATCATATCAGAATGTCCACAGAAAGGAGAAGTGATGGTTCTCACCACTCTGCATCATCTCCTTAATCATCTACTGTGTATGTTAAAGATCTTCTGCAAACATTTGTTTGAAATAACTTTAAAAAAATACATTTTCAGACTCATCCAAAAGCTAAATTACTTCAAGACAAGATCAAAAGCATCAGAGCCACTTATAAAAGTTTCATTGGCTCCACAATTCTGAAAGTAAAACACTTAGCAATAGAAAAAAGTAAACCAGTGTTAACATCTCTATTTTTTAGCATTCATTTTATATTTTAAAGCTATCAAGAAAAATAAACTGCTTCCAGGCCAATGAGTGTGCTGAGGCACAGTCCTGCCTCTTCAGTAACAAAAAAGTTACTGAATTCACTGTCCCATGTGGTCCTGTGTCCATAACTCAGCACTGCACAGGCAGCTGCCATGTAAAAGCAAAACGTACTCTGGAGCCCAAAATGGCAAGCTATTCTTCATCCTGAACATCTGAACAGTCCACTTTCACCTAGAGCTTTCTTTGTTGCAGAGACTTTCCAGAAATCACTTAGGAGAACAATTTCCTAGTTAGCATAGTAATTAAGCCATTGCAAGTCCTTTAATATCCCATACTGAGCACAAACCAGCCACAAAAACAAGTATTTGTATTAGTAGCACTATTCTACTTGTAGTGTATCAGGCAGTGTTTCCAAATACACATATTGTCTGTAACAATTTGCCATTTGTATTATCTCCTTTGTAAAAAATGTGAATATTTTACTGACAACTACAATATTTGTATTCCAGAAGAATATTTTTTCACATGTGTGAAACATCAGTTTCCTTACTAGATGAAATCAGAACTGCTTGACTATGTCACACAGAGCTTGTACAATTAAAGGTAATAAGCACAACCTCGTGCTTTTGAAGCAAGAATGCAACAAAGTGACAACCCTGAACTTTCAGGTTTCCATGGATTTCTTATAACCTAGTGGATAAAGCTCACACACTATTATTGATAATAAAATATATTTGTTTCTATAGCAACTTCTGTGGTGCTACATACTATTCTTAAATTACATTAAATTGCAGTGCAGTTTTGTGAATTGATAGCCACCCCCTCACTGTAATTCAAGCTGGAATTTAGCAGGTATATTCTCATTTTTAGTCACCCAGAATTGTTCTCACTGCATGCCAGAATGACTTCTAAGTCAAAAGTCAGAGTTCAGTACTGACCTAATTGCAGAAGAAAAGGCTTTGCTACTTCTTAATGAGTAGAAGCATTGTATTCGTTGTGGTTTTCTTCAGTACTTCTTTATATCTCCATCATCGGGGATCTATTTGCAGACAGAATGTCCCACCTTTAAGATTTCTAGAGAACTTGACATTCATGCTCTGCACAGAGGAGATGTAGCAGTTCAAAGGGGCAGGATTACCTTAGCTGTGGAGATTCTTGGTGCCAGCTTTCACAGGCCTTGTGTGCTCAAGCAAGTACCCATGGTATTTGGAATTTAGGATGGATACTGTCTAACCCATCACCTTGAGAATCCACCATCCTGTTCCTGGATCCCTAACTCAGGTAAAATTTCCGTTGAAGACTGTGTTCTCTAAAGGACTACAACCAGGCGTAGCTGCTGAAATTCACCTCATCAGGCCTTGTCTAAAATATTGTTGGAAGGGGAGATGCAATACCAATGAAACCAGAAATTACCATGGCTTTGATGACCTGATCCAAAGACCAGTTAATACATTATAACTCTTGCTATGAACTTCACATGGAATACTAAAATACACTTGGTACATTTTATTTCTTCAACTTAAATACAGCACTAAATAAATTTATTCTTAATTGTCATCCTTACCTTTTAAAATTCCTTATGTGAGGCTTCCATAGAGTTCATCAGACAAAATGTGTAAAGAGAACAAAAGGAAAATAAAGTGTATGTTTAAACTGATTTTCTGTAACAGTGTTAGAAAACCTCAGCACATTCATGCCAGTATTTTAGAGGTGCTTTGAGCTGACTAATAACATGTGATCAGAGCTTAAATTCCTGTAGCAAACATTTTATAGTCCAGTTTTCATTTAACTCACTGGGATTCAACCCCTAAGGGCCTGCTGAGTTATGTGCAGAAAAATGTGACCTGAGTCCCATGTCAGCTCAAAGAACATGATAGGAGGGAAGATACACTGGGAAGTCAAAATGTGTCTGTGATCAGAAGAGGATGCCATTGCCAGCACTGAACTGCAAGAATTGTTACTTGAGTGTAGTGAATGCTCCCAGAAAGGTGAGGAAAGGATCTTCTTGGCAAGGACAGATGGCAGGAATCAATGGGTTTTATAGCAAATAAGTGGGATCAAGTCACCCTTTGCCCTGTGAGAGAAGTCTGGGCTTGGAGACTTACACGTCCTCCCTTCCTTCAGCCTTGTAGCAAAGGAGCTGCACCATCTGCACCAGAGCTCAGACTTGCTATGTCATGTTTATGCAACTTCTGTACCCTCTATACTTCATGGGGGTAACTCAGGGAATAAATAGGCTATTAGAAGGCCCTCCCTGGTATATATTCAGGTGAAGGGAAATCACCTTTAGTGAAAGTTATTTATGAACACTTGGAAACAGAATTTGTTTTCTACAAGGTGTCACATATACCACTGTTGGTTTTTTTTTCATATATATTCTCTCACTTTCAGATAAATACTGTTCTGAAGGTAAATGCCTAATGACACGTTCAGTTTAAGTACTGATTCCCATCACCAATAAAAAATAATGCTACCCTGAAAGCTAATAAACATTAATGGTTTTATTCATAACTATATGAATCACCAATGTTTATACTTATCATAAAATTCTGGAAGTAAAAGTAATGACAAAGTAATAGACTAAAGCAGGAGAAGGTCTATATTTTCTGATACGTTTGTTAGCAAATCTTGTACTATATGACATTGAATATTCTTGGTTTATTATATCTTAAAAAAACAGTCTTGCTAAAGAATGATAAGATAGACCAATTAAGAAAAAAATGTGAATTTAAGTTTATGAGCTGCCACGTTCGTCAGTTAAATTGAGATGCTCCCACCAGAATGCATCCCAGATAAGGAACTGTTCAAATGTGTCCATACTGCTTATTTTGAATTGCTTTATTTGTATTCTCTTTTATTTAATTAAAAATAAAAATTAAT
>WUAM01000431.1:17600847-17613874 GCA_024336885.1 Actenoides hombroni
TTTTATTTAATTAAAAATAAAAATTAATATATTAGTTCAGATTATTTACAATTTCATGTATGCTACACGTGGCAAAGACATTATTTTTGCATAGTGAATTTCTGATAATGTAATTAAAAACATAGCAATATCCTTATTCATGATTAAGTGTGGAAATCTCATGGCACTTTATACATATCTGGTAGTATTAGACTCTATATCCTGGCAAAATTCTGTGATAAATCCTAAAGTCTACCTGATCTCAAGTTCTGATTTATTCTGCAGTACTTGTCCACTACTAAATCCATTATCTCCTTTTTGCCTGACAGTAATGATGGTCAATGCTACTCTCAGTGGGAGGATTTCAGCCTTCTAGATGCAATGTCATTCACTGAATAAAAAAACTGAATAATGACAAAAGATGTATAAACTCTTCTGCTCACTGTGGAATTGAGCTGAGTTCCTTGACTTCTCTGTTTCCTCTCCCATCATTTATGTGTGCCGTCCATTAACATCATAAACTCTCCAGGGTAAAAACTGGGTTTGAAGTGCTTAGTTCAGGAGGAGCTTAATCCCTTTAAATGCTACTTAAACATAAATAATAATAACAAACTCTTGGCAGCAGGCTGCTGATATAGTCCGACTGCTGCATATACATGGTGATTAATATTATCCCCTTGGCTCCATGAATCTGCCTCGCCTGAGTCCCAGCCTGTTGACACTCAGCATGGAGCAGTCACAGGCAATCATGCACCCTACTCTCAGTCCGGGTGCAGCACTCAGGCTCAGCAACGTGACAAAGATGTGATGGATTCTGCTTTGCTTCCAAAAGACCAAAACTGGAGGCAAAGGCAGTGTGTGGTAGGTGTGAGGCATGCGAGTGTTGCAACAAATGCTCTTTCTGCAAAGGCATTTGGTGTGTGCTCACAGCAGTTGTCCCTGGCAAGTGGGTTAGTCTCTGTGACATGGCCCCTCCTGTGCCCATGTCGTTGGGTGGGTGGGATCATCCCAGATGGAAATCTGGCATTTTACTGTGTGTTGTAAAGATGCATTTCTTTCAGCTTTGACACTTTGCAGTATCAGCCCAAGTGAAACTTGCACATTTTCAGACAAAATGTAGCCCTAAAAGTTTTAGTTTGGGTCTTTTAAAAGGCTTTTGAAATTTGATGACAAGAGGTACTTTGGAATATGAGGTTTTGCTGAAACTAAAGCAGTAACTTGCGACCATTTTGCCATTCATTTTGTTTAGGTCATTATGAATAGGATTTCATAATAATTACAGGAATTCTATTTAACTTCATCCTTCACCTGAATATTGCTTGGACAAACAAACAATTTTTAAGAGAATCTACATAACACCCTGACCACTTTCTAGTCATTAGGAAATAAAAGTCAAAACTAAAGCCATACTCAAAATGAGTTGGTTTTTTGGAAGCAAATACTCATTCCCTTACAGAAGGATTTTGCAGTCTGAAGTCTTGAAACCTGGGGAAGTATTTGAATTGTGAAGTTTTCATAATTCCCTGGATGAAATAAGTTTGTTTGTTTCTGTTGCAACTCTCTAAAATTATTTAAATAATTGATGTTGTTTTATCTTTTCATGACGTGCTTACTTGTGTTCCTCAGGTAAATGGGAAGCCCCTGCAGTACATTTTCCCTCATACAAGGCTCAAACTGCTGAGAGACCCAAAGGATCACACAGTTTCAGGTAAAAAACAACAACCCTCTATGAGACATGATAATTACTTTGATTAACGTGAATCATGCAAAAGATTTGCAGTATTGAAAATAGTTTGTGTGTCTTATGCAGCAGGAAATCCCATGGTCATTTTAGGTCTTGCTAATTGGTTACAATAGAAAACAGCAGTTTGGAAAAAAGGTCACAACATCTGTTCAAGATACATAGGCTATAAAGACACTAAAAACAGAGGGAAAATCTGTTTGGTTATACATAAGAGGAGTCTGGTTTACCATTGCTTTTTATGTAACTATATTCTCTGTATGAGAAATTTCTATAAAACAGAGTTGTGTAGGTGTTTCACATCTACAGAAATGAGAATTTTATTCTTTATGTACTGGAACTATTCTACAGAGGGGGGTAACAGAACCATCAGATCCTATTTTTCTGTGATGCCTTCACATAAAGGCATTTATCACAGAACTTCAGATTTATTCTCTTTTCCCTAACACTAACACAAATGTTCATGTAAGTCTGAGTCTGCTTGAAAAGGAGATGAAAGTGGGATAGATTATATTTGTTCACCTCTCGGACTGTGAGCAGGAACACAGTGTGATGTTTTCATGTATCAAATTGTAAAAGGCTGCCAGTTACAAGATCTAGCACAGGTAAGTTGTCTCTGTTTGAGCTTTGGAATTGCACTCTTTCTCACATCTAACACTGATAAGGAACTCAAAGGTTTTTTAATATGCTGTTTGTCTTCTTCCAGAGGTACATGCTTTTAGTGGTTTTGCTGTGAGACCATCAGACTTTCTTTTAACTCTCTACAAAAATTCTAATAGTGTGTGTCAAACTCTGTGTCTGCACAGAAGTAATTACCGACTGCTGGCTCTGGTGTTCCCTCAGGCATTAAATAGAAAGAGGCACGAACTTACTTGAATTGCTAAATACTGTTTTCACAGGGTTTCTGGCAGTAAAATCTTGATCACTTCCACCCCCAGTATCCACCTCGTATTTATGGTGTTAAATGAATGTCCTCTATATATTATAAGGTATTTTCTTGCTAGTCACCATAACGCCCACTGATGATTTCAGGATACAGAAAAAAGCAGAGTCTGAAGGAAGCCACAGGGTCTGCTATTGTGTCAGCCTGCACCGCCCCAGGCCCTTGCAATCCATAGGAGCTCTTTGACATCCTAGTGGAGATCTTTGCCCTGCAGGGTGATGAGTAATGCTGTGATCCAAGCTGCTTGCTTACTCATAAACAAGTGGAATTACAGTGACACAACTCTGTGTAGTTTGTGATTTAATGTTGCTGAAGGCATTGCCCTTGTGCAATGTAAAATACCTGTTCCAAATTCTCTGCAAGTGATTACTGGAAAAACAAGGTGTAGATGTTGTCTTCCCGTTTACTAGTGCCCTGCACATCATGGGATCACACAGGATCCTGTTAAGGTTTCATAGCCCACACTGGGATTTCTCGCTGTTGTAGCAGTGCTGTACTGTACCAAAATCTAACCAGAGTAAGCAGGCTTGGATAAGCATCTACAAGCTGCAGTCATACTTTTGTTTTATAGTCCAGATACATTCTTGGAAACCTGCACAGACATACTTCTGTATAATGTACATAAATATTTCACTACAAATATGAAAAGGCTTACATACAAATTGTACAGAAAAGAGCTAAAGATGGAACAGGGTACCAACAGGGAGGATCTGAGCCAGAAGAAATTGTATGTTCACTCCTTAGACATCTGCAAAGTACCATAACTCATGACTTTGTGCCTCCCTTCCTCCTCTTCTCTCAGTATCTGAAGGATTAAGGTACACAGAGAAATCTTCAGTGCTTTCTGCTTAGACTTCAACTTTCCAAATGACATCTCCTAGAGCCACACATATTATTTTTATTCTCTTTTTTAAAAATTCCATTTTTATTAAGTATTATCTACAAACTAATAGCAAATATCTTTTTTTTTTGTTAACCAGGAAATGACTGTTAATTAGAGGCAGACCTAGAAATGTATTATACAACAAAACCTAAAATATTGGTAGATTAAACAATATATGGTCTTATACCACCAGTTACCTTATACAAGATTATTGGATATTCATCTAGATGCTGTGGTTAATTGGTCAGCTGGCTGGTTTCTTTTCCTTTGTTTCTTTGCTTCTTCCCCTCTCTCTTCCTCTCCTCCTTCTCCTTCTTTCCACCTCCCCCTCATTTTCTTAGTACTCACTTTTTAGTACAAAAATGAGGTGGTGAATCATTTCATTTAACTGTTTGCCTTATACTTGTTGCATAGGCACAGGAAGAGTGTATGTTAAAAACACCAGCAACCCTCAATAAAGCTCACATGGGGACTCTGATCTCTCCGAGAACAACCAGTCACTGTCCGTTGTGGCAAGGGGAGTCTGTTGCAGCCATCCTTGAAGTATAATCTTCAGCTGTGTTGTACAAGACTCCCTGAGCTGTTGTGTTGCTGGATTCTTACAAAGCCAGCTGACCCATGATCCATTGTTTCTGATTATTTTACAGTATATACAAAACATCCTGTCATATACAGGATATACAAAAGCCTGCCCTGTGTGATCATTTCTTCATGTGCAAGGACAGTTTCTACTGCTGACTTAAATGATCTACGTGCTGTTTGGCCAGTCCAGAGTAGGAGCTGCCTGAGGAGATGTCTGTGACTGACAGATTCTCCTCTCAGGGAATTAATGAACACATTTAAGTATATAAATACTGCATCTTAAGTGGTGTGTGCACAGCAGGAGCTACGTAGGGAGATCTCCCAAACTGTCCACAATTCCCACTTGGAAAACTCTGTAACTGTTGATCAGATGTTTTGCTCAGAAGCTGGCCAGTAGTTCAGCCCATCACCTCATCTCACTGGGGAGTTCCTGGGCCAACTTGGGCATTAATGAATCTGTGTGCTGGGTCAGCCCAGGTATCCAGCTGTACCACAGCTGTAACTATAGGGAAAACCTGAATTTTATCCTAACATCACCATTATAATTTGAATTCATAGATCACATCACATACTTACCATAGTTGAGATAACTGCCAGATTATGGATCCAAAAATTGTAGTATTATGTATATCAATAATACAAATAGACCCAAATAATTTAAAATTCAGGCTGTATCACTATGTATTATGTGCACATGTATTCTGTTTGTTTTCTTTCTTAATTAGTGAAAACTGGCTCTGAGGTACAGATGCCTTTGATGCCTCTTACATAATCTAGCATAATTTTTCACACAAAAACATTTACTGCAAATTTTAGCATGTGAATGAGGTGTTTAAGGAAGGAGGAACTGGGCCAAAATCATGATGGCAAGAGAACAGCAGCTCTGAATGCAAAACAAAATATATACTTGCTATCTGGCCTCTCTCGTGAAGGTTCCTGTTTCTTTAGCAATTGCCATCATCTAGAACTCACAGCTCTTCCTTTGACCACATTCAGTATCCCCTCCTTGGACAATGCTGATACACGTGAAGGAATTGTCAAAGGCTTTTTCTGCAAAAATTTGTTAATAATTTCCAATAAAAAACACCAAACAATTGACATCATGGTTATTCAGAGATGCCAAAGGAAGGATGGCAGTGATTAGTGTATGAAAATATAGCAGTATTTAAAGCTCCAGAAACTTACTGTTTGTTTTCATTGAGAATCCCTTGTTCCTTTTGGAACCTGTATCATAGCATCATAAGCACTGTTTTATACTGTCAGCATTTTCTCTTCCATTTTTTAACATGTCATAGTTACATCTGAAAAAGTGGAGAGGACATGGCTATTGAAGGTAATGAAAGCATTGGCACTGCCTTTGGAAAAATGATAAAGATAAAAACTTGCAGTATGTTTGGAAATATTGCAAGGATAAAAAAATTGTATTGTTTTATTCCTGATCAGAAAGCTGTTTAGGCACATTGGATGAAAACCCAACAAGACAGACACATCTCAGTAGGTCTATAATTATGTACAATGAGTGCACTCAGTCAAAGGTAGTTTTTGCTGCTTTGCTTCACTTAGGCTGAGTCACAACTAATTGTTCTCTTTCCAAAGGTAGGATATTCTGTGTTTCTAGGGAGCAAAATGTACCTTTGAGCAGCCAGACTGTTCGTGTTGTGGAACATCCTCTTCAATTCCAATGAAAAAAAAAAAAAAAGGCAGAGAAGCAGAAAAACCTGTGAACTTCATAGTAGAGGAAAGAAGAGAATTAGGCTGTGGGCAGAAGACTGTGTCCCTAATCTTCACTTTAGCAGTGATGTCAGTGGAATGGCTAAGAGTATGACAGGGTAGCTGTAATGCTGCACACACGTCAGAAATGCCTCATACTCTCCGTAAGCATTATTAATTTCTGCACCAAATCTACACTTCAGCAGCATGCCAGCTCATAGGATACTTATCCCAAGATGGAGGAAGAGAATTCAAAGAGTTTTCCTCTGTCAAGTTGTTACTGCTATAGAAAGTCTCTAAATAAATAACCCTATACATTTAGAGTTCTTTCACCTGCAAGTTCAGCAAATTCAGTTCTTACAGCAAAATACTGAAGTGCAGTGAATATGTGATTACTAATCATTTAAATAACACATCAAATATAGTCACAGTCTGTGCTGAATGTGATATAGTAGTCAAAGACAGAAGGTGAGAACTGTAACCCACCTCTTGTCCTCATACTCTTTTCTTAGAGGATTATTTATCCTGTTTCATTGGTTTAATGTTGTGAAGAACTGAGATAATACTTTGCACAAAAAAAACAATACCCTCCTCTAACACTCACTTGTCACTGGGGAAGGATTTAATCCCTAATTAATGGCCATCATTCCCTCAAACACTCTCTCCTTAGCA
The DNA here is from genome assembly GCA_024336885.1 of Actenoides hombroni. Classification (NCBI taxonomy): domain Eukaryota; kingdom Metazoa; phylum Chordata; class Aves; order Coraciiformes; family Alcedinidae; genus Actenoides; species Actenoides hombroni. Next base: position 17,607,358 of record WUAM01000431.1, read on the forward strand.
GAGACATGATACAGAAAGTAAAAACCCATAAACAGAAAGGGAAGGAGCTGTTGCTGTTACAGCCAGGCAACATCAGAGATTTTTCAGTGGAGTCATATGGCAGTAAGTGAGGACAGGAATGAAAATAAAAGGAAAGATATCTGTTTGTTTCTTAATAACAGTCTTAGAAATAACTTAATACCATTCAGTTTTCTAAATTAAAAAATCCCCAAAACCAAATAAAAAGACTGCAAACTATTTTTTTTTTTCTGTTTGTTAGAAACATTTTATAGAGATACAGACCATATATTCCATGTTCATGTGCCTTCTCTCTAATATAACTTAATTTTAAAAGTGTGTTTATTTAAAATACTTTCCATGAACCCATTTTGGTAGCTCAGTTGTTTATGCATTTTTCAGTGTATGAATATCTGTTGAAGAATGTCTAATAAGATCTTAAGATGAGTGGAGGTCATTGAGACGACAATGTGTCTTCTGGTTATAAAGGTCCAATTTACTTTCATAACTCTCAAACAGAAAAGGCTGCAGGTCACTGAAACACTGAATGTCAGATATAATTCAGACCCCTCAGGTACCCATGGAAAGCCAAGAGGAAAGCTGGCAAGTAAGCATAAGATTCATAGAAACCAAACCAGAAATCTCTCTGGTTTGGGGATAAGTAGTGGAGGTCAGCACTTTCTCATGAAAAACTAGGAAACGAGATATTCAGAGATGCATATCATTGGTGGGACAATTTGTCAAGCACATGAGAAAAAGTTAATGCAGAAATGTCAGTTTAAGGTTTCATTTCGCAGGTGAGGCATAAATTACCTTAATGACTCTCAGAGGAAAATGAAGACCCTGTGCTCCCTTCTCTGCATACTGGCTATCAAAAATGTGCACAGGCTTAATAATTACACTCAAATGAGGCAGTTACAAAGGCCAATCCAATGCATGTTTCAATAGTTTTAAGAAATCACCTTTGGATGTGGCTATTTTCCTCTATTGATTATAAAGGGTGCATGAAGTGATTAAGTCAGACTGCAATTTTTGTCCTGTAGAGAACTTAAATTAGATGAGATGAACAGATATGGCTTATGTACAAAGAAGCTCCAGAACAACAGACTTTCAGAGAACTGGTTGTCTAAAGGACCACATCACTCCTCACCAAGAGACAAATGCCTGTTTGAGTTGGATGCACTTTCCAGAGCAAGGTGCTGGAACATTTTGAGAATAATTGCCTTCTATTCCCTATTTACCTAATCACATCTTAATACAAGTCTTTGAAGTGCACTAGGTGTACGCTCCCAGGCAATCTGGATGAAGGATGATTAAGGTTAAGATGTCCTGATTCTGCAGGTCACTGACACAAAGAAAATGTTCCGCATGGATGCTCTTATGTTCTGATTGTCTTGTAGCATCACTGCACCAAGCTAACTGTTGTGCAGAATTTGTCACATGAAACCTCTGTTCTTCCTTATCTGTTTGGGTTTTTTTGTTTTGTTTTCACTTTAGTATTGCTTACAGGTAATATGCACTCCATGATGCCTGCGTATTTGTTTGCTGTTTTTCTTCATTAAAAAGAATTTAGGGGAGGGGGAATGTCAGAAAAAAATGTCTTTAAATCACCTAACGTTTAGGAGAAATTGTTCTTGTTCCTGAAGATAACTGTTCATCAAGAAAGGGAGTGAAGCTGACATTAGATAGTCAAGACTGATGAAGGCAAAACTGTCTGAGGATAGACACCTCAAAATTACATGAATTACCGCCATAAAAAAAAAAAAATCACCCCCCCACCTTAGTCACTACCCTACACATTTTTCTGAAAGAGATATAATTTAAGGAGTCAAAAGTCTAAGATTCATCAAAGTGTTAATTTGCATGTTAGATCAGAAATTGTCTTTTTTTTTTTTCCCTGTAATTAATGTTTTTATTTTCCTGCTTTTTGATGTCTTGGACAGCAGTAGTCATTGGCTTGGGAATATACCATTTTCTCAGCAAAGACTGAAAAATTCCCTCTTTTGACATCTTCTAGTGGGTAGAAAAAAGTATCATAACATTCTTTTGACACTGAAGTTTGCACTTCAGTGTTTAAAGGAACAAGCTATGAAAGTAAATAAATTAACTTTATCACTCTTACAAAAAAGTCTTCATTTTGAAGAGTTAGTTTCAACAACAAGCTGACTAGTAAATTACTATGGCATTAATTCATATGTTGTTTTTCTTTTTCAGTAGTTGAGTTATTTTAAGAAAATTTGTGTAAGAAATCAAATGAGTAAATGACAAGTAAAATGTGATATATCAAGTCTCATGAGATTTAGGCCTATTCTTTAACAAAATAAAAACAACTAAAAATCATTTTGAAATGGTCTTAATATGTGTCTTAGAGGATAGTTCCTATTTCCAAACACAAAGCTAGCCTGTATCCACAGATGGAATGGTTGTAAGAAGCAAATGGTGAAATAACCCCACAGTGCTTCCCAGAGACAGCCTGAACCGCTGGTTTGTGATACCTCTTCTGAAAATAAGCCATAGGCTTCTGTCTCTGCTATTGCAAGCTTAGGGGCTTTTTCAAGCAATGAGTCAAAAGTTAATTTGAAGTTTAAGAACAGAGAAAGTCTTTTTTCAGCTGTTGTGCAGGAGAGTCATTTTTGTGAGATACTCATTTGGTTTTCCTTCTAGAGGAATTATTCAGTGTGTAGAGGCTTTACAGGGTGGCTGTTAAGCACAACCGTCGCATACCAGTGAGAAGCTTATCAACAAGAGGGAGCCAAGCTCTTCACAGTGATACATGGCAGGAGAATGAGAGGCAATGGGTATAAGTTAAAAGAGGAGAGGTTTGTACTAAATATAATCTTTTTCCCCACTGCACTTAGCTATCGCTATTAAGATATGTAAATCTAAAGTATTTTGTGATGTCCTTCCATTTTAGAATAGTAAAGAGAGTGTATGCATTTCAGTACAGGCCTGCTCACTAAATACAGCTGTGTGGACAAGAACACTGACAAAGAGAAAATTCAGAACAGATGGAGAAGAGTGCAGGTCAAATTTTGACTAATGCAGTCCTGATGACAAGATCAAGACTGAATGGTCTTTTCAGGCTTAGCTAACAAGTCTTAAGGTGCTCCAAAGTATACGTTTACAGTGAATAAGGTCGCTATGCCTGCATTTATTTATATGTTTAAGAAAACAGTGTTGTCATTGGTTTATCTTAGGATAGCATCAGTACTCCACATAGCATGATCGGTGTGACCAGTAGGTGATAGGACAGAGTGATGTTTCTGTTTCTTCTTAACCCTGCCTTCCAGTTTACCAGACTCATAAAAAGAATTTACAATAGATACAGTTTTTGTGCTCCCCAGATATCAGCATCATGACTGCTGGAGAAGTACTACAATATGAAGGAGAGGAATATGTTTCTTGTTTCCTTCTTAGGAAGGTGAAACATACATACATAACTGTATGTTGGACAACTCTACACAGAACCCCAGACAAGATTTTTAGCAGGTGTAATAATCATCACTGTTATTTATTGAGGATAGCAACATTTTCCCAAACGTATTAAATGTAAGAACAGTCTAACTAGGTCAGACATAAGGTTTGTTTAGCCCTTCATCATGCCTCTGCCGGAAGGTATATCAGAATGTAAGGCTAAACACGGGGCAATATTCTCACAGCTTCCAATAGTCTGTGGTTCAGCCACTTTATGCAGCAGTGATTACTTCTTTGCATTTAATGGGGAACGACTCTTTTCCTAAGGGCTGTTGTTTATGCCTTATATTGTAGCTAGCATATATCTATATATCTTGCATATTACAGTATATCATATTTACATTAGCTCTATTACTGTATCATAAATACAAAATCTGATATGGATGGGAGAATTCAAAGCAAACCTTTTAAACAAAGAAGTTCAGCTGTCAGTCAGTGATTAGTAAACACAAATGATCTCAGTACCCACAGGTTTTTCATACATTTAAAGCTTCAGTCTACCATAGATGACACCTGAGTACCCTGATGTGACAGATCATTCAAAAAGAAGAGGCCTATATCTTGTTTTCACATAGATATCATAAGTGCTTCAAGATGCTAATTCATAAAACATTTTATGATCCTTCAGGATAATAACTAGTGTGCAAATCAGCATGAAGCAGATTTGCTGCTGATATAAATCAATGCTGTGCTATTGAAACAACTGGAATATATGTGAATTCATCAACTTGGGATTTGACTTCATGTATATTTTATGCTTTAATTGCCATTGGCCAAGAAATGGAATAACTGAGTAAGCTTTCTAGGAAACAACTTCATTTAATCTAATTCTATTAGAAAGCCCCAAAACAATTCTCCTGAGCACAACCTTGAAAATGTTGTACCTATGTAGACACCAAGCTGTGTTATGTATCATGATGTTATGTATTCCAGAGAATTGCATAGGAATAAGAATGCAAATAAAAATTTACCCTGGATTTAATTATACACATTACTTTTCCTACTGCTTTCCAGGTGCCTGATCTAACCTGGTTTTTCTTGCATTATCATATTTCCCTTTTCATCTGTTCTCTAGACTTCCCAGATTGCTTTATCACAACTATGATATCTGAATAAATAGATGTATTTCTTCACAGAACTTTTAAGTCTGAACTCTCCAAAGAGAAGTCATCATTATTTTTTCTATAGTGACAATTTTGTTTCATACAGGCAATGCAACATGGTGTAAAATTGTTCTGACAGATAAGTGCCTAGCATCACCTAGCATATGTCTGGTCTAGATAAGGCTGGAGAAGGAATGGGGAGATAATGTCTAGTAAATGAACACAAGAGGAAGGTATGCTCTGTCTCTGTTCACAGCCAATAGAGTTGGAAGACTATTGTTTGATTTGATATGTTCTCATTGCTATAGCGTGGTATGTTTGCACATTGCAGAATCTTTCATGCCCAATGTCTTGTTTTCATTGTTTATCCTGATGCATTTTTCTAATTGCTAGCATTAGACCTTGACCAGAAAAGGTCACCTTTGTGCTGCCTTGCTATGATTCAGCCTTCTAGTTTTTAATTATTTTTTTTTAAGTACTATTAGGAAGTGATGAAAACTGTATTTGGACTTGTGTCTTTTTTCTTCCCTTGATGATATGTCTGTGTATTAGCTTATGGTCTGAAACAGAATGCTTAATCTTTATTTTGAGATTTAAACATATCTCCCATTTCAAACTACTCAGAGACATGGGATGTAGCCCTCATGTGCATTTTGCAGTTCAAGCCTATTTCAGTTTTTCCCATTTTACTTCTGTATAGTTTCGACTTCAAAGCACATAATATCCAAAGGTAGTAAAACAATCATGGTTTTCCAGAAACAGATTAAATTTTCAACTAACATCTTGCAGGGCATGCTCTTAGCATCTTAGAAATCCAGATCAGTAGTTTTAATATCTTTCTCAAGAAATCAGTCATCTAAATGTCTATTAAAAATTCATGTAGCTCTGTATCTAACCATGACAAGTCATATTGCTGCTGATGCCCATACTTACAGTTTCCTATGCCCATCAGCATGTGTGATTACTGAAAATCTGTTGTGCATTCTAATTGCTACTTTATTTTCTTTATTTATCCAATTAGACAGACAAATTGTTTCATACTTCAAAAAATTAGCCCAGAGGAAATATTTGTTTGTTAGCATATGAACAATGTTTCCACAGAGTTTCTGGGTCACGTGCCTGCATTCCCATGACGGTGTTGAGGTTGTTGCTACTGTATGGGACTTACCTAACAATTAAACAATATCAGTCCTTACTTTTATAAAAAAAAAAAATCCTTGGAAACTGAATTTGAACCTTTCTTTAAAGGCAAGACCACAAACACTAGCAAAAGCCTGGTGTACCTTGAATTGCTGAGTTTTTCTCTGCTTTTATTTTTTTTTTTAGACCTGTAGCTTATGTAAGGGGTTATTGACATTTGTTTGGAAAAGTAGGTCTAATCATTGCTTAGACACTGAAATAGTTCCAGGAAATCTAGGCTGTTTATACTCTAATGCTTGCAGTGGAGCTGCTTAGTGAAGTAGTAAAAAGATTATAAGATTTCATGAGTTTCCCTGTGACCACAGCAACAGCAACAGATTGGCAGCAATTTGATCGCTATTATCTCCATAATGGACAAAAAAATATCAAATTGTAGTTGTGGAGCTCAGGTTATGTTCAGCCTACTGCAGCAAAATAAATTACAGTCTTTCTTCTGTGTTGCTTCTGTGACACAACAAAATATACAAGAGGATACAATTTCATAGTGGTCTGAGATACACTGAGCTACACAAATTCAGAATAAATAGTCTAATTGCACACAAAGTACCTAGTGGTGGAATTAAGGAGAAAAGAATCATGAACTTTAAAAATACTTTTGCAGTGGTGTTTGCCAGGTCACCAGTGACAGAATGTGTTAGTGTTAAGTTTTTGGTCACTACTCAAAGATACATTTTTATATATATATATATGTATATAATGAATATACATGACTGAAACGCTTCACGAGGTGTGGAAGGATATGA
>WUAM01000431.1:17613974-17662104 GCA_024336885.1 Actenoides hombroni
TATATATATATATGTATATAATGAATATACATCACTGAAACTGTTCACGATGTCTGGAAGGATATGAAAGTACAAGTGAAAAGTTCTTCTGAAAGTCACAATGTAGATTAATTGACAAAAAAAAGCAAAAAAGTTATTGACCATTCAATTTCATTAATATTTTTCTCTAGGTATGGATTTCTCTCAAAACTCTTCATTTATTACACACTTGAAATCTTCATTAGAATAGAATACAGTAGAATAGTATAGAATATTTCAGTTGGAATGAACCTACAATGACTGTCTTGTCCAGCTGCCTCACCAATTCAAGGCTGACCTAAAGTTAAAGCATGTAATAAAGAGCATTGTCAAAATGCCTCTTAAACACTGACAGGGTTGGTGCATTGACAACATCTCTAGGAAGCCTGCTCCGGTGTTTGACCACGCTCTTGGCTGAGAGATGCTTCCTAACATCAAGTTTAAATGTCCCCTGAAGTAGCTTTGAACCATTCTCAACATAGCTTTGAAACATTCTCACACATCCTGTCACTGAATACCAGGTAGAAGAGCTCAGCACCTCTCTTTCCACTTCCCCTCATCAGAAAGCTATAGAATGTAATGAATTCACCCCTAAGCCTTCTTTTCTCCTAACTTGAGAAGCCCAAGGTCCTCAGCCACTCCTCATAGGATAGCAGCCCACATGAATTTTTAAGTCCTAAGTGTTTATTTTTTTAAAGACTGTATTTTTCAACTTTTGTAAAGGACTTTTAGACCCATCTTTAGAATAATGGGTTTGCTTTCCCTATAAGGTCAGGAAAAATAAACTGAAACAAGGTAAAAAATTTTAAATAACTATGTAGTTTGCTCCAATTATTCTGAAAAATTACTGTTCTCAACAAAAATAATCTTAGAATTTCCCACAGCACAATCCCAAAGTACAGATATGTCATTGTTTAAAACATAGCATCCTTTCTGTATATCAAATAATTTGTGTTAGAAACCAGCCAAGTAGCAATGTTAATAGATGATCGTCCATACCAAGTTTATAATTGAGGAATATTAACTACCACAATGGAAATATCTTGTAGCAGAAGTTTGATTATATTCCCCATGCCTGTAATTAGCTTGGGTATTTAGGTGCTATTGTTTTATGTTTATTATATTGGTTCCATTTTATTTCCTTTAGAGGGTCCCCCTCAAGCTGAAATATTTATACTTTTCCAAATCTTATTTTGCTCTAAAAAGAGTGAGAGACAAATGTTCACTTGTATTGTCAAAAAAAGATTTACATTCTTTTGCATTATTGCATTGTTTTGAATTACTTTTGCATTACTTTAGATTCCCACGTGCAATGTCTTATAAGAACCTGACTTTCTTAAATATGTTACTCAGATCTTCAAATTACGAAAACGAAGACAAACATGTAGAGAAGAGACAAACTAAAGGTTTTAGCAAAAACTTACTAATAAAATTTACGCTATGATCTGAGTATTCATAACTCTTACTGAATATACTTAGACATACCTGCACAGCGTTTCATAATGGATTTTTGAACTGCCAAAGTTGCACTGGACAAAAAACAAAGTAAACTTGAGAGGACATTATTGCCATATCAATCTCTGTACAGTTGTCATTTACAAAGTTATTGTTCATGTTGTCATAGGATTGAGTTTACATATTCCCTGAATCTCTTATCAGTTCTGAAAGTACCAACACTAAATATTACCACATAGGTAAAACAAAAATACAGACTCTGAAGTTGCTTTATATGACAGATCTGAACTTTGTCTCAAACTTCGATACAAATAAAATCTAGAGGTGGAATATATTCACCATATGCATACAAAACTCCCAGCTGTATTCCCAGTTGTATGTACTCAGTTGTACTCCCAGTTGTACTCCTCAGTTTCTCCTGTTACGTACTATGGTGGATAACCAGTGCAAGGTCTGGTCTGCAAAGAGTCTTGATCACCCTTTGTAAAAAGTCAAAGTCTGTCATACCCTTTATCTTAGACTAGCCCTCAGCCATATCATGTCTTATTCCATGAAAACAGGGAACAACCATATCATGACAATATCCCTGAAACTCATCTTGGCCATTGGCCCACACTGAAATTGTTCACTAAAAGTTCTGTATACTGATAGTACATTACCAGTAGTCATCCTGTCACTGAATTCCTACCCAAATTGTGTTACATTAGATCTCATGGAATTATACCTTCTCCTCAAGACTGTGCCCATCACCTGCGGTGCCTCCACGCTGCACCACTAGTTGTGTGGCAGAACTTCTCGCATGCTCCAGCAATGCATACTGCTTGATTTATATAGCAGTCCATTCATCTCTGTACACCAATTACCATGCTGTAGCTGTTAAGAACAATCCTCATATATTTCCTTTTAATTCCTCAATGTTAGTTTTCCTTGGTTCCTCTGACCCACCTATTTTATTAGTATATTAGACAACCATTTTAATCTAGGATTGCAGTGGTGGAATGAGGTATTTCCATGTGAAGTAATTCTTGCTAAACCCTTTAAGTCATGTGTCTACTGTGGCCTTCCTTCCCTTTATATTGTTCTGTACAGAATCCATGAATATATCTGAATACAAGGCAGCTTCTGAAAAACAAGAAATGCTTGTTTAGAAACTGTCTAATACACAATTATTAGGAATGCTGAGGTACAAAGGATATAGATTTAGCTAAACTGGGATAGAAAAACTAGTGGAAAATTCTTTTGGCCAGAAACTCAACGTGACTATCTTGCTTCTAAAACAAACTCAGGGCTGACATCAAACACTAATAGCATTATGAAGAAAAATCTTAATCTAAAAAGATAAAGCTTTGCAAACAGATTGTGGGCGAGCTTTCTATATCTGATTAGTCTAATCACTCAGCAGGTTTAGCTTATTAATTAATAAATTGAAAAATAATTATTTAGCCATTACAGTGAATGTGGGAAAATTAGCCTTTACATCCCCGGATCAAAGTGCAAATTGTGTCATATGAAATTTTCCTTTTGTTTCAAAGAAGAAACTTGTTTTCTTGTATGGGAAGTATGTTTTTAAAAAGCAAAATAGCATGAAAAATTGACAATGCATAAGATTACCTTCATGAGACTATTTTTTAAGCTTTTGTCTTCACTCTCATTGTTTTGTACATAAGGAAGATTAGTGACCTGCTTCTCTCCAGCTAAAATACTCGGTGTGATCAAAATATTTTCATCTCTGTTAGTTTCTAAAAAGGAGAAAATGTAATCGATTTGATCATGCTTTACACAGACCAATTGTAGGCATTTTCCATTTTAATAATTTGCATATCCTTTGGTGTAAATGATGCCAATTAGAAGAAAATATTTAGGAAAAATAATAGCAATTGCCAAATACAGGTTAGTGTAAATGTACATGGTTTCCCGCTGGAGCTCAGTGATCACTTTCTATTCCATATTTATGTGATTCTAAAAGCTCAGCTACTATAGTTTTTCACCTAAATTACATGTATGTTTAAGCCATATAAAAAAGCTATCCTTTGAATCCACACTTCACATGGATTTCTAGCAATTTAATGCAATTTAGTTAATATTGCAAATTATGTTTTACTTGAAATAGGTTTGTCATGCACATATTCCCTTTGCAGTACAGTGTACATAAGGCTGTCAGAAGAAGGTAGGATTGGCTTCAGTGTAATTTTCAGTGAATCAGTTATTTGTGTTATGTCAGTCATACAGTAGCTACTCAAGAAGATCTTGTCCATTGCTGAAATGCTTCTATCCAAATTTAAGTCTTTGGGAAGTGGCAGATGGAACTGCAGTCAACCTTAATCTTCCAACCATCGCCAGAAGATATGATGAGCTGTTCTCTTCTTTTTTTTCCCAGTGAATTATTCATTATTTCATCTCAGTTTAAAGTTTTCTTTTTCTTTTGATCATAGGCAATGGACTGGGAATCCGAGTTGTAGGTGGGAAAGAAATTCCAGGAAGCAGTGGGGAAATTGGAGCTTATGTTGCCAAAATCTTGCCTGGGGGCAATGCGGAGCAGACTGGAAAGCTGATAGAAGGTAAGATAAATGCATCATCAAAAAAATGGAACCATTGCAGTGTTGGGAGTTCAGTAGAATTATTTATAATAAACATTTTCTCCTGCACAACAGGTATAATCTTGTGCAAGGAATGAGGGGCACCTGAGAGCCCCTCGAAACTTCTATGAGTCTCAAAGCAGAAAAGGATGGATAGAAGTTCATTTTATGACTTCTATAGACAAAGAGAATTGCCATGATGAGCAATATTATTGCATGTCTTCAGTAATATGTGCCAACATGCTGTCTGCACTGGGGGTAAGATAATATGGCTAGAGTCCAACTGTGTATCATGGGCATATCTTACCAACATATATCATAGATGTACTATTTTGAAGATCTTTAACCTGTCTTGATCATCTAGGTATCTATGTTTGGGATTACTTGCATTTCTGAGTCGCATAGGTAAAATAGATCACAGCTAAAGTTCTCTCTGAGTTTTACACACGCTAACTTTTTTTTTTTTTTTTTTAATTCTCTGAAGTCAGACTTGACAGCATTTATCTGTCCTAACTCTAGTTTTTCCGTTTAAGATAGTCATCTGGCCTGCCTCTACAGGCAACAGAGGAGAAGAAACATATACCAAAAGGCAATTATTTAATCTACTATAGTACTCTGTTTCAAGAACTGGGAGTGTCTTCCTCATTTAAGTGAATTTAATAAGACTGCATCAGACTACACACCATCCTTTAGGCAACTAAAAGCTAGGTGAAATGAATTTCACTTAGTTATCATTAAATTTTCTACGATTATTATAAACATGATTATTCTGTCCAATAACAATTTATTTACATCCATTATCACATAAATGGTCCCTTTCCTGTATAACTTTTTTCTGGTACCCTTTTTTCTATGAATGTCTGTGTATACCTAAAATGTCAGTTTATCCATGAAGAAAAATACATTGTTTCTAATCCATTCAACTAATTATTTTTATTTCTTTAATAAAGGCAGATATCCAAGAAAAAAAAAATAACTAAAGAAAGAAAATAAGCAGGCAGAATTCAACTTACATAAGTTTTCTGAATGATAAATATGCAACAAAAGGCAGGATTAAATCAAAGGTACTTTGCAGAGAAAAAAGCCGAGTAAATTTATGAAAGAATAAATTAACAAATAATATGTTGTAGGTATTATAAACCAGTGGCACCTGCATTCACCATGCTTCTTTTTACAGCCTTCGTTGTTTCTTTGGCAATATTTTAATGCTATACATAAAACAGGTGTATGTCCAGTGATATGAATGAAATGATATATCAACAAAAATATTTTCCTTTTTTCCCTATAGAGTTGATTCTGCCTTTAATAGTTAATGGGTAGTATCTCACACATCAAGTGATAGAATTGTGTTATTTATTGTATACAAATGATAAAACAATCAACCTTAATTTAGTGTGTTTTGAAGCAAGTGTTTGTTTTGGCTTCCTCCATAGAAAAGAGTAGGTCTGTCATAACTGTGCTAGATCATGCATGTTCTGTTTCAGTACCAAGCAGGTAAAAAGGATACTGTGGTTATTCAACATGTCCCTAAGACTGGACTTTTCAAGAAAACAGTGAGCAGTAACTGCTTGGAATTTTCTCCAGTCTTTTGTTTTTTTCTTGTCAGAAACTTCTGTACAAATTGAAGTTTAAAGATGTTCTTCACTCACTGTGTAGGTTTATTTTAGCAGTGATCAATAACACCTTGGATTAACAATAACTGCAGGAGAAGTTCAGACATGATAGTTTGCTTTTCTATCTGTTCACATAATGTATTTTGAAGGTTTATTCATATTTCATAGAAAGATGAACAGGACATGGTTTCATTCTTCCATCATATGATCAGTCATGTTTCTGATCTGGCCTTTCTAAAACTATCCTAGACTTGGGTATGTTGACATAAATCAACTCCATCAAAATCACTACACTTAATCTGTAGAATTTGTCCACACAATGTCCCAGAATGTTTGACTTTTGATGTACTAAATGTTCTGTCAGAGAGAGAAAATGCTTTCTGCAGAATCTACCACTACTATAGCATACATGATAAACACTTCTCCTTACTGTTATCTACCTTCTAAATCTTGCCTTTTTATGTAGTTTACCTTTTGTGTTGTTTTACATGACTATCTATCTTTCTACATTTAGTCTGTATCTGGAACTAAACTACAGCAGTTGCTATGTCACCTGGTGACAGCCAAGGGTGATCAGAGAAAGGAGAGGAGACCCATGGTTTGAAATGAAAACAGATTTAATGAAACAACCAAACTAATAACAAATGCCAATATAAAGTATACAAAGTTATATTCAGCCCAGTGAAAGTATGGCAGTCACAGTAAATGGGAGAGCAGTCCTTGGGAGCAGGAGAAGGAAGTGGAGCATGCTCAGGAGGAGCCCAAGCAAGAGCAGGAGCCCAAGCAGGAAGCCCTCCCCCTCAGCCAACTTCCCCCTTCATACTGAGTGTGTCATCTGTGGGATGGGATATACCTCTTAGTCAGCTTGGTCACCTGGCCAATGACAAACTGCTAATGGCCTGCAGACCATTACAGGCCTATGATTCTGTCCCAGTGAAACCAGGACACTATCATAGATCAACAAAGTATAGTTTGCTACTTCATTGTTGGTTTTGTTAGGTTGGTTTAGTGGAGATATGGTTGATGTACATTTAATCTCTACCTTTCAGAAGTGATAAAATCCATTGAGAACTTCAATCATTCTCTTATTGATCTGTGTAAATCCAGCCAAACTGTTAATGTTACCAATATTGCTGATACTGTTGTGTCTGAAAATAGAGGTTAGCCTTCATTTCTTTTCCAAGTTCTTTGCTGTCTCTCACATCAAGTACAGAAAACTTTGTATGTCTTTATCTGTAAATGATAATTATGTATTAGTAATTTGTATAGTAATCACAAGTCACTTTTTCTGCTGAAATGCTATGTGACTTATAAGTTAGAATATATACCTAATCATCAAGTAGATGTATACTGATGTCATTACAAGCTAAAATCTTGACTCATTAGACTTTCTAAGAACATGATTCACTGTGAAAAATCCCATGAACTTAGTTAAGTCCTCAATTCTAAAACCAGAAAACACTGGGTCAGGTCTGAAAATCCTACCAATACCATAAGGAACAAGGATAGATTTACTGTAGTTATGATGGAAGCCAAAGTCCTACCTGCTGTCTGCATGACTGCATCTATGAAGAAATGTCACACTTTAAAACACAGATAGTATTTCTTTCCCTAGGGAATAGCAATCCATAAAATTTTAGCCTATTTAAATAGCTTTGGACGAGTTTTAGTGCTGAAAAGTTTATTTATAGTTCTGACTGGCAAGTACCAGTCTTCTTGGTTCTCTCACCTTGAATTGCTTTCAGATGTCAAAAATATCTCTGATTCATCACTCATTGGCATTACAAAAACTGGAGGTGGAAGACTCATTCCACTGAGCTCATCAAGTCCAGGGACTGTGTCAATTTGATAGATGTGTCTGTGCTCCCTCTGGTGTTGACAGAAATAATTCAGTTATATTCTACCTGGTAAATCTGCTGGGTGAATGACATTTCTCCAGCAATTTTCAGAAACAGAAGAACCTAGAGTAAAGAGCAGAAATAAAATATTAATGTGTGTTGCCAACTGTTACAAATTTTCTGGTTGCCCTCAGCATTAAAGTTTTCTTGTTAGGCAATTTCAACAGGATGACTGGACGGTCTGGGAACTGGTGAACCATGGATGTCTTTGTTCCAAGTTTTCAATCAGCCAGGCATACTGTGTTGCAATACTTAAACCAGCTGACATTCACCAAGATGAAGAGATTCCTTGACTTTCCAGTCTCCTGGCAATCTGAGGAACTTGCATGGTCTAAAATCTGGTGGTGAATTTGATTTATAGTGATCTTACTGCCTTTGCTAGCACAACGGCAACTATGACACCGATCATATTTTTTGACTTCATGCATGCATGTTTATTTTCACTATGCCTCGTTTAAATAATATCTTTCCAAACTTAAAAATAGGAGAATTCTTTTTATTAGAAATACTGAAATAACACTCACAGTTTCTATTTTATAGAAAATGTAAAAATGTAATATTTCTAGCATATCATGGAAGGATGCCACCTACCTTATGAGTCACAGACCTTCACTAAAGAATTTTAGTATATAAACAGTCCATGCTAACAAAGAGACATGCTATTCAATTCACTTGAATTTTGGATTTTGCAATGTAATAAAAATATTCATCATATGGGGGTATTTTAAGCATCCCTATCCTGAAGCTGGTCCAATAATATTACAAGAAAAAATACCTGATGTATGTACAAAGAAGGATAATGCTACCCTGTTAAAGCTGTTAAGTAGGTCAGAGAAGACAAACTGCACTGTCATTTCAGAATTCTGTGGTAGTTAATGGTGCCCTGCCCCTCAATCCAATCCTTAGGCAATTGTTTTGATCTAAATTAATAACTGCTTTCCTTAGGATGCAAGAAACATTGCTCCTCAAAACCATGAACATCTCTAAGCAGAGCCATCTGCAGCCTAAGTACAGATCCAAGAGTAAGTAAAAGCACATCCAATGTCCTCAGCATCCAAGATTCACAATGGGTTCTGAAATATACTCAGTATGTTTTAGACTCAGATTCACCTGCTAAGATGTAAATGGTCAGTTTTCCAAATTGGTTGGTTGCCTTTAATTGTGTTGTGTTCCCCAGTCTCCACGGCCAGTTCCCTTCAGGAATGAGTGAGTCTTTACTGGGAATGTCAGACCTCTCTTTGATCTTTCAAAATCTCAGAACTATAAGATGCCTTTAGGGAATAAAATTGGAAGTCTCTCCATTCCTCTTATCCCTATTTTTGCATGCTTCTTTTCCTTCTTTTATAGAAAGTCTTATATATTCTTATATATTCAAGTATCAACATTTCCTATTTTAAGAAGACCTTTAGTGCACAGCCCACTTTCTCTAATGGCCTTATATGAGGCCAAATAAATATTAGAATCATTCCTCAGATTGAAATTAAGAACCTTCTCTTGGACACTTGTGGGATGGCACAGCTTATTATTTCTTGAAGCTGTGGACCATGGTAATGGTCATAAAGAACACTTCCATGCAGATGTTGAGCTAGTGTGGGGAGAAACATAATCACTGCTTGCCACCACACAACTTTCTTCACCAGGACTGACATATGAAGTGAACAGGGTGTTCCAAGACATCACGCTGTGACTGGCAAAAGAGGGCCACATCTAGACCAGCGGGAAGCATTTTCCACCTGAAACAGAAGAAGAAAAGAGCAAGAAGCACGTAACTGGATTGGATTATTGACCAGTCTGTGAAAGGATTATAAGGACAGTGTTAAGAACAATTTCTCTGCAGCTTGTTTGAAGCATTTTGGGGCTAGTTTGGATAGCACCAGCACCAAGTGGTGGATAACAAGACCAGACCCAGTTTCAGAAGGACTTTCACAAAGGCAATAGCATCTGTAATGGCTATCCATTGTAAGAAAACGATTTCTTATCATACCATAGACATGCTTTGAATTTTACTTGGAAAATGCAATGTGGCTGCAATGGTCATGGGCACCTAAATAGTAGCAAAACCAGAACAGAAGCAGCAAGTCACTATCCTTCCTGCTACTCCTTTTGCCACACTTCCCCCTTATCCATGAGTTATACATGGACTCAAGTGTAACACTGACTGACCTTTTGCAATAGGCACCAGATCTTCCTGAGTTTTAAAAGACTGTAGGCAGTGCTGGTTGCTTTTTAGCCAGCTAAAATTAGAAACATTGATCAGGGCATCACAGTGAAAAGAGATTTTCCAGTTCCCATGAAGCTAGGGATAGTGATGAGACAGCATTCCTTCTTCAGTCCCTCTGATAATTACACTTCTGGCAGAAAGTAGATAGCATGATGAAGCTGGAAAATGATGAAAAGAAATTAAAAGGAACACAAGAAGGAAGGAAAGATTCTCAAAAAACTTTGAATGAGGTCTTAAATGAACAGAAATAGTCTTCCAATCCTGCACTTCCATTTTGCAGTTTGACTGCTTTAATTTATTACTGCATTGGAGAAAACAAAGCATTAACCTTACCCTGTTCTCTGAGCATTAGTCTTAGTGATTTATTGTGCTGTCTGTGCTCATTCTGTAGGGTTAGAAGAGAAGAGATCTTGCTCTCAACATATCCCCTGGGCTACAGGCTCAGGTTTATCTGTCCCAGCAGAAACTGACTTTATCAAAGAAAGTGTGCATAAAATAACAGACAATGCCATAGCTCTGTTGAAAGTTTTGACCTAAAGCCCGTTAGAAAAGTCTTAATCTAAACAAACTCCTAAATGCCCCCTATCAGCTGTAAATCTTCACTTGCATAGTTGAGCTTCTCTCATCCATGTATTTTTTCCTGCCTTGTACTTCTTTCAAATAAGTAATTATTAAATGTGAGGTGTTGTTCTTGCTAAGTGTAGCGGTGGGTGTTCAGCATGTAAGGAAATGCCTTTTAAATATTTAGAATTGGGTTTTTTTGTTGTTTTTTTTTAAGGAAAAGTCTATTCTAAAATTTAAGTTAGTAGAAAGGACACCCCATTAGAGTGTATCACTCACATGCTGTAATTAACCTTGTACCTGTTAGAAGGAGGAAAAGAAGGAAAAAAGCTTTCTCGCACTGGTTTACCCATTTCATATGCAATCCCAGTGACAGTGGTCTCAATTCCATTCTTAATATAGTAAGAGTTGAGTTGTACTGAGAGTTTAGTTTGGCCATTTGCTAAGTTATGAGAAGGAAATCAGAATCACTAGAAGGGATGAGAATTGTTTCAGCACCTGTGTGCTGAAATGGGAGAAGAAAGACTTGCAGTATGAACATTTAACATGAAAATCTGCGGAAGATCATTACTGTAACACTGTCCACAACTTTTTTTACTAAAGCAGTTTAGTGAAATTTGAAAGACACTTAGAAAATAATACATTTCCATGCTTCACAATATAAGACATCTAGCTTATAGAGATTTAATTTAATCTTATGGTGGCAGATATAACTGGGATTTTTTAATGATACATCATTAGAAAACTACTTGTATTCCTAAAATATCTGGATAGAGCAGGTAATATGAGTTTGTATTTTTTTCTGCCCAGTACTGTAATTGCTTTATATTTAATTTCCCTGAAATAAAAATCAGCACTGAAAATATCTATCAGAGAGCAACTTGGATCTAGGAAATAGTTGAGTAGCTGTATAGACTGAGCTTTCAGAATCTTTTTTATGTAATCTAAAGCAGAAAATAAGAGAAAACTTATGGAACACTTAAAATTTTTTTAAAGCTACAGGAAGGAAGCATTCAATTACTACATATTAGGCCTCTTGCATAACACAAGTCAAAGATGTTTCACTCCTGCATTTAATGTTGTTATGTGCCTCATAAACTAGTATAGATTATAACTTTTTTAAGGCCAAGAACTCTGAAAATACCTTGAAAAAGTAATTATGGCTGAAACCCAATTTTACTGGAAAAGCCCTATCTTACAAATTGCACCACGGAACTGGATTTTTAATAACAAATAAATAATTTCATCAAAATATCTCTTTATGGAGCTTCTGTTTAGTCTTAAATAGGTAAGTCTATGGAGAAAGCAAGATAACCTAGATGCTTCAAGCAGAGTAGATGCAAACGCGGTCACTAAACATTCCAGAGTTAATGAAGTGGTGAATAGCCACAAAGGTCAGGCTAAAAGCATTCATCAGATGGTTTAAAATGCAAATTGTGGAAAATACTGGTGAAAATTTCATTGGAGTTACAACTAGCTTTCGGTAACATTCTACTAAGATCATATTAGAAAGCACTACTAGCTATTGTAAAGTACTTATGTGGAGCTATACAATGAGTAATTATCAGACACACTGCATTAGACAGCTGTTATTATTCAGGACCTTAATGGATAGTTCTTGGTAGGAAGAATATCCAGGAAAGAATCCTCATTGCTTCCAGAAAATGTACCTCGAGTCCTATTTCTCTGATCAAAGCAGAAACAGGAGTGGGCAGCATTATCATCAGGCTGCCCACAATGCTTTCTGTTTGTATCTCTCTAGGAGCATACAGGTCTCTGATGTCCTTTATTACAAAATAGGAATATTAGTAAATTAATCAGAAAATTTTTTAGAAGTCATCCAAAAAAAATCTATGAGCACTTTCAAAAAAAAGACTTTATTTCAAATTTCTTGAAGCATGTTCTGTTTGAAAACCTAATTAGGTCATCTATAAAATATGTCTGTGAAAATCTTGTATGGGAATCTTCTTTTTTTTTTGAGACAAAAGGAGTAGGTGATTATATTATTAGGCAGAAAACAGAGCAAAATATTGATTAAACACTATTCGTCTCTATGCAGATTTATCATTTTGACTGTAGTACATATTTGAGGCATACCTTGTTTAGACACTTACAACTTCACATTTCTGTATGAAAAGGGTGAAAAAAACCCACTTAAAGTATACTTGTGATGTAATAATACAACTTAAAATGTAACTGAAATTGAAAATATTAAATTCCCAGTTCTGTAAATTATCAGTCACTAAAGCTTGAAATCATTTCACCAAGCAGAAACTGAGTATCAAATCTTATTTTTGTTCCACATTCCAACAAAACAAAAACCTCTTGAAAAAAATGCTATTAAAGAATCAAGATGTATCTCTGAATTTAATTTAAACCTTAGTAGAAGTAACTGATAACAGACCTTTTCAAACTTTGAACTGTTTCTAATTAAAAAAACATTTATTGCCTGAAATATTGCCTGAAAATCAGAAGGTATGCTATCTTTTTCCCTTATGTTGACCTTCATGAAGGGGATTGTTCATTAGTGTATTGCTATGTGACAGACATTTTCAAAGTAAAAAGTAGCTTATTCATATGTTTATAACATGTTAATCCTTATTCTCTTCAGACATGGGCACTGTTAGTCCAAAATAAAACATGCAGAATGACTCTACACTTTCATTTAGGTCATGAATTGTGTTTGAACAGTTTGAGTAATTATAAAATCCCACATGAATAAGGTGTAAAAAAGGTGTCTGCCTTCTAATATTGAGGAAATACAGAGAAAATATTTTGTAATTTTTGGTGAAGAAGTTTGTTTAATAATGTACAAAGATACAGAGTAATGAGTTTGCAGCTTTATGTCTACTTCTGAATTCCAAGAAGAATCCAACTGAAATATATTAATAATTTGATTTAATAATAATGTTTTTTTGATCTATAATGAGCTGTATCCACCTACCTATATAATAGTATGCATAGATCTGTGAGTTGTGACCTTTCCCTGGGGTGTCATTGCTGCCAATCCAAAAGGGCATGCTAATAATTGAGATGTATTAAGTCATAAAAAGTCCATAAGGCCTTAAAGATGATATAGGCAATTTGTCTGATTAGAAAGAACCATACAATCATCCAGTAGTAGTGCTTGTTCTATAGTTGTTCCTTAGTCTGTGGGACTGTAAATGATTTTATGAGTCTTGTTTTTTTTCTTTTCATAAATGTATTCCTAGAAGGTAAGCAGGGGTAGAGTAGAGAGCCAGTGATGTACATCAACAAAAAAAATCCTGACAATTACTGGTACAGGGCAGAGGTTTAGGTTCTTCTTACTTGCTTATGTGCTACCTTTCTGCTCCCTTTCCCTTCCAAACCAGCTCAGGTCAGGAGGAAGCATGTCTGCAGTATCCTTCAGAGATACCCAGACAAGCAGAATTGGCTCTGGTACTGCAAACAGGTCCTGTTCTTCTATGAGGGTTCAGTTTTCAGAAGCACTGTGGGGGTCTCAGGCAACCCTTCTTTCTGAGCATTTCTCATCAGAGCTGGAAGAAGACTCCTAAAAACTGCTGTTTTGTGCAACACCACCAAGGTTGCTTTAGCTTACACATTACTCATGTACAGACAGACCAGATTACAAATGCTCAGTAAACTTCAAACACTCCTATATTGGAGGGTTATGCTGCACATTAGCTACATTATAGTAGGCACAAGGTAAAAAAAGAGCAGGCAAGGTGGTAAAGAGGACATTAGGATGATCTGATTAGTGTTAGACCAAAGAGTTTCTACATCTGTGTGGAAAGCAATGTGGTGAAAATCAAACTACCTTGGACATTGTTCATGTTCATCATACATGTTCATTGTTAGAATCTATCTGCATGGGAAAGATGATCACCATTTACCTATCCAAGTATAATGATAGTGCCATTTGGCAGTGCTGACCAGTCACCTCAATGAATAGAAGGTCTGACTATTTCTTAGTTAGTAGATAATATGCTGAACAGAACCCCATGAAATCAACCTTTAAGATGACACAGTAAAAGGAAATGAGTCATTCCAGGCAATGTTCATCACTGTGTGAACACCGAGCTTGCCAAAGTAGTTCTGTCATAGTGTGGGTGAAGTGGAATCAATCCATATTGTTCATACATTTGCTGATCATACTGACAGTTTTGGGACTGCTAAATAGAAATAAGCTTTGACTTATGTGTAAATAATGAAAAGTTTTTTATTACAATTATACTTTACAATTGGTCTAAAGTGACTGATTAGAGAGAACTGAGAGTTCCTGAGATGTGTATAAAAGAAAGGATAAAAGAAAGCAAAATTCTAGGCAAGGACTTTCATGACTAGTGGAAGTATGGCTAATGGCTAAGAAACAGTTTTAGTCTTAGACAATACTAAAGAGAGAAAGGATTATCTTTCATCTTCTTATTCACAGACCACTGTAGTACTCTTAGAAGTATCAGCCTATCTCAGTGATAGTAATAGGTCTGCAATTAGCACAGTGGAACCTGACTAACTAGGTAAAAAGTAGGAGCTTTCTTCTGATCGAGTAGCTGTAGAGAACATGAGACAAGAAGAGCACTTCCCACTTTTTAGGGAAGAGTGAAGATGCAAAGAAGACACTGAACATACCTTCAAGTGCCACAGTGCCCCTTGTTGAGTATGATGCAGACAGACTGGCAGACATGATAAAAACACCTTTATACCAGAAGAGTGGTTAGTTAAACACAGGCTGAGGCACATGTTTCCCTATCTGAATGAATAACTGTCAGTGATGCACACTGATGGGCAGCAGTGCCATCTCAGAGGTTCTGTCTCTGAATGGAAACTAGCTGGGAGCACACTGACAGTGACTAGCAGAAAAACACTTCTCCCTGGTGCCTACTATATATATGGAAAATTTTGGTGCCACCTAATGGACAACCTCCCACATCCTGAATTTCAAGTACCTTCAACTCTATGCAGGAATGCTTTTGCAAGGGATCTATAAAGGTCTATTACCTATATTTGTTAATGCTTCACACTAAGATTTTCTAATTCTGTAAGCTTAATCATGTATCTTGGGTTGTAGCATGCGCTGTTTAGAGACAAGGACTTACTAAGCCCCACAGGTAATAGAAGTATTTCTGTGTTTGTTGGGTTTAAATTTATGAACTGGGGACATCACACAGCTTCCTCGATTTCAGCAACATAACAATACTAAATTATTGCACCTAAGTGTGTATTTATGGGTGAAATTTAACTAGCTATTTTGTCAAAGTGAGATAGATTATTCTAGATCATCTTGATACAATTGTACTGCTACAGCTCCATGGACATAGCTATCTCTCTTAGTGGAAACCATGACTGTGTCAACATTGTTTTAGCTCATGAGGTTTGTATTAGCAGGTTTAAGCTTACAAAGTATTTTAGCAGAAAAGGAGTTGGACAACACCACCACCTGTGCAATGACTGTCATAAGGAACAATTCTGCAAACAGTTATTATTCCTGCAAAAGCGGTTAGTGATGACCCGAGTGTGTCATGTACTTCAGAAAGCAAAATAAGTAAAAAACTGTCTCTATTTGATCAGATGAACCATCTAGCATGTCCCAGAAACAGTTAATTAAACCTATATATCTGTGATATGTGTATAGATATGCATATGTATGTGTATGATTATTTATGCTTGTACACATGCACAAACACTTATATAGTCAGATATATAATCATTTGGTCATATATATAACTATGACATAGACTGTATGACTATGACATAGACTCAGGAACTCCCTAGGCAAGCGTACAACATGGTGTCTTCTACTTAGTAGTCCATGGACGACTCTTCCTTCATGCTGTTGTGTAGTCTACCATTAGACTTCAAGCATAGTAGCCTTCCACAGAGTAGCTACGTGTTGTAGGTTGTAGTATCTCCTTTTGCTTGCCTGAGACAGTCCTCCTGGTAGCATCAAATGTAAGCATTAGTATTAGAATTACAAAGTGGACATCATGCCTGCTTCTCAACTATCACTGAACTCAGTGGAAGAACAAGTGAAATCATGCTCAGTTTGATGAACTTGAATTTATAAAGCACATGCTTTGAACAGGTACATATATGAATGCAACCAAGTTTCCATCTGCAGTTTGCATTTATAAGTCTTCAAGATGCATTATGAGTTCAGCTCTTTTTCATTTGTCTGTGAATAGAGAGGTATACAGTATGATTAGGAGTGGTCCTGCAGGCCTCCAGGCAACCGGCAAAGAAGAAATACAATTGGCAATTATATTTCTATTGCCTCTGAGCCTTTGAAATGAACTGGGGAAGTGACTGGTCTTTTTATTATTTTCTTTAAAATATGGTGTATACATTCAAGACAATATTTATTATCACCTGTAAAGTATAATCAAATTAGTTGAATCTGGTTCACTACTTTTAGAGAAAACAATTATTAGTTTCAGTGAAGATAAAGACTTTGAAATGTTGCTGAGTTGATAACGCAATTTAGCGATTCCTTGGATACCTCACCCAAGGAGAATTGCTCAAGCTCTTTCATCTCTAAAGCACAGAATATCATTCGTACTTTACTCTTTTATTGTAGTCAATATGTTTGTGGGATTTGTAGTTTCATCTGACATTTTTTACCTCTTGCATATATTTTTACCTTATTTGCCTATTGTTACATAACTGATTCACATTTCACAGGTACAATTGCTCAGTTTTAAGGAGAGAGTGCTTTTCATTAAATTTTATCTCAGAGAAAGAAAATATCTATTTTTTTATCACTTACATACACCTATTTCTCTTCCTTTTGCCTGGGAAAGAATAGTTAGTGGTTTGATGTAAAGCAGAGATGATTGGTTTACTCTCCTACATTGTTTGACACTAATGATTTTAATATGTCAGTCCTGGGAAAAAAATTGAACTGTACAATAGCTTTGGTGAAATGAAGCTTTAAAAAGCATCTTTAAAAGATTAAATAGTGAAATGATCAAATTCCATTGTCCTTTTTCACCCATAATACACATTTGAGCTGGAGTCTGCGGAGTTGAAATGTCAGTTTAACACATTTGGCAGTTTAAAAATAATGCTCGATATCTCACTTGGGGCATGTTTTTGAAAGCAAAAAGGACATTGCAATACCCAGTGAAACTAAAGTGAGGATGGAATGCTGAGAATTCAGTTAACAGTTCAGTGTTTAAATGTGGGTTTGATGCGTAATTAAGACACACCAGTTTTAAGATACAGGGGCAGAGGTTGTTGTAGGGCTAGGAGACAACTAGGATTTGAGGCTATGAGAGCATCAAAATAGACAGACTTTTTACTGTTACTGCTACAGGGCAAGATTTTGCCCCTATAGGCAGCAAGTATTGACTGCTGAGCAGCAGCAGAAAGAGCAGGACAAGTGCTTGTACCGCACCTTTGGCACGCAGCGATCTAGCTGGGGACGCATCCTTCCAGCACCTTCCCTGCCCCTACCTAGCCACAGTTTCATCAAGCCCAACTCCTCATCCTTTGACCTAAGAAGTCTTAATCAGATCTTGTAGGCTGTATTATTCCCTATAAGTTTTGACGTACTCTGTTACTTCAGCAGAAAAGGTCCAAAGTGCCTTCAGGAGACTTGAAATGAGCCCCGAAACTACCAGCCCTGACCTTCTGTTGCTTGTAATCAGGATATTATTGTGGCTGTTGTCATACTTGGGGTGACAGCAGGTTCTCCCCTGGGGAAACTTCTTTCCCTGGAGAAGCATGAATAATATTTCTAGAGCTGTAATTATCAGTAAGGGAATGTGGTATCATACACTTGTTTTGTTTGTCTTCCTGATGTTTACATGCTGAATTTAGTATGTAAATGGTGATAATAAGAAACTCAAAAGTATACAATGACTGCCTCATAAAAGATTATTTTAGTGTAGATAATGAGTAGACATAGAAGCTACTGCTAATCAGTATGCATACCAAAGCTAGCTTGAATTTGCTTGACTTCAAGGATTAAAAAGAAATAAATACATATATACATATAGTAAGTTAGTAAAGCCAGCAGGTAATAAATGTTCTCTGTACTTGTCACATGTGAGACCACTAATGCTTCCACAGAGAGGACCTGGATATGGTGTTTTGTTTGATACCAAAGGAAAATGGAGTCCTTGCCCTGCCCAGTCCTCAGGCTCACTCACTCCTGGCCCAGAACCATGTTCAGGAGCTCCCACCTTCCCTTCCAGTACCTGATGCCTGGGATGGTTGGGCAGGATATCATGCTGGCTCCTGCTGTGCCACTGCTTGCAGGTGCCTGCCTCAGGCATCCCCTGCCATGCTCCCTGAGTGTCCTCTGGTGCTCATCTCCATCCATCTCCTGGATCTCCAGGTTCTTCCCCACTACCCACATCTCTCTTCCAGCCAGGTTCTTCACTTTCTTCTTTCCAAACTCTGTTCTCCTATCCAAGCCATTTCTTTTCAAGACCCTTCCTTTTAAGCTCTCCTTTTCTTGGTGGGACCACTAGCCCTCCAGTTTCCTCAAGTAAAACTATCTATGTTCAGCACATCACGTGATCAGTCTGATAACTGGTGCTTCTGCCTCATTTCTCATTATTAATGGACGACTCAAGGATTGTCACTTTCCTTTAGCCCAGATGTTATCAAGATTTCAAACCAGATCATAGTGGTTGCAGTTAGCAAGTAGCCATTTCTGCCTGAGAGTTCAAAAGTTCAGTTTCATCCATGCACACACACACCCATGCATCCAATTATTTGTATCCTGCTAGCATTCACAATTTAAGCTATTTTTGCCAATGATGATGCTAATTAGTTTTTCTAGTCCTATTAAAACCATTAAAAAAGAACCACATATTTATCATACAAGCTCCCTCCAAGAACCTGTAGCTGTAAGGGATTTGCTATTGAAATTATTACTGCAGCTCTGACATGAAGAAGGGACTCATGCTCATGTCAAAAAAGTGTTCCTTGTGTCTCCTGGGAATACTGTAAACCCAGCTTTTGAGTCAGAATTTGACAACAATAGAAAGTATGGAACAGTCAAAAGGAGCATACCTGTGTTACTATTTTCTTACTTTGCTCCTTTCCTGTAGCTTGTCTCCTGCCCCATCTGGCATAGAGTTGATTAGTTATTGGTCTTCGCAGTCTGTTTTGTCTATTTTTCTCTGGATGCTGCTTCTCATATCAAGTTCTTAAGCTATGAACTAATTTCCAGAAGCTTATTATAATAAAGTAAAAAATTATTATAATAGAAATAAGTTACAGTAAAAGCAATAGGGCCTGTTTTTAACATCTTCTGTGAGTATTCATGTAAGGTGATTAGGTAGGTAGCTGCCAGATAATCACCATCACATCTTGAATGTACAGTATAGCTTCAGTAATTGTGCATTCAGGTTTCTTTTAGAGAACCCTACAGAGAATGACATAACCATGGGCCTAATACTACATCATTTATTTACAAGGCTCTTTCTTTCTTCATGCATGAATTGTACATTTATTACAATAGACCTATTTATGAGAATAATGCTACTTCCTTGATCAAGAACTTCATATCAAATTTGTATACAGAGATGTTAATAAAAAACCTTCATGTGACAGTTACACAGAAGTGTCTTGGGGATGTGCAACAGAGGAATTAACATTCTAAGGTAGTAAGAAGAGTATACATTATTTAAAACTGCTTAATTTAAAATAATTTATTTTTTTTAAAGGCAGTTTTAGTTGTGTTTCATGGACCATTCTTACTGAGATGTATTGCAGTTGTTAGAGGCACTCTCCCCTTTCTCTGATACACGTTGCAGATATACAAGTGTGGTTTAACCTTCATAGGCAGCTAAGCCCCCCACAGCTGCTCACTCACTCCCCTGCAGTGAGATAGGGGAGACATGACTCAATGTCAGACAAAACCAGTACAAGTTGGACTGTACTCATAAATATGACCATCCACAAGTTTCCATCCCTATTTGATTATATCTTTCTGACTTTACTCACAAAGTCTGCTCATAAATCATGTTTAAACCTGCCAGATTTCTCCGATTTTGATTTTCTAGCTGAGGTTTTGAAAGGCAGCGAATAGCACTTGAGCTCCCAGGAAAGACTACTTTGGCAACTGGAAACACTGCTCCGGGCAGCCTTAGCATCATGTGAGGGAGCCTAGTTGGTCTGAAGTTGGCAGTGAAATTGGACTACCATTAATGTCACTCTGTAGATATTTTTGATAATGGGGTTTGTGTGTAATCTTATCATTGAACTTGGAAGAACAAATATTTATTGAAAACAGAAATCCTGAAGTTTTTCAGTTTTACTGTTAAAATGCCAGTCATTTCTAACAAGTAACTTTTAGTATCTCTCATTTGTTTAGCAGGTATGTAACCTGTACTTCTTAGAGTCGAATTATCGTAACACTTTTCACTAAAATTTTTTATGAATGAGTTCTAGAGATATGAAAGTTAAGAGTCAATACCCAGCCCTTGATACTTCACAAGTACTATATCCTGCAACTTTACTAATGTTAACAAGATTTCTGATGCACAAACATACTTATTTTTCCTAATAATATCACTTGTGGATTGCAGATCTCAAAGTTAGTGTACAATACACCATTACCTTTCCACCAACTTTTTTAACACATAAAGAAACTGAGGCACAAAGAGGCTAATTGTTTTGCCTGTGCTGGTCACCTGCCTGGATGTAGCAGAAGCAGAACTGTAACTCCATCTCTGATGATGCTGCATTAATCCTCTTCACTTGAGATACTCTGTCTTTCAGTTTGTTCTCATTGTTGATAAGGTACAGCTACCAGTTTGATAAACTGAGGAAAAAGAAGTCCTTTTCTGTTTCTTGGGCACATTTATAAATTTACATGACAAATGAGGGAATCAATGCACAGATTTTTAGGTATCTGAAAAGTAAATATCTTACCTAAGATTGTATTATGGACTCCTTTTCTATCCACAAGTGAAAGAAGGGTACCCCAAGGGAAGTGATTCATCTCATTCCAAATAAGTGTCAGTTGAGATGAACCATCCTAAGAGGAGCCTGCCTCTTTTCATTCATTCACTACTCAAAATGCGTGGACCTTTACTGAAGCAAGATGCTTACCTTTAAACAGCTAAAAATTGTCACATTGACTCTAAACACAAAACAAGGTAAAACCAAAAGGGAGATTTTGTTTGTGTGCATGACAGTTCTTTCCTGCAGACATGCATACTGCTATCCATGCTCTTTCCTGCATTGTTCAAAATATGTTCAAAATCTGATGAAAAAAAGATATTATTATATGTGTTTTCACCAATGGTTCAGATTATTGATTGTCAAAATGAGCCAATAATCAGACAAATCTGCTCCACATACTTTCTACTGTGGTCCTACAGCTATGGGCACATTATATGTCAGGGATTTGTACAAACATCAAGTTAGCATCTACAAGAGAAGCACAGCAAATGTTGATTGAAATAAAATCATTCCAACATTATAATTCTATATTTCTGACAGCTCTATTAGGGGAAGATATTTTTATGTCTCAGAAGAAATCAAGTTTCTTCATCTCCATGAATAGGTTACTATTCCCTGTAGAAAGTCCTAGACCTCTTCCTTAGAAGCTGTTATATATATTTTTATTTTATTTTATTTTACCCTTAAATTAGTTAACTGGCACATCTAGTCAAATTTCTTCAGCAATATCTATGTATTTGATTAAGTATTAGAGCATCGATTTACATCTCAAAAGATAACATTAAGTACTTACAAACAATTCTACTTATACTGTCATTTAAAATCTATATTCTAACCTAGGACTTCCTAGTGCTACCAAATTACTGCTGTTGGTGACAAAAATGTTGTCCATGAAATGATGGAAGATATTAGAAATAATAACAAAACAAAACAAAAACATCCTCATATTTTAAAAAAAACCAACAATAAACAACAAAAAAAAAAAGCCAACAAAGCAGACAAACAAAAACCAGTAGCAGACTCTAAATCACTACCATATTTTCTCATGGCTATGCCCTTTCGCCTGTGCCTGTGTATGTGTTGTATTTCTTGTGAAATAATGGGAGATAAACTGCCTAAGTTTCAAATTAAATATTACAGTAAAAAAAAAAAATAGTATTGAAAAATCCTTTTGAAATTAAAAAGCTATTGATTTTGAAAAAAAATATAATACTTCAATTTTTCTAGCTAAAACAATGCAAAAACTTTTTTTCAATTATTTTTCTTAATTGCTTCAATGATAATGAATCTGCCTACCTGAAAACCCATTATGTGACTGAAAAGTTTAGCTCAGCTTGAATTAAAATATGAACATTTTGGTTCCAAGTTAACATCATGGATTTACCTTACCTATGTACATTCTGAAGAGCATTATTTCCCCAACTTTTCCTAAAAGGAGAATTATAGAGTTGAAAAATAGACACATACAGATGATTACAACTGCATAACACTGGCCAGCAGTTTGTATTCAGTTTCCTTAGTTTTCAGGTTGCATGACTTTCACAAATTAGATAATAGTGATTAAATGCTCCTTTATATTTGAATAATCACATAGTGTCAGAACTGTAAAATTACCCCTAGGATATAGAGGATGATTATCTGACAGAGTGACTCCTATTAGAACACATCAAGTAAAGATTTCACTGTATCCTATGTGACAGAGTGGTATTTTAAGTCTTCTGTCATTCTCATGAAGAAGACTCGACTTTTTACTTTAATAGTTTGATTACTGTGAGACACAAAAACTTTCTGTTCTTGATTGTACATGACTTTAAGTAGCACGGCCATCCAATGCATAGCTATGGCTTTGCTCGTTCATAGCATGCTTTCAGGGTTCAGATTATCCAAATAATTACTTTTTTTTCTGAACTGAACTCTAGTCTTTTAGTGGTGACGTAGCTGGAGACCAGGCAGGCCTTCATCAAGCAGTGGTAGACCTCCAGGGCAGTGCAAATCCCTCAAGGAGCAGCAGCAGAGGCGGTAGGTTAGGAATCCTCGGTTAAGAGTAACTTTTCTTTTGCTGTTCTTTCTCTGTTGTGCTTTCTAAATAAACCCATTTTCTCAAACCCACTTTCCCTGAAGCACCAGGATGTGTGTATATAAGTGGTATGTCCAGAGAGCAAGGGATACCAGCTATTGAGTCTTCCTGTCCTCTGGATTCTTAAGTTGGCAATCATGTGATGGTCTTAAAGGTGCCTTTTGCATGATTTTAGCAGCTCATAATGATTCTGATCTTTTGTTTCCCTACCTCATACCTCTGTGAGTCACTGGAAAATGATGCTGCATTACTCCCTGATCAGTTTTTCCTTATATCAGGGTCTTATGGCCTCAATCCTGTTCTTTATCTTCCTGCCAATGTCTCTTTATGGTTTAGTCAGTCATTTCCTGAAGTGTGGCTCTGCTTTGTCTTTTTTAGGCTGCTTTCTCTTTCCTGAGCTAAGTGTCCTGAAAAGCCACATGTAAATATTTTGGGATCTTGATGACCTGCCAGCCTATGTGCCATGAATCTCCTTTTCCTTCCTCCACCATTACTTCTGAGAGTCCTACTTAAATTTCCCCTCATATTTCATTCATACTAGTCTTAAGGTTTCCATTATGTAGACCCTAATCTGGATGAGTTTCTCTCTTTTCCTTAGTTTTTCTTACTATTTGAGTGGCAACTATGATACCACAGAGTGCTATGTATTTATTCTTTCTTTGATGTAGCAATGGTGACTGGTCTTAATGGGGGATATTTTGGTTTAAGAAAGAGAAGTGATAGATGTAAGAGCCAGAACAGAATGTCATGTATAAATTCTCCATTGACATACAGACGATAGTGCTACTGGGGATGGAGTGGCTGGATCTGTATTGGATCCACTGTGTTGAGCTTGACCTTTGCAGAGATTCACCTTGTTAAAGGGAAGAACAAGCCACAGGTATCTTAGCAATGGCCAATGGGCCACCTCCTGCATGAAATATGGGTAGTTTCACTTCTCTGTAGAAGACAGAACATTAAAAGTTTGGGGTTTTTTATTTGGAAGTACAAAAGAAATTTTAACTCTAATAAGTTATGTCAGTTTTCTTTTAATCTAAATTAAGAGTTGTGCTTGAAGTCTAATTGTTTTGACAGCAGAACAGTGTTTTATATAGACTTTGTTTGACATGTTTGCTGTAGTAATTTATACTCTTAAGAAACTAAGGAATATAGAGTGATTCATCAGAGACACACTGTAACTCCCAGAAGAACTGTATGCTT
Organism: Actenoides hombroni; assembly: GCA_024336885.1. NCBI lineage: Eukaryota > Metazoa > Chordata > Aves > Coraciiformes > Alcedinidae > Actenoides > Actenoides hombroni. Next base: position 17,638,496 of record WUAM01000431.1, read on the forward strand.
GCATCTCATGACATGTCCCTCTTGCCCCTCCAAAAAGAAAATCTCAAACCCAAATATCACTCCTTTCTCAGTTGTAATTGATAGAAGCTGGCCTAAGAGAATTGTGTTTGGGTCAATAAGAATCATATTTTCCTCAAAAATGGAAATTGAATTAAACCCCACTAAATTCTGAACACACCAATATTGAAAAATACAGAATACAGACAGGGATATACTAGTCTAAATTGATATATGACACTAAACCCCCATAAAAACAGTGGAGTTATGTGTTTACCACTCATGAAGGAGACAGGAAAGAAAATCTTGCAGCATCATTGTTTACTGATCTTTATGTGAATCTTTAGCTGACTTTGAATTAAACAGACTTTTTCATTCTACTATATACATATTAGTAGAAGTTTTGTGGTTTTTTTTTTTAAATCTGGATTCATAGTAAACTGCTTTTAAAAGTGGAATTTCTTGTGAACAGAACTTCATAATGAAAAGTTTAAGACTTTCAGTTAAATTAGAACTCTCTACAGGAAGCTCATCTCTCTGGCAAAATCATTCTAATCTTTCATATGACATTACTGAAAGCAAAGTCAGTAGATTATGCTCTGTAGCTTCAATGAACAGTAAGTTTTGAAAAACATTTATTTTTCTGAAACACTGAATAATTACAATGCATCACAGCATTTTGTTCAGCATGGTATAACCAAACATTTGCCTGTAGCTCTAAAGTAATACAATGTTTGAGAATAGAGTAATGGTAACAGTACTAAAATTTATTATTTCTATCATGTTATTTTCATAAATAGTAACTCTAACCTTCACTTTACTTGCCAAGAGCTTCTGTTCAAGTTGTATAAACACATCTAGATCCTCACTTGTTGCCCTAGCGTAGTTCAGTCTGAAGGGTGATCTACAGAATCATGTGCCAATATATAGAAATCTGAAGGCAGAGTTAGAGAGGTGTTCAGTATTGGGCTGATAACTGCATCTGCACCAGTCAGTGGCATTGTGTATAGCTGTCTGTAAATGCCAGGTACACCCCAAAGAAAAGTTTAATTTGCTTTGGCTGTAATTATTATAAATGCCATTTCATAGTAGCAACATAGCATCCATGAAACATAGGCAGGTCCATTATATTATTTCCGTCTGATGAATAGAGAATATATACAACATATCCATTTTTAAGAACTGTGAGTGTTGTCTATATAATAATTATTGTAATAATGGAAAGTATTCAACCTGGGTGTGAATGATGAATGGGAGAGGAAGTTAAAAGGTGTCTACATAAAATAATGAGGTTTGGCGTGACTCATGCCCAGCAGTAGAGGAAAATACATTAACACACTGATGTTCATCAACCTATTTTTAACCATCAGAAAGGTTTAGAAATAAAAGAAAAATAACTGGAGAACACAGACCATAAAGTAATTTAGTGCAGCATGTCGGACTGCAAGTTGATACTGTTTCTCCTTGTTCTGATTGCACATTTAACTTTTGTAGCACTTTCTGCGATTTCAAAGCAATGTTTCTGAATTTTAATTCTTCTATGAAACAGAAAGACAAGAACATTCACATTCTACTGATTGAAGCTGCTAGCCTACAGAGTCCAATTTTCTTTGAGCATTGGACCAGTGAAAATGAAACTCAAACTGACATGTTTATTTTACTATAGAATAAATGATACAAACTATGAAGAAGCAGAGAATAAACTCCAGCATTCTGTGTGCATAATTATTGTGTAACTCGAACTAGAGGCTCTATTGTAATACTGTAGTGTCTGGATCTTTTGAAATTACAGTAGGAGAGCATGTCTGAGACTGAAAAAAATGGAAAAAAGGGCTTTTTAATGCTTCTCAGGCACCTTGGGTATACTGAATAGGAGACTGCAGAATGACTGTATGCAAAGTAACTAAAATTAACTTTAGAATACAGTACATTGTGTTACAGATGGGTATCAAATTTAAAAGATGTTCAGTGGCTCAGTATAGTATCTCTGTATTTGAAGCAACTATGTTGGGACTCATATTCATAGAAATAAAATCCTTTGATGATTTTCAGATTCCTTTCAACTTTAATCATGCAGCCAGCTCATATCTTAGAGATGAATCTGAAGTGGACAGAAAACGTGGAAAATAACAGAAGATGGGTGGAAACTGAGATACTTATTGTGTTTTCCAGTTGACAATCAGAAACTCTAATACCAAGACCTATTCTATCTGCATATTTTATTATTTGTTTTGTGCTTTTTTATTAATGTACAACCATATTTGGTTAAACAAGCACAACTTTATCACCCAGGTGGTATACTGAAAGATGTGTTTATTTAGAGCAGCCACCCAAGCAGAGTAGGAACTCTTCAAATGTATTTTTTTATAGATAGATAGATAGATAGATAGATAGATAGATAGATAGATAGATAGATAGATCCTTGCAAAGAAATATTTCTGCCCTTGATGACTATTAAGGAAGCTGATATTAAAGAAAGAAATTATACAAGAATGTCTGGGATAGATGTGGGGGCAGATACTATAGCTTTTCCAAATCCAGGCCTTGTCCACCCCCCAGGAAATCATCGACACTTTTTCTATTTTGCTGTTTCCCATTCTTTCATTTGCTTTTTCATACCATATAGTCGGCTTCTTTCTCAAGCCTGCAGGATAAAGGAACAAATGCCTCTCCAACCAGCTCAATGTGAAGTCATGAGATGTAACAACTGGTAAATGCATTGTTCCATGGAGTAAGTGAAAATAACAATGTTCAATATCTTAATGCAAAGCCAAGGACTCACCTGTTACAGAAATGGAATCTAGAAGTAGCTCTTCTGGGTCTAAGATGAGATATTCTAAAGCCTTAGCAGAGGGTATTTGCAACTTTGCTATATTGTTTCTGTGGATAGATAAATCATTTAAGTTTTCAAGTCTGAGATCTTACCTTCTATAAAAATAATTTCAGAGAAAAGGTTTTCATTTAGCTGGTATTTTCATGCAGCATGTGTTTCTCATGAAAGTTCTTTGGAATATAAAAACACAGTTTTATAAACAGTCCAAGGTTGTGTCTCTGAATGAGTCCTATTACTGGCATTTGAGGGAAACTGTCATTTCTATAAAATATCTAAACTCAGTGTCACTCCTGATGTGCACAAATACAGAGTAAGGTTGGGTCAAAGGCTATTCTACAGCCGGTATCTATTAATTTGATTTTTTTTTTAAAGAGCATTTGCATCAATGTTTTCAATTAGTGTAAGTCAGGAGGAAAGTTATTGGAATTACTAAAAGTAGTGCAAGTAGATGGAGAGCCAGTGTCTGGACCTGTGACAGGGAACGTTCACAGCCACAGGCCTTGAACAGCATCTCCGAAGATACAGTCCTCAAACCATAGACCACAAACACGGATTGCGCATACACTAAAGAGATCCACTCCTGAAATACCTGTAGGTTAATACATTTGACATAATCATGATATCATCTAATCTTCACTGTTGACCATTAAAAGCAACAACTTTAGTGTCAAGGGTTCTGTATCACTATAGTATAGCAAATTCAGTGGCAAGAACTAATTTGAAAATTCAGGGCATTCTATTTTTTGTTGCATCAAGACCATATCTGGTAATATTTTTTGATTGCTCTCTGTAAGTCTGTCTTGAATATCTTTTCTTTAGCATAACTCCTAAAAGAATCAATAATACAATGGTTCACTTTATCAGTTCTCAGATGTTTCTTACAGTTTATCTTTAAATAGGATGACAGTTGATTAGTTTAATTCATCATTACTTAATGAGGGCAGAGTCTACCCAAAGGAACTACATCAAAGTACTTGTACCAAAAAGTAGAAGAACAAAGAACAATTGCTTTTGTTTAAATTTATCCTAAATTTATCCATGATACAGAATGCAATTATATCTAACTTTTAAAACTGACAAGTTAAGCCAAGATTTTAAAAGAAGCTACGAGATTTAGACACACACAGATTTCAACAATATTCATGGAACTAATTTCTGATCATTTGATATTGCAGACTTTTTCATTGTTGCTAAATATTTCTCCTCTTTGTGAAAAAACAGATAGTTTGAGTGCATACCCACTTAAGTACAGGAGTTCAAAAAGATAAGAAACAATTATTCGTTATTCGTCAGTTAGATCGAATCAGTTAACTCATGGAACTGCACTTTGAACTATTAATGGACATCACAGTGCAGCTCTAATATCCCCAGAACCAGCTATTTCTGCTTTCTTTGATGTACAGAGCTACAGCATATATGGATAAAACATTAGCATAGTATATAAAGCAATATTTAACTATTTTACACAGAATCATAAAATAGCTGAGGCTGGAAAGCACCTCTTAATGCTTCTTAATAGTCCCTGACTCCCCACTGTTAAAAGGAGATTTCAGGTTTTAACAGTACTTAGCTTCCATTTCACAAGCTGTCAAATGGCTAGTCAAAATATCAGAAAAAAGAAACTAGTTATGCAATTTTCAGGTTTTGTTATTATCAGTTAACAGATAATTGGACCTAAACAAAACTAATAAATATTAATGCTTTACTAGTTGCTAAAAAGAGTCTGGCAACTTTGAAGAGCATTAAGCTGTATGTGTTAAATATGGCAATATAATGCAATACAACCATGAGGGTTTTGGTGAAACCTGGGCCCTTCTGCAGCCTAAGCACTGACCTTCCCCTTCAGGAGCAAGCTCTTAGTTTAAGCACAGAGAGCAACAAATATAAGAAATACTGGTGACTTTGAGATACTTATTTGGTACTTATAAAGAACACAATGGCTATACTGTGTCAGAGGCAAGGTACACATAGATCTTGATAATGTCATCAACTGTGGCCAGTAACAGATGACCATGGAAGAATATATGAACACAGTAGCCTTCTTACTCTCTTTCAGTAGAGCAGGACTGTAGCCTTTAATTTTTTTTAAGGGAAAGGATGGTGTTAATCTAGTTAAATGTGGATATCTTCAAGGCACTTACAAATGTATGAGATTCCCTCTCTGGAGTAATCATTTTTTCAATGGTGGAAAATAATAAACTTCTTCTGTTTCCAGGTTCTACATGTTACATAAAGTAGATACCTAAAAGACTGAGCAAGTCATGAGTGTCAGTACACTTAGTGGAGTAGGTCTTGATGTATAAAGCTGGTCTGCTGACCGTGGGATCTGATACTGCTAAAAATAAGTAATTGCTCACAATCAATGCAGGATGTAGCCATCCCAATAAAATAAATAAATAAATAAATAATGCTAGAAGAAAATATGTCTTCAATAATCTATGTCTTCAATAATCAGGACAACTACTAGCTCTTCATCAGTCAGCAGAGTTGTCATGGAGTAATGTAAATTTTCTGATCTTCCTGTTTTCTTATCTTCCTGTTTGTTTTTCTGTCTACTAAACTGGTGATTTGAAGCATACAAAGTTTTTGAAATGTGAATAACATTTTCTGACTACCAAAGACCAGTTACAGCATGTGATTGGTTTTTAGGTAAAAAACTTTTTTTACCACCAGTCTCCTGTGAGTTCTTAGTACTGTTTTCTCCAATTAGACTCACATTTCTCCTAAGGGTTTTCTTTGTGACTTTTTTTTTATCCCAGCAAAAGGTAGTTAGTAGTTACTCCTTAGAAAAGAGAAACCATCTTCTTGACTAAAAACATTTTCCTGAGACCCCAGGGCTGTTAGTCAGATGAATTGATTCATGTTTAAATTGCTTTGATTTTAAACATTCATGAATCCACAAGTCAGCCAATAAAAAGAAAATACCCCAATATTGGCAGCTTAAATGGTCTCTGTGAGAATCTGTTGAGATTCAATTTCCTTTGGTTTTCTGCTTTGTTCACATGTGCTTGGCCTTACTGACCAAGTGAGTGACTGCAGTGCCATTTCACTCAGCACTGAACCTCTCACCAGTGGAAATTAGACCTGATTTCCAAATCCCATCACTGCAGTGGTTCTCGACTAGGCTCTTCCTGCTGGTATTTTAAATTAAAGCAAGGCCTTGATGATAGCCTTACTGGTCCCCCGATAAATTTTCTTCTGAAGTCATGCAAGCAGGATGTGAAAAACCTAGAATGTAGCTGGATGCATTTTGTCAACAAAGCAGATTTTTTGTTTTGTTTTGTTTTGTTTTGTTTTTAAAAATAAGGATCTTACCCATTTTCTCAAATACCTAAAACTGTCCAGTTTTATTTTTTCATTGTCAATACGCAGAAGTAGTGTCTTGTCTTGTCTTTCTCAAGAGATACGTACTGTTGTACTCAATATCCTACACCACAATATCATTATGAAGGCACACATTGATAGGAAAACAAAAATAACCTCAGTTCTGTCCTTTCTGTAAGCTTTCTAAAGACAGAGTGCATGCTGTTATATTTGTATGGCATAAAACTGGGGGGAGATGCATTTATTCATAATTACTGCTGCTTTATTCCAGAGGAACTGAGCTTAAAACAATATCTGCTCTAACAAGCACAAGCAAGATCATGCTTTTGAATGATGACTGTTAAAAGAAAGGGGCTAAATTTTAGGAAAAGGCAAATCTATTTTGGCAGTAAGCAGCTGGCTTTACTGCATTCTGAGTATCATTTTTTAGTCATTCTGCAAAGTCCATATTTCTGTAAACTGCTGCAAGCTAAATGATAAATTCTCACTGAGAAATGTTATGAGCAAATATGATACTTCAAATCCTCATTCATGGAATTCTATGGAAAATTTTGTAATCTAAAGGTATAGTCTTTATGTCTCATTCTTCCATTGTTGAATAATTTCATATGCTTTATTACATGAACAATTCTCATTATATTTTAGTTATTAGCTTGTTTTCCCATAAGTTTCTCTCCACGTTTCACTTCATTTTTTTTCTCATTTGTTATATGCAACAGCACAGGATTTTGAAATAAAAAAATGACCCAGGTGAAGACTTGGTTTTATCTGTGTAAGTGGTAGCAAGCTAAGTGTTTGTGGTTTTCCTTGCTGTGTGGGTGATGCATTTTTCAGATGGTTTGTAATACATGGCTTTTAGTGGACTATTAAGAATTCAGTATCTTGTCCCATTAAGTGTTCTTTTTTCCTTTAGGCTTGGATTTTTACATTTGTGCATTAGTGATAATTATAGAGTCATAGAATCATAGAATTTAATCTCTTTGGAGTCATCCTCATGACTACTTCAAAATATGAATGCAGCTCTCAGAACCTGAGTTATAACTTCCAGATATGAATCTACAGTTTGCTTTTTCTAAGCATTTTATTGTCATGAAAATATTTCTCATCTTATCAGAATACACCTCACATGGTTTATAGAGGGATTGACCCTCCAAATACTGAGCATAAGACTTCCTTATAGTGATACCTGACTTCATGCTGAGGTCTCCTGGCTTAGTCCTGGGATACTTGGAAGACACAACAGATTAGATCAGCATATAGTATCTTTCAGCCTGTTTATCATAGCTTTGTTCCTATCTTCCACAATGAATTATGTTAATTTGTTTTGTCATTTTTTCATAACAAATCATAAGGAATTAAAATTTAAACCTAACTATTTCCAGGCTGATGCTTGAAATGTGAATGTACATTTTTCATTTAAAATCAGTTTGCCCAACTGCCTTCATCTTGTTTATCAAGTAACAAAGTAGAGAAAATGTATTTGAATTACCAAATCACATTCACAAATTTATTCCCATTTTGAGGCTCAGCTTCTTAACAGCAGTGTGCCACTCTAGGGAGCAGTTATCTTCCAAGACCATGGCTGTCCAGGAAATGTGTGATATGTAAAATGTTTTGGTTTCTTGCCATGTTGGTAGGTGTGCATGTTTTTTATATCGCAAAAGTTTTCTTCAATGTCATGCAGCCCAGACTGTAAAGAGTACATGTATAGTGTGAATCAGATAGGAATTGATCTCCTGACTTGTTTCAACAGGTAAGTTATAGCTGATGGGACAATAACATTTAGCAGTCTAATCCGTGTGAAGTGAGAGAGCTTTGCTAATGTGTTGTGCCATTTAAACAAAATTTACTGAATGTCACATCAAATCTTCTTGTCAAAGTGGTCTAACTGATGCCTTTGCCAAAATCTGTGCACTTGACCTCATGCTGTTTTGCCTTCTTAGGAATGCAGGTGCTGGAATGGAATGGCATCCCCTTGACTGGGAAAACTTATGAAGAAGTCCAGAGCATTATTATTCAACAGAGTGGGGAAGCAGAAATATGTGTAAGACTGTGAGTTTTTCCCCATCTTTCTGTTTCCATTTTTTTTTGGCTTTTCATGGCTTTTTTTTTTCTTTTAAAATTTACAATTGTTAAGGTGGAACCTTTGTTAGCATGAAGCACCAATGTAATAATTAGCAAGAGATCACTGTGAGTGCGTGAGGTCTGTTCATTTTTCTTTCTAAAATCATAAGGAAAGATAAGATGAGGCAGATATTAGTAATTATGTGTTTATAAACAATGATAACTCCATTGTCAGGCCACAATCTCCTCTCATTGGTACACATAGAATTCACTGAACTTACTGGGATTAGAAAATGGTGGTAATTTAGCACTAACCTGACTTTTACTGAAATCTGTATGCTTTAGATGAAAGTCATTTAAGCATCATGAGAAATGTATAAACTTGCATTTAATCCATGAAAGATTTCACCTTAAAAGAATCTTTTCTTCTCAGCTCTTTAACAGCATTCCAAATATGTATCAGCTAAGAAGGGGCCATCCTTGGGAGCTGCTTTCTGTCATGAACCACTATTCATTTATCTACTTAATACAATAATGAGGGTAAAAGGAAAGAGTTTCTTTTGTCTCAGGCTTCTCATTGCTTTCTTTAGGGACCTGAACATGCTCTCAGACTCTGAGAATCCCCAGCACCTGGAACTGCATGAACCAGTAAAGGCAACAGGTGAGCAACAAGCTGTTGCTTTGATATTGTAGGACTGCATAGCAGCTGAAAACTGAATGTGATATGAGCTAGGATATTATTATTGTAAGCTCTGGCCTTTCATCCCAAATCTTGCCATAGGCAGAAAGGGGACCACACTTTATATACCAAACAAAGCATTTATTGTTGCTTCTTAATATTAGCCCGGTTCAATCCATAATGATCCAGTTTACACTATCTAATTAATACAAAGGAAATCTCAGTAACAGTACAGAAAACTGTGGCATAATGGTCCCCCTTTGGCAGCTTCTCTGGGCCCTCTGGGGAGAACTTTCACTTTCTGGGCATTGCAGCAAGTTGACAGTCCTGAGGAATTTGCGGGGAATGTTTGATGTTTGTTGTGAGAGTTTTTGACTCCTTCTTGCTGGGAGATGAATGATGTTTCTGATTCCTTCCTCATTGCTTCAGGATCTGCTTGGGGACTTATTTATGTTTTCTAGCACACCTAGCTCTTTTCTCACTGGTCAGCAGCAGCAGTTAATTGTGTATGACTTGACTAGATATCGTACACTTTACATGTGATATATTCTTGTTCTTTGTTCCTTCTGTTGCCCCAAATATTTATTCTACCCAGCTCCTGAGTTTGCATCAGTGTCAGTAACTGACCAGCAAGTTGCTGGTATCCCTTGGGGCTTCAGCTATCATTCTGTGCCCAAACCTTGCAGCATTCTATCACTCCAGGCCTATGCTCCTATAAACTGCATTATTGATCTGGAGTCAGAAACACTTCAATCTACACAATGCAATTACTGTTGTGCCCTTATATATCAAAATTATTAACAATGGGCATTATACCACACAAGTAATAAGATGAAACATAACTCAGATAAATTAAGGTCATTGCATCTGGTCGTTAAACATTTGCAAACAGACAAGATAAAACAAAGCTCCTAGCAAACTGGAGCAAGTCCAAATAGCATACAAGTCCTAAGGCCTATGTTAGCTTAATATAAGGCTTGTGGACTGTTACTAGTGATGAAAATACAGTATTTACTAGGATACAGGAATGCAATGGGAGGTACTTTGTGTGAAGTTTTATTATGTGACTTCTAAGATGGCAGTGTTTTTTAGGGGGATTCCATTCTCTTCAATCAGTACCATGACTGCAGGCTCCAGTCATAGTATTAGTCATATCTAATCTAACTTTGGACCAACATCCACAGTCTTAGTAGCAATGCAGTCCTTCCACAAGCTTGGTGCAGATTGAAAGAGTGTTTTACTCAACATCTCATGGGTCTGTTCTGAGGTCTGTGGTTTTGTGGTTGCTTTTTTATCAATGAGTACACAAGTCACCTGGATTAAATCCTCCATTTTCTGACCGTGCAACTCTTCCCATCTATTAATGTACTTACCATCAAGCTACCTTTTTTTGAAAGTGGATGTTATTAAGGGAAGGGAACATTTTGTGGCAGAGCTACCCACAATTTTTTTCTTAGTGAGCAGATCAAAACCACCAAAGGCATTCAGATACTGAAATTTGGTTTGGAAAAGATAGAAGCTAGAATAAAGAATCTCTTTTATTAAAGGACTAAATGCAAAATGAGAAAGAACAGAAATAAAAGTAAATTCCCTCATTCTTGCAGGCATATTCCCTCATAGTCTAGCAATCTTCTACTGGTTTCTGAGTTGGAACAACTCTGTAGAGTCCCTTCTGGCTGCCAAGCCACATCATTTTTGCCATCACCTCTGAGGTTTTGTAGACAGTTTGTGCTTCGGAAAGGAAACAATCTCCACTTCCTATAGGAATAACAAACAAATACAGCCTAGAAGGCAGCATAAGGCTAACATATTGCCTTAAACCTCTTACACTTCTGAGAACCTGGGAAGCAAGTTGAGCGTGGTATCCTTTTAAATCTATATACTTTAAGGCATGTAAGAAAGTTACTTGACCTCATTTCTCTATTAAGTGGAGATTGCCTTCTACAAACAGCAAATTTTCCCCACCCATACCTGGACAGTAGGGAAGGTAATCAGATTCCTACCACAGATGCCTCACATAGGTATGTGTAATAAGGCAAGATGAATCATGGCTTTTACTCTTCATGTGTTTTCATTTTATTTGGCTTTGATAAATTTACAGAGCTAAAGTTTTGAGCTACTTTTCTCTTTATTTTTGTACAAACAATCTCAGGATGAGTTTTATTGAAAGTCTAGTTGATTTGAAAAAAAAAAAAAGTTGTTATTAAAGCTTGTTACAACATTCAGACACTTGGTGAAACTGGACCAGTTTCAAACAGTGCAAGTTATCTTAGCCCAGTCTTTAAAACTGTAATTTGATCCAGAGTGATTCAGCATGATCAGCAAGGCCTGTTTTTCTTCAGCTGGAGAATAACCTTCTCAGAAAGCTTGTGAGATGAGTAATACCATTTAACAGCATGTTGAGTAGAAAGATTGGATTTGGGATGTTGATGTTGTGGAGGAGACATCTACTTTTTATTGGTTGCCTTTTTCATCTTCAAAGTATCCAAGTAAAGATCTTTACCCTGTCCCTGTACCATGGAAAGATGGATTTGAATATGCTAGCAGTTATCACTACAAAGCTCTCTTACTTTAATCCAGTAGATAAAGCAAAGTCCCCAGGGGTTGATCCCAAGCAGCTGGCTGCAGAGCTTCAAAAGGTTTCTCTACAGCAGTCACCTCTGGTTGCTTGCTCAGGAGTGGAAAAGGGATCTCATGTTCACTCTGGAACCACTTCTGCCACCTCCAGCTCTGTTCCCAGCCCTGGTCAGCCTGGTTCTCCCTCAGTGAGCAAAAAGCGTCACAGCAGCAAGGTATGAAACTTCGCAGTTATGTAGCAATAGCATTTTCACAGCTACAAGGTATGAAACTTCTCAGTTATGTGGCAATAACATTTTGATGGCAAGAAGAAACTGCCTATTGATCTTTAGTGTAGCAAGAAATCAAAGCATGTATTGATGAATTAATTTCCGTGACAGTGATATTTATAGCTGTTAATAGAATTTGGACACAAGGAAAGGAGACTAGGTGATTTATCCAAGGTTGTAAAAGACTGGACCCTCTCTGAAAATAGATTTCTCAAACTTAATATTATTATTTTTAAACAGAGTAATTGCACTTTTCATTCTTCATTGAATCCTACATAATGGTGAGATAGTAGGTCCACAGAAGAAGCTGGTATTACTAAGACCATAATTTACTTTTCTTTGTTAAACTACTGTTTGAAGTATTAAAAACTATGAATAACCATAGCAATATTAAACATTTCTCTGAAAGTCAGAGAAAGTGTGAAAAGTAAATTTACTATCAAAATGTGTTTTCTCACTAGCTGATTCCTGTGAACTTGTTAAGCATAATTTCTCATTCCTTTGCTATATCCTGGCCATTTCTCAGCTGAACTCCTTTCTTCTTGGGCACCCACCTGCACACCTGGAAAGGGCAGAGTGGGAATTTAGTAGCATTTTTTCACAGTTGAAACTGAAAACTAGACCATAAAGTCACCTGTCACATTTTTGCATTTTGTGTCAAAAAAAGTTAACACCCAAAATGGAAATCAGTCCTGCCAAGACTGCATTTGCTTAAGCAGTTTCCAAGATAGCTAAAGTTGATTGCTATCCTGAATACCCAGCTTCTCACTTTCTTACTACTGGAAGCAAAGCTTTATGTTGCAAACAAGATACTTTCTAGATATTTATTTCTCTGTATATTTTTTTTATTCCTTCTTGGCACTGTCATGTTCCTACTGTATTATTGTTACTCTTTTTTTTTTTAATCTTTGTGCTGTTGAAGCTGTGGCTGAGAATTGAACAACAAATGTGTTAGGTACTGTACACACCAAAAGCAGAAATTGGTGCCAGCTCATTTCAGGTAGCTCTTCACTACACTTACATAACTTTCATGAGAGAGGAAGCACAAAAGTCTCTTTCATCCAACATTTTATCAAAAACTGCAAATACATATATTGATCAGTTTGTTTTGGGTAGTAATTCTGTCTTGCCACAATTTCCATAGACTTTTCATGAACTAATTCAGATATGCAATGCACAAGTTAAATTCATACGTCAAGATTTACTGCATCTAACTTCAGGGATGTGACAGCATTGCCTGATCATCAGGTGAATAATTGGTTTCATTATACCTTACTCTGAATATTGTATACATCTACATAAGAACGAGTTTGCCATATGCTTTATGTTTACCAGTGAGAATAATGCACTTCAGAAGTACAATTCATGAGACTGGATAAAACCTGCCATTGAAGTGCATACCTTGCACAGAAAGGAGAGAGCAGGGCTCTTAGTGCAGATGTCATTATATACCCTTTCATTTTGTTAGGTGAGTCGTACTCCTAAATTCACTACATAGTGTATGGAGATCCCTAAATCCTTGTGCAGTGTATCGTGAAAGGTTCCCCTCTCCATTTATATGAGAAGACTGGATTCCCAGCTTTGGCACAGTAGCAGGTCACCTAAAGTTAGATGCAGAAATTTAATCTCCTACTTCACAGAGGATTTAGTCATCTTTTATGAAAATTCAGCTGGAGGCTTAGAAAGATGAAACAAAAAATTATTAAAACTAATGCCTTTATGTAGGGGATGCAAAAGTCAAAACTAATCAGGTAAATATTTAAAACATTCTTTGCTTATTTTTGAAAATCATGTTGAGATGTATTTCTTTCATAACAACTGTAGCGCTTGTTGACTTGTACAGTTTCTGTTTGTTGACTGCAGGCCAAGTGTATAATGATGTTGAACTCTGTTATAAGGGAAAACTACTGCTCATCCTTTCTGGAACTGCTCTTTGCCTTGGGCTGACAGCATTTCTAGGCAGGTTGCAGCCTTGCCAAAGTATCATGACAGACTAAACATCCAAACTGCCTAGATCTTTTGTGGCTATTCTTATTTTTAGCAAGTAATGTAAATATATGTTGGTTTTTTTTTTTTTAAAGCTTTTTGTGTAGAATATACAGTCTAGATATGTTGCAGGGTGTCTTGTCACTGATGTTCTGCAGTTCCAGTTCTCTCATATTTTATGCTTTGTGCCACTACTACAGAGTGGTAGTGTGTAGCATCGGAGCTTGGCATGAACAAGTTTCACATACCTGTTTCTTTTGTAATATAAATGCATCATCATTCCATGGTGCAGATTACATCCAGGATATAAATGCCCTACAGAAACATTTAATTGTCTTTGTGTCTTGAAGAATGGGTTGTTTTTCTAAATCCTCAGATCCTTTAGCTCCTCTAGAAGTCAGCAGTTAAATACTTTTCCTTCTTTTCAAATTAATCCTCACTGAGGCCCTGATAAAGACAGATACATATTTGCATCTCTGCATTTCAATACAGATCCAATTTCAAAGCTGATCCAGCTCTGAGCAGAGAGTTAGACCAGATGACCTTGAGAGGTCTCTTTCAGCCTAAATTATTAATGTTTATTTGAAATATTTGGGTAGTTCTGCATGGTCAGTTTTAAATCAGCTGCCATGAGAGAGAAAAAAAAAATATGAAGAAAGAAAACAAAATATCACAGCCTTGTAAATGAATACAGAGATTTAACAATGATATAGAAATGTAAAAATGCACATTTATTTTTACAGACAAGTAGATGAAACACAAGTAGCTATACAGCTAAAGGGCATTCCTCTTTAACCACCTTTGGAAGCCCCCCCCCAGATTCGTCATGCCCATTCACTTTTTGCTGTACTCCTTCTACAGTATCCATACTCATACATTCTGGATTACATGGAGTGAATAAAATCATTATTTTACTTCCAGCAATGATTTTGTAGCCTTAGCATGGCTAAATCCATGTTATTTTGTAGCATTGTCAGTATTGTCAGTGCCAGCACAGACTGATGACAGAACTTTTAAAGTATAATAAAATCCATTTGCAGAGGTAAAGTATGAGAAATGTAAATCATTTAATCTCTGCTTTGAAAGTTTGTGTGATGCTCAGGTAGGTCTCCATCAAACAGAGTGAAGTTCTCTCTTTGAATATTCTTTCAAGAACCAAACAAGTTTTAGGAGTAGATTGCTAGCAAATTAAATACCATTTAAGATTCAGAACATTTTATAAACTATTGATTACCTATTTTAGCTGTTAGAGGGATCACACTTCTTTAAAAGCTTTGTTAGGTACCAAGAAAAGCTGATTTGAGAATTTTCCATAAAAATTTTTTTTTGAGAGGCACATGCATTTCCAGAAAAAAACCCAACATTTTTATTGTTCTGAAAAAGCTTGTGTTCATAAGGAAACACATCTAGAAGACAAGGTTAAGAATGTAAAACACACAAAAATAAGGCAACACAAGATAGTGAATATAACTATATAACAGGCAGGTTTGAGCTGCTTTGCTCTGGTGTTTTCATCGCACTAGTGTTTGTCTGGGATTTTTCTAGTTATTCCTGGACTGCAGATCTGAGTGACTGGCCGTATATTTCTTCGTTACAAACCTGAAAAGGGTAGGACATCACCTTAACTTTGTTATGTCCAGGACATGTGGACTCTGCATTGGCCTAATTTAAAACGATTCATATCCAACATCCTGAGAGAATCTCTGATGGCTTTTTTTGAAGGGTAAGACAGCACACAAAAGACAGATAGGTATTTCTTTTCCAAGAAAGTGAAAGAAATCTTAATTATTCAGAATAATATGTCAGATTTCTGGTCAGATTTGGAAGAATAGGAAAATATGACTTCCAGATTAGTCTTCAGAGAACAGTAAGTTTGCCCTTGTTTGCATCCTTTGTTTTCTGATGCATCAGTCAAGGAAGCAGATGTGAAGAGAATGCAAAAATATTCAAATCCTGCTACTGAACCAGAGAGAGCTTTCCTACTTGACTGATGACTTGTAGACTAGAGGTAGGTCCAGGGTGGTGGAAGGGCACCACTGTTTTAACAGAACAGCTTATTTTTGAGAGTCCAGGATTTGAAGTAAGTGGCTATCCAACTACTAACAAACAAGAGGGAAGAAAAGGGGGAAAACAAAGACACCAAGGGTATTATTGCTTTAGTTAGCAGCCTAGAGAAGCTCAGTGATAGAGAACAGAGAGGAGCAAGCACCATTATACAGCATTGTAAAGAGAAGGACAGAAAATTTACATTTCATGTCAAGGAAAGTGTGTGGAGAAATTTGAAGATGAAATGGTTTAGCTGAATTGATTATCAGAAAACAGAATAAAGCAAAAGCATTATATGAGATAGCTTGCAATTGTGAAATCCACTTATACACATCACTTGTTTTTAGTACCATTCTTTCCTCTCTTTCTACCCACTTTAACCTAAACTCAATTTAAACTAGTGTAACCTTTGCCTTTCAATAGAAGTATGGCTGTGTTGTACTTGACACTGTATTTGGTTTCTCTTTGCAGCATTCTCTTTTGTTAGGCAGAGTTAATGCTCTATGTCTTTTTCTCCTGATGCCTCCCTGCATGATTAGTCTGCTCATTCTGTAAAGACTCTGATGTTCATCTTGTCTGATTCTGTACTTGCACAAAGTCTGATCAAAATAGCTGGTCTGGACTCAAAGTGCCCTTGGAATACTATAACTATTAGTTTTGAGCATGCAAATTGGAGACAATTAAATGGGTTTTAAAAATATGTGTCAATAGATCAGTATAAACACCACCTGTTAAAAAAGTTTGATGAAAATCTGTTATTTCTAATATGTGTATGTGTATATTTGTGAGTGAGTACCCATGTATTTATTTATGTATTTTAATCTGTCAGCCCATGGAAACTACGAAGTCTGCTTCCCATCCAATCACTGGAGAAATTCAGGTAAGTTTGTAATTTTTGCTGTGTAAATTGTTGTTGCTGCTGGCTGCAGGAAACAGTCTCCACTAATCAATTTCTTATGCAACTCCAGCTCCTTGAAATGTCACAAATGTAAGGCAGTGCCTGATTTTTGCCTCCGTCTTTAATGTTCGCTTGTGAAATATAAACAGAAAACCAGAAAATGCTACTATTCCTAAAGGGAATAAAAATGTAGTGAAATTTATTCTCATCTTTAATATTTGAGCACTCACTGTGGTGTCCTTCAGAAATTCCCAGACTCTTTACATCTAAGCAAGGACTGCTGTGGGTTTCTCACAGTGCAGTGTTTTTATTTCCATGCAATGCCAAGTTTGTAGTTCTCTCTTATGTAAACTGACTTTACTCTAGCTTTTCAAAACAGTGGAACCAGGAGAAGCAGAATAAATTAAGTCTTATGTCGTATAGATTGCTGAGGTTTTTTTCATTACTTTATCCCTCTCTCCTATAGTGGTACTAAGGGTATTTCTATAGTATTATAACATCCTTCCTGGGTTTGGGCTCCAGGTAGTCAGTATTTGTGTAACGCCTACTCAATAAGTTGGCTAGTGCTTAGAATAATATCAAGGGTTCAAATTTTATCTCCTTTTTCCTGATCGGAATAGATCAATATGGATGTTTCTGGTTGGAAGGTTTTTTTTTTAACCAATACTGGCAGATTTGGAAAGCAAGTTATTTCTTTCAAGATCCAACATAATAATTTAGCATCTCATTCTGGTCAGGAGAGAGAGACAGAAACTTCTTTTATTTCCAGACAAAAATATCTATTTCCATCTAAAGTAAAGGTCTAAAACTCATTTTAGTCAAGGGATTTCAGGGAGGTATTGAATCATTTAAGATGTAAAAATAACAAATAATCTGTGTTTTAATGCATTCTCTAGCTTCAAATCAACTATGACAAACACCTTGGCAACCTTATCATCCACATTCTTCAGGCAAGAAACCTTGCTCCTAGAGACAACAATGGCTATTCAGACCCCTTTGTTAAAGTTTATCTTCTTCCAGGGAGAGGGTAAGTATAGGAGAAATTTTAACCCGAACTTTCTTTTAATTTGGGTTTGTTAGTTGTCACTAATAAACAGAACTAAGAGTTATCGCTATATAAAATCCAGGTGCCACACTAGGAAAACTGGTGTATTTTTAATAGAAAGCCAGATCCTATTGCCAGGAGAATGTGCATACTTTGCTAATGACATAGAGGCTTCATGATCAATCTTACAATTTTTTTTTCATGTTTCCATTTAAAAATTCTAATACATACAAAAATATCCATTAAAAGAACAAAAGAATCTATTGAAATATAAGAAATGTATGTAATACTTTCTGTAATATAGAAAGGTACACTTTAAGCTTAACATGGAATGGTTGCTTCAGCTCATGACATTCTGAATTTGGGACGAATTTGCAAATATGCAGGATTACAGTATCTGAGATAAATTTAAGGCTGCAGTATAATATCAAAGGTGAGAAATACTAGACAGAAAACAGTAATTCCATGTGATTTATTTTTTACTTTTTTTAAGAGCTAAAATGTGATTTTAAAAATTCTTGTGATTCTAATAACTATATAAATGACTAATCACTTTTTCACAGACCATTGCTTTTTAAAACTCTGCAATTACAAATAACTCAATAGTTTTTACTTTAAAAGATACGTTTCTGTATTAGTAATATTATAACTCATTTCTGTGCCCTAAAGTTGCATAATATCATATCTATGCATAAGTATACATGGCTATAATAATCCTGCTGACCTCAGTGAGACAATAGATAGGTCTAAAATTAAGCTGATGGATCAGACCTTTGCAAGACCTTGTCTTGTAAAGAAATTTCTGCAAACTTCTCTGCTTTTGCAATCATGCTCATCCTAAAAGAATCTTAGGCTAGGACCATGCAACTAAAAATCTGTATTTCTGTTCTATTGAAAGTAGCAGGAAAGTGGAAGCTCAGGTCACAGTTCAGCATTTGGCATACAGGAAAGCACTGATAAAAGCACATGAATGGTGCAACTGAAGGCACATGTATTCTTTTGTAGGTTGCTAACTCCAGCTATACCACATTCAATATTGTTCAGTGTCACTGGGCCCAAAACTATTACTGAATATAATGGGAACTGGTTGTAAATCTTAAGGAGTATTTTAGTACACTGAAGAGTCCTGTCAAATGCTTGTCAAATCAATCTTACTGGGAATTTTGCAAGTACATTCACTGATGTAGAAATAAGACTTTGAACTAGAGATGTTAACCCTGAAGAGGTCTAAGTAAGATCCAAGTATAGATTTAAATTTGCTGCCAAACTATAAAGAATTTGGATTTTAGTTTTGTTTGAGTTCACTATTTTAAAACACGGCAATGTTACAGTTTTATATGTAACTTGGGTCTTTAGAGAACAATGAAAATTAAGAGCTTGTTAAAAGTGCCAAACTTCGGTCTGAAAGCAAAAACTTGCATTGCTACTGAGTATCTTTTATCTGTAGTTCAGTCCACTTTAGACTTCTTATTCTTCCTCATACCTCTATTTCCTTTGATTCTGATACTGGAAACCACCCACTATTCACATGTTTTATCTTTGTTCTCTTTTTCTATCACACTGCTTCCTCTGTGTTCCTCACTCTGTAACTGCTGGGTATGCAGACAAGTCATGGTTGTACAAAATGCAAGGTAGGGTGGACTGTCTTCCAATTCTATTCTGTCATTTTTGTATGCATGCATGATATGATAATCCTGTACATGGAATTATAGGTTTCTTTTGAGTTTTGATGGCATGCCCTTGCAGCATGGTTTTGTTGTTGATATGCTAATGAATCCCATTTCCAGGTCAGAAGGAACTGGAAACAATTAATGCTGCTTGATGCAGTAACATTCTAGTGCCAAATTCTAATGGCAAACAAAAGTTCTTTTGAAGTCTGGAAGAATTTACTTCAGAGATATCTAAAAATTCATTCTTACTCCATGAAAGCTGAAAAACAATTAACTGTGTACTTCTATCAAGATTTTGAATGGTGTTACTGTTTCCAAACAAGCACTGTTTGGAAATGAAATGGGATTTTTTTCTCTATATTCCTTGCACAGTGTGTTGTCATTAAAGCCAGGTATAATTGACCACATAAATGTTTATTTGTGGTAAGCAAAAATGAATTGATAGTTACTGAAATTACTAGTGCTTTATTTGTCCTGGTGTTGGAAACATAAGACAAAACTCCATTCTGAAGATAAGCTAATATCAGTCCAGGCTATGTACATAAGAATAGTAATTCACCCCAACTCTAAATTTGTTTAAAATTAGAAACCTTACTAAATGAGTCAACAGATGTGTTTCAATAAACAGATCTTCTCAATCATCAGTCTGTTTCTACATTAATAAAATTATTTAATTAATGTGTTTAAGGGCCGTATTTTATATGGAGTTATTCTATTATACTTTTTTCATTGTACATTCAATTGCATTATGTATTAGCTATAATTAAGGAAGCACAGAGAAATTATAAAGGCTAGAGTAATGCAGTTTGTGTATTTTCACACAGCATACTCTGTGAATTTCAAATTCAGGTTCTTTCATACTAGGTATAGACTGGTTTAATGAATGCTTTTTATCAAAGCATCTCCATCTGTTAATCTTAATTGTTGGGAGGAAGGTGAATTGGTGGTATGAAGTTAATGTATTTGCCAGATCATTCCCTTCAGAGGTCTAGGCACCTTCAGGTTATCCAGCTTAGCCTGCATCTGCACCTCCTTAGAAGTGGTCAAGGTCTTCTGCTTCCCTCTGCAACAGATCCACACCACAGGATATATGAACGTGGGATAACACCACCCTTTCCAGTTTAGATCCAGATACTCAGTGGACTTCACTGAAAATACTCCAGAGTTACCATGTTAACACATTTACCTTTTGTCACTGCCAGGTCTGAAACCCAACACTGCATGAATCACCTGATCACATATTTGTGAAAAGAATTGGACACTTTGAAAGGGTGATAAAGCTGTAATATCACAAAAAGAAATCCATGAATAGAAAGGGAATGTCTTGGTGTAATTTTCTTGGCTGAGTCCGCTATCAGTCCTTTTTCCTACTTTCTTCAAAATGATGACAGTGTATTGGTTCCTTAAAACCAGTAAATCATATAACATTTAGGCAGGCCCAAGTTGTATAATAGTATCCTGGCTTAGTTAAGGTAAGGAGTAAGTGGTTTACTCTGGATGTAAGAGGAATTTGGATAAGATAATATGTCATTAACAGCTGATTAGAATAGACATTGAAGAGTACTGTGAGCCCAGAGAGATGCTGCCAGCCCAGCTGTCATATGCCCATGTGCCATGTCTCCATACAGGTCAGCGAAATGTCATTAATACTTTGAGAGATGGGGATGCTTTTCTTAGATCAGAGAATGGGGAAAAAAAGGCTACTGATGTGCTTAAAAATTGTAAGTGCAATACTGAATAGAATTTGACATCAAAGTTTAGTTTCCAAAAGGATTCAGATAGTGTATTTAAACTTTCTTTCCAAGATATGCAAATAAATAACTTTATGTTAGTTTTTTCTTCATATGCTCTTGGTCTTCACAAATCTTAATTCATCCTTTTCTTACTGTCATACAAGAAAAAAAAAATTATTTTTTTTTTTTTCTAAAAAGTACCATTGTATGGTGTGGCTGACAGATCTGCCTGAACTGTGTAGAGCTGCTGCGTTCTCATAAGCAGATGTGGAGAGATACTTTGTTTCAGAGGTCCAAATGCCATTTATTGATGCCCTGGAAGAGAGTGAATAGCATGTTTTTGCAAGAAAATAAATGGAACTGAACAGAATGACTAGGGCAAAAAGTAAAAGCAAAAATAGCTGCAAGTCCCTTTCATTGAAAGATGTCATTCTAGTAGCTCGGATATGGCCACTCCCTTTTGGATAATAAGGCCACTAGATAGTTCAGAATAATTAGAGGGGAACACTGCACAGCAAAATTGAGTTTGCAGAGTGAAACTGTGGGTGCTGAAGATCCAACACTGACATATATGTGTCAGTAAAACACATGCATCTTTCACATAACCTTAACTCAGACCTGCTCCAATCTGATACTGTGTATGATATACCATTAGTGACCAGCTCATTAAATGAGTCCCTGGAGTGCATCTTCTGAGTTAATCTCACATAAAAGTAATCCAGTTTATTAGCTCTGAGATGATGCCACAGCGTGAACCAAAAAACAGTTCAATCAAAAGTCAGAAGTGAGAATCAGGAGAATACCACACTGCCAAAAATTAATGGAGAGGAAACATAAGAGAGTTTAATAGGGCGGATACAGGTCATCCTGTGCCATTTAGACTTAGTGCTGGAGAGCAGTCCTGGGCACATTTAATTTAATAGTAAATATAGCACATAAGTCCTCTAATGTATGGGAGGTTTGAACAGAAGACAAAGGGCAGTTGTCTTGCAGAGTGGCAAAAAGAGGTCCTTTACCTTAGTAACTGGTTGGGTTTTCAAAGTATTAAAAGCTTCTCATGTTCTCCTACCCAGCTTTTTGAGATGTTCACAAAAATTAATATTAAATTAAAATTGGAATGGAAGCAAATCTGACATCAAAGGTCACAGAGCTAAACAAATCCATATTCTATTAGTGTATTGCTTTCCCCATACTCAGGAAATGCAAAGTATAACAGAAAGCACTACCAATTATTTTTAAAAAGATTATGCAGCCAAAGTTTTTATTCTTGACTATTGATAAAAACAATCATGAGCTTGATGCACTTCTATGTCTATTTCCAGTACAGTTACAGGCATAGGCAGAGAACAGGGTCAGTAAGGAATTAGTGTTTCTATCATTAACAGGATATTAGTTACCCCATGGCATTCATTAGTTTCTTGTGAGATGGGACTTCTGTAATTAGAGTCTGCAACCTATAAATATAGTGGGTTCAGCCTACTTTAAAGTGCTAATAGGAGGATGGTCTTGGAAATCAATGCATATCACTTCAATTTATGATAACTACAATGAGAGAACAAAGCATATGTGCATGTGCTGACTGATGCTTTATGTTGAAACGGTTGTAGGCAGAATATCCTGCTGAAGAGTCAGAAGAAGATGTTTTAAAAGACCATGTTAGGAAAGCATACTAAAAAAATGATAGGGAGGGAATAAATTTAGATACAAGTTTCTGAAGTGGATGCAGAAATCACTGTCACTCTTTGTTCCAAAAGCCATGCAAGCTCAAACACATGTCCTACCATTTTCTTATTCAGTAGCCAGCTGAAGAGTCTGAAGATGGTGTTTTAAAAGACCAAGTAAGGAAAACATGCTAAAGAAAAAAACCCAAAGGCTCTCATTGTCCTCTTGTCACCTGAAGTTTTTGCTGAAATGGGAGCTGCAGTTCTTTTTCTGGTTTTTGGTTTGCATGTGTGGGGGGTTTTTGCATTAGAACTGAAAGAAACAAAAGATTACTAATGTAATGTTTCTTTCCTTTGTTCAAATGCAGTGCTGAGTACAAGCGGAGAACTAAGTATGTACAGAAAAGCTTGAACCCTGAGTGGAATCAGACGGTCATTTATAAAAATCTCTCCATGGAGCAGGTGCGTGACTGGTGGTACTGTTCAGTGCAATTTGCTGCTTTATTATTTGTATGGTCTGCAGTGCTTACTGTGAAGGGAGCAGTGCGGCTGGCAATTCTGTGAACCTCTGTAAAATCTTGCCAAATTTATGTGAATTTTGGAACTATTTCCTTGCTTCTGAGAGCTTGCTATATCAATACTCTTTTTTTGTCCCTTTGCATAAAAATGGTAATTTGTGGGGATTACACTCATAATCATTTTATAAATACAGATGTGGTAATTAAAAAAATTATAATGAAATACAGGGAGGTAATAAATTAAGACATAAGTTTTTGTAGTAGATGCAGAAATCACTGTCAGCCTTCATTCCTAAATCCGTGCAAGCT
>WUAM01000431.1:17662146-17696211 GCA_024336885.1 Actenoides hombroni
ATAAAATATAGAGACACATTTTTAGGTTTAGCAAAAATTTACAGCAATAGGCTTGAATATGAATCACAAAGAAAAAAAAATAAAGAAGATATTTAATTTCCTTGTTATAGAAAGATTTAACCCACATCTGGAAAGAAATCTGTGGAAGACTTGTCTGTTTCTTGATGGCTTCCAAACTCTAACCAACCTACAGGCTTAACTGAGGCAGTATGAAGCAACTAAAACCACTTTTTCTCCATCTCCTCTTTTAAAGGGACTTTTTTACCATTTGAGAAAGCCATAATGAGAAAAATGATGATCAGTCCATTTGTTTAAATTATGTAGTATATATTAAGAATATTTTGTAGAGTAATGGATCTGTACACAGTCCTAAATCTTTTTGCCTTTCTTAGTGTTTTGTTCTTGATACTTTCAATTTCATTTTTCAAGGCCATTTAATCTTTCAGTACTTTTTAAAAAAAACCAGAAGAACCACTCTTTAGTAAATAGATTTCCCAATGCTTTTAGTATACTTCTCCCACACAATACCAAGACCTCATTATTATCTTCCTAACAGTATTTCATTATTCATTCTTCTTCTTCATTGAAAGGCACATAGATTAAGATGTTCATTTTTGCATGGAATAAAACCCTTCCCACAGGTATTTGCATGGTGGCTTATGCAGTCTGAACATCTGAACTTAACAGGCAGGAGTTCAGACTTACTTCAGAGGTGCCCTTTTGTATGTAGTGATGACAGTTTGCTGGGTTTTGAATGCTGTTTTGGTAAGCCCTAGCAATATTTCAAAGCTGAGCTTTCCATTTAAGAAAGGCTCTGCAGTTTTCTTAATTTGCTTTCAGGTTCTGCTGTGACATTTCATGGAGCTGTAATTAAGAGTGCTTGGGTGTTGGACATTCAATGACTGTTTGGTGATTTTAAATTGCATTATGATCTTAGTGTAGGATTTCTTGCAGACAGATTTTATGTCAGAAAGTCTAATATATTTCATGTCAGTTTTTTTAACATTATTTGATGAAATTTGCCTTTAGGTCACATGTTGAATTCTTTGAGCTTTTTTAGCCAAATCTCCTCGTTTTCTCTTCCTCTGAAGCTGTTATGTAGTGCTTGTAAGAGTGTAAGCTTCATCCGAGAATCACATATGTTGTAAATTTTGTCCTCTTGTCACATAAATATGTGTATTTCCTTTCACCTTTCTATGGCTTGTATCTAGTGCTAAGATACTGGTTTGAGTGATTCTTTTCCAATAAGATCCAGTGTGCTGGTTTACAAAAAATACAGCAAAGCACTTTTCTAAATCACCAAATAATTCCCTGCTGATAATAAGTATCCTCTGTGTCTGAAAAAGTATCAGTATGCTATAGTATATTCTTTGCACTCATGATCCTCATGAACGGCTATCTCTAAATAGGAATATAAAGAGAAGTTCAAGACAATAATTGTGATAGACTTATAATGAATGTTCTGATTGCCAAACAAGCAAAACTGCATCATAAACTAAGTTACACAGTTAGCAGTCATACATTAACATAAATTCATGAATCTTTAGAAATGTCATTTCTTCAAAGGAGCATTTCCTTTCCCTCCATCAAAGCACGGGTTGCTTGCTGGCAGCAAATAAGTATTAAATATTTTCTAATATAGTCCTTTTAATGTCACTGTCTAGACTTCAGCTGGTTGTACAATTTTTCATATTACTTTTCTCTTTCATAACCTAGCTGAGATTAAAGTGAAAATAATTACGGGACATAGATCACTTTTTGAAGTGAAACAGACTTTTTCAAGGTCAGAATGACTAGTTTTATCACACAGCAAATTCTACTTTGACATCTGGAAAAAAATAAATTAAACGGTGACTATTCAGTAATTTAAGGTTTTTGTTAAGTAGTAAAGATGAGATAATTACAATTTGAGAGGAAGACCAAATACACATTACAAATATTGTATAATAATTGATAACTGAAGCCAGAGCTAAATCAGAGCATGAAAGAAAGCATTAGAATGATTTAAGGAGAAGATGGTAAAACATGTAAGTTCTCTTGCTGGTCAGGCCATTGGTATAATGTAGGACAACAGTATAAGGTGTATCTTTCTTTGTATCAATTTCTTACTTGTCAGAAAGCAAATAAAAGTATTTCCTTAAATGATGGATACAGTTCATTAAAACAAATAACTCTTGCTATAGGTCATGGCCTTAAATTGAAGGTAGTATTTAGGAAGAGTAATATTTGCAAAATCCCTGAGTGTTGTAGGAGCCTATGTCTTATTTCCAAAAGCAAGAAAAGCTTTCTTGTGAATCAGTAAGGTGTTGGTACTTAAATCTTACTTAATATCTTGGATGAAACAAATTAAGTTTCTAAGCGACATAACAAAAGTCTTTTTGTACTCCCACATACTGAAGTACAGCAATATGGAGAAGAATACAAGAAAATGTTAAATATGAATGTAAACACAAATAAGTGTAATGCATAATCTAATACAACACCTTCATTTCTACTCATAAAATATCCTCTGAAGTAATTATAGAAATATACCAAACTGCATCAAAATTATTTATTCATTAAAATCCTTGCATGACATTTTCAAGGAATGAGTATTAAATATTTCAAGTAATGCATATTTAATTGCACAGACTCACATTATCCATATCAACATGCAGTGATACGCAGATATTTAAAACAAGGAATAGACATTTCTGTAGGGGTGGTGTTGGTTATGTATTCCGTATGAGAAAATGTTGTTCACGTTGGCTGTTTCTGCATATATTCTTTCATTTTCTTTAAATAATGGTTGTCTACAGCAGCCTAAAGCAAACTGGAGTTTATATGCACTAACATGCTTTTGGTGGGTTTTTAGTGTTTAGTTTTTAATTTTTTCACAACACAAAACCTGAAATTAGTTGCAGCTTAGTAACACTTCTTCTGGGTAATATGCTTGGAACTCAGATGAGGTTCACAACATGTGTAAGCTGCTTTCCTTCTTTTAGAGACACTTTCCCCTTTTCTTGTTGGTACATTGCTCACCTGCAAAATCTGTAGTCAGATGAATAGTGGGTTTCTGCCAACTATTTCAGTATTGCTGTCAGTTAAATTCCTGGTGGGGATCTGAACTTTTGTCTTCGTGACATAAAACTGGATGATGTAAGGCAGAACCCTACTTTTCTATGATGGCATAATGGCTCCATTTAAAATCACTAGCCATTGAGAGTTCTTTGCCTTCAATAGTGGTACATAAATATAACTTCAGAAAAGAAAATTTTCCTTCTCTTTGAACTCATTTCATGCACTCTGCCTAATAAAGCTCTTTTGATGGTTTTTCATTGTCATAATATTTTATAAAAGCTTTATTAAACTAAAAGGCTTAAAATATATATCTCAAAGAAATGTAAAGTGCTGCAATTTTTCAGCAGTTTTATCATCATTCTAGTGCAAAGAGTGTCAGGAGGATGGAGCCAGGCTCTTCTCTGTTATGTCCAATGAAAGGACAAGGGGCAACGGGTGCAAGCTGGGACATAAGACATTCTGCAGAAGAATAAGGAAAAACTTTTTCACTGTGAGGGTGACAGAGCACCGCAACAGACTGATCAGAGGTGTTGTGAAGTCTCCTTCTCTGGAGACATTTAAAACCTGCCTAGACACGCTCTAAGTGGTCCTTCTCTGGCAGGGGGGGTTGGACTAGATGATCTTTTGAGGTCCCTTAACATTCTGTGATTCTGTGAAAGAAGCTAGCAAAATAGGGTTTCAATAGGGTTTGGGTTTCTTTGGCTTTTCTAGATCTGTACATTCTTCTTTTTGTTCTTTCATAGTCATCAACTGAAACAAGAAGACAATATGTCCTCCCAAAATAGTAACAATTCAGACAATACATTTCTGAAAAATATATGTGATATTCCTATTTTTTAAAGGGTAAAAATGCATACACTTAGTATAGTATCTAGCATGAAATTATATCATATAGGAAGATAAAAGTAGCATGTACCAGTGACTGCTCAACTCCCTTTTTCAGGTGTTTTTTGTTGTTTGTTTTATTTCACACTGAAGTTTCAATACTGTCTTGGAACAGCAAAGAAAAGGAATATTATTCAGTCAAGGAGATCAGCTTTATGAATATCCTGTAAGGGGTGTTCAAAACAGAATCTTTTTGTTCAATTTTGTTTAATTTTTGCAGGATATTTTTTAAACAAATGTTTAAGAATAATTTTACCTAATAATGTAGAAATAAAACAGAGAAACATTAAATAATTGCACTCAGTTTTTATTTTTCACCTTAGATTTCAAGTCATGTTGATGCCTTCTTAAAGAGTACATCGTTGATGCTAAAAATAGTACAATTTCCCTTTGTGTAGGTTTTCCAGAATATGCTGATTTAAAATTGTTTTTCAAAGACACTGGCTTTGTGTAGTTATTCATTTTTCTGAAGTTATCTGGGAGCAGAAGATATTCCAAATGCATAATAATAATGAGATGAAATTATCATTTAAAGGCAATTTAATGTTATTAAGAACTGTCTGAATCTGTGGAGCATTAAATCATGGGCCAGTAGAGGTAAATAGCAAACACTGCTTTTCTTCAAATTATATATAATATGCACAGTAAACGGTATTACTCATAATTTTGAACAATGACTTGTTCCTTTGCTGTCCCATTGTCCCAGACAGCCAGTTAACAGTCAGAGCAGTAAGTGACATGTTGCTTCTGTTAGAATGATGACTTTAATTATCACATAAGATTTCTGCTTCTGACCTCTTTTATTCAAGTATGTGAAAAGAGTCCTGTTTTCCTTAGTAATGCTTGGAAATGTCCAGCAATTTCTTCACTTACAACTTCTCAGCTTGACTTCACAGACATACCATACCCTGAGGATTTTGTCCTCCTCTCACTCAAGCCACATGAATTTATTACTGTCTCTCTAGCCTCCTGATAGCCTTTTGCTCCAGTGTGCAACATCAGTAATCAATCCTCTCCCCATCTGTTCCCACAGACCCCTGGAATAACACTCAGGTCAATCTTTCCAAGAAAATCCAACTACTTCAGTCAACAACTTCTCTGTCTTACACTATCTTGTCATATAAAAAGACTCGTTTCTTATTGTAGTCTGTTAAGTGCTTTAACACAGCTACCATGCTTAACAAGGTTTGCAGGTAATGGGGTTTGATGGCTGTCATTAACACCTAACAGTACATCTTGTCCCGGATGTCTTGCAGACATTTGCAAAGTCCCATTGACTGCACTGAATGCCAGGAGTATTAAAGCCTGCTCTTCACCAACAAGATTGTGTAAATAGAGTCTTGTAAATAATACATTTGAAATTCACACTCATATGCTCTTTAGGCAAATGTCTGAGTTCAGACCTCTCAGACCTGATAATGAGAAAAGCTGCAAAAATTAAAAAATGGGGCTTTAAAAATCAGTTTGCCTCTTGTAGTGGACACACATTCTGTCAAAACCAATTTGTGAAAATTACTGAAATAGGACCAAGCACAGACTCATTTGTCTTGATAACAAATAACAGCCCCAAATTATTTTTCTGAGATCAAGGTTGATGGGAGGACAAAAGCTGCCTAGCTGTCACTAAGATAAAGGGTACAAGGAGGAGATAATGAATAGAAACCACCATAAAGTCTTGATCTGAAGTTTATGATGGCAATGGTGTTAATTATCCTTTGACTTAAATTGCAGCTGAAAAAGAAAACACTGGAAGTCACTGTCTGGGATTATGATAGATTCTCCTCGAATGACTTCCTTGGTGAAGTGAGTATCTTATTTCATTCTCTCTAACTCTGACTAGTTAGAAAGATGATTAACTGCATGCTGGTATTTGGAGACTGTTCTCTTCCAAGGTGTAGTACATGTGTTAAGAAAAACCTTTTCTACATCATAGTTTTACTGCTGACTTGTTAACAAAGGGTCTTTATTTCCTTCATTCGCACATGAAAGATGCCTTCACCTTACCTTGATAAACTGTGGGCAAGCTCATTTAGGACCCCATACAGTGTTGCTCCACTGAAAATTAAGAAGGTTTTTTTTGAGCCTGAGATAGTAATAGTCTTCACAGTGACTGAATGGGGAATTCTTGTTATGACTGATAATCTGTCTGCCTTAGTTTTAACACAATGTGAGAAGGCTGAGGAGGTATCAGCCTTTGTAAATGATTAAAAGATTAAATTCTGCCGTCAAGCAGAATTTAGCACATGCACAAGTATGTGCAAGTGTGAGTAATTTCCTCTTGCTGATCAAGATCTCATTTTTAACACTACAAAATAGTAATATCATTACCAAAGTATGACTGAAGGCCAAGTCTTGTAACTAGTAATAAATGAGATAAGTGATCATGGGAAGAAGTAAACAAACATATGCACATATTATACAGAATTACCAGCAGTAACTATGATGTCAAAAAATTGATTAAAAATATTATTACAAACAATAATTATAATTAGAAACAGAATCCCGGGAAAATCAACTGCTCATGTTCAGAGTTACTCAAAGTATCTCTGCTCATTCTGAGTTTGAATTTTGAAAAAACAAGCCACTCAGTTCAGTTCCCCATTGTGTAACTACAAAAGTGAGCAATCAGTGTCACTATTTGAGCAAATAGTAAAATAAATGTATAGGAAGCAGCTACATGATTACTTATTTCCTGCATACTGCATCAGTATTCTTGTTGAGTTCAGCGTGTTTGTCCAAATGCAGCGTTTTACTTAACATTTACATCATTGATATGTAGAACATTTAGAAAGTGGATGCACCAGTAGCTGCTTCTACAGGAAGGTTTAAATTTTTGACTTCAAATATTTTCATCCACCAGAACTATTTTATTTATTAAATGATTCAGATTTAAATATGAAAACAGTTCTTTGTGAAAAAAAGGACTGGAAAAGATATTACAGTGTATTTCAGGATGAGGATGTCCAGAGCAATCCTGCTCATATCATCAGATATGAGATATCCAAGTTGTGCCCTAAGGACTTGCTTGAATAGGGCCAACACCACTTGTACGCTCTGGAAGACAAGTGGCACATCATGGTTCACATTGGTGGAATATGGACCCTCTGTTCTTAAAAAGCAGAACACCTAGCCTATACTGCCCATTGGGAACAGTCCTCAACCATGCTGTCTTCCAAGTCATTCCCAAAGCTATGACTAAAAACCACACCAGGGAGCATACTAAATAGTTATTCTGTTCAGACGAAGTATAGACCTAACCAGAAACAACCAGTCAGGTAATATACAACCTATGAAGGTGAAAGAAAGGAGGAAAGAAAAAGGTTAATATTCTAGAAACAAGCATTTGTGAAGAGACTTCCCCATCTCTAAACCTGAAGAGGCTTTCTTTTATTCAAGGTCTTTTAATAAACTGACAATAACATTGTTCCCTGAAGTAATTGCACATTTTATTTATCTAGTAGTTTTAAAACTTACCTACCTGACATTAGTTTTAACCCTCTCACCTTAGAGTCAAATGCAAGGTTATGTTTGTCCTTTCATTCATTCAAGACTCTGTGATGACACTCTAGTACTTTACATCTCTTGTCCCCCTCAGATGCCAGACCATTAAGGTCTTTATTGATCTTTTTTTTTTTTTTTTTAAAGGAATTTCACAGAACTCCTGATAGCAGTGCTGGTCGGCTAGAGCAGATTTTAGCTACAGTGAGGGATTTGTTTTTAGCCAAGTTGCTCATTTCATTTCCTCATTGACATTGTATCTGCCTTTTTTTTTTTTAATGTTTTTTCCAGTGAAGTTTCAAGGCCTAAATGACCTATTGAATTTTATTATTTTAGTGAAGTGTACAGGTATCCCTGTTATTTTCTTTCTGTTACAAATTCTGCATACATTGAATTTTTAAAGAACCAACAAGTACCAGTTTCGTATTATTGAAGACCTTATTAAAAACAAATACCAAAGTATTTGTCACTTTACTAACAACGAAAAAAGGGAGAAAATAACATGGCCTGATTCTTCCATTTGATTATGTCCCTACAGAGGCAGAATGATTAGATGTCTTTTTAGTCTAGATTTCAAGCTGGTGCTCACAAGCTACCCTTTAACTATCTAGCCATCTTGGTATGGAGCTATGTCTAAACTCATAGTCCTTACTGAGGTCCAGTTGAGAAGACATATTAGTTCAAACACATCAATATGCTAACAAATGTGGGTTTAAGATCACAGCTGGTTTATATTAGGCAGCGTCAGAACATGGGCAGACAGTCCTGAATCTGTCAGCATACAGCCTTATAACCTTAATTTCTTTCATTTGATTACAACTTCTAGTAATACAACTGTAGGCTCTTTTGCTGTACACAATCATTAATAGATCTAATAAAGGCCATATATTGTACTTTTTTTACTTATTTGTAGGTATTGATTGAGTTATCCAGCATCTCTCAGCTTGACAACACTCCTCAGTGGTACCCTCTGAAAGAACAGAGTGAAAACATTGATCACGGGAAATCTCATTCTGGACAGAGTAGCCAGCAATCTCCAAAACCATCTGTCATCAAGAGCAGAAGTCATGGAATCTTCCCGGACCCTTCCAAGGGTAGGAATGACTTGTTGCACCTGATATGAAATGTATTCCCAGATGATGGGAAAACTTGCTATATGTAAGTTCTAATTGCAAAATAAAGTTACTGTTAGGAACTTTGTATGCACCTTTATTAAAAATATATTTATCTCTGTGATTATTTCATTGGAGCTAAGGCTTAATTTGGCTTGATCAGTGTCAGCCAGCTTACTGAGTAATTCTGTCCTTAGAACAGCAGTTTACAAGCTCTATGCGCTATCCCCATCTACTATAGATTCGGTGCCCTTTTCATTTTCCTGGTAGCCTTGGCCAAATTCAATACATATTTAGCTTTCTATTTTTCATGTTCCTTAAGTACTCTATGGCATTTTATCTTCTGGAACTGTCACATTAGTATTTTATAGAATAACAATTATGCTATAATAATGCATATGCATTTCCAGTTAATGATAATGGGCTGTAACATATCTCAGTTGTATTGGAAGTCAGTGGAGCTGATACATTAGAATTATACTAGTGTTTACAAAAGCAGAATTGATCTCAGTGTGTCCTGCTCCGAGAAATTTATCTATATTTATTTTAATCCTAACCAATCAGTGGCCAGTTGCTCACTTAAAACACAGTATATGTCATGTGAAAGCGAAAGCCATCCCAAATAGCATTCACATGAGAGCCTCAGAGAGATAAGACTCTTCTCCATCCCCTCTGTATTTCTCTATGTAATGTTTTGCTAGGGACTGGTGTCTATATAAGATTTATAACTAAATTAGAAGTTACTATAGAAGCTATTTTAAGTTTAGGCTAAGGTTTTGACTGGGATATTCATCAGAATAAAACTGCTTACATTAGTTAAGTATTTGGTATAGGCGAAAGTGATGCTAGCTAGTCTTCACATACTAGAGAAGTAGCAAGATTTTAGTCTCCCCCATCATTCCACCAGTGTGAAACAGCACAGGAGGCATAATTCACAGTTGAAAGAAACTCAATAGTAAATTAATTATTCCCCAGGCCAGGGAACAGTGGGGGAGTAAAAATGGTCCTTTGTAAGAGTTTCCTAATCACAATATATCTTGAGACTTTGAATGGCATTGCACAGCTTAATCTTTATTTCTTGTTCTGGAACGCATCCTGAAAGGCCAGTCAAGAGAAAGAAAATGTAATTGTCTGTTTGTTTTGAATAAATGCATTAGTTGTACTTCTTCATTTTCTTTGTAGACATGCAGGTGCCCACCATTGAGAAATCCCACAGCAGTCCAGGGAGCTCCAAATCTTCCTCTGAAGGACATCTACGCTCTCACGGTCCATCTCGCAGCCAAAGTAAAACCAGCGTCACTCAAACTCACCTTGAAGACGCTGGGGCAGCCATCGCCGCTGCTGAAGCAGCTGTCCAACAGCTTCGCCTTCAACCAAGTAAAAGACGCAAATAAATTCCTCAGCATGGCAGCTTAATGTTCATCTGTTGCCTTTTTCCCTGCTGTCCTTCCCTTTTTGGCTATTTTGTTTCTGTTCTTGGCACACTGTGCTCACTCTGTTCATGTCTTTCTTTGTGTGCCTGTGTGTGAATACATATAATTACAATATACTCTTGTATTTAGAAGTCTTTTATTTCTTTATTTATTTATTTTAATTTATATAGACTGTAGCGAAACTGGCTGTTTCTCCATCAGTCCCTTCACTCATGGTCCATGATGTTCCATGACTGTGCATGACTCACAGAGATTTCCATTGTGTGTTGGTGTTTTGATGTCACTAAATGATTACCAATGAAATAATCAAAACCTGCAGAGATGCGACTGCCAGCTCATCAAGTTGCGCACAACGAATACTGAGAGCACAGTGACAACAAAATATATCTGTAAGTAGGAATCAGGAAGGACAGTACTATACACACAAAAAAAAGAAGATTTAAAGTTAAAGAAAGAATTTTTTAACTGCGTGGCTGAGATTTCTATTTTTGAAACATTACTGTAAATATTTTTATTTTAAAGAAAATATAAGGCAACCTTCTTAATATCTCAGATAAAATCATGTTAGTGATGAGCAGGAGAGCAATAGACAAAAACATTAAACACATGGAATTAAAAATCATTAAACACACAAAGCCATTAACAACATCAGATTTCAACAATGTTATCATGTTAGCAAAGTCAAAGGGAGCTGAGAGCTAAGTCAGGTGTCACAGTTCAATTTTTCTAGTAATTTTTGTGCCATGTATTGATTAAGAGTCAAGATAGAATTCATCCGGCATTTTAAATTAGATTAATAAATTAAAAAATTTTCATTCAAAAGGATTGCTCTCCAGAGTACATGATTCAGACCAGTACCCGATTGCTAGTTGAGGGTTTAGTCTATGGCAAAATAAAACTCTCTGACTGTGGAATCTTTGTGTTTGTCTTCAGGATTTGTTGATATGCCATAAACTTACCATGGTATAATGCAAAAACTGGGGAAATATTATTTTCCTTGTCTTCACCATCATTAATAAAGAAACAGCCAGTTTTAATACTCTTTAATGCTGTGCATGTGGTGTCTCTTTGGTGTTTGAAAACACTACTTAAATACAGAAAAAAAACACTTCTGTTTGCATGAATAACATTTAAGCTGATTCCATCTGAGGATACATACTCTGGGTTTCCATTTCACCCACACTGCCACAGCAGCACATAAAAGCGGTCAGTCTAATCATGCCAGGAAGCAGCACAGACACAGCATAGCAGGAGTCCTCCCTATTCAGAGAACTCAGTCTGACAATCTGCCTCCACCAGCCAATGACAACAAAGACCAAAGCCAACTAGCCCTCAGAAAAGTGATGTCTGATGGACCAGTCAAGCCCGAAGGAGGTGAGCAGAACAACATGGTTAAGAAGCCAACCGCATCCCAAATCCTTCTTGCCATGTCTACTAACTCATTGTGATATTTATTTTACCCCTCCATTAAGTGCTGTAAATGTTAACATGAATCAAGAACTCTTCTTGATTTTTCCACATCAACACATAAATCCATAAAGAAAAACTGTATTAGGAAACATTACAAAACAGCAAACGTATGCACTTCCATTCCACTGGAGGACTTCAAGAGTTGTGTTGAAAAATGGTACAGCTTTGCTTATGTTGTTGCCAAATAAAAAGCATGCATCCAAGCTGGTCTGCTTAAACATGATTGAACATTTCTTGTACTGTGACAAAACCCTAACTGCACATTTTTGTATCTGGAATTTGAAATGGAAAATAAGTGATTTCTTTTTCCTCTCCCAGCATAGTTATATCAGAAATTAGCGTAGATAAATTTCCAAACCACCAGTGGAAAGGAAAGGAGTTTTGATCCATGTATGCCTCAATCTCATGATAACTTTCCTATCAGCCTCTTAAAAACTCTTTTCTACCTGTAGGAACCTGTGCATCAAACCTAAATACAACATATCATCAGTTTCTCCCTTCATCACAAATAAAGAGCCAGGATCTCAGTTAGTTCAGATTGGCATTATTCTTTTGACTTCTGGAGTATTTTGTTTATTTCCATGGAATCTGAGAGATTATCTCAATAAACTTGGAGACTGGACTCCCAGATCTTCTCTTGTGCTGTAATTCCTTCCCAAGCTCTCATGATTAATTGGTGATTTCTCTGTCAACACCATTGCATACAGTGGACAATACAATCTGTGAAGGTTGTAGGAAAGAAAGAGGGATTGATACTTCAAACAATATACTCTAAAGTCAATGAGTCATTAAAAAAACTAGTGTGATGTTAGACCAGCTAATTAACAGGGACAAGTTTAACAAATAATTGAAAACATTGTATTTAGAAATAACAAGTTGTTTCTTATGAGAGCCTTTTCTTCCATAAATATGTCTATCTACACATAACACATATTGTCTTACTCTAAGCTCAGTTCCAGACATGCAGTTCAGGCAGAGGCCAGAGGACATTATGGTACTAGTTCAGGTGTCCTGATTGAAAGGTTCATCCTATTCCTGGGGTGTATGCCATAGAAATCTAAGTAACTCTTACGATCCGTATCATATCTGTAGAGATTTAACATAAAGCAGTCCTGTGATGCCTCTTGGCCTAAACAAACAATGCTAAAACATTTTCACTTGTGATTTAAGATTGAATCAAGGTTCACATACACTTTTATGATAAGGCAATAGCCAGACTGTTGTCTTCAAGTGCCCTTGGCACTGAACTGTTATGCTAGCTTCTTTACTCTTGTGCAAAAAGGATATGTATCAATATGCACTTAGCTCAGAAATATTAGAAGCATCATAGAGAGTTATGGGAATAAAAGCCTACATTAATATCATTAATAATGTAAGTGAGGTTAGAGTTGCTATTAAGACACATAGTACTTTCGTCTTCTTATTTCCAACAAATATATGTAATGCATAGTCACCTACACAAAGTCTACAAGTCTGCTTTCAGATCTGTGAGAGGTTTTGGCTTCTTCTTGTTGTACCAAAACTAGTGTGTGCTAATTTATTCATATGAAGTGGGCCAATAATTATAATTCTGAGGTTAATGCATTTCAGCAGGAACAAAAAGCATTATTTGCTAATTGCAGTTTGGTGGAATATACGTAAAAAGAGACGAGACTATGACCTTGAATAGGAGAAGCACCAAAGATGCTCAAAACAGCTTTCAATTTATGGAGTTCTTTGTGGGAGGAAGAAGTGATGAAGGAAAGACAGGTTTACCCTGCAGTTCAAAAATTCTAAAAGTTGAGACTGTTGTGAACAATGAATATTAGGGCATCATTCGTTTGCAAGTCCATTCCTACAGACATGCTGCATGGTTGTGGTACCCACCTCCTTTACAGCCTACTTTATTGGCACCTGGAAAACAGTCCATTATGAACTGGTTTTATGGACTGGGAGAGCCATCTTGGCAAGTCAGCAATATTTTTCTCTAAGTCTTGAAGCCCTTTATTAAACCCTTTATTAAGCCATTACAGATATCGCACAATAGTATTATTATTTTTTACCACAGCTATTTCTCTGTGGATTTGTTAGAGAACAGCACCTTTTCAAACAACTGTTTTTTTCAACCCAAACATACAAGGTGGTAGTAATTTAGCAAGATTTCCACAAGGGTGACAGGAAAAATTCTATGCTGTGAGTGATAATCAGTCCTTCTCTTCCTAAGAGAACACTCAGAGTTCTCTCCTTTAGCCTAATGTCTCAATATCTTCTCTTATTTTTTTTTTTACATGAATTGAATTGGTAATTAATAAAAAAAAAACAGTAACAAAAAAAAAAAACCAAACCAAAAGAAGAACCTGCAGTCATTCTCAGGATGCTCCAGAGAAATCTTTCTCTATTTCTGACTTGTAGGACTTTTTTCTATTGCACGTATTTAATCGGTTATTAATTGTATATCTGATGAGAATTAAAAAGGAAATCATAAGCAAAATCACCACCCATGGTATACATATTCTATTTTGTGAGTGCAAAAAACTTGCATTGGTTAAAGTTTATTGGACTGAACTATTTCTGTATTCATTTTAAATAGTAAAAATATTATTTTAATCAATCTGGTTTAAAATTAAGGTGAAGCTACAGCAGAAATCATTGGTCTTTGTTCAGCATTTTTGTAAAATCCAATATTCAACTACAACATTTAATTAAAAATAAACCCTGAAGTATAATTTTCTTGTTGCCTGTGAGAGATAAGAATGTGTTCTGCAAGGAAACCAATTGCATAATACACATTCCCATCACACCTCTCAGAGAGGTACAATAACATTTCAGAGCCAACCCTTTAAAAGCAGAAGTTGCAAGGGATCCAAGCTAGAGGAAGAGCAGTGCCTAATTTTGAGTTAATTTTAATTAATTTTTGTGAAAAATCAGAATCACTGCCGTTTACACATTCACATAAAATTAAGCACATTCCTTTCAGCATAAATTTGTGTATTAGAATATATCCACCAGATGATTCAGTTATAATGTAAATCATTCCACCTCCTTTTCAGTCAGTAATTTATCCCACAGAAGGATCTTTCCATTATGTGGAAATTTCTTGGTAGGTCACTTATGGTTTATATATGGTAAATTGTTTTAGAGTACTTCAGATATTTGAACAGTTAGAGGTATTCTGGTGATAATTACCAGTTCTCTGGATATATGCATATAAAACAGTAGGTATATCTGCAATATAATTATTCACTGATTTCATACAAAATGCCTTTTCAAATCCAGTTTATGGTTTTATGAGAAAGAAAGACATGCTTTAGTTTTGTCTTTTTATCTTCCAATAAAGTGAATAAGAAAGACAAGAATCAACAAAATTTCCCTTTAACATCAATGTGAAGAAGAAAGGTGCACCAGCTCTGCCTCATTAGGATTGAAAGTGTATTTTCCAGTGAAATAAGAAGATAAGAGCGCAAAAAACCACAAGTGTTCACAATACAGTCAGCATTTATCTACATAACTTGTCATTTTTTTAAGTGCACAGTTTTATAAGGAACTGTGTTATCTATGTGAGTGTAGCTGAATGGGTAGAAGTTGACAGGTTTGTCCTTAATTGCAGAGGAAGAGGTGCCAGTTTTACCCCAAAAGGTGCAATGATTGCAGAATGAGAAGACCAGTCCTTTATTACATCAGAATATTGAATGGTCAACAAGAAAAAAAAACCAAAACATTTTATCACTAAAGAAGATAATTTCTAGAAAATTATTTCTGTTCTTCTTTGTGTCTTTGGAGAGCAGTAAATTAATATATAAATAGCTCAGTAGGTGATTTTAAGCTCAGTAGCTGATTTTAAGGTTTCAGGATTAAAATTACTGTTGACCTTAATTAGTTAGCAAATGTTAAAGATCTAGGGAAAATACTCTGTGTTTCAGTTAAAGGTCCAAACATACCCATTAAATACAAACCGTATATTTCTACAGCAATTTCTGCCTATTTTTCCTATTTTTTTTTTTCACTCAATTATAGAAAGGTTTATTTTAACCCCAAACTTTTGGGAATTTAAAATTACATTTTCTGAAAACCTTCAAATCTAATGCAGGTACCTAGAACCTATTTATTTCTCCCATCTCATCGAGATGACCACCAGACTGGTCATCTTTTACATAATAAATTTTCCACTATGACACAAAAGCTTTCCTATGATATCCTAAGAGAAAACTACTTTCCAAATAGTTGAGTGTCAAGTGATTTTACTGCTCAGAGGTCAGTCTACTATCAAAGCTGATAGTGTTAGCTAGAATATATAGAGTAGACAGACTGTGCATCAGCATTTTCATAGTTGTACCCAAATGAACCCATCAATATACACTTCTCAAAGATCTCCAGTTTAAACCAATTTAGTTCAATGGGCAGCATACCTGCTTTTAACTCCCCTGATCCAACAAATTTGACTCAAGTTCACCTAAGTGTCAGCATAACAGCTTAAAGCTACACAGAAATGGCATGTATATAGCAAGATATTGCTAGCACATTAAAATCCATGATACAGGACTGAGACAGCACTGTGTAATTTCTAGCAACTTAGCTGTAAGAAATTAAAATTGACAGGAATTTTCCTTATCACTATTTTCTATTTACTGGCATTAGCAACAATGTGGGGTGAAAGGAAATTGATTCCTAGGTTCTATAAATCTTTTTAATTAGCTATGACTGGGGATTTAAATACCTGCTTATTTGGGATCCCTTTAGGTCTATACCCATTTTTAGACTTTTAATAGGCAATGCCATGTTCAAATTTCCTATAGTAATTTAGGAAGTTTCCTTCACACTTTAAATAATTTACTGCCGAAAGCAGTTTTATACCTGGCTTCACTAGTCTTAATTTCCAAGTTAAATGGGCCTTCATATTGCAACAAATAACCCATTTCCAAGAATCATTATCAAAACAAGAACAGTTTGTCCCTACTCCCTGCAGATAGCAACAATCTGAGCCTGTCTTTTCAGTCTTGTTTTAGTCTAATAGCTGGCATACTTTGCTTTGGCTATTCCTGCTATTTACTCTTCCACTATTTTAAGATGATATGTAATTTCAGAAGATTGCTCAGATTCTTCATTTGATAACTCTTATTTCAAAAGTATATTACATAGTAGTCTAACCCTATGGAACACATGAAAGAAGATTATTTCATGAGAATTGCTTTGCTGGGAAAAGAAATGTCATCACCAGAGTTTAAGATGAGTGCTGTTCTGCCATTACTCACTTCAAATGGTAAATTGCCCTGTAAAGACTTGTGTTGAATTTTTACAAATTGATACTGCTCAGTGTGTAGTCAAAGCCGTGTCTAATATACAGACAGGGCTGAAAGGGGTGAGACCATGGTATAAAGTACTGTTCAATATGAGGAAGAGTGAGGAAAAGAAGCTATCAGAACTGACCTGAGGTATATGCCTTTGATCACTAGTTATTTATGTATCCCTGTTCTGTTGCCAGTTCACAACAGGTGCAACTAGCTGTCATGACAACAAGTTTTTACACTACAGAACTTTATGAAACAAGTCTGAGCAGCACTTGCTTTTAGTGCTACCAAATTTGTTAAAAAAGCTAATCTGGCATTTGGGAGCAGTTCATGCTTAGAGTACTTGAAACACAAGACAACTCAGAGCAGAGAGTAGACAAGCTTCTTCTAGAAGATGCTCTCTGCAACATGTCCAGTCTGTCGGTCAGCAGATAACTATCCAAAGCAGATCAGTGATTTCACCTGCTCTCAGACATCTCTTTGAGAAGACTCAGTGTGATGCTAACAGTCCTTTTTGTCACCCAGGGCTTCTCTCAAGACTGCCAATTATAAAGAACAATTATTTTTCAATCAATCAGAGGGAAACTGTCAAAACTTAATCCTGAATGCATACTCAAAAGAATTTTTTCCTTCTTCTGTTTGATTTACAAATGGAACTGTCTTTCCCAATGTTTTTTCACAGTTGTATTTCTGCTTCTAGACAGATACCTGAAAAAGGGAACATCTATAATTTAATCCCCAGGAGTAAATTTTGCTTGATTCTGTTCTTTTTTTTTACAGGAACCACAGAATAGCATAGTCCCACTTCTCATATTTAAGGTTGTTTTTTTGTTTTGGTTTGGTTTGGTTTTTTTAAAAAAAATCTTTTTTTTTTTAAAAAATCCATTCACTATAGAAGAATTGCTGGAGTGGCTGACTGTGTTGGGTTTGCATTTTGCTACTGACTGATTTGATAGTTCATGGCCATAGGTACAGAGTTCGTTATCTATCTCCCTTAGGTTTTTAAAAAGCATCTTCTCTGTTGTAAAATCAGACTTTTCTGAAAGATTAAGTGAAATCATATGGCTTCCATTCTTTTTTTTTTTTTAATTAATTTGAATACAATATTTCCTTTATACTAAGGAATGACTTACATGTTTTCCTTGATTATAAAAGTTTGTTTTCTAATGGGGTGCATAAGGTGAAACATATTTTTCCCATAGGAAAAGTCAACTAATATCATGCTAATAATAATAATTTCAAACTAAAAACAACAAAAAAATTAAGTGAAAAAGTGAGCTCAGTGCTAGCCTCAATTTTCTTGAATCAGCAATCCTTTTCCAAGACAGCGTAAGGGAAAACAATATGATCCACTTTCTTAAAATCTGAAAGGATTCCTGTAAGCAATCAAGAACTCTTCCAGCTCAGTTAAGTATTACTTAAATACTATTCACTTAGAATGGTTGAACTGAAACTTTTGCTCATGCCAGCTTGTACAATAGAGTAAAAAAGTGTCACTCAGAAGCAGCATTATCATTAAATATGACATGTCTACTCATCAACACACCTTACAAGTAGAGAACATCTCATCTCACTGGGGAAACTACCAGCTAAATTAGGATTAGCAGATGAAAATGAAAGCAAACTATGACAGCTTTGTATAATAGGAAATTCTGTGCATTATTTCAGGGGAAGCGGCTTGTATTAGAGTTTGGAACTTTCATTTCTCATTTCTATTCTTTGTAGCCCAATGGCTGGACAACCCAGACATCATTTAAATTTCAATCCTTAAAAAGTACCAAGCACATCATAAACTGCATAGAAATTTCACAGAGAAAGGGCTGGAGGTAGGAATGTATCTTCTTTCTCCCAGAAAGCAACCAAGTGATGAATTAGGGTAACGATCTTCAGTTAAGCTTAGTCTCTTCAATCTGCTGAGACCTGAAGAGTCTTTTCATTCTTCTAAAGTGGAAAGATTTCTGCATCATATGTAATTGACAGCAAGATTCTGCATATAAGAAGTTTTTTTGTTTGGTTGGTTTGGGGGTTTTTTTGTTTGTTTGCTCTTTACTAAGAACTACGAAATAATTAAAAAAAAAAAAAGCGGGGGTGGGGGCAAGGAAGCAATGAAACATAGCTCTTCCATACTCTGGATACTTAAGATTCAAATGGTGGCAATTGCTTTTGCCTAAGTTTCTATTCAGATAAATGTTGTACATTTAAGTAAAGCAAGACTACACCTTGTACTATCAGGCATCTTTGCGATACCAGAAGAGGATATTCAATCTCTGGACCAGACTGAATGTGTATTAAACTATTAAACTGTATTAAACTATTAAACAGACATCACCAGATCTTCAGAACTTGGAAATTTCCTATATAACCAGCAGTAGAAGCTTAGAGGACTAGATTTGTCTGTAAAAATGTAGATATGTAGAGAATGTGGGTGTCTCATGTTATGGAGGAGTTCTCTGTATCCAGATTCTTAATTTGTCACAAAACCAGCTGTAAAACTATTTGTGGATTTAATCTCTTGTCACACACTGACACTGTAGTTCATTACTTTCATACAGCAGACATAAAAAAAAAAAGATAAAACTGAACTTCAGAATTTTCAATATTGAGTCAGGAATCTAAACTTGGATCCATTATAACCATTCACCAAGAGGTCTTATGGGTAAAAATGTCGATAT
Organism: Actenoides hombroni; assembly: GCA_024336885.1. Classification (NCBI taxonomy): domain Eukaryota; kingdom Metazoa; phylum Chordata; class Aves; order Coraciiformes; family Alcedinidae; genus Actenoides; species Actenoides hombroni. The sequence continues at coordinate 17,681,541 of WUAM01000431.1, forward strand.
AGAAAAATATGTAAATTAGTGAAAATAATAGAGAAACTAAAAATACAGCATACTCAATGTATCATCAAGATACAGCTGTTTCAAAAGAAACAACTTTGCATTGATTATAAATAGATGTAGCAAAACTTCTAAACCATTTAATAAAGGCTTAATTCAAGCTTCTGTGGCTTGAACTAAATTCTAGGTTCTTACTGGTTTTAGAAATCCAACAGGAAAGATATAAAAATTTCTATAGGCACTAGCTTTTACAGCAAAGTCAATAAAAACAGCAGCCCAGATATGAACCACCCTTTCAGCCACATATGTTATGGTTTGCTACACTAAGCAAATTCATTCCTAAGGGAGGGATTAAATATGCTTTTTTTGTGTGTTGGCACAATACTGACTTGGCTTCCATGGGATTTGCAGATGTGTGGCTTTCCCGACTGTCCTCACCTATGAGGTATTTGTCATGCCATGGCAAAAAAAACAACCCAACCCATCCTAAAGAAACCCTCAGAATACTAAACAAAATCCTACAGGTCACACAAACACTATAGAACTGAGATTATGGATTAGTTTGGGACAGGCAGGAAATAATCCCAAATCAGGGTGTCGAATACATGACAGCTGACAATAATGAATTATAAAGAAGAGCTTGACCTCTCTCTTCTGAGATCTCGCTCCTGCCTGACATTCCCTAACAGCACTTTGCCAACGTGTCACCATAGTTATAGGATTTTACTCACAGTACCACAAACTGAAAGTGGTGGAGCAACCACAGCTCACAGTTGCCTGAGCAGAGCACATTGCTGTGCTCTGGCAGTCTCTGCTGGACTAAACAGATGTGACTTTTTCTCCAGATGTGATACTGAGACTGTCTGTTAATAACACTATGATTTTACAGTTTATTATTTTGTATTAACATCCAAGAAGAAGGCCTATGATTAATGTACAAAATCATGAAATAGAGCTAAAGAATATTTTTGTCTACAAATAATTTAGACCGACAGATTCCTTCTGTGGCTGTAGGCAATAGTGAAACAGAGGAGGCTAAGAGATGTCTTAAAAAAATTAGAGATATGTAACAGCTTGGTTTAGCAGTGAATAATCATTTTGCAGAGTCTTTACTCACAGTTTGGCACAAGGATTGATTATATGTGAATTGCTTCATTACCCTCTTCTAGTTTCAATAATTAATCTGGGTTTATATTACATTTGAGGAGTCACACTCATCTCCCTGGTCCCACACCAGGCATCATGCAGCAGTTTTCACCAAACACATTATTCAGTCAGTCAGACATAAATAATATTGGTTGCCAGTTTAAGGCAAAGACACTGTTGGGGCCCTGGCTCTTATTTGAAGTAATTTCCATTTTTATATTTGACTAATTTCTTGTTTAAAGAAGAATCTCTTTTAACTGCTTGCATTAGAGTTTCACACTTCACCAAAATAACATGATACTTCATTAAGTCTTCACAGAAAAATAACATTACAAAAAAGTATTTTTTATCTTCAGTATATATGCTCAGACAGTTGGAATAGATGAAACAGTAGACATAGTAGAGGACATTTAACAAAAAAATTCTAAAAATCTATATTAATATTCCCAGACAATTGTGTTATTCAACATGAGAATACTGTACTGTTCCTGTATTAATTATTATGTGTAATGTTACTGTGTCCTTTTTGTTTATATTTCTCAACTTGCTAAAGGTTGACTACCAAAGGACTTGTTCATGTAGTACAATAATATCCAAAACACAAAATAAGGCTTCTGAAGTAAAATAACATATGCTGATGTAGATTTTCTACACCAAATGCTCTTAAACAGAACTAAGACATCTCTCATCAAAATGTGTGCATTAAAATTCTAGGTATGTAGTGAAAGAGATCCAGATGGATAGGAGCGGTTGAGAAATATAATGTGTTACATGTGAAGAGGGGTGGAGGTCTTCATATGGTCTCTGACTATAGATGTTGTACTTACATTTCCTTTCAGCTTCCTCTCCTCCAAATCACCAAATGCAAGAAATGTTTCATGAGGAGTATGAGGAGGGCCACTGGGACTTTCACTTTTACTAGATTGCTATATGAAATGTTTCAGATTGATAAGTGTTTTTTCTGTAGCTTTAATCAGAAAAGCAGTGTTAATCAATCTAACCCATTCTTTTTTTTCCCTCAGGCTGTTGAATTGAACTATTAACATGACTGGGGAAAAAATATGGTGATATACTATGTGGTTTAGAATACCTTATTCTATGTGAACACAAACATCATCTGCAAAAGATGACAAACCAATACTGGAATATACAGTAAAATAGTGAAGATGTTTGTAGCATGTGATTTTGATAAATTACATTTTTTCTTAATGTGGATGGTACTGGTGTCTTACAAGTTTTTGGTAACCCACTTTTCCCGCCCCGTACAGCAAGGTCTACTAATCACCGACCTGCAGAAAGTTCTGTCTCCACTGGCTCGTCAGCCAGTAGTTTTGGCAGTGGATACAGCATGGATAGTGAAGGCAGCAGCAGTGCCACAGGAGAGAATAATCTATTTCCCATCCCAAGAATGTAAGGCTTTTCCTTTAATATATTGTATCCTCTGTGCACTATGTATAGATAGAACTTTTACTTTCCAGTCATCTTCTTACATAGTTTCCTCCACAGACTTCAGTTACACAGTCGAATACCAGTAAGCTGTGGAGAATTTCTCACATCTCATACTTTTACTCTCCTTCGTTATACACTGAATTGTTAACAACCAACCAAACCTCTGTCTCAATGTCATTAATTTATTGCTGTCACAAAGGAGAGATGCTAGTATCAGCCTTTGATGTAGCTATGTAGCAGTGGGCAGGGTTATGTTTTAAAAATAAGGACTGAGAATACTTAGTTTAAGGTTTCCAATTGACCTCCTTCAGGAAAGGAATGTTACTAATGCAACTGAAATTCAGATTCAACTTTTTCCAAGTCTTGTAACTTTGAGTAGAATTTCTCTGTTCTTGGTTGGAAAAAGCTTTTTGGGATTGAGTCCTTGTAGGAATTATCAAGCTACTATCAGTGTAAGGATGCTATGTAATTATTTAATTTTCAAACATTTTACCCAGTTAACTCCTTCACAGGGAAATGTTTTGCCAGGATTTCTTCCCCTCAACTTTGGCAGCATGTACCTTCTTTTTGGAATTTCATGTATATTCCTTTATAGGAAAAAGTAATTGATGCTGATCAATTTAATGTTTCTAACCTGGAAAATTTATAGATTGACTGTTCTCAAAATATTAGTTGGTGGTCATAGCTCATTCAGTGCTTGCAATGGTTGTTGCTTGTTTTCCTCTGGGATACAGGTTTTTGAGTTTCCCTTCAAGTCCTGAATTGCTAGTCACAAAAGCTGGATATAATCTTCCTAAAAAAGCTTGAATAAAGAAAAAAATGCACTCTCTACAATTCTGAAACTTTCTAAACATTTTCTAAAACAAATCCCAATTGTACTTGTCTAGAGCTTATGAGTAGCTAAAAGGAAAATAGACACAAATCTAATATTTCAATCTCATCTTCAGAATTTAGGAAGACAATATGATCTCAGGTTGTGGGGTGCAAATTATTCAATCTTCACTGAACTTTTCACTCATGTTGTTCTAGGTTAAATTGAGTTCTAATTCCCAGTGGCAAAAACATAATCTTTAATTGGATCTGGCAATAGAAGAAAACTATTTTGCTGTCATTCCTAGTAAGAATAGCAAAGATGTATAAAATCTTTGTGCACAGAAACACAAGATGGAGCTCTCAGTAGAAGTTTTTAGTTCACATATGCTACATTTCAGTCCAAATAGTATCACATACTATGTATTGTCTAGCAATGTGACAGTATCTACACTTACTTTTTATTTGAATGACAAATTCACCAGTCTATTAAGCCTGAAATCAGCCCCACTTCTCCTAGAAAGCAGGAATAAGTCTCCACAGCTTCAGCTTTTCTCTTAAAATAATTTGTTCCTATGAATTTTACTTACTTAAATAGAATATATCCAGCCTTCTTATGTTCTGTTAAGTCCTAGAACATATATATATCTCTATATATGTAATTATGGCATTACTAATATAAATTGTTTATATGCTAATATTAGAGACTTTAAAAGTTACATGGGACATTTACATAGACAAGAAACGCTTTCTTTTTCATGTTAGTCTCAAGGGCTTTACATAGCAATGTATGATACATGCATAGCAATGAATGACAAAATTACTGTTTATCATCAGAGACCTTTGGAAGGAAGAATGTTTTAAAATAGATAACTGTTTCCATTTTGAAGTCTGGATAAAAAGTCTCATATATCTGAATATATTTATAACTGAAATTGTAGTCAACATTAGTATTCACACTGGCTTGATAATTACTTCAAGGACTCTGAACTTGTACACTGATTCAGCATATCCATAAGACTGTAGGTCACAATTTGGGTGTGAAACATTAAGTAAGATAAATAATTTTAAGTGTTGTGGCATAGAAAAATATTTTCTATAAGCTCCTTGTGTAGATTAAGTTTCTGATCCATCAGTAGAAAAAGTGTTGAATAGGCTGAGCTTACTTTAGTCTTGAGTACTTTTAACAATAGGAACTTTTAGCCATGCTGCAACAGAATATAATTAAATAGTGCCACCATGGGAATTTTTTTATGAGGTAGTTAATTAGAATACTCACCAATATTAAATATTGTTATAAGTATCAAGGGAAATTAATCATTATATACAGTTATACACAGCTGAATATGCCTTGTAAAGTCTATTTGGGATACATTTTTTTAAAAGACTTATTATCCAGTTGTAACACCCCTGAAAGTTACTCATGTTACCAACTCTGATAAAGACGAGATTCTCTATGCTTTTGTGTTATGTAACCGTCTATACCAGTACAATGTCTGTAAAATTATATTAATGTTGAATGCAAGGTGAAAAGCGGCTGAAAAATGTGTAGGGAATCTAACCTTAGGAATGAATAATTCTTGCATTGTGTTTGTAATATGTTTTATAAAGCATTACTTCACAGAAGAACAAAATAATTACTTTCAGTTAAAATCGAGTTTAAAATCACTTAAAAAAACATTTGATACTAATTTTTTAATTAATTGTGAACTTGGACAGCTGTTGTTGCTGCTATGAAACATGAATCTGGCTAGGTAGCATAGAACAGCGCTGACCCTTTAACCCAGAGGAATCACCTGTGTCTGAAGATAAAGTCTTATATTCTCTATGTCAACATTTCAGAGTCTTAACGGAGAAAGAAAAATAGAAGCACAAACATCTCATAGTAGCAGTCATGTTTTTGAGAGTGATTGTAATCATGCCTTAGAGTTTGCAACAAGTATGTTTGGAGATAGCTTATATTTTAGCTAACTTTCATTGCCTAAAAAATAGACATCTATATTTTAATCCAGTTTTTTTCTGCATCCAGGGGAGAAAGATAAGGACATCCAGAGCATGATTGAAAAGAAGATAATGACCACAAACATTCCTTACCTTTGAAGTAATGGTATTGCCATCCAAATATCAGTTTTGTGACTCCTTCGAACATATTTCACTGTTCACTATAACAGAATAAAGTGAGGAGAGGAGCTAGCTATACAGACTTCTTGCAGAACCTTAGGCTGATGGGGGACAGATAGCAAACAGCAGCTGATAGCCTCATTCTGTAAGAATGTACAAGTGTAGCAAGATGTGATTGCAGTTGACTCCCAAAGAGAAAAAAATTAAAATTCTTAAGTAATCTTCCAAATGACAATAGAAAAAAAAACCCTATCATCCACTTTCTTTACTTGAAATTATATATATATATATACACACTTTTTCAGTTTTTACAAATACCTACAGTGTTTGTCTTTTTGTATAGAACCGAGCCACACTGGCCTGGGTGCATCATTTTCTTAAATCTCATCTCTTTATGGTCTTATTGACAACTACTACCTTATTTTTTAACAGAGGGAAGATGAGCCAGAATGGACAAGAACCAGTAAAGCAGTCGGGAGTAGGATTAATCGATGCAGAAGGTAAAAAGAAATACAAACAACACTACAGTGGTATCCCATGTTTATAGAATCAATATGTTTATTTCTTGTACTTGTTATGTTCTGAAAGATTAGTCTATGCTCTCTTTGTATTATAGATTAAGATCCTGACTTCAATTTACTCTAAGGGCCCTTTACACATAGCACCGATGTAATTACTCCAGTTTAAATGAGAACAGTGTCTGTTTATTTCAAGTAATTAAATAGTTAGATTGCAATGAATAATATCTGTCTTTCAATGTTCATTGCTTTTCATAATATTTGAATAAAAAATATGAAGTATGGAGCTGACTCAATACTCATTAAATTAGAAGAAAATATCCAGTGACTGTCAGGCTCTATTTTTATAGCATTTAAGAATATTTATTTCATAAAGCAGTAATTAATTTTGGTGTCTAAATAAAACATTAAATTTAAATAAAAATATTAACTGAACATCGAGCTTGACTGCTCTACTTTGACTATAGTTAAACTCTTACCTGTTTGGAAACTCCTGAGTGAATTATTTCAGTATGAATGTGGTGCTGCCAAAGAAAGCAACATTGTAATATTCAAGTGGGAAAGAGCCTGACAGAATGGCTTTCAGAGTTTCATGAGGAATGTGATTATCTCTTTCATTTGTAATAATGGGTAACTGCATGAAAATTAGAAGAGTGTTTTGTATTGAAGAAAATGTTAGGAAAATTCCATTTCCCTTTGCATATAAGGTATATTCTTTCAAGTGTATGTTTCTGTTGACCTCAAATATAAAACGTAATTATCATGACCTTCATTTTATTATTAAAATAACACTTTCATAATTTAAATGCATTTCAATGCAGCTTTGAGGTATTAATTCAAAAATTAAAATTCATATATATACTTGCAGTTAACTTCATGTTAAGTTTAGCCTTAAAAAAATCAACATTTCTCAGGTTTTTCAATTCTATATACATGAGTAAATAAATGCTATTGTTATATTTGAGGTAAAAGAAGTCTAGTCTTTCACAGATTTGAAGAAATCAAATTAGAATTTGAAAATAGAAATGTTAAAGTCTTTTCCAAAGCAAGAATCCTTAACTGTGTATATGCATTCTTCTAAATCTTTCAGTACATAGTACTCATCATACAAAAAAATTAGATTCATCTGCTTATCAAACTTTAATTTGTTCAATGTTATTTTTAAGTATTTCAAAACCAAACTTTTTTTAAAGAGAAATTGTGGGATGAAAATGGGAAAACGGGAATTTTCCATTGTTACTTTGTCATGATGTGTTCATGTAGAATGATAATTGTAAACAAGTAGCTTTTCATTATTTTGTTCATCATAAATTGACCCTTAGGTAAAGTTATAAATTTCAGAACAACAAATACAAAATGTTTTAATTTAATGTTTATATAATTAAAAAACCCAACAACACCAAAGAAGCAAACTCAATCAATAAACAAACCATTATTTAAAGCATTCTAAAAGATGTCTATATAGTATTTAGTCACTAAAATTACTTTTCCAGTCAAAGTAATTTTTCTCATCTTCAAAATCTGCAAATAACTGAAGTGCTGCAAATCCCTAATTTTCACTTATGATGTAATTCATCACTCCTAACTTGAGAACGCTTAGAGTTACAACTTCAAGTCTAATGAAATAAGTGGTTCTTACTAACTGTTGTTTCTCCCCATTGAGAGAAGCTGGAGGAGCCAGCCTAGTATTTAGTATCCAAGTTCTAGCTGACAAAAATGGGACAGATCAATCTCAAATGAAAATTAAACTAAAATCTGGAAAACAATAAAAGAACATTTCAGTTTCAGCATGCAAATATAATTATCTTGCAGAGAAGTAGTTCAGAACTTAGTGGATTTCAAGGTCAACTGAGAATTACCTCAGTATCATAGAATTATTGTTGTATTCTTTTCATAGATGAACAAAAGTGAATGAAAATCTTAAAGTCTTAAAGATTAAATGGTATCTTTTCTATAGTTTACTTACCTGTGTTGTGGACCAGATGAGCTCTGCAATTAACTGGAAGTAAATATTCATTCCCATTTTTCATAAATTTGTAGAGAGCTCCCATAGGTGTCATTTGCAAGGAAGGATTTAGTGTTGTACTTAAAACCTTTCATAATAGTACCATTTTTACATTTTCAAATATTCTTAATGGACAACTTCTATGAAAAGTAGCATGTAGTTTACTCTATTTAAAACTGTGTAGAATAAATTCAATTGCTTAACATGTGGCTCTACTGCTACTTGAAATATTTTCATCATCCAAGTAATTCACACAGGCCTGGCAAATATGGCAGGGGACTTACAGAAACAAGAACTTTAGGATGAGTAGCTGGAGGCAAAGCAAGGTAGGAGTCTCAAATAGCAGTGAAAACTAGTTTTAAGCAGCTGAGTCAAAACTGTAGCAACAGGGTTTGGATTCAGCTCACAGAGTATGGCACCAAAATTTAGGCATGTATATAAGTAGAATCACGAGGAAAACATATGCTTCTTTTGTAATTGTCTACACACTTGAGAAATGTGCTTATGTTTTGTTGGGAATAGTTTTTGTGCTATAAAGATGTATCAGTTAATATATAAGTAAATATTGGAAAACAGTTCTCTTTACTTTGCTGAAACAACCAAATGGTCAATATAAATAACTGAGTACTGCTGTGATAATCTTTGTTTCTCTGAACATATCATCTTGTCATATTCTGTATTTTCATACTACTTAATAATATAAAACAATTCAGAGTTTTGTTCTTGGACAGTGTGTTACAGTTATCTTTATGATCTGCATTGTTGCATGCTATCTTACACTGGATATCCTTCCCCAAGTAAATTAAATATTTCATCTTCTTAAATTTCAGTAAATCTTATGATACATATTGTGAGCTTCATTGAGTTATGCAAACCAATTTCTCTATTCGTCTCAGAAGTGCACTATCTTCTGTTTAAAGATTTCTTATGACATGCTATGGAATATTACAGACAAAACAACCAATTGCATTCCATGTAAGGATTGAAACTAACAATTAAAAGCACATGATTAATATCTTGATTCAGTTGCAGATCATGATTGGTCTATTTGCCCTATGAAACTGCTCAGCCAATATATCCCAGATGGTATTTTCCACCTACCCACTATTCATCCAGTTAAGAAATATGTGGGGGAAATTATTTTCATATACTTCAAAATTCTGAATTTACTAGGTAATCTCAATTTTAGATTTTAGAATTTTTAGATTTAGAAAATTTTAAATTCTAAAACTGAGATTACATAGTAAATTTACTAGGTAAGCTGCCAATATTTCCAGAAGAGAGATATATAGATACAAATAACATTTTAATTTAAATAGATTACTATAAGGAAGTTTTATTTCTTCTCATTTTGAAGATACTGTATGCATGCAAAATATCATTCCTCGAGGATTACATACACTGAAGTAGGTTCATCTCAGAGAAAGACTCTTTTAGGAAAGATGAACATGTTAGCAAACATGGCCTGGCTTCACTCATTCAATATTTTTTAAATGAATGAGTACTCACAGTGCTTCTGTTATGTTCCGTGCTTGCCCTCATTCTCATTAGGATTTCCAGTCTGAAAATTGTAAACTTTGTGTAGGAACAGAGTGGTTTCTCACTCACATCTTCCAAAAGGCTAGGGTTTTTACTTTATAAAAAAGAAATCCCATCCAATCCATGTCCTGAATATCAAAAACCTCTCTACACTGTTCTGCCATGGCTCAGAGACTCACTTTATGACATTTCCAGTGGTCCTTTGAGCATTATCCTTTGAGTGTAGCAAAATGAAGTCCTGTAAGTAAGAAACTCTTTCGTAGTATAAATAACTGAACCTGGACAGAATATTCTAGTAAAGCCTCTGCAGATGTATTTCCACACCTGAGCGGAAGGAATAGATTTGTACTATTTCAAAATTTGATGATGCATACATACTTACTGAACTTCTGCAAGATGACATACTAGTGATCTGTATGCATTCTATATACAATCTATAATGAACTCTTCCAGGGTTTTCCTTTTTTTTTTGCTTTAGGCATATTTTAGAATAGCGTGATTTTTATTTCATCTATTCAGAAGAGTCTAAGACTAAAAAAAATTACAAAAAATATTTTTTTCCATACATTTTGAGCTTTGTGATTCATCAGTTTGGATTATAACATAAGAAAATCAGTTTTAACAGTTTCATCACTTATCTTTGGATTTCATTAATTAAGATAGTCCAATCTTAATGGCTGATATACCACACAAACCTTAAAGCAGGCTAGGAAGTCTTTCTAAAAACATTTTGGAGGAAAGGTGCATGACCTTTGAGAATAAATGGCTGGCAATCATTTGACTTGTAAATTTTCCTTCGTAGCTTTCTGAATAGTCCTGGTGAAATTTTCATCTATCGTATTGCAGAGAATAGATCCTGGAGAAAATTATCTTGCAAACACTATCACACTTTCTCTTGCAGGGATACCCAGAAGTAGTATGTGGATTAGCTCTCTTGAGTGAAATAAGGCATGAGACAAACTGACAGCTCAGGCACAAATAAGCATTGCCGCATTCTTTGAAGTAATTAAAACTCAAAAAAAATCGTCTCATTCTCCTTTTACTTGCTGTTTAGTTAGAGTAACTGTTTATGCCAAAGCACTCACTGTGGTATGACTGAGTAGAGGATAGGGGATTGAGATGTTGTATAAATCAACTTGCTTCATCTCCACACATTAAAAATTTAACATTTTGATTTTTTTTAACTCCAATGGTTGAAATATCAGAATTTTAATATTAGTCCTTATGAGGATGTTCAGAGAGAAATGGCCTTAATATTGGACCTTTAGCCACAAAGTAAAAGGAGAAAAAAGACAGATTAAGAAAATTGTTAAGGGCTAATCATGATACACTTACTGAGATTTGTAAATGCTTTTGCCTATGAACAAGTCTGTACTTTGATATCTTGGTTGACCAGGCTGAAAATATGCAGTTTACTGCAGATGAAAAACTTTTATTTCAGTTATCTGTATCATTTCACAGAAAAAAAAAGAGGACTGTGAGATCAGATTAAAATATGATGTTAAATATTCATGAAGGGGGTTATAATCACAACTTAATTTCTTGCTGGATTAAAATTAAGGTGAATCTTTTTGCCCTTGCAGTAAGCAATGGTGACTTTGAATGAAAACACTGGGACTAGAAACAATGTAGGACAAAGATCAGGTTAAGTAATCAATTTACGTAACTTTGGGATCATCTGAGACTTTCCTTCTTTCATAATCAAGTCTAATTTACATCTTTGTATGTATTAGAAGGTAAATTCTGTGAAACAGAGCCTCATCTTAGGTCATCTAATGTGAATATCATAAAGACATATTTAGCCATTTTTCCCTCACAAGCTTTTTTCTCTTTAACTGTTCTTAAACATAAAAAGAAAATTAGAAAGGAAGGCAACATTGAAATATTTATAGACACTTCCCCCACAAAGTTGCATAAGGGAAGCCAGATGATAAAACATCCAGTCACTTGTTTTAAATGTTTGGAATAAGTTCTTTGGTATTTAATGAAGAAACACTGCAATTTCAGAATGAAAACGCAAAAATTATGATAAAGAGCTCTTAAGACAGAAGTTCTGGGTTTGAACAGCAGGGATTTACAGTAATTCAAGGAAAGAAGCAGATTTTTTTGGTGGTACAAAGACAAAATTAGTGGAATTCCTATTTCTGAGAAGTCCTGAGAGGGTCATGCTGGAGGATCTCTTTGTCTTGGAAGGAAAGGCAAATGTGCTCCTCTGCCACCTCAGCAGAGGTGTACCCTTGTATAGCAAGGGTCTACAGAACAAAAGTCAACATTGGTGTAAAATAGACAAACACTAGTTATTGTCCTGAGGGCAGCCAGTTAAAGGCATCAAATGATTTCTGGGGTGCCTCCAGAGCCTGGCAACACTGCATTTTGGGATTACATCCTCACTTTCTGTGGGGACTGGTATATCACCACTTTAGGCTAATGTAACAAAGTATATTAGTACCTAGTTTCTGTATCATAATTTGCTCCTGCAGATATCCAAGTCTCCTCATTGACTATAAAATGAATTTAAATACTCTAGGTATTATTAATATATTCTTAACTTCCTTTGATATGAAGGAAACTCTCTAGTAAATTTTAGAGTAGATTTTTTCTGCTTCCTTACCTTTGTATTGAGCTTCAGTTACTGAAACAAGATCAGAATATCACATGTACATTATGGGTAGTACGAGTCTGAGAGCTGTAATTTGCAAGGAAAATTGAAAGTATATCATACAACTGTTCACTTCTGTGTTAATGTCAGGAAGTGACTGAGTGGACAGGAATTGTGAATCTGCATGCCCAGGGTTACTAGCAAGAGTAGTCCCCATTTGATCTATAAATCATACACTAAGTACTTATTTTTGTTAAATTTAGTTAAACTGAACCTTATCTTCCTATTTTTTACAAGATAATCCCCAACTCATAACACACTAGCAGTATATAGATCAGCAATAAATGACCAAGTCAGAACCAGCCACTCACAACAGTAGAGAATTTATGTTATTTTGGAATAGTTCCATGTTTCTGCACCAAAGCTTGATCCATTTTTATTCAAGGCCTTTTTAGACTTAGTATCACAGGGAGGACCATCTATTTTGCTCTTGCACACACGTTAAATACTATCTTTGCCGTTAGCTGCCTTCCCAATAACTCAAATATCTCAGGAGTATTGAACCTTTAATCCTAACATACACTAAAATGTAAGAGAGCCTGAAAAAGCAGTCCGGACTTTGAAGTATTTTTCTTGAATCAATAGAATCTTGTACTGACCAAGTATGAGACTGTTGACTTGATTGTAATGGATATTGATCCACGAATTTAAAGAGAAATCCAGACAGTCCCAAATATTACCAACACTGACTTGCACAGTGATCGAATTGCAATTTTTGGTTTTAAGTTCATGTCCAGCAGTATATAGGAAAAAAAAATTGCTGCACACTTGCAGTGTTTTTCCTAAAGAGCAATATAAGCCTCGTGATCTCTGTTTAAAATCCCATTTTTAGCAGCTGTAATATCTGCTTTTGTAGTTTTATTACCATTCTGATTTACATGTAGATTAGGTCAGTCTGTGAAATAAAATATCACTGAGTAAAATGTGATCCTTGCCCAGGATGAGAACTAAATTAAAGAGTAAGGTACTACCAGACTTCTCTAATATATGTATAAATAAAAAGGTTAAAATTCAACTGTCAATATAAAATCACAACCTTGCTTTCTGCTATCACGTTCTACCAAAGGTCTACCATCTAATACTCTTGACAGCATAAGAATAATCAATGCCAAAAAAAATTAAAGCAGAATATATCAGCTAGGGTGATTCCTTGCATGAGTGGCTGCTTCACCGCAGAGGAACAATAGGAAAAAAATGAGAAGAAAATAAGTAACAAAAGCACTTGCAGGCAGCCTGTCACATCTTGATCCTCTCATACTGCACCTCTTTTATTTTAGGGTATGCAAATTTTAATTTAAAAAATTTAAAAGATCAGATATTCTTTCTGTCACAAGAGATCCTTAAACAATTAACCAAGCTTATGCACTCACAGTAGTCCTTATTCTCTCTCTCTTTTATTTATTTATTTTTAAAAGATACTATAATATTTTTTATATGTTCTCTCAAGCTATGAATAGCCTTACTACTAATAACTAACACAATAATTTGAAGAACTGTTTCAAGATAAACAACAGTGATATTGTAAACCTTAGAATTATCAGTGTCATCACTAAATTCTGGGAAACATTTCTTAATGTGTCCCTGATTGGCTCAGTACTCTAATTTGCCCACCTGGCTCTCCAGTAATAATTGGAGCAATTACTTCTGCCTTCCTGAGGTATTTGCCAGTATAATCCAGATGGTTTTCCTAAAGAGACAGAGAAAGAATTTGAATAGGAATAAAGATTGCAGGCAGAGATAGAAACACAGAGAAAAAGGACAAGATAATCTGTATTCTTTTATCCACATCACCAACAACATTGCTTTACATATTTACAATTCATCTGGTTCCTGAATTGTTATTATAAAGCTCCATTAAAAGAGAAGTAAATAATCCAGGCAGCCTGACTGTCATTAACTAGTTGCAGGCCAACATCTTGTGCCTCTTTTGTATGAAGTGGGGCTGAATGGCTATTAGTCATTAAATCATGTGGTAAGAAAATTCTAAAAAAAAATAGGTTATTTTTTTAAGCTTTTATCAAAAAACTTCTGCTTTTCCTATGGCATCTGTAGAAAATTATCAAATAGTAAGAAGACAAATGAGTGAAAAGAAAAACACAAAAACCTGAAAGCAAATGTATTTCATCTTGAAAGCAAAATATTACTCATTGATATGATGCTTCAATAATCACCTGGAAAGATAATTTGCTTGCCTAATGTTCATAATTACTTTTCTTGGCTTAGCTTTTAAATGCATTTCCACTAATATAAAGCTGCTTTCAAAAGGTTTCTTCTGGTTATCTCTTGGATATGTAATGGGCTCAGAGTGTTTGGACTGGGAATCAGAGTGCTAGTAATTCCATCAAAAATCTGGCAAAGCTACAGGGTTTTGTTTCTGGAAAAAAATCAAACCAAAACTTTACTAGAATTCTTTTCTCTCTCTCTATA
>WUAM01000431.1:17705069-17740490 GCA_024336885.1 Actenoides hombroni
ATCAACACCCTCCAGCTCCCAGTACTGCAGCATGAGGGCTGGATGGGGAAAAGTAGCTCAGCCAGACCCACTACAATTACAAATACTTGTTCTGTTTTCATTTTATGTCTATAACCTAATACTTTTAGTTCTCCAAATACAAAGCTTCTAACCAGTCTGATTTTTCTTTCTTTATTTATTTCCCACACAAGGTGATAGGAATTTTCCAGGACTAACAATCTATTTAGCTATAAAATAAGTTTATCTTTTGGTTCTACTTGAGGAAAGCCCCACACTAATCCTCCTTTTTCTCCACCTTTCAAATCTCACTGGAAAGAGTGAAAAAAAACCCAAACAACACTGTAGAGATGGTATAGACAGCCTGCAGAATTCTTTTATAGATTCAGGCATTGACACAAAGCTCATTAGAAAGAACTGAACTAGGAACACTCACAATTCTCAGTATCTGGAGTTACTGATTGCCACTTAATTGGTTTTGTCTCTCAGAAGAGTTGCTGCCTTGTATTTGCTGAATTTCACCCTCAAAACACACTAGCAGGTAACAGTCTCCCTTGTTGATCTGAGGCAAGCCTGTCAAGAAGCCCTGACTTGCCTAAAGAGACCTTATGTGCTTTTCTCTGAATTCTGTACCTCTATGGAGAGAGTGGCTCTATTCCTGTTCACTTCAGTTCACTGCAAAAAGAACGTGCACAGCCATACTGTCAGGGAAAAAAAAGCAACAGGAAACACAAGTAAATCAAATTAAGCCACAACACTTATAATTAGTAACTTCTTCCTTTGTTACTAAAGATCCTTAATAGTTATCACAACTAGGTAATGGGATATACAACAAGACAGTAAAAATCTGTGTCGAATTTAAACTGCAGTCTTGTATCATTTTAGAATTAGGCTTTAGGACAGATACGGAAATAACCTTAACTGTTCAGAGTAGTTCACCATCTCATACTTCAATGATTTTTTCTGGCTTCAAAACTCATCAGTATTTAGACATCTAGTTAACTGTTAATGGAAGGAAGACAGGGATCCCAGCAAGGTTGCCTTCACCAGCTGGGAAAATGGAAGCTAAAGAACTTTGGGAGCTGTTAGAGGAATGAAGATGAAACTGGGAAGAAGGAGGAACAAAGCTGATGTCAGAACTAGTAAAAAGATATAAAATAATCCTCTCAATCCACAACAAGGGCATGTTTGCAAGCACAGACCTTAAAAGCTTGGGGAGTGAGCAGTCAACAAGGAAATCAGGCATATGTCTCTCAAAATAAGGGTGAGGAAAATCCTAGATTTCACAGCTTAGACTTTCTTAGGGAATGGTAACAAAGAATTGAGGTATCCTTGAACTGTGAGTAGCTCCCAGTGGACTGTTAGACATGGGTCACAGCCTGTGCCATAATCACACCTTATGTATGTCGCTGACAAAAAATACCAAGGCAGTTACATTTCCTCTTTTATTTCAGCATAACAGTGGGGCTAAAGAGACAGAAGCAAACCTGCTAACTTCTGAGAACTGCCAATCTGTCTTTATATAAACTCTTCATATTCCACCTTAGTCTAGCTCACTTCATGAACACACATTCCCAGTATTAGAAGCCTTTTTGAAGCACAACCAGCCTTCCATTTATATAGAGAGCAAACTCAACCACACATGGCTAATCAGAAAGATGTATGCATCTGATCTCTCCAGCTCCCTGCAGCAAACTAACAATGAAGAACTGGGCTTACAGCACTGCTGATTTCTATCTCCTGCAGCAAAACTCTCAAATAAACAACTGGACTTGTGTTCATGAAGGAGCGCTAACTTGTTGATAACACAACTGTATTTAATGCTCTTTTCCTCAGGCAGCTCTCTTTATTCTTGACAGTAAAATGGATGGTCTATGAAAAGAGATTTTTGTGCTACTATTTGTTTTCAAACATTTGGGCAATAATGCAGGGACAACAAAGCAGATTCAATATTCTTTAGGCTTTTTTTAAAATGAGTAAAACTAAAAACATAAAATTTATGCCTAAAGCAATTTTAAAAATACTGAAAGTGCTGACATTAGAGGCAATGTTCTTTTCCCACAAAGCAATAGATTTTCACATGCCCTCATCTCAGGAACATGTGGTATCAATTCAGTTCTGATCAACAGAATTTGTTTAAAGCACTCTTCAAATCAGATTTTCTCTGAGAAAGTCACTGATACAATGACACCAACAACTTTTCTTTAAATAATATTAATTTGGAAAATATCTTTGTGATGGTCACTGCTGAATACTAGGCTGCAAAAGTAACTGTGTAGGGAGCAAGTCATAGGAAGAGATTATTCTTTTCCACTAGGTGCCTGTGAGGCCCCATCCAAACCGATGTGTATTGTTTGGGATCTCTGGAGTTACTGAAGATACTCCAACGGAGTGCCAGTAAGATGGTTAAGAGCCAGTGCAAGTGTTATTGAGGAGACTGAAGGTTTCTTTAAACCTCAGTTTATGAAATGAGCAATTTTATGGGTAGCTAACTACCTTATGGGATAATGTAGAGAAAATGGAGCTGGAATCTTCCCAGAGCTCTACAGCAAAAAAAAAAAAACCAAACAAAAAAACAACCAAGGAAATAGACAACATTCACAAGCTGAAGCAAGGTAAATACCAACTGACTATAAGAAAAACTATAAATAAATAAATAAATAAACTTCCGTAAGAGTAGTTAAATACTGCCTAGGGATGCCATGGAGCCTCTTTTTGGAGATTTTCAAAACTCTACAAACAAGATTTGTTCAGCCTGCTCTACTTCAGAAGTTAACCCTACTGTGACTGTGGGGTTGGACAGGAGACCTCCAGCTGTCCTTTCCTCTCTGAATTATCCTATCAGTCCATAATTGCTTTGTAAAGTATGTTTTGTCATAAACCAGCGCTCTTGTTGAAAAATGCCATGCTTTCCTTCCCTCAACCTCATTTAATTCTTCATGTTGGCATAAATCGCGTGCTGAATCAAGTTGGGTGACTAACCCAAAATCAATACATTGGAGGGAGGGTGTGAGGTGGCAGTTAGTAGGATCATTTCTGCCAACTAGTTCACTAGGCAGCTGTACAAACATCTATGGCTGAAGGAGATAACGTCAGGGAAAATGCGTGGGAAGAAATAAGCAGGAGTGTGAAAAGAGCTCTTTCAGTGCCAGTACCCGTTTATGCCATTTTAGGATGAATAAGAATTGGTAACTTGTTACAGGTACAGATGTTCTTTGCAGCTAGACCAGTGCCAAGAATGATATTATTATAAGGGGTCATCGCACCAGGAAGAGTTTCAAGCAGCAATCGACTGCAGCTATTTATGAAACATGCCATAGTATTTTTCATAACCACCAAGTTGGCCAAATTCCTGCCAGGTAATTAAGTTCTGTTTCTTGAAGTTCCCTGCTGCAGTTACATACAGATAACATGTTTTCTTTCTTACATTATGCATGACAGCAAGACCTGGCATATCTCACTACAGGCTTTGTAAATAAGGAATTATTTTTTTAAAAATTAGCTTTTCTAAATATCAGAAAATTAACAAACCAGATTTTTTCCACCTTTTCTTTGTCTGAGCAGTGGGATGATGGTTTTATGGGTAAAGCCTTGAGGAAGACTCAGAAACAGTGTTTCTAGCTTCCAATGGCACCAGTGTTGTCTTTGACAGTAGAGGGCTTAGTTCTGTCAATACCAGTGCCTCTTTTCAAAGTATAACAGCTTTCAAAATCAGGAAGTACACGGCTCAGCAGGGTAGTAGACTTGCCTAAAGTCTCTTGAAGCATTCTCAATAAAAAAGTGCTTCTTTACTGCAGCTTATATATCACATGGAGAAAGGAAAGAAATTCAGCAGGGAGCTTGAAAGCTACTTATTATATTGCTTCTTTGTGCTTCTCAGATAGGTTAGAAAAGTAACAAAGATTAACGATACATGTTTAGTTGCAATTACCGTCTGTAGCTGCAGTTGCCGGACCCTTCTGATTGGAAGATCTATTTATAATTACTTAAAATTTGGTGCAAATAATGAATGTAAACATACAGTACAGACCACTCAAAACCATCGACACACACAGAATATTGTGTCCTTTCCCACATGACTCAGAATTAAAAAAGAAAACAGGATTATATGATGATTTTTGCTGCCGTGTTGGATAATGCTGGACAGCTTTTTATGCTCTTGATGCCTCAGTTCCCTGTAAACTAAAAATAATGATGCTATACTTTTTACATTTTGCCTTTTGCTATCTACCACTGGTATTACTATTACTAAATGAAGCAAACCAAAATTTTAAAAGATGCAGTTTGTGCAAGCAATTGAGAGTATGTGTCACAAAGAGTCTGAGAGAGAAATACTGATTATTTTGCAGGAAATCATGTCTATTAACTGACAGTATGATGTGCACTTCAGGCTTAATTCTTTTGAATGTAGTAGAGGGCAGTATCTGTTGGTTGTTCAACTGAACTATATTGTATGAATTTTATTTTAAAAACTGAAGTTAAGTGCCTTCCACAGGATAATTAGGTGTCTTGCAAAAGCTATTTCAGAATAAAGTTTGCAGTCGCCCACATTCATATGATGTCCTCGGTTCCAAGTCATGGATTTTAAATGGCCGCATTCTTTCCTGTAGCCAAATTGGTGAGGAGAAATAAAAATGATGGAAGTTGTTGAAAACAGCATTGACCTGAGTTATATTGTAGATGTATCCACAAATTTCAGATCTGAACATAGTATAATATATATATTTGATTGGTAAATAAAGCCTCTCCCTCTTTGAAAGAGCTACCAGTACAGAGACTGTGTGGATGCAGCACTGTGATGAAGATGAATATACAGCACTCACAGACTTGCAGTTCAGCAGTGGACCCTCAAAGTTTTCCATGTGAAACAATATGTGAGGGAACATTTCTGCACATGTGGTCATAAGAGGGTAAAATTGTGCTGAAATAACTTCAGAAAAAGAACATGGTCTTCAAGTTCTTCGGTCATGCAGCCCTATCTTTCACAATGACAATCACTTTACAGAAATAATTAGTGCTATCATCACAGTCAATAAGCCGATTCAAACGGGCAGTTTTAGAATCCTTGAGTACAACTATATAGTGTTTTCCAAATCATATAGGCATCTTGATAGTGCTCTCACAGGAGCCAATGAAAGTCAGTTTTACATGATGAATCCAGATATTGTGCTTTGAATTTGAATTTTGAGATTAATTCAGATCCAATCATAGAATGGTAGGGGTTGGAAGGGACCTCTGGAGATCATTGAGACAAAGCCCCTGCCAGAGCACTATCACCCAGGGCATGCCACACAGGAACATATCCAGGCAGGTTTTGAAAATCACTAGAGAAGGAGACTCCAAAACCTCTCTGGACAGCCTTTTCCAGTGTTCTGTCACTCTCACAGTAAAGAAGTTTCTCCTCATGTTGAAGTGGAACTTCCTGTGTTCCAGTTTGTGTCCGCTGCCACTTGTACTATTACAGGACACTACTGAGAAGGTTGCCTCATAGACTTTGAGGAAAACATAATTTCTTTCCAGAGGCAGATCATAATCTGAAATTTTTAGTGACTTTGATTGGTAGTCTCATGTAACTAATCTATATCTATACCTCAATATTTGCATATTTAAATAATATTTCTGCTTTTATACTTATGTTCTCAGTGGTTAATTTTGTGGAGAACTCAGTGAACAGCTATTGAAGTCACTAAAGAATGTCAAGCATTAATGAGAACTACTAACTAGTCTATATCCTATGATTTTTTCCTCTATCTTCAATCATTTAATATTCAGCATGCATATTATGCAGTTGAACATATTTCTAAGTTTTTCTGCAGCTGTTTTTGCTAGTTAGGTCAGAAATATTAACAGACCATTATTTTGTAAGACATTATACCTACACATACAATTTTTCCTTATGGTTATAGAAACAATTTGTTGTGCATCTGTTTTTTCACAAATAACATTTAAGTTGCAACTTGATGCTAGTTCTTACATTTGGTAATGACACAGGAGTTGCATATGATGCTCTATTCTTCACAATGTTTTGTATAGTGCTGGTGAGCACATCAGCTGGTGTGATAATTAACCATGGCCTGCCACTAGCTCAGCAAGTTATTCCTCACAAACACTACCCTAAGAGATAGTGCAGTTTTGTATTTTTCAGACAGTTCCAAGCGGATATTCAGTAGACCTATCAAGTCTCTTTAGGGTTTCTAAAGAGGCAGCACAGTAGACTTCTAGATATTTTTTTTTGTGGTTACTGTTAGAGGCAAGGCATCTTTTTTCAGTTCATGTAAACCTTAACTATATGTCAGATTTTTATTCAATCTACTCTCTTACAGTACAGGATACTTTCTGAGAAAGTTCCAAATCCAGGAGAATGTATGTTCTGCTCTTCTAGAATTTGTCTTCATTTTTAATTTAAAAAACACTTTTATTTTCTGTTTTAAATTAATTGAAACTGTAAAGACAACCTGTGTAATTCCTGCAGGTAGTGTAATCATATTGATAGGTGATGATCACAAATACAATGTTCTATGTACTTTATTACAAATTTATAATGAGTATAAAACATTAATAATATTTTTCCAGGTCCTAGGTATTTTAAATTTTGAAAACCACCAGACAAATTTTAAATCCCATTATGCAAAGAGTCTATGTTACATGTTCAGTTTGTGAAGACTTGCAAAACCCTGCTTTCAAGTCCCATATGCACAGCTTTAATTTTTAAATAACAGATTACAAGCAAAACTCCAACGGTCATCTTCAAAACAGCTGTTCTAAATCTCAGAGATTATTGATACAATCATCACTGTTGGCCTCAGTGCATAAAATCTGTGAGGTAGTCTCACTGTCCTATGACAGAAGACAGAAAAAAAAGCCTCATTTCTGTTTAAAGACAGCTGCCGGGAAGTAAATCTACAGGAGCTGTCAGAGCATTAGCTCGCTATGAGATACTCCTTTGTATTCGTTATTGAAAAGGTTCAATTAATTATACAAGTCCTACTGCATACATACTGCCCATGAGCATAAAAATACTTCTAATGAGTTATAAAAGGGTTGGGGGGTTTTTTTATATCTACAAATAGATGGTAGTTGCTTCAGTAACTTCAGAAAATCTAGGAGGAGTTTTTAAGCCAGCCACCCAGACATATTTAAATACAAATATACGTGTATTTTCTGATTTGGCTTTTCTAGGGCACATACTTTTGAGAAACCTTTCATCAGAAAAGTTTCTCAGTTGCAGGTGGAATTGCTGTCAAATCCAGGTGAAGGACAACCAATCATAGCCTCAAGGCCATTTACCTGGGACAGACTCTTTGCTTCCAGAACAGGGGCTCAAGTTCTTTGTTCTGTGGGGCACCAGGCAAAGGTCTCAGCATCTGAGATGTGACATTTCCAAGAATAATCAGTCTCTAACTATTCTTCTCACTCTTAAAGGTCCTTAATAAATGTTTTAGATAATCATAGTGGAAAATTTTCAGTCTTGCAATATAAAATTTATTTCCCCTTGTATCTCTGCTACCAACCTATCACATTCTCCCATTACTGAACATTAGGCCCCTATAGTTTTCTAAAACCTATTATTTCCAGCTCTCCTTTCTTTGCAAGGACTACCACCATCTCTTCCATTCATCCTGAAAGTTCAGGAACTCAGAAACAATTCTGATATGTTCACCCTTATAAAAGACTGAAACATCTTCTATAGCATCATGTAGCCCACCTGAAACATGGACTTATAATTTTGAGCTTCAATATTGTTTTTTAAGTGATATATAATTCCATTTACTTAACAGGTTTCTTCCCAGTTCATGAACACTGTAAATAGGAGTACATTTTCCCTTTCTCTTTTTATTTCCATCATTTCAGTCTTCATCACAAAAATCTGTGAATTCGTTTACGTAAGTGCTGTACAGTCCTTGTATTTTTTCTTCTCTTCTGGGTTTTTATATGATTTTTTTTATTCAAATGTATCTCTGTGGACTTTAACCACACACATCAATTCAACAGTGCAATGAAACACCAACTTTAGCGTATGTCTATTATAGCAGTTTGAGGGAATCAGCATTGAATGAAATGAAGAATAATTACACTGCTGAGTGGTGAATGAGAGGAAAAATGTAAAGTATGTATTTCAATGAAAAGTAGGTACTTCAGACTATAAAGATTTCTGATGACAGGTTATAAACTTAAAAAAAAAAAAAAAAAAAAAGCATTTGACAGAAGACTCTGGGCAGAATCTGAAAGGTAAATTGGTATTTCTCAAAACTGATAACAACTTTAGGAGCTATGTCCACATTACTGTAAGCAATGTTTCCAGGCATCAGTCCTCCAGGGACCGTAGAACTCTGAATGCTGCATAATACTGTGGAATACTCTGCATAACATTTCTGTCCATCCCTCCTGAGCAAGATTTGGATTAACACATTTTTCCAATTTTGACTGAGCTGATTCCATGTTTATCCTGATTAATGGAAAGGATCATTCCTCATTGCTCTGTTGGACAGACTGTGCAGGCAGTTGAATCCCAGTAGTAACTGCAAGCATTCATTTTTGTGCTAAAAATCCCTAGATTCTCTATAGTCAGCCACAAAACACTTTGCTTGTCCTAGAAGACAGATTTGTCTTTCTTTTATGTATCAGACACAATGAGCTTTATTAGAATTATCACAGCTCTTATTATCACAGCAATTTCTCATATTCTTATACTTACTAGTCTTACTAGCAACAATTATTTTAGTAATCACTCTTATTTAATGATAGAGAAATATCATCTCAACAGTGAGCTGCTGCCACTGTGCCAAGTAATGTAGGTACGCAGAAGAAAATCTATTAATATAATAGCATTACCTGTCTTCCACAGGAACAGTCAGTGCAGAAGCATCTGCTCTGGTACTCAAGCTGCGCAGCACACACGACTGTGCTCACCAGTGTGTAGTTCCAGGGTGGTATGAGCAAGACTTTAAGCATATTTTACAGAAGAGCTTCAGAGCTGAAGTATAAATCTGAGGGGGAATCTGGAAAACATGATGTAAGGAATGAATAGACAGGTTCTCACCAAAAAATTTCATCTTCGGTTATCATGATAGTGTGCTTACTAGGTTCATAGCACAAGAGTGCTAACATATTGTGTTAGCTTGAGTATGTGTATGGATGTATTTGTGTATACAAATGCTATCTTCCACCTCCTTCTCAAAGAAAGCTTTATAGAGTTACATATGCCACCATGTGTTAAGTAATTTTTTTATGGGCTATAAATGACTTGGCCAAGCTGTGAAAAGAAACAGCTTGTTCCACAGCACTAGCAGTGCAGGCTCAGTGCTTATTGTCTGTGCAGTAAATGTGCACAGAGCCACTCTTCAGACTAAACTGGAATGAAAACACATCATTTGTGGTTCTTTCACCAATTCCTATTCACTGTGTATACTTCCTGGTGATCAGATGGCTTTATGACAAAGGGAAAGTACCAAAATATTATATTATTTGCACTGCTAGATCAGAAAACATCAGTATTTTTTTCAGTTTGCTTGCCACTTTTAAAATCTTTAGCATGCCTAGTAAAAATAAGCCTGTAGTAAATGTGTAGGTAACGTCTACTCCTGAAGTCAGTGCTTTACCCTTGAGCAGTTTTTCTATTTATCTTTCTAATGATCTAAAATCTTTAAAGACTTGCATCTAATTTTGTCCATCTACCTTTGAGTCTTGATTTATTTTTATTTCATCGGACCATATGTCCAAAACACTAAAAGGAATGAAAAATCAACACCTAAGCAGCAGTCTGCCAAAACAAATGGGGAAGTTCCTAGGTGTTCCTCTAATGCAACATGTTCTTTGATTTACATTTAAATGCAATATGGGTGATTTTGCTTATGTTTGACCCACACATTTGGCAGAAATAATATAAATAAACTTTGGGTTTATGCCACTTTGCTCCCTGAGTGGTGATCAGGTTTCATAAAAGAACAATTACTTTTCAGAAATGCAATCTTCAAGTACTTTGGTTTTATTGCTTTCATTGTCAGCGGGTGTGCTTCGAAACTGTTGTTCTTACAGGATTTTTGAAGCATTCTGTGTATTTGAATTTAGGTTGGGGATGTTTGTTCACATCCTAAGTACGAAGTACTCTGTTCAAAGGATTATTTTCTCTTTGGATTCAAAAAAGTAAGTAATATTCAAAATTTACTTCAGAATCTAGTTTTCCCCCTACTGATACTGTGTTATGTAATATTACAGAATTATATTTATTATTATTTGATCCTCTTTCTTTTATCTTTGAGCAAATTTTCTATTACCTCTTGATACCATCCATGCGAGTCATTTCACTAACCTTGAAGTATTCATATAATTTCCATTATAATTTCATCATATTGTAATATAAACCAAATGAACTTTAAACCATTTCCTGATATTTTTAGTTGTTCAGGCCAGAATGTCTAATTTCTTGACATCAAGCTTACAAAAAAAAGAAATTAATCTGTTGTGATATTCACATCTTCATCTAGATATTCACATCAAGAAAGTGTAAACTTTTCCATTATTTTGGCACAGAAAATTAAGATGGGCTCAGAAGAGATTTTGTCATTTCAGACTATATTTTCAAACTCTCAAAACCTACATATCAAATCTAAGAAAAAATAAATAAAATGTCTTTACCATGGTAGAAATAAAGTAGCTTAAAATCTATCATCATTTAAACAAGAACCTAAGCAAAATCTCACTAAATCCTCCTTGTATTTTTATACAGGTAAAACCCATTTTTTGTTCTCATACTGACATGGAGAAAGAGCTTGCAAACATAATTGTTCTTCTTTAACAGAATACTCATGCTATACTACATGAAAATTATTGTAGTGTTGTGTAAAATGCTTAACTGTGGTTATGTCAAATACAGAATTTTAATGGCATTTGGCAAATTTCTTCTCCCTGTAGCAACACATTTTCTCCTTAGTAAAGCTGCAATACAGTAGCCTTAAAATTGTGGATGCTGAAAAGCTGCTAGTAGAGGGATTTTCTCAGGTTCTCACAATATTCGGTGAGAGTCCTGCCTTTCTCACACAAGTTATGAAAAACAGTAGGATGGTTTTTGTAAGCTGGACCAATACCTGGTGTTTTGTTAAGTTCTGTTTGGTACATTGGAAAAATATTTTGAAATGGGTGTTGTAGGACTTTATCCAATCACCCTAGGCGATGGGTGGTCACTGACCAATTGCCTTATGGGGCTGGGGTATATAAAATGGGGTTATAAATTAATAAAGGCTGGCTGCTTCTTTTGCCTTGTCTTGCTGAATTTATGTGCTGCTGCATCTCTCTGCTCCCTGTATAAACAGCGACATTAAATAATCAAGATTCAGGTTGCTCTGTATGTATGACATTAAATAGTTTTCTTCTTTTTCCTGTACAAACTTTTGTCCATCCAAAAGCCAGGGCGAAGTGTGCTTTTCATCATAAAAATTTCAGACGTGCTGTGGCAAGCTGTCTTTTATGCAGCTGAATCTGCAGCAGCTGATATGACTCCTTATGTAAGATGCTAAAATTGTGGAAAGAGTGTGAATGTATATTTAGGCTCAGGCAGTGATTTATGGTGAGGATGAAAGGGAGCAAAGGTGGTCAAGGAGAGTTTTGCCTCCTGAGACATGAAGCTACATAGTTCCCCCTTTCAGATCCAGGCTGCGCCTATCTTTGAAGTTCAAATTAAAATAGCAAAAATAATTTCAACCTTCATTTTTGTTTCTCTCATTGAATTTCTGTAAAATGATAGAGCTGTAGATATGTATTTTGATACTTCTAGCATAATCTCACTTCTTAAAAATCAGGTTTCTATATCAAAGCCACCACCTCCCCTTTTGAATGCCACTGAAAAAAAAGGCAGGCACCTCCAAATCATCTATCCATCCTAAGATAGAACTTAAAGGATGTGCTATCCCTATTGACTACAGAGTCTAGGGAGTCTGTGTTAGACACCTAAACATCCTTATGATTAACACTTTTATTAGTTTAATATTCTAAACCAAAGCTAAATTTTGGGGAATTCTGGTATTTGAATGAATTGCAGAGAGGATGGTGATAAAATAATCATCTTAGAAAATAAGACATCACATCTACAGACATGTAAATAGGTATAAATAAATACAAATAAGAGATATCTAATAGATTCATGATGAAGTAGTTCTGTAACTCTGTTGACTTCGCTCACCCCATTTTTAATTCTCCTTCTACCTACTATAAAATACCAGGATTTTGTGTTCATCATTAAAAGTAATCCCTGTAGTCATCTCTGATCACCTACATTGTTGGCATCTAGTATTTGCAGTTCTTCTGGTCTATCCTCCATGTATTCCAAATGCTTCTATGGCACAGGCATCAGTCCCACTGAAATATTGAAAAAATCTTCCTGGACAGATCTCTATCACCACTACTACCCTTTAGATCACTGATTTATGCAGCTTCTGACACTAGTTAAACTTTCTCCTCTAATTAATCTCTTTTGATTTTATTGCCTCATTAACCTCTTCCTACTTTCTCATTAACCTTTTCCTAAAATTTTCTAGAATGCCACCTAAGAAAAATAAAGCCAGTTGAAAATGAATTGGTACATGCCTATGATTTTCATTTTTCATATTTGAACATATGGAAGTATCAGTGTTATTTTCCCACAAACCTCTTTATTTCAGGCCAAGAGATTTTCAAAGAATAACAGAATTTCCTAGATTGGAAAAGACCTTTGAGATCATCTAGTCCAACCATTAACCTAACACTGACAAGACCTTGATTAAACGATACCCCTCAGCACTACATGTACACAACTCTTAAATACCTCCAGGGCTGAGGATTCAACCACTTCCCTAGACAAGCCATTCCAGTGCCTGATAACCTGGTTATCACATGGCATCAGTCCACAGTCAACATTATTTTTTTGTCTTTTTTTTTTTTTTTTTTCCCCCTTTAAAAGAAAAGAAACAAATCTCTGAAGCGCACAAACACAGTTACCAATAAACGGAACAGAGTTTGTATTATTACCTGGAAAATATCACACCTCAAAATCTCAACAGGCAAAAGACTCTCTCAGTTTTCAAAATGTATTTTACAGAACAGTTTTGTTTCATCTGAAAACGAAGGCTGAAAAATATTTTCCTTCAAATATTCTTTGCTTAATCCTGCTAATTCTGGGCATGTGGGCTAAATTTCTGCACTTTTATTTAAGATATTGTGGGCAGTGAGCCTGCTAGTTTTAAGAATCATAACATAAAACTATCAGCTTGTTCATATGCCTGAGCCTTAAAACCAGCCACTCTCTCTGGTCACAAAACTGTAAACTGTGTTTGCTGTGGGCTCAGTTCCTTAATTCTGCTCCTGTCCCTCATTACATGATTGCATGCACATCACATCAGAGGAGCCATGGAGATATTAATGAAAGACCTTAATCTTCTTAATACACAGTCTGCTCACAACAGTTCACATCTTCAGGGTAGGGAGAAGAAAGGAAAAAGAGCAGTTCCCTCAGTTCATGCCACAGAGCATCCCTGTATACCAGAGGGAACCCATTTGTCAGGAGTTGAACCAATAGTGTATGCCATCTCAGAGGAATGTAACTGCCTGCACACAGTATCTTTACTTACACCAGGTAAGGGAGGGAATAAATAGTAATAACACCTGAGCCCTTTCTGTATAACACCTAGCCTTCATGTAGGCATCTGGCTGCAGAGGAGCATCAAATTTCAGAACCTGTATTCAACCTCATCTGTGAGGCCAGAGAGTGTTTTTATTGATCCAGTCTTACTCTGGTAAACCCAACTCTACTTTAAAGCACTATGAGACGTGAGGAGGTAGTAGTTAAGACTGTATTAGATGCCTGTCTTTTCTTATGATAGGGAACAGAAAGATAAAACCAGTCTACAGAGAAAATTGTGTTTTCAAGGAAAAAGAAATATGTTGAAGAAAGGTGAAAGACAAAAAGGAAAGTGATGAAAAGACCTCCAAAGGACAGAAAAGGTTGGAGCCTGTAAACTTTGGGAGGTGTTGTTTCTAAAGCTCATCCATCATTATTTTACAGCAGCTTTGCCAGTAACTCATGTCCCAGCAAGAGGATGAAAGGTATTATGAATACAAACAGCTAGTAACTGGTGTGATAATAATTATATTTTAAAAAAGGGGATGGGTAACTCAGGACAAAACCTATGGGTTTGTGTTTTGTTTAATCATGTCCCATATTTTAAAGCTGTAAGTTTTCCTTTTTTGAATCAAATACTCAGGAACCCACCTTGGATTCCTTAGACTTCATGACATCTTACTACTTATTCTAACTTTCTAAATATTACAAATATACACGAATCCAAGGTTCTGTTTATTCAAGTAATACAGCTACATAAGGAGCATTTGAGTTCTTAGTTCTGGAAGACATGATGTCTCATTATGCAGCATTAGAGATAAATATTGCTGCACCAAGTTCTTGTTATGAGATACCTATGAGACCAATGGTAGCAAAATATGTCAAAGAGATACCTGTATTCTATCAGCAAACACTGTACTTTGTTCTAACAAAGTAAGTCTTTATTTCTGATCATATGCTTAAGATGACAGTATACTAATCATTACTCATCTCTTCATCTTAGACTGAAAGACTTTGGAAATTCTGAAACTTATTACTTACTCTTTCAGAATTTTTAATGTAACAGATTCAGAAGAAAAAATACTTCATATTCAGAAATTCTTTTAAGACGAGATGGGAGATAGAGACTTGAGTTTGGTTGTGGTGAACAGTCGCACAAAATAAGAGTACCAAATACCAAAAGCCACTAATACAAAAATCTGTGGAGGTTTCTATTTCCCAAACTTAGATATATAGAACACTTACAGAGTTGCCTCATGTAGTCTCAGAACTGTCATTTGTACTGTAGCATGATTTCTCTCTTTGGTTGACTCTCTGATCTGAATTATTTAATTTCCATGCTGAATGATTTTCGTTTTCTCCTGGGAATCCTTTTAGCACAGATTGATTTGCTCTTTCTGAGAGAAAATCTAGGTTCTGGAGACAGCCTACTCATCTACTAGCAGCATGGAGGACTTGGTTTTTTTCCCTGTGTTCTGTATTGACTGTCAACACTAATACAGCTGGCCCCTCACCTCCAAATACTCCAGTGTTCTCCCTTGCCATCCCCTCTTGCTACCTATACAACAACTCTAAATTTTCTCAGGCTCTTTGCACAAAATACCACAAAAAATCCCCTTTTCTGTTCCTGTCACAAGGCAACAAAGTGGGGGTCGGAAGACATAGGGATAATGGCAAAGCAGTGTGGATGTGTCTGGTCATTTTTAAAGGGTTTTTGTCTGCAGCAGTAGAGCAAGCTGTTGTTCTGCACCAACCTTTGGAAACCTGGGATTGCTCTCTAGGATGGGTGCCTTCAGAAAAGTGGAAGCAACATGAGTATTCATAAGCAAAAATTGAAGAAATAAACTCTGAAAGAATGTCTATAAATAAACTCTGAAAGAGTGTCTATTCTTAAAATGCAGCTATCTCTCTCAACACACTCTAAATGAAAAATAGGAGGAGAAATTCAGCTAAAACAAGTCATGACACTATGTTCCTTCCTCTTCTACATACATGATGGATGAATGTAGAACATACATAATGGCCACAACAACCCCCAGCAATGCTACAGGCTTGAGGAGGAGTGGCTGGAGAGCTGCCAGGAAGAGAAGGACCTGGGGATGTTGATTGACAGCTGCCTGAATATGAGTCAGCATGTGCCCAAGTGGCCAAGAAGTCCAATGGCATCCTGGCCTGTATCAGGAATAGTGTGGTCAGCAGGAGCAGGGAGGTGATCATTCCTCTGTACTTGCTTTGGTGAGGCTGCACCTCAAACACTGTGTCCAGTTTTGGGTCCCTCACTACAAGAAGGAGGTTGAGGTGCTAGAGAGTGTACAGTGATGGGGTACCATGCTAGTAGAGGGTTTGGAGCATTTCTCTTATTAGGAAAGGATGAAGGATGTGGGGCTGTTTAGCCTTGAGAAAAGAAGGCTGAGGGGAGACCTTATTGATCTGTACAACTACTTGAAGGGAAGT
Source organism: Actenoides hombroni (assembly GCA_024336885.1). Classification (NCBI taxonomy): domain Eukaryota; kingdom Metazoa; phylum Chordata; class Aves; order Coraciiformes; family Alcedinidae; genus Actenoides; species Actenoides hombroni. Next base: position 17,721,109 of record WUAM01000431.1, read on the forward strand.
TGTAGTGAGGTGGGAGTTGGTCTGTTATCCCTGGTGACAAGTGATAGAAGAAATGGCTTGAAGTTGAACCAGGGGAGGTTCAGGCTGGACATTAGGAAGAAAATATTTACTGAAAGGGTTGTCAGGCATTGGAATGGCCTGTCCAAGGAGGTGGTGGAGTCACCATCTTTGGAAGTGTTTAAGAGCTGGGTAGATGTTGTGCTTAGGGACATGGTTTAGTGCTTTTGATATGGCTAGGAATAATGTTGCACTTGATGATCTGAAGGTGTCTTCCAGCTGAAACTATTCTATGATTCTATGATAAGGCATGTTAGTCCTACAGATTGTAGTCACAAAGTTTAGGAAAGTAATACTGGGAAGGGTTGTGGTTAGTTTTTTGTTTTGTTGGGGTTTTTTGTTTGGTTTGTACTGCTTATTTTTTCCAGCATCTGAGTTCTTCGAGTAGGAAGAGGATGATCTGAGCTGTACAGAACTTGAAAAAAAACCAAACAACACAATAAAAAAACCTCCATCACAACGCACAATTAACATTGTCATGCTCAATAGGCCAGGCTCACTGGAAGCTGTTCAGATGGACCTTTCTGTGATTTTAAATCATTGACCATAAAGTGTATGGCTCTTGAAGCTCCAGAAAAACATTTCCTACCTATTTTGGAAACAGTAATTCTGTTATAAACTTCATTTAGAAAGAAAAATGCTGGGAAATGATTGTCAGTATTTCCCCCACCCCTCCTATTTTGCTTCTAATTGCACAGCTCTAATGCTCTTAGTCACTCTCTGGAACAGAAGGAGCCCGTACTAACTTACAGACAACTATGGAACAAAATTTCAGTTTATGTATTTTCTTAATTCTGCTTTCTGGCCATCTGTCATTCATTCAGAAAATTAATCTAGTATGATGCTCATCGGGTAGCAGCATTTAAGCATCTCATATTTACATTTCCACGTTTAACCTACTCACACTTGATCCATCTATGAGAATAGACTTAACCAACCTCAGAAGACAATTCAACTTAGTCTAAAATAACTGTAAATTCACTCAGAAATTTACATTTAGACAATTCAATTGAATTAAATTCCTGCCATTGTCCAGTGAGTTTTACCTGCTTGTTTAAATGCATTGCTGAATTAGCCTTTATAACATAGAAAGATGGGAGAAAACTATTTACTACTGTCTTGGGTAATTTTGCTTGACAGAAGGCACCTGATCAAAAAGGAATGGGACCACAAGCCATAGTTATCAATCCCTGGAAGTTGACAGCGGTGCAGATGACACATCCTGTGATTTACAGCAGCTGTCATTTAAGACTAATAGCAGAATTAATTAACCTTTCATAGCACAGAATGTGACAGTTCTATGAGAACAACAGCTTATGTTGCCATCACCATAGCAAATTCAAACCTCTTGCTTCAAATACCTTGCAGCAGTTTAGTTAATTAACCATCACCTTTTGTTAATAGATTTTTAATAAATCACGTCTCCTAAAAAGAGGTGTACTATCATGTAAAAAACACTAATGTATTTAATCATAGCTATATGTTTGTAAGAATTGTTTAGCTACTATGAACACATTCCTCAAATGAACACGATGCTGCAGTGCATGCCTGCTGTCCTCTTGTAGTACACCCATAAGTCTGCATTTGATATACAAGTAACAGATAAAATAACATACAAATTCAGCTTAAATATTTTGTATCCTGATTGGTATTTAGTCTATCATATGGTTTTAGAAAGCAATTTCATCTTTCTCCAGTCCTTGTTTCCTAGGCTAAATTAAAAAGTAATGTTTTTAGGTGCTTTCTGTATGGTTCTTTGCCACTGTGATAATACTTGCACTTGTTTCACCTGGAATTCATCTTTACTGAGGCAAATATTAATATTCAAGTTATAAATTATTTCCCAGTGTCTTAGAAAGCCATATTAGTACTTTCCTAGTAACATATGCAATGTCTCTTTCACTATATTGACTTTTTTGAGCTTTGCATTGCAGCATTTGTTTATCATTATCTTACGTACCAGAACACCCACAATCAGTTCCATTCACACATCACCTATGATGATGTTTTCTAAACTTATGTAAGAATTTAAAAGGCTGTGACTGGTCTCAGTATTTTGAGCTATTCCTACCAATGTAATCCTCAGGGTCATCCAATCCCATGGCACCCTGAACAACTTTATTTCTGTCTTATCAGTCAAAGAACATCCATGTCCAGCTTGCCCACTGTGAACTCTCTCATATTTAACACTTCATTGTTAACACTTCCCCTCATAAGTGTATCTCTATTTCCATTTGAAGAATCAACTCCACAAACTAATGTACATTTGTTCTATTTTTACATACTTATCAGCGGAAAGATGTAATGAACATACATGGAAAGAGGGAGAAAAGCCAAGCAATGGAAGGAATAGGAATCTCTTCTGAGTCTTCAAAATTCTGCTACGATTTGTAGTGGTGACTTATTTTAGTACAATGTTTCACAAGGCTGGTGTTAAGGATTTTTCACAGCATGCTGTAGGAGAAATGAAACTTAGTGTGGAAGCACATTGTTTTTATCATAAGATTTAAATAGTGAAGCAGGATTATTTGTTGTAAAGCGTATCTGGGGATACAGAATAGTACATAGAAAATTTCCAGGTGCTGGAAAAGAGTCCTGGAATTTTCAAACACATTCTAATTTACTGGAAGCATTTCTCCCTTTTCTAGCTCGGAGTGTCACAACTTACCTGATCTCATTTAAGGTTGAATGCACAGCTAAGTGAAAAAGAAGGTACTAATGCCATAAACATCCTAACAGCTGTTGCAAATAAATATTAAAGGACAGAGAGAGAATAAAGCAAAATAAGCTGAGCATATTTTCCAGTATAGGATGTGATTAACTAAAGATTGTCTCAAACTAACCTTAGGTTTGTGCTACAAATGTCCCTTCTGGGCTTTATTCATAGTCAAGCATTGGAGTCAGTGCAAGAATCAGTATTGACAAAAAAACAGATTTATGCAACACTTTTCAGGTATGTCATTTCTTTATCAGTGATTTTGGTAGTTTATCCACAAAGCAGAGGAGTCGTTGTAATATTTTCTTTTATCTGTTTCCAGACATTCAAATTCCACCGTTTAGCCAAGCTAGACCCACTGAGCACTCAACATTTCCCAGAGAAAGGTCATTATAAAAGTTTATTGAATAATAACAGGGGGCTTTCCTTCTTTGATCCCAACTATTACATGTTCGAACCTACAGGAGGTGGTTTGTGATGGTTAAATATGGTGAAATAAACAACTCCTAACAGGTCCTCTCCCACCTTACAAACTATGGGTGAAGCACTGACTCAGCTGAAGCCCAATTGCAGATTGTCATTGACTGTAACTAAGTTAGATTCCAGCTTAAGTTTCTGAGAAAGGTTGGAGGCCCAGGCTGTAGCTGTGATTATTTGTTATTTAGTTTTTATTCATGATACAAATAAATATTTTAAGTAGGAAAAAAAATAGAATGTGTGATTGCTAATGGACATCTGTGAAACAGCAGCTGGCACTTTTAGTGGGGATTATTAAAATTTGGTTATACATTTGTGACACAAGTAAGTAACCTCTAAATGCCACTTGGTAACTTTCTACTCTTTAAGTAAGAAGTTTGTCCAGACGTATCATAACTGTTTATTTTCTGCAGAATTGCTTTGTTCCTTACATCGTCTTGGTACCAGCTTCTAGAATTTCCTGGTAATATGTTAAAGCCTGCTGGCACCAGAAACTAAGTAATAAAGATTCCCAGGGGCTTAACAGTTTGATTTCTTTTTTATAAGAGAAGAAGAAGGTGGAATAATATTTTACAGTAGCAGGACAATAAATATAGAAGCACAACCCCATGCTATTATAGAGAGCATTTTGCTGAGGACATGGGATTTACTTACACCACCATAGTCTTTTACAAGGTGTAGTCCTGCCCTACTCTGCCTGGTTTCAGCAAAGCCTTGTAGGAGGACAGGGAGGGCAAAGTCAAAGTGGCTTTGCCTACATTTCATTCTGTGCCTCTGTTCCATCTCTGGACTGATTTAGAGAGAAATCCATACATTGCAGGAATAATGGGCCTGTATTTCTGCCCACATAAGAAGGAAAATCACCTTTTGAAGGTCACAGTGAGCACTTCCCTTTAAATTGTATGAATGATATTGCTCCATAAATGTAAGAGGGTGAAATGAAATGCTAACTTCACTGAATTTTTAATTCATTGCCTTTCAGAATCTTAATTCTTAACATTCTATGGAATGTTCTCCATTTTTTTCATTTCCTTTATTTCTTTTTTTTTTTTTTTCTCTTTTTATTGAGATAACTTCAGAATCTTGTAGTAAAGGTTTCTGAAAAGGTGCATTGTAGTGACCATTACATGACTTGCCATGGCTCCTAGAGAAATTTGTATTCTTTGGAAAAAAAGTTTCTCTGAAGCAAAACCATTCTGAAACATATAATCTAGTTACACAAGTGTACTGCATGTATGTACCATTTGCTCATCCAAACAATACTATAAGCTGTCTTGAAAATGCAAGAAAAGACAAAAACCACATCCCAAACCAAAAAAAAACCCCAAACAAACAACAAAAAAATCAAAAAACAAACAAACAAAAAAACCAGAAAACTACTTCTTTCCAAGTTAGAAACATGCATCTAGTTTCCTTTTACATTAATGAGGGTTGCTTTTTCTGCTTTTCCAGGTAAAACACAGGTTATGGGTGAAATCAAGATTGCATTAAAGAAGGAAATGAAGACAGATGGAGAACAGCTGATAGTAGAAATCCTTCAGTGCAGAAATATCACATACAAATTTAAATCTCCAGATCATCTACCAGGTATAACGAAGAAAACAGCTTCATGATATTTTGAAAACATTAAGTAGGATGTATATGAAGTCATTCAACATAACAACTAAAATGGGAAAAAAAATTGCTTCTTAATCAGAATGACATACTCCATAGGATTCTTTTTGAAGTGCCTTTTTCTTTCCTATAAGCAACTTCAGTGAAAGTAAAAGCATTTTGTAGAAGCAAATTAACTCTCAGAAGTTAATCCTCTTTTTAATTTACTTTTGATTGTTCAAAATTAATCCTTTTTAAACTTTTACAAAAAACGTAACTCGGTTATTAGAGAACAATGATATCTAGTGAAGAACTGTACTTTGGTGAAAAAGCTTTTTAAAAATTGAAAACTCATGTTAATGATAATATTTTCATACATACATAAAGACATCAAGGTATTCGCTCCTTTAATGACAGCATTGTAAACATGAAGTAATACCCTTGGATTTAGTAGGGTGGTTCCTTTGCCACACCATGTGAATAAGAACAGAATATGGCTCTGTAAAGTACCATGCTCTGTTTCTTCCCAACAGTTCCCCTCTGTTGAAATCATTAGCGATAATGATTATTTAAAAGCTTCTGTGTTTTACTTATTGAGTTGTTCTTCCCCAGACCTGTATGTGAAGCTGTATGTTGTCAATATCTCTACTCAAAAGAGAGTAATTAAGAAGAAAACCAGGGTATGCAGGCATGACCGAGAGCCTTCCTTCAATGAAACATTTAGATTTAGCTTGAGTCCTGCTGGGCATTCGCTTCAGGTAATTCTGCATTTTATTAAAACCTAATTTTGGATGTTGTCCATGCTGTGCTATGGACATTTGGGATCAATCCCTGTTGTTTGCGGAAATGAGAAAATTAAAAAGGGAATAACACAATTACATATAATGGAAATATTGGGCCGGAGGAGGCTTTAAAGGATTGTTTAAACTATTACCCCATATTGTGGAAAGGTATTTATAGACCAGGCCTAAAGTTTTAGTCTTGTTCTGTTCCTAAAACTCCCTAGTGAATGAAGTTATGCATGCCTTCCAAAAAATACTTTTCTATGTATTTAGAAAGCATAGAGTAATACCTAAGTATGCCATATTTTTAAATGGCATATCACTTATCCTTAAGTATCCACAAAAACACACAGAGGAAAACTGATCTGCTTTCTTTTTATTAAAAAAAAATTGCACAATGAAAAGTTGTTATATTTCTCGTCTGTTTTTCCAGGCTAAGTAAACCGGTAAATGTCCTGTTGCCTAAATGCCTAATCATCTTATCATTCTCTCCAATTCTTCAACTTCTTTAAATTCTTCAATTTTTTAAAAAGTTGTGCTGCCTAGAATTAGATACAATAGTCATAATCTCAGACATTGCAGAATTACTGATTATGCCAAGTCAAAAATTTTCTGTGTATATTTCTAAAGGAGATGATGGTGTTTACAGTCTTTGACACATCAAATGATCTGTGAAACTGATTGAGAAACAGTTCCTCTCCTGTATTATAGTTGCTTAGACAGATTTGATCATTGGGTCAGATTTGCTTTTTGAGACAGGGAGGATTCACTTTACTTTCCTTTACTTTCACATGAATAGATAGCTAATATAAGCCAGATATTCAGGCTTCCACTAGTCAGTGGAGATCGATGGACACTTCCAGGGGTATTTGCATGCTAATTTTAAATTGAATTATTGGGCATACCTGCATCCACTTATTGTACCTTTAAATCTAGAAACCTGACATAAACAAGCCAGCTACATTTTGATGATTAAGTTAGACTGGATTATCTAAGTGCCTATGTCAGGCTTATTGGTCATATCATTAAAATTAAAGCCAAAATGGATGTTTCTTACAAAACAAGACCAACAAAAATAGAAACTGTTTTCACCTGGTTAAGGTGTCCTAACATCCTTATTGGTTCAACGGACTCAGCAAAAACTATTTAAGATGTTAATTTAGCCATTAAGTTGTTAAGATGGGAGATAGTAAGGGAGGCAGCCATAGGAACAGTCACCCTGAGACTTGTAAATATTTCCTCTGTGATATATACCGGTGTTGCACAGCAGACAAAGGCTGTAAAAGTAGCAAGGAACAAGTTTAAAACAAACAAAAGCTGTTTTTTCTTCTTCACATAACTTGGAGTTTGAGCTGTAAAATATATTGCCCTAATATATTGTGGAGGCTAAAAATTTTCATGGAAGAAGTAACTAGAGAAAATTATTGGACAAATTCATCGACAAAATCCCTCATAGTATGATAAATACAAACATAACACCTGTGAGTCAGGAAGTCAGTGGTCTACAGATCATAGTAGGTATTTTGGGAAAGTGTCACTACATAATTATCCTGTTCCTATATTTTGCCTTATACACTTTTGGAAGCAGAATATTTGGCTGGAGAGATCTTTGATCTGTCTAAGGACATCTGTACATCAGTAGTAAAGAAATGGGCATTGTCAAAAGAGATTCTGGGGAGAAGGAAATAGAACAAAACCAGAACGTACAGATCAAAAAAATGAATTGTGTTATTAAGGGAGGAAATAAGATCAGAGAGAGGGAGTAAGATGAGATCAAATGTGAGAATCATAGAAGATATGTTGTAAAGAGAGATGATAAGCAACTGGAGGCAGAAATTAGGACAAGGGTCTGCACTCTAAAAACCAACAGCAAGAGCTGCAAGTATTAGCAATAAAAATGCAACCATGAGCTATTCAGAACAAAGGGGGAAAAGCAACAACTAAATGAAGAGCGAAGAAAACCTAGAATTGTTTGGTCAAGAGTATTGGGTGTAAGGAAAAAAAACCAAACCCTGAGGATTACAAACTGAGAGTAGTTGATTCAGGATAACAGGTCTGGAATTTAACGTCTGGAACAGGGAAGAAATAAGGCTGAGAGAGGACAAGCTAGAGAAGACAGATACTAGGGATCCAGCTGGGAAAAGCAGAGAGAAGGATAAAGGACAGAAGTGATGAAAAATTTATCAAAATTTTTTTCTTTCCCTAAACTATTGATACGTCAGAATGAAAACAGTCTGCAGGAAACATTTTGACAGGTTTCAGACAGGCATTTGCCTCAGCCTCTGGCAGCTTGCTTGCTCGATTCCCTGATTTCCCTGTTCCCAGGCAACCCACCTGGGACCCTTCTGGAAAGCACTAAGCTCCTGGCTCCTTTGCTCCACCTAGCTGACTCCTAGCTGGCTGGCTTGCTGCAATTAGAAACACATAATATCCTATGTGAGAGTAATCAGAAAAACCCAGAAGAATGTTTTTCATAGATGTTCTAGTTTGGTTTGCCAGCTTCTGGGCTGTCCATTTCTTCAGGAAACACTGAACCAAGTGACCTAGAAAGCCTCTAGCACTGGAGGGAGGCTGCCTATTTTCCCCAAGGATGGGCTTTCTAATGAGTGAAGGAAAGAGTAGTTCAACAATAGCTCAGGGCCTAAGAGTCACTTGGTCTTCCATCCTCAAATCTGTTAACTAATGGGCATACAGGTGCCTGGGTACATGTCTCACTTGTCAACTGCTATCAAAATAGGCCAGGGAACTAGGAAGTTTGTCCAGGAAAATGATTGCAAATTTCTTCCTTTTCTTTCCTTTTTTTTTTTTTTTTTTTTTAAATTTCCATTGTACTGTTAAGTTTGTATATTTTATTGTGTTTCCCAAATGAGAATGGAAAATTGTCAAAAATATTGAAGCTCTTGATTACTGGAAACTCTGATTCTTCTACAGTTCTGCTACATGTCTACTGCCATATGTTCTCTTCCAGCATCTCAGTTGAGTACAAATTCCTTGAGTTCTGACATTCTTTTAGTCTAAATTTTTGAAACTAAACAACAAAGTGTCCTATTTTCTCTCTTGCTGGTTCACACATAAGGTGACAGCCTCCTACTGTTATTAGTTACCTTCCTTTCTCATTGCTAGAGGTCTGCACAGTGACTGTGAATATTACAAATCTGCTTCTAATGCTATCATGGAAATGCAGTTTTTCATTACTTCTTTTTTCTTTTAAAAAACATAGCAAGTTGATGGAAAATAAGAAGCATTGAGCTTGTTAATTCAGTTACTCAATAATTGAGAAATGCTAAAATTTATCTAAATGTGTAAATATAACTCACCCCCTAAAGTACATGTATTCTGAAATGTGTTTCTCCCAGAAACATGTAGAATGAACCTATAGATCCACAGAATGAATTAAGCCCTTCAGAGAAGTCTATTACTTGCATGATATGAACCTGCTTGGCTGAAAAACATGTGCCTGTATGATATGTCAGGGAGAGTCTTGAACACCCAGCATGTAAGTGCCAGGGCTATTCTTTGCCCTTCCTACTCTCCATGGCTGGGTAAGCAAGAGCTGCAAGACCAGATACAAACTGTGGCTCTCAACAGAGAGATAGAAGGAGTGAGATTTCAAACCAACTTTACATTTTAGGTTAGGCTATCACTTGCTGAGGTCAGAAACCATAACTCCAGATTTTCTCACACACAAGTCTGCTCTGAGATACAGTCTATATGCAGGGTACTCTCTGACTCCTATGCATTTGAAACTTGTGTTTGTCTTTGGTAACCAGCAGGTGAAAAAATTGCTCACTGAAGTTCAGGACTGTCATTTTCTAGTTGCTACATCCCATGATAATAAAATAGAAGAGGAGGAGGAAGGGTCAGTTTTCACAGGGCTTGCTTTCTGTTGGGAAGGTAACTGTATAATAAAGGGTTATGGTCACTGTTTCTTTTCTGTCAGTATCAAATCAGAGCTCAACATTTCTGAAACTTTAATGCTTGCTATGTCGATATGTACATTGATAATTATTTTTCATTATTATTATTTTCCCAGATTCTGCTTGTATCCAATGGAGGGAAGTTTATGAAAAAGACACTGATTGGAGAAGCGTATATCTGGCTTGACAAAGTGGATCTAAGGAAAAGAATAGTAAACTGGCACAAACTGTTGGTCAGCTCCACACAAACACACTGAGCAGAACTGTCTGCTTAGGGCACAAAATCTGCAGAGTCTGCTATAAACAGCATCACTCCAAGACTATAGTTTGATATCATTGTGTTTAGCTAGTCTTTCAGAATACAAAATAGAAAACAGCAGTCTCTGGGCTACATAGCACACTTAAATGAGGGCTAGTACACTTGTTTTGCTGCAAAAGACAGCAAAGTAAAAGAAAACCTGGGCCCAGAAGTTAAAGTGAGGCTGTTTGAGATGAAGACTGATACAAGGGCTCCGTGTTGTTGGACTCTTTGTGAAGAGAGTAACTGTGAAGGAAATAATGAAGGCTGGAAGGCAGGTGTTAATGCAGAGTTCGGCTGCAGCTGGAGGTAGTGTGATGGAAAGAGCAGTCTGGTTTTCTGTGCAACAAGGAGATCATTTTATGCAAAAGCACCTAGGGCGACTGACTTTCCAAATCTCACTTATCAGAAGTGCAAAATTTGTTCCTCTGCACCTTAGGATCTCTGATAATTTGCTGTAGTGAGATTATGCCACTTGACACAAACTGCAAGGTGTTTGCCAGAGTGGAAATGTTATTTTACATTACTTTTTTTCCTTCTTTCTTTTTCCTTCAAAACCTATGCTGTGGAGAATCAGATCTGTTTCATCTGTTTCTGTGTGTTAATAATGAATATATACCACTGTCCTAGAATGTAATGGATAAAACTATATTAATGGTCTATAATTTAGGATGTGGTTTTAAAAAGAAAGGACAGGATGTAAACCGCACTATATCAGGAAGATATGTTGTTTCAACATCAGTAACACTGTACTTCACCCTACCCTTTGAATCAGCAGTCTCTAAGAAGTTTGGAGTTGAAGGGACTTAAACACTAGGAATAACACAATTATTTCAACTAGTCCTTCCATTTTTCAGCAACCAGTCTGATTATAAAACTATACAGAAACAATGAATTCTGGGCTAATTTGTGGGTATTTTGGAGCAGTAGACCCACTTGGTTCAGGGCTCTCTATCAACACCAGTGACACACTTGAAATCTAAGGAGCAGGGATAGCAGGGCAGTTACTGAAAAATTAAGAAAATTAAGAATATCGTCTTGCTATCTCAGGTTGATGTCTGAGTATAATTCACTCAACAGCGTGGCTTCTCAGTTAGGAAAGAAGTAAATAGGAAGGTAAAACTTGCAACATGTAAGACACTTCCACGTTTAAAGCCCCACTCTCAGGGGCTTGAAGCCAAGCAGTTAGCTCACTTGGGAAGAAAACACTGCTGGGATGGTTTAGTCTGGTTTTTGTATTCTCCCTTGTAGCATTTCTTGAAGAATGGAAAGCTTTTTCTCCCATTCCCAAAAGTATAGCAGTTTCTTTAAAAAAAAACCAAGAATCAATATGGTATGAACTCCCATGTTACTCAGAAGTAGTTTAGGCTTTCACAGCTTCATTCAAAAGTAGTTTATCTAGAAATATTTTCTCATGACCTTTGCATATTTAAAAGGAGATTACCAAATTTCTGCACTTCAGACATTTATTTTTCTTGCCCAATAAGGACTTTTCACAAATTACTTAATGTACATCCTCTTATATTTTCTGAATATATGTACTACACTTCCACAGGTGGTACACCAACTGAAAATTTCTTCCAGAAAATAATATATGATTAAAAAGAAAAGGAAAAATAAGGCTTAGTTAATTCAGAAGTTGGACTGACCGTGACAAAGCTACACCGTTTAATCTGGTGACACTCCCACATACAGTTTTTGATTTATCTTTGTCAACTTAAAATAACAAGGTGGAAAAGGAATATGATAAGAAACACACAGAAAATATTAATGCTACACACACCAAGAAAACTCCTGTTATCGATAATGTGCTGGTAGCCTTCTTAACTTGCAAGCAGAGCAATCTTGCCAAAATCTTATCTTAAAAACACAACATCACTGACAGTGGAAGTAGGATGTGTGCTTTAATGTTGAATTTTATGCTTTCACCAGTATATGTATACCCTACCTCTCATATATTTTAAAAATATCCTATATTTAAAAAGTCCTCTGGAGTTATTGTAAACATCCTATATGTTTTGATGTTGTGTATGTTTTTTATAAAAAGTAAATATTTCAAAGAAAAAAATCCCCAATCAAACCAAAAAATTCTATGTGGATATATTTGACATACGTGTTGCTCTTTTGGTGGGTTATTTTGCAATCCTGATGGCTATAATATGTTCTTTCTTTTGAAAAAAGAAAAAGAAAAAAAAAGAAAAAGAAACGAGAAAAAAAAGGTCCAGTTTCAATTAACTGTGTGAACTACAAGCCATGAGGTGTGCAATTTTGTGCAAACTGCTGGTAATTTTGTTCTTGCTAAGATTTTTTATAAAGACAGCAAGTCATGCTGGTAGTTGCTATGGAGATTTCCAGCAGGAATGAGCACTACCTGGCTGCCTTACTGGGAAGCCTTCAATCATCACTCTTAATTGAGAAAGCGGACAGGTGTGCTTCGCTATCACACATATACAAATGTGGCCAATATTTTTATAAAATAGTGTTGTTGGGTGGTATAGCTGCAGCTGTATGGAACATCTACCTTTGCAGGGTAATCAGCTGTTACCAACTGGTTTAGTTCAAGCATCTTTGATTCTCTGAACAACACACAAAATGTTTCTGCATGTTGGAATGGCAGGCTTGGGCTCCTATCATGAAACGCGGAGTAGATTTTGTCAGGAATGTGGCACTGCCAGATGCAGCAAGGCCAGGGCTTCTTTGATGTCATCCAGGATGGGTTACTGACAAACCTGGGCCGACACACTCCCTCTTTTCCAAGGCAGCATCATTCAGAGGTCAGAGGATGCTTCCAAAGTGTGCCAAGTTCCTTTTTTGACCAAATTTCTAGGTTGTACTGGAATCACTCTATGCAACACAGATTCATGTTTGAATGCATTTTTTTTCTTCTTTTTTCTTATTTTATGAATGAAGTCAAGAAAAACCTCTCTTGTGACAAAGTTTTTTAAAAAACAGTCAAATAAGGACTATTAGTATTTTTTTACTTTTTTTGTATATATCTCAGTATATTTTTTTTCACTTTTTTCTCATTAATTTTGTTTCTTTTATCTGGTCAAAAGTGTTTAGATGTGGCAACAGCTTTTATAATTTCTGAGTGATTGATTATTAATGAGTTCACACATTTATATGATTGCTTTAAAGACACATATTACAGGGAGGCAATAGCAGAGGCTTTTTAACTTTTTTTATTCATAAATCTGCTGAGTCAACAGAGATTGAAGTTGCTTCTGTGTTTAAGGCCTTGTATAGTGGAAACAAGCTGAAAAATGAGCAAAAGCACAGTGTGTGTGTTTACAAATGACAGGGATTTCTAACTTTATCATTATTATTACGTGTATAATGAGCCTCAAACAGCCACTTTTTTTTTTTTTCATGTTAAAACTAGACATGAGAGTTTCTATGATGAATGTTGACCTAGCTCTTTTCCATTACACTTTAAAGGGATAGTATCCAGGAGCAATGAGTGCTGCTTCTTTATTATTAGTCGTGTTTTTACATTACATGGATCCTGTGTGAAAGAAATAAAAAGCCAGTCCAAACCAGTTAAAGTCAATAGCAACTAATTTATTAACTTAAACTGGCTTTAAAACAACACCTAGGAAATATTTGAGTTGTTTTTCGGGATGCTGGGTGTTTGCATGGTTAGGCTGTGGGATATGGTAGCTGGTAACCAGCTGATATTGATTCTTACTTTGAGGATGATGATGAAGAAAAAGAAGACATCTATTATATTGTAAACCAGTGTGTGCCCAATAGAGATTATTTAATTAGATTTAGTTTCATGGAGATATCATAAAGATGTTAATAGTATTTTTAAAAATTATGATTTGAATCACAACTGACACTATTTTTAACTACTTTATTTTCATTGCTACAATATTGAATGTCCCAGATTTCATTATTTGAGTATATATCTAGATATGTACATACCTATGTGAATAACAGAAAAAATTTGCATTTGTGTGAGTGTAACTTACAAAGGTAATGAAACAGAGAGGAAATTTAGTGTAAGTATCCACCTACATTCTATTTAAACCCTAGTCCTACATGCCTTGTGAATTTTTGGTACACCTGGCATGTAGGTTCCATTGCTAATTATGAATACATATTACCTTTAGAAGGAAAAGAGAAGGAATAAATGAAACCGGATACTCTCTCTTTAAATCATAAGAAACATTTTAATGTTTTCTATACATTCTGTTTTATTATTTTGAAAAGATTGATAAGCAAATATATTGATGAGCTCAAAAATTATAATATATATAGATATCCATAACTCAAAATAGATCACTTGAGTTTTCTTAATTTGTTACCCTGTAAATAAGTATACATTTTTGTAAAACAAAATGAGTTTAAATTCTTAACTCCATCTGACATCCAAGCATGTGAATGTGTCCTTATTTGATTGTATCCTATAGATGTTCAGTGACGTGCTCAGGTGCTCAACAATGGCTGACTAACGTGTGTGCTGTCATGCTACGGACAACGTGTACAGCATACCCAATGTTTCAAAAAATCCAAACACACCAAAAAAACCACAAAAAAAAATTAAAAAAAAAAAATAAAAAAAAAGCTTGCACACAGGCCAGTTGAGCTTGTGTAAATCATGGGGTGCATATACTTTCCCGTATAATAGTATTAGAAGACAGGGGCGCACACATCAAGAGATCTAGCACTGGATTCAGTACCAAAATACCATCTCTGTCAGAGAAGAAGTCAATGATTGATCAGCCGTTTTCAAAGCAATCAGAAATACTACGTGAATGGGGAACCTCTGACATCCCTTAAACAGCTGTCTGCTTCCACTCAAAGTCAAATCTCAAATGGATAGGGCTGCATTCTTTGGATTCTCCTGGAGAGACAAGGGACTTACTGCTGCCCACTGCCTCACTCTCCAAGTACCAACACTTGTACCACAAACCCAGCCACAAGACCAGCAAGAATTACAACTATATCTGCACCTGCATGTATCCAATCTTTATGCCCTAAAGATAACACCGTGTTATAAAAATGCAACTTAAAGCTCACAAGGCAATCCTTTCAGTTTTATATTCCCTCACCACTACCATCACATTTCCCTAATAGAGTCTGAGACAGAGAAGTTAAAGTTGCACCAGAGAAACTCAAAAAGCCCTGAAAACCTGTAGGGGGGTAATTTGTGTGAACCACCTCCAGACGCAGAGCAGCCAGGCACCTGAAAGCCCAGGGGAAATCCAGCCCTACACAGCCACGCTGCTCGCCAGTGAGGAATGCAAGTTACTTCTCACAAACTGCTGTTGGTGAAGATGAGGTCCACAAAATTACACCACCTCTGAATTTTTTCCCAGGACTCTTTTTGTCTGCATTGTGTCAGATGTTTAAGAGTACAGTGACCTCTGCTCTGCAGAATACATCTTTAATGACCTTCACACTGCTGATCCTCAGAGAGGAATGTGAATAAAAAAAGAAAAACCACTGCATGGTCAGGGCAGACTATATTTGGGGAAAAAAATCTAAATAAAATTATAAAATTCCTTATTTCAGGTGAACACAGATCTCAGCCCTGCTAACAGATCTCTGCTGCATAGTCCTGGTACAGGAGGATGACAGGTTAACCTGGACAGTTAGGCTCACCCCTACTCTTTAAGAAGCACAAGGTGAGTATGAAGTTCTACCTACACATCCAGAGACCACCAGAACAGACAGACATTCACCTTTATCACCCAAATAAATGCAGCATCTGCTAACAGCAAGGCATTTCTAAAACCTCCTAAATTTCTAAGTCCTACTCCATTCCTAAATCCAGGTCCTGTAGTGAGAGGTACGTGAAGGGCTTTGCTCATGGTTTTTTCCCTAATCAAGACAGCAGACCTTTCCACCTTCATACCCTGTGGCTGCCCCCATCAGCTCACACCTCCAGTGAATAGTCCTCTCTGGGAACTGTTACATCATTCTACTTGTTACAGTCTGCATGCTTACGTTGAGCTATAAGAAATCCACAAAGGCTTCCAGGTTGTTCTCTCTGAGCTCACCACCCTTACACACTTCCATTCACACAGACCACACTTCCCTCCAAACAGACCACACTTCCATTCTGGCCAACACAGGTAAAGAGAAGAGACTTTGCACTCTCCAGCGCAGCTCCTGAGGGAGAGGCTTCTCCACCCTTCTGGTTCACAGGTGCTTCTTCATGAACCTCCCCATCTTGAGAGTATCTTGAGTTGCATGCAGGAAATATGGTCTCAGGAGACAGAAGTGGGAACAAATAAGGTGTTAAGGAATTTGCCTCGATCATCTGAGAGGGCTTGGGCTTAAAGGTAAAAACACTTCTGGCTGTACATTCAGTTTTGATTCTGCTTGAGGCGACCTGGCTCTATGGTGTGATAACTGTCAAGGGAATTACTCGAAATCACTTACTGTCTGCAGAAACATAGTAAGAGACTACAGAGTATTACCACCACCAAGCCATTACAAACGGGGTTTTAATGTGGTATCATATAAATACATATGAAAAAGCCTCTGTGTTTTTCAGTTATGTTTCCAATACCACCCGTAATTTCTTCTAACTCTGATGCTTCACAGGGTTCCAAGAAACAGCCAGTCAAATTAATCTCCTAGATTAACAATCTAATTACACAGGCTTGTTTCAACCTGCAGACTAAAGAGGTAGTGTTTTATTTTGTCTGTGCCCCCCACTGCACCCCACCATTTGAATGGCACAAGTTTCTTAGAAAAGCTTCAGGTGAAAAGTCTCTTAGAGGGGCAGCATTACCAGCTACTGAAAGGCGTTTGGTAGAGCAACCTAAGAACACAAGGAGATGCACGTACAAACTCATCTTAGCTTTATTGTGCGGAATCAGCCATTTCAAAAGCCAGGGACCCTCCACTTCCTAATTAGCGCTCCCCTTAAGTATCTGAAGCACAAATTTTGCAGCAAAACAAATGAGCGTAGCAAGGATTGGTTTGTTAAAATAAATCAGGAGCTGCAGGAGCCCTGCACCCTCAAAGTTCCCAAGTTCTCAAGGCACTTTTGTTCACTGCATTGCATGTTTGTACTGTCTCTCCAGTATCTGCACACCTCTTAGCCACTAAGGGACAGGTGGTTCTCTATTGCACATTGAATATATTAATATGCAGATTTGGTAGCAACTCTCAAAACTAAATGTTTATATTAAAATAGGTGACAGCACCCTTTTTCTCAGGCTGAAAATTAACTTTTGAGTAATTTTCTAGGTGTATTCTGCAAATGAAAAGTATAAAAATGTTGTAGATTATTTTTAAGAAGTGTTTTAATTTTAACAGAAGAAGTTAGTCAGTTGCAGTACTATTTTGATTAGGTCTCAACCAGCATCAAGTCTGAAATCTACTTTTGAGATTCTACTATTGTAGGAGGGCTTGCAGGTTAACCCAATAAAACATCCTCTGCAACTTTGAGGTCTTTTCTGTTTTATTCATAGACAGCACATTTACCCTATGCATATATTAAACTCTCCCTCTCCCCTTTTAAAAAAAGAAACATTTTATCTCTATTGTTATGCTATATAAGACATGCCTACAGCAAATTCAGCAATTCAGATAATGGGCAAGATGCCCTGCTATCCTAGTAAGTTTGGAGAAGACAGGCTTACAAACATTGTCAGTCTTCGGCCAACTTACCTCCTTCCTCCTACAGGAACCACAAGAGTAGTTCCTTTTTGTGACTGAACCAACACACATCTCAAAAAAAATGAACTGCAGAATCAGCTCGTGAATTGGCAGAGATCCCAGACATCAGAGATACCAGACCTGGAAAAGCTCCATGACTGCAACCTGGCCATATTCACCACCCTCTGCACAGGCTCTGACCTGCTGGGAAATCACTACTGTCCCTCAAAACAGAAGGATGTTTCTAGTCTGACATCTGACAGCCTTCCTCTGCTAGGAAAGGAGAACTGCACTGCATAAACACCCATCACACACAGACTGCATGAGCACTGCACAGATGATTGTCCTCCAGCACGGGCCACAGCTAGTCAGAGCGGGCAGGTGAGCTGGAGAGGGTTCTCACCATGTGGTATCTTTACTTGCAACACAGTACAGCTCCACACGGTGAGAACTCATCCCGGGCAGACGCAGGGACAAGCACTATCCCTGAACTGAAGCTGATGAATGTATTTCCCAGCACATCTCCTTTCAGCACCTGCTCCTGAAAGACAAGCATGCCCTTGGATGCAGCACCTCTGCCCCAACGCCCCCCACACTGAGCCCACATCTCACCCCACTATGGCCCGATCGAGCCCAGCTGGCTAACCGCAGCCATCTCCCACATCAGAGTCACAACTAATGCATCTGCAAGTGCAGGCTAAAGGGCTGGCTTTTCTCAAGGTAGGGAGCTTACTGGAATGAGACACAGCAGGCCTGAGAACCTCCCGGATCTCATTTGGGGTTTTCACTCCTGCACTTCTCATTCAGGACTGCTTTCCATGACCTTTGGAGCTGCAGCAGGCGTAACGCTGTAGCACAAGCCAATACACGCACGGCCAGGGCAGGGCAAAATGCTTTCCGAATCGCTCCGAGGGAATCAGCAAGACTTACACTGCAGCCGTGCGACAGCTCTTTCCAAGCTGCTACGAGCAGCTATGCAACACAGCTTATTCTCTGAGGAAGGCCAGCCCTATTATATATGATATAACTCAAGGTGTTGGTCCGGGCTTTTCAGAAGTGTGACAAAGGCCACGTTTTTTAATTGCGCTGCTCTCTTTGCCCTGTTTAGTCAGACCTCTATACCCGTTGTTGCTGTTGGTAAACAGGGCTGGGAGCTGGGCTGCAGCTACAGTGCTCTGACCATGTTGGTGTGGGGCTGGGTTGGCTCAGTTCTTTTTCTCGAGTACTCTGGCAAGATCTGTAACTCTGGGCCATACGGCTTTGTGTGTTTCTCAAAAATACGGTGTTGCACTGGCAGGGCAAGCTGGTTTATCATCTCCTTTGGCTTCAGAAGCATTTAAACTGCTGTTAAGCACTATTACCTACATTTGTATGCCTTGGGTAGGCTAAGCCATGGCAAAGAAAAAAAGGAAAAAAAGAATTAACACCGCAATCCCTAAGCTCCCAGGAGCCGGGTAGGGCTGCGAAGGGGGAGCCCTCGGTTGCCCCGCGGCTTCCCAGCTGCGGGTATGCAGTGCCAGGAAGCCGTGGGGCGACCGAAGGCACCGGGGCGCCAGGAGAGGGTCGCTCCTGCGTGAAAAGCCGCTTCCCCCCGCTCCCTCCCCCGTCCCTCGGCTCGTCGCTCCCCGTCCACCTCCCCTTACTTCTCATCCACATGGAGGCTGGGCGAACACTTGATGGCGAGCCAGGTCTTCCAGTGGAGGTGGCGCACCTTGTACACCTGCCCGAAACCCCCCGAGCCGATCTTCTCCCAGCTGCCGAACTCGCTCTCCTCGAAGGTTTTCAGCAGTCCCATAGCCCAGGGAGAGCCGCTCTCCCGCGCCATACTGCCGCCGCTGCTGCCACTGCCGCCGCTGCTGCCGCTGCCGCTGCCGCCGCCGCCGCCGCCGCCGCTCCTCGGCAGCCGCCCGGCACCGCCGTGC
>WUAM01000431.1:17745591-17766681 GCA_024336885.1 Actenoides hombroni
GACATCACTCAGAATCTAAACCTAGCCGCCCCCAGCCCCTCTGATATCTGAGGACCAGCTGGAATGCAAGGGGGTTTGTTTTCTGCCAAATTATTTTAACCCTTTCACGCAATATCTCTGCTAGAGTACATTATTTTTTTGCACTTATTATAATGACTTCCTTGATGGCCTCAGCTCTTCTTTGTATGCTACCTAGACTCACTGACAATGTCTACACAGCTAAATAAAGGATGTCTAGGAGCTGATTGAGCTCTCACACTGTCATCATGTGGGACTAACTGTCTTGCATCAACAATGTTCAGTGTAAGACTCCTACAGTAAATATGTCTTGGACAGAGAGAGTTGGTGTGAGCAAAAACTGAGCTGGGGAGTGAGTTAACATATAAATGGTGAGTTGTTGGCGCAGCTCTCTTTCATTTAGACATATAAATCGATTACATTCATAGTACTGCATAGGGTATTATGCTATTTTTGTATTGATATCAATATCCTGCAGTTTGCAACCTACCTAACACTTTTGTAATGGTGCCTAATCTGTGTACTACATATATCTTCATTTTCAGGATCTCTTGTGCTGGGGATGGGTGAATTTCAGGGCAACTTTCACAAACATACTAAAACATGCCAGATTTGTATCAAAACGCAGATGGGCACTGTTATAAAGGAGACATCTGTATTGTTTTTTTCTCTTAGTTTACCTGCTTAATACTTTTTTGTTTGAGTGCATGAATTTAAATCTGGAGCATCTGTTAGGAGAAGAATTTTCTTTAGTCAAATAGAAGTTATTGAACTTGTTACAAGGATAAATGGGTGAAATTAAAGGGCCTCTGATATATATAAGATGAGAATAGCTCTTCTAATGGTCCCTTCTGGGCTTAAACTTTATGAATCTATGTTTCATTTCCTGCTTGCTCAGTGATAGAGATAAGATATCTCTAGGGGAGATACTGAGAGTCCTTCAGAGAACAACGGGTAGGCTATTAATCTGAAAGTGCCTACCTGCCTGGTTCAGGCTAAGGTTAACAAGCTTGTTGTCTCACTTCTATGGCTTGAGATCAAAGGACATTTATCTGTTTAAAAATATTCCTAGAGAGGAGAACTGGAGAGCAGAGAAACCTGGGGGAAGGCAATGTGAGGACACAGCAAGGCAGTAACAGTAGGAGATCCTGTCCAACTCAGTCAAAGCATCATAGGTGCCTAAACTAAAAAAAAAAAAAAATGTAATAAAACCTAGAAAATAAGCTGAGGTGTGGGTAAACCTGAGTGCTGGTTTGTCACAGTTTATTGACACCCAACGTGGGGCAGGATCAGAGTTCTGATTGATTGCTGAATAATTCTGTTCTCACTCAAACCAGGACATAGTTTAACTGTGTTTCCCACTTAGACTTGAAGAAAAAAAAAAGTACTAAATTCTGCTTTAGAAAGTTGTTTTGGATCACTGCTAGCAGCTGCTGCTGGTAGTTTTGAAAGGACAATCACCTCTAGAGACCAAGCCCAACTTGCATCAGCCAGGAACCACTAGCAAAAAGAGAGTTTGAAACACAGTCAGCACAAGAGTGGTTGAACTGCAGGGATTCGTTGAGGACCTATAGAGTCAGTGTGACCCAAGGCTTGTTAGCCTGTAGTTGGGACCCTCAGAGACTGCAAGGTGTCTACAAACACACGTTTTAGCATTGCCTTCGCAAGTCACGGTGAGTGGATGACCAGTGTACTCAGAGCCTTCCTAATCTGTTTCCTGACATCATAACTCACAATACTTCGCAACCCACTTGTTCCTACTGCTTAGCAACACATCTTTTTCTTATTCTAATAGTTGTGTCCATTTGAAATTGCTAAGATACTTGCTACCACAGCTAGGACATAAACCTGGAAATCAGGAGGTAAGGTTCAGTCTATATCTTTGCTGGAAGAGGGCCCAGAGCATGGTATGATATTAGCTGTCAGACCCTGATTCCTCATAAACAGAAAAATAGTTGTAATACTCAAGTTAAATATTCAAGATATATAGATTATTCAAGATGTGTAGGTAAGCAACTTGCTAGTATACATATTGACAATACTTAACTACAATAACAGAGCATTCATCACAGATTATAAACCTTGGCCTGGACTCTGCACTGTTGTAACTGCTGATCAAGTCCACTGTTCTCAGGACACAGGTTAGTTAATTTGCATACTCATGTATGTCTACATTAGCAACCATCAGCTTTTCATTATAGCACAGACATACTTTCACAGAAACTATCTCTTACTCCTCCTTTGATTCAGGTGTGGACCTCATAGTCACCTGGCTGAGGTTTCTGGGCAATATCCTCTTTTCCTGATTTGTCTCTGCTTCTTATGTGTTTGTGCCTCTCCCCAAGGAAGAACTGCACAGGTCCTGTGCTGTCTTCTCTAACATGATCACTGATCCATCTTTCACATAGCTTTGTTGTGCCTCACCGTTTCTCTATCCATTATTTTACCTGGAGACATCCCCTCCCCCTTCTCTGGTTCCCTAGAAGAGGGCAATGAGATGTAGTCTCAAAAGTACAGCCTCAGCAGCCTTCATGTGTTCACAGCAGTTCCCTTCCTCATGGTATACATGAGCCCTGATCCCTTAAAGGAGTTCAAGTTAGGCAATAGCTGCACTTTTTAAGCAATGAAACTTTTTATAGTATTTGCAGGGATGCCTGCCAAGCTGGGTCATACTGAATGTCAGCAGCTCTGTTATGATAGAGAGATTGAGATATTTCAGTTCAAAGGTCACAATATCCTGCCAAAAAAATGAGAGATAAAGTTACATTATATGCGGAGTGTATTTGAACAATCTCTCTGTAAAAGAGAATGGAAGCAGAGAGGACACTAGGTCAGTACTACCAAACTATATGAACTTTGATTTAACCCTTGGTAGCACAGTGCAAGAGGCAGGTACCACCTGGAGGAGGCAATGAGATTCACTTGGGCAGCTCATTTTTTCTGTCTAGCTTTGTGCCACTGTTTCACAGTCCCATCCTTGGGCTTCTAGTTATGTCCCTACATAAGGCTCATGCTAATCAACCGCCTAAATGACAAGACTGAAAAAAACATAGCAGATACTTATTCTGTGCCATACTGTAGATAAAATGCTCCCCTGCTGTTGCCTAGGACATACTGACGGCCTCAAGCGTGGCTGTGGGAAGTTTAGAAATGTCATCACTAGGGGCAATATTAGATCTATCGAATCTTCCCGACCCAAAGAAGAAATATCAAGTTTTGATAATTTTTGCCAGCACGCCAAGCACTTCCACAGATGATTCATTTGTATGAGTAGTGTGAGCCAAAATTAAGTTCAAATTCTGCACTTATACCAATAAAGAGTGTAGGAGGTTGTGGATTTTTTAGGATCCTGCCTAAGTGATGTTTTATGTATTTTGAAAAGGATGAATTTATGAGTGTTTCAAGTAGCTCCTATCTCTTAGCTACAACCTACCCCTAAAACACCACTCTCCCCTGGGATGTTCAGCCCTGCCCCGGCTTCTTCAATTGCAAATATTAACAGCTGCACTCATCCAGTCAGAGCAAAGATATAGAGCCATGTTACTTGTATAATCAATCACTTGTCACTTAAAGACATTGATACTATTTTACACACCCCTCAGTAAACCCATAATTCCCCACCTGTGTATGCTGATAAAATGGGATTTGCTTTGAATAGTTACAGTATGGAAGGAAATTTTCATGAGATTGTAAATAAGTAATTAGGAAATGGGTTACTTTAAACCATTAAACTATTTGCTTCCAATTGTCAGCTGAGTTCTAAATGTGGGTATTTTCCAAGCCACCAAGGGACTAAGCAAACAGTGGTGCTGGTGCAGGATTAGTCACTATGTTGAGATGTGTTTCTGTACATGTCTTATGGATAGATTTCTGTGGGTTGAGATAAACGGCATGTTTCTGACAGACACTTCAGCATGAATATGTGTGAAGCAAGTGAATATATTTGGGTCTTCTTGTGTCTTTACCCAAAGGGCTTGGGACTAATCTCTGAAACTGTTTTTGTCATGGTGTAATGCCATTATCTACATTGGAATAGTTTAATGTGTGAACCTTAATTTACTTATGCCTATTTTGGCCCATAGCCAATGGCTTTCATATAATTGAACACCAGGATGTGTGAGGCTGTCTCTGTGGGTGTAGTTCTGGAGTTCACAATCTCAGCCATATCTTTACCTTTACCTGGGGAACCTGGTCTCTTTGCATTACTTGATGACTCCCAAGATTTAATGCAAGAACTGACTTCCTGTGTCAAAGGAGCATGAGACAAGATTGGCCAGGTTATATTTTTTCACAGGAAAATCTGTCATGGTTGTTTTGTTAGCTTTCCTGTGACTCATTCTTTAAGCACAAAGAATGTTCTTATTTGTGATGGTGAAGGGGGTCCCTGTGCCTCCAAGGTCCCCAGCAACAGCTCCTGACCTTGACTCATGTATCGGAATTTTCTACTGTGTCAATCTTCTAGACAAGATGCTTTCACTACTAAATATGTCCTCTCCTCTCATAATATCATAGAATAATTTTGATGGGAAGAAACCTTTAAGACCATCAAGTCCAACCGTTAACACAGCACTGCCAGGTCACTAAACCATATCCCTAATCACCACATCTATGTGTCTTTTAAATACCTCCAGGGATGGGGAATCCTCCACTTCCCTGGGCATCCTGTTTCAGTGTTTGACAGCTCTTTCAGTGAAGAATTTTTCCTAATATCCAACCTAATCCTGATGCAACTTAAGGCCATTTCCCCTTCTCCTGTCACTTCTTACTTGGGAGAACAGACTGACCCCCACCTTACTACACCCTCCTTTCAAATAGCTGTAGAGAGCAATCAGGTCTCTTCTCAGCATCCTTTTCTCCAGGTTAAAAAACTCCAGTTCCCTCAGCCTCTCCTCATAAGACTTGTTCTCTAGACCCTTCACAATATTCTTTACCCTTTTTTGGACATGTTCCAGCCCCTTGACATCCTTTTTCTAGTGAGGGGCCGAAAACTGAACGCAGTATTCAAGGTGCAGCCTCACCAGTGCCAAGTACAGGGACACAAACACTTCCCTACTCCTTCTGGACACACTATTTCTGGTGCAGGCCAGGATGCCATTGACCTACTTTGCAACCTGTGCTCATTTCTGGCTCATGTTCAGCCAGCTGTTGACCAGCACCCTCAGGTTCTTTTCTGCCAGGCAGTTTTCCAGACACTCTTCCCCAGGCCTGTAGCGTTGCCGGGGATTGTTGTGACCCAAGAGCAAGACTATGTGTTTGCCCTTGTTGAATCTCACACCACTGGCCTTGACCCATTGATCCAGTCTGTTGAGATCCCCCTGTAGATCCTCCCTACCTTCAAGCAGATCAACACACCTGCCTAACTTGGTGTCACTGAGGGTACACTCAATTGCCTCATCCAGAACATTAATAAAGATATTAAACAGAAGAGGCCCCAATATTGAGCCCTGGGGAATGCCACTTGTGACTCCATTCATCACAACTCTTTGGGCATGGCCATCAAGACAATTTTTTATCCAAAGAAGCTTATGCCCATCCAAGGCATGACCAGCCAGTTTCTTCAGGAGAATACTGGGGGAAACAGTGTCAAATGTCTCAGATGCAGTCCTTATCCTACATCACAGCTTTTGTGCAATGCTTAGTACACCTTTTCAGCAGGAGCTAGAGTTCCACAACAGTATCACTCAAATAGAGGTAACTTTGAATGTCTGTTGCAACTTCTTTGGGCATCAAAGCATTTAATGGTCCCTACAGAGCTCAGCTCACCCACAATTGCAATGCAGTCTTACTCTGAACTCTAAGCCCATAACAATATTTCCGTATTTTCTCAGCGATTCCTAACACAAATGTGATAGATGAGAGTATCAGTTTTGTTTTCCCCAAATCCCACCCCTGCAGATTCAGCCTGGTGTCCCACAGTGAATTTGACTCTTCATCTTGTGCAGAAGAAAGAGTAGCACAAATCCTTTAGGACATTCCCAGGACCTCAGTTATCCTGCCTGATTTACTGGCTTCATCTAGAGTGTCAGGGACTCTTCTTTTGGTTTTGCAGCACTGATGTGTCCCTGGAAATGCAGTATGACTTGCACTGCCATTTCATAAACAAGAATGGACTCCAGCTTACAGTCTGTGTGGCCTCAGAGCACCTAGCAGCAGAAACATGTTTTTCCCTCTAACACAAGCAAATGTAATTATGAATAGATGTAAGAAACTGATGTGTTAATCAAGACTGGGCTGGTATAACTTTTCAGAGTTAAGTAATCCACTTATTAACTCAAGTCACATGTAACCTGTGAAAGGGAATCCCCAGTTTCCAGAATCTCAGTACAGTATTTTTACCACATGATACCTCCATTAGGTTAATAAGAGAGTATGGCTGCTGTTCTTGCATTGTTATTTGTTAACAACAAAGCAGTTGTGGCATCTCAGTTACATGTGAAATGGCAGAGTAATACAGAGGTGAAAAAAAAAAAAGCAGTTTGTTCAGATTGATATGGTGTTGAAGACTAGATTGATGCGATCAGACTATTATTTTGGAAAAGAAAGGACAACTCAAAAAGAAAAAAATCTACAAAATTAGCACATTCTGTAATTTTATATCTACAGTCATTCACTTTTTTTCTGCTCCTGAAACAAAATGCAGGTATGTTTTTTTCTTATAATTTACATTTTTTTCAGTGGATTAAGAGAAAACATTTTTTTTTTAGGAAATCTAATGTCTAATGTGTATTGATTGAATCAATTTAATATGAAAATGCCAATACATGGCTCCTCAAGTGCTTTCCAAAATGTTCTTGATGGAAATTCTTTATGGTTACATCCATCATAAGGCAGTTAAATATGGAGTAAGAATTTGAGATCTTGATCTCCCAGACCAAGCCACATAATTGATCTGAAGGGATTTTATGTTCTCTGTGCTGTGGTTGATAATTTATCCTAAAGTTCTGAGTGAAACTGATGATCTTTGAACGGTCCTGTAGGACTTCAGTCTATCAATATGTCATTAAAGAGTACCATGTTCTGTCTCTGTGGAGTCCAAAATGCCTGTTCTTCAGATAAGAGTTACATCATAGTACATCAGAATACAATGCAATGTTGTCACAAGTGTTATTTCAAGGTCCTGAGGGTGTTGTAACTTGGATTTCATTTTCACTGGACCTGCTAATGCTTTTCTGGCATGGTTGGCAGTGAACTCTAACATTCCTGCTGGGAGGAAAAATAGAGGCTACTGGTATCAAAGGCAGTGCACAGCACTGCCTCAGACTCTGGCTATTTTATAATATTTGCAAGTTTGCAAATGGAAGTCTGGAGGTTTCATAATGCGGAACAATCTATAGAAACTTTCTTTTGTAAAATGTGAAATAAAATACGTGTGCATGCACATATAGTTTTGGCTCTTTTTTATTTCAGCTGTGCAAACTGTAGCTACACCCTTATGTCACAGACAGACTGCATAGAGGCAGTCCAACTCATGTACGCGCTAGTAGTGTATCTTTGAGGCTGATAAATATGAGTAAATATGGGGCTACTGCACTTGCAAGTTTAAAAATTCCTTTATTTCTGCTATTGCTGTTGCAAATTAGGATCAAAGCAATACAGCTACCTCAAGGGCAACTAATCAGATAAAAGTTAGTTGTTTGTTAGTGTGCTTATTATTTGTCCTGTGCAATGTGCCTCCTGTCATGCCCTGGACCATGGTCTCCAACACATTTCTGTTACTGTCAGATAATTTTGAATCTTCACTTGGTATGAGAAGCTATTTTCTAGTACATCTAGTCTGTCTTTTCAAGGAGATCACACTGGCCTGAACACTGAAGAAACAAGCAGGAAAGAAGAGGCAGACAGGCTAAAAATGCTGAAGGGTAAGAGAAAGTTCCTGAGAGAATGTGTTTAAAACAGTCTGTTAGCCCAGATACTGCTTCCTTATGACTCTAGTGGCTGGCTCACATAGGAATTTCATTTTCTATCATAGAAGATCAACAGAAAAGAACTTCTTAATAGAAAATGAAACTTTCAGAGTTTTACATTTGCAAGCTGACAGAGAACTGCACAATTAAAAATAACCTGACACAATCTAGATGAGAAAATGCCAAAAAATACCACTGAATGAGCTCAGAATTTTTATGAAAAAGAAGACTACATCAGCCTATCCAAAAGTGCTGCTATCTACTGCCCTAAATCCTTGTTTGTCACATGTTTTTCTCTACCAGTTTTCCTGACTTTCTGGAGGTTTTTGTAGCATATTTTCCTCCTTCCACATCAGTAACTCATGTTCAAAATGACAATCTTACCATGCCCAAAAACAAAACAGTGTTTCACTGAAGGAGCCAGCTGTAACATAGGAAAGATTAATTGCTTGATTGCTGGGTTTAAAGGTGATGTGTGCAAATCATTCATGTCAGCAGTAAGGCAGATTTAGAGCTCCAAACAGGAGTATGAGGTGCTTGTTTTAGGTAAAGTGTGACTCTCAACCTCCTTTGTTAAATCAATATCCACAGAGGAGGACATCAAAAGATAGCCCTGAGTCCCCGCTTGCAAGCAATCACAATGGCCACATCTGTGCTGTTAAATGCATCCACTCCAGCAAATGGTTCTTCACTCTACAGTCAAGTGGTGGAGAGACTAGAGAGGGCCTTTACACTGTTCAGAACTAGTCTGACCTAGAGCAGGCTGGCACCATTGATTTTGCATAGTAGTAGCTCTTCAGATAAGAGTTATATCACAGTACATTGGAATACAACTTTCTCGTGTCATAGCAACTGGTCCAGGATCTAGGATATAATTGTTACTGCATGGGTTTTTTTCTCAGCTGTCAGTTCAGAAATAATATAACTGCCATGTTGCGGCCCATGAATAAGAAACTGAGGCTTTTGTTGCCTACACTGAGATTCAAACCTGTGGGTGTTTGTGAGAATGAAGAGCCTTCTGGAATCCCTAGGGCTGTGCAAGATGGAGGGAGCCATATCTTGTACAGGTTCATCAATATTGGTTTTGGAATCAGTCCCTGCATTGAAATACTTGACTATTTGTACCTGAACATTGGTTTTGAGAGAGCTGATTGGAGTGGTCCAAAACAAAAACAGGAAGCAAAAATAGCAGTTTTCAGGTGTGTCCTCTCATTTATCAGAACAGCTGTATCAAGATGATCCCTTTGTAGAACTGTACTAGGGTGTTAAGAAAGCAATAATGGGCATTAGCATTTGGCCTATTCTCTCCCTCATTTTGATGTAAAAGTGTGAAAAGTTGCTCCTTCCAACACTGGAATTGTACTAAGTGACTGCCTCTCCAGAGGCAATGCAAATTAGTGCCATCACAGGCTGACATGAACAGAGGGGAAGACAGTAAGAGTTTGACAAGTTTATTGGGAAATATTCTGTAGAACTGAACTTAGTATGAATAAAAAAGAGCACAGTTACTCATATTTCTGTTTCTTCATCTAAAAAGCTCTTGAACACCAGCTAGCTGATGAGATTGAAATAGTCAGAGATGATACAGGTCTAAGATTTTTCAAAAGGTAGATGAGACAAGCAAAGGCTTACAGACACAGGTAATGAAGAAAAAGGAATACACATCAACTAAGGAAGAAGAAGGAAAGGGAAGATCAGGTTAACACATTTTCAGTTAATTGAACAGTTTGTGGCTTGTTGTATTGTGTTGATAAGGATCTACTCTTAAGTCCAAGTGGGGATGAGAATTATGGCATGTAAAGCATTCACTGTGATCCATAGCTATATGTATATGTGACAACACTTTATTTCTATACCAGCAACCATTTGTTTTAGTTACTTAAGAAAAAAAAATGAAAAAAAGAATGATGAAAATTATACTTAATGCTTTTCTTGACTTTCATTGATTTTACCTTTCTCTTTGGCATTGGAGAGATTCATGCTGGGGAAACATCAGCCTTTCGTAAGCATTGTTTTTAACTACTCTAAGGCAAATGTCATTACATTTGTTTCCATAGTCTCTGCATGGAGGATCATGGAAAAGCATGGATCATGGAAATTAGTTTCCTAATCTTGCACAGGACAGAAACTGAACATAGGAAAAGATAATTCTTAACTCTGTAGTGGACTTCCAGAGCTGTTTAACAAGATATTATTGGTTACTTTACTTATTATTATTGGTTACTTTAACATCCAGAAGACTTTTATCAAAGTCATGCCATCCTTAAAGCAGCAGTTCATGATGTCTCTTGGTATCTACATGTAGTCACCAAGGACTTTATGAGCAGATGCCACATGAAAACTTATTATTACACAGTTGTATTTTGACTGTGACTGTCAAAACTGTTTCCACTGGGGATATGGCAACCACAGCAAAAATGTGTTTGAGAACTATGAGGATATGTCTAAAGGAGTACATGTAGAGACATTGGAGTTCACTTTGCCTCAGCTCAGAGCTGATCCTGAAGTGTTGTGCTGTGCCTGAGGTAATGCATTCTTCTGAAAAGGTAAATTACGGTTTTATAATGTGGACCCACAAACATGCTTTCTGAGTATCCAGGATTTTTACATCCTTGTACAAAATGTGCTGGCACTGTGTGCTCACCCATGTAGATCATAGAATCATAGAATCATAGAATCATAGAATCATAGAATCATAGAATCATAGAATCATAGAATGGTAGGGGTTGGAAGGGACCTCTGGAAATCATTGAGTCCAACTCCCCCTGCCAATGCAGGAACACATAGGTCATGCCACATAGGAACAGATCCAGGTGGGTCTTGAAAGTCTCTAGAGAAGGAGACTCCACAGTCTAGAAGGAGACTCCACAATCTGGTCCTACTGGCCACACCATCCCTGGTACAGGCAAGGATGCCATTTGCCTTGTTGGCCACCGGGGCACACTGCTGGCTCATGTTCAACTGGCTATCAATCAACTACCCCAAGTCCTTCTCTGCTGAGCAGTTTTCCAGCCACTCCTCCCCAGGCTTGTTGTAGCCCAACTGCAGAAACCAGCATTTGGCCCTACTGAAATTCATACCATTGCCCTTGGCCCCTCCATCTAGCCTGTCTTGATCCCTCTGCAGAGCCTCCCTACCGTCAAGCAGATCAACACTTCCACCCAGCTTAGTGTTCTCTGCAAACTTACTGAGGGGGCCCTCAATCCCCTCATCCAGGTCATCAATAAAGATATTAAACAGAACTGGCACCAGTACTGAGCCCTGGGAGACAGCACTCGTGACCAACCTTCAACTGGAATTAACTCCGTTTACTACCACTCTTTGGGTCCAGCCATGCAGACAGTATTTTATCCAGTGAAGTGTGTGCCCACCCAAGCCATGAGCAGCCACGCAGGAGAATGGTGTGGGAGATGGTGTCAAAGGCTTTACTGAAGTCCAGATAGACAACATCCACAGCCTTTCCCTCATCCACTAAGAGGGTGACCATGTTGCAGAAGGAGATCAGGTTAGTCAAGTAGGACCTGTCCTTCATAAACCCATGCTGACTGGGCCTGATCATCTGATTTTCCTGCATGTACTGTGTGATGGTACTCAGAATGATCTGCTCCATCAGCTTCCCCGGCATCGAAATCAAACTGACAGGCCTGTAGTTTCCCAGATCCTCCTTCCAGCCCTTCTTATAGATTGGTGCTACATTGGCTAATTTCCAGTCTGTTGGCACCTCCCTGGTCAGCCACAACTGCTGAAAAGTGATGGAAAGTGGCTTGGTGAGCACCTCTGCCAGCTTTCTCAGAACTCTTGGGTGAATTCCATCAGGTCCCATAGACTTATGTACGTCTTACGTGGTGTAGCAGATCATGGACCATCTCTTCCTGGATTTTGGGGGCATCATTCTGCTCCTGGTCTCTGTCTTCTAGCTCAGGGGACTGCATCCACAGATTACAACTGGTCCTATTACTAAAGACTGAGGCAAAGGCAGCATTAAGCACCTCAGCCTTTTCCTCATCCCTAATTCCCATGTTTCCTCCTGCATATAACAGAGGATGGAGGCTCGCCCTGGCCCTTCTTTTACTGCTAATAAATGTATAGAAATATTTCTTGTTGTCTTTTAGAGCCAAAGCCAGATTAATTTCTAGCTGGGCTTTGGAGTTTCTAATTTTCTCCCTGCATAGCCTCACCACACCTTTGTAGTAATTGCGCGTGGCCTCCCCCCTCTTCCAAAGGCCGTAAATTCTCCTTTTTTTCCCTGAGTTGCAGGCAAAGCCCCCTGTTCATCCAGGCCAGTCTTTGCTGCCAGCTTGTTTTACAGATCATGGATTCTGCTTGCTCCTGCGCCTTTAGGACTGCCCTGCTGAAGAGTGTCCAGCCTTCCTGGACTCCCATGCCCTTCAGGACTACCTCCCAAGGGACTCTGTCAGCAGTCTCCTAAACAAGTCAAAGTCTGCCATTTGGAAGTCCAATATGGCAGTTCTGCTGCCCCCCTCCTCACCTCTCTAAGAAAGGAGAACTCAATCGTTGCGTGATCGCTGTGCCCTAGACGGCCTCCAACCGTCACATCCCCCACCAGTCCTTCTCCGCTCACAAAGAGCAGGTCCAGCAGGGCACCTTCCCTGGTAGTTCACTTGCCAGATGTGTAAGGATTGTATCTTTGACACACTCTAGAAACCTTCAGGAATGCTCCCTCTCTTCTCTGTTGTATTTCCAGCAGATATCTCAAAGGGCATGTTACCTAAGAACACTAAAATATTCAAGAGAACTATTATTACTGTAAGCCTTCTCCTTCCCCTTTAGTCTGGCATGGGTGGTGGAAGCACTAGCCTATATATTCCTGCACCTACTGGGAACCTTACCTCTTTGATATCTGTCTGCTAAGTGACCCAGTTGCAACAGGATTACTAACGCAAAAATGTTTGAACAAGAAGGATGATAGGTGGTTAGGCAGGTCCACTGTGGACTACTGTGCAGTGAAATTTAATCTAAAAACATTGGTGCCCTATTTCATTGTGCATTTAGTTCATTGCTTTCTTGAGATTTGAAGTCGAAACAATAAACTCCCCTTAGACTAGTCTTCTCACCGTATTCTTGGTGCTAGGAATAGCTATGGTACACACAAGACGCCTCCTACTCAGTAGGGAACAGGACACTTTCAAAAATTAAGCTTCATTTCAGAGTTATTTTAGTTGGTGAAATACTTGATCTTCATCTACAAAGGCCATAATTATTTTTTTTTTTTTCCCCAAATTAATTCACTTTCCTGTGTGCCAAGATAGGGTCAGGCTGCAGTGCAGAACTTCAGTGGGGAAAAGGCACAAAGATTCAAACTGCTGCACAGCACTATGTCTTCCCTCCTACTCCAGGAGTCTCTGCACCAAAATGAAACCAAAAAGTCAGTAGGACAATCAGCTACAAGCGGATGCAAAAGTCAAGTACACAAAGAAGAGCTGCAGCATTGTGGTGAAAGTGGAATAGGACTAGTGCAGGACCTAAACCTGCAAAAATACTCTTTTTATGAGAGAAGGTACAATATTTAAGCAATGACACAATAGTACAGCTCCTGGAAGGATGTTCAGTTCTCCAAGTTTTTTCTAAAAGTGATCTGTTCACTGGTTTATAATTCTACCTACTTATACATAGAAAGTATATGATTGATTTATTTCTAATTAATAATTTGAAATATAATTAATTATTAATATATTTTTTTTGTTTATTGCATCTGCATAGACTTCAGAATAAAAACCAGTAGTGGTCTTGCTTAATAATTCAGGTCACCAATTCACCATACAAACATGATTTCTATTAAACTGAGGATTTCAGGGATTCACAGAGGATTTTGAACAAACATTCCTTGTTAATCCTACAAGTAGGAGCTATAATGACTCCAACATCTCCCACTCAACATTACAAAAAGACAGAGTACTGTTAATCAACAAAGATTTAAAGTCCTGCTCCAAATTCAAAACAAACACATTATTATCTACAAAGAATAGCTGAAAGGGATGCAATAAATACAAAAGAGGAAAAAAAAAGGTACCTTCCATGAGATGTATTTGAAACTCTTTCCAGAAAAACAAATATTGTGGAGATAAAGTTGTTAGAGAATGGGGTTTGGATGTGTATACTCCATCACTATTTCCATATCCAACTTAAAATTAATTTGCTGTGATTGGCATTTCAAAACACAGAGGCATCAAAATTAGAAACTTACAGACTTTTTTATTCTCGTGAAAAAGGACTTTTGAAAGTAAACCATGATAATGTTAAGGAACGTCTGCATTGAATACAAGACTGAGTTTTAAACCAGTTATATCCCAAGAC
This sequence comes from Actenoides hombroni, assembly GCA_024336885.1. NCBI lineage: Eukaryota > Metazoa > Chordata > Aves > Coraciiformes > Alcedinidae > Actenoides > Actenoides hombroni. The sequence goes on from WUAM01000431.1 coordinate 17,759,829, forward strand.
ATACCAGGAACAATAAAGATGGAAAAAAAAAATAAATTGTAAGCTTTTTCATCCATGCAGTCTGCACAAAGTGGGGAAGTTCTATTCCTTTTCACAGGTGGAGGAGCTGAAGTATAAGAAAGCTACAAGTATCTTTACAAAGGTCTTTAAGTTACCATGACTTTCTCATCTTTCTTTTGTAGATGATAGAACTTACTCAGTCCCTTCCTCTAAGAGGAAAGGAAAAAATAAAATCTCATTTCAACCACTGTGTTCTGAAAATCAAATTAATAAAATCTGGAATTTTTTTTTGTTTAAAGAGTGGACATCATAAAATCCTACTAAAGAGAAGTAAGCTTTCCTGCTGATAGTAAGTGCGTGGAGCTTGCATGTTGTCTTTGAAGCAGATTTGGGCTGAACACATTTGGGTAACTGCTCATAGCCACTTACAGTCTGCTCTAATTGACAACAGTAATATCAGGCTCATTTTCATCAATGGCTTTGAGAGGTTGGAGGAGCTTTTACAACCTGGGGGCACTTCATTCTTGCTTCATCCCTAGGCATTCAGAAGATGGAATTAAAAAAAAAAAAAAAAAATTCTCCTTGAAAGCTAAGACTCAGTTTCTTGGGGCTATATTCTTTTCCCAATCTCATCTAGTATGACTTCAGGGCACAGTAAAATTTTGTATTATTTTCCTTCTTTTCATTATTGTATTATAGATAGAGGGATGCAGGCATGTAAACTTTTCAACAGTTTTCCTATTAGAGTTAACTTAATGTCATCTTTATTCAGATAATATTGATGGTTTCTGTGCTGTTACTCCACAGAGAGCTTTTTCTTTCTAGTTCTGGTGTGCATCATGAAGATGGGAACTCATCATCTGGTTCACTTCTTACCTCCCACCAACTTAGTTTAGATTAACTCTGTATTCAAGCATAGAAGAGCAACACAGCCTTAGAGGCCTGCATTGTAGACATTTAAATTTAGGCAAAAAAAAATCCCACTTACACAGGAACACTGCAATTTTACAAGTAACAATAATGCCTGGTAAGCAGACATGAGTTACTTGATTTAATGAAAATAAATCCTGTGCATAGTCTGAAATCCTTTGTTCATGACAGACAGACTAATTGGCACTATATGATACGTACGCTGTATACATCCTGTTATGATCAACACAAACAGTAAATGTTTGAGGGCACAGTAAAACAATATACCTGCACAGAAACTCTAAAGGGCAATATTAATCATTATAATAAGACCTTGAAGGCAAGGTTTAATCACATAATATCATCAGTTAAATATTGAAGTAGTTGTTAGTATATAGGTCAACCAAAGAGCCAAGAGAAACAGAAAAAAAAAAAAAGTTACTGCAGTGTTAATGAAGGAGCAATGCAACAATATTATGGTTTGCTGCCTGTGGGAAAAACGTTTCCCCTATCATTGAGTTATCTTGAAAAATTTCTATGGCCAAATTTTTTTTACATGTTCCAAATTAAAGAAATAGAGTCTATTTGGAACATATTCCATATACTTAATTTTTTTAAAGTAATTAACATTTGGGGAAAAAAGCATCAATAGGTGAAAGGTTTAAACTGATGATTTCAGTTGTCCGAATTTAATACCACTGACAGATGCTAATGCAAACGAGTAAAAATAATTCACTGGTATTTTGTTTTGTTTTTCTGCAGCTCTTATCATTCCTACTTATAGCAATGTCAAGTAACATCAAGCAACAATATTTATTTTGCCAGGGCCACCTATTTTATTTAAGATATGATGCATCCAAGTTTGTTCTGATTCAGCATTGTGCTATCAGTTACTTTACTGTGTGGGGAGGTTGGAGCAGAAAACACACACATGCCCACACACCTGCTTAAAATTCTGCATATACTTAACCTAGTTACATAGGAAAAGATAACACATTGGACATGACTGCTGAGTTGCAGCAGCAAAGTTTGGTGAATGGTAAATAAAAGAGGAACACTTTCCCTACCAGAGGAGGTGGAGGACTTGCTATAAATACCCAACAACACTGCCCAGGTGCAGCGTCCTTACCCAGGTAGGTGGGGCTGGAGTGCTCGTGCTCGTGCTCGTGCTCGTGCTCGTGCTCGTGCTCGTGCTCGTGCTCGTGCTCGTGCTCGTGCTCGTGCTCGGACTGTGATTGCCCTTTGTATTTTATTGTTATCTCCTCTGTGCTTTCATGCTTCAGGTTTTGTGCAGAAGCTGTTATTTCTTTCTGTGTTAACCAGAACAGCAATAATAATTTTAAACAGATATTTTTATTTGTAAAAAAGGAATTTACTAAGATTCCCTGGTGTTCTGAATATTAATAATATTTTTTAATTATAGTCTTGGATGTGTGATACATTTCCCATACCAGATACACTTCAGACAGTCTTTGAAAACCTTGATTCAAACTTCAAAAGAATGTGAAGAATGCTGACTAGATATATAAGAAAAAGGAATAAATGAGCTAGTGAACTCTCTGAGGAAGAAAACACAGGGACTAAATAAATCTGGAGCACTCCCCACAATTATGTGCTATCATTTTTTTTTTTAGAAGACATTAGTTGAAGATGAATGCAATATGATTACATCTTGTGATGTTATAATATGGTTCTAAAGTTAAAGAAAAAAAGGGGCTTTTTTATAATGATAAACTAAAAATAAACATCAGTAACCATTTTATGGAAAATTGGTTTGTACAGACACTTTATCAATTTCCACGTATTTTAAATGTTCTTAACAGTGATGCAACTACTTAGAAAAAGACAATTAAATAATTTGTATATGTTATTTAGAATAAAGACCTGTTGTAAGATGCAATTCTTACATCTTTTATTAGGACCTGTGAAACACAGAGGTTTAACTCTGAGCTTCACATTGGATTTTTGTTTGGGTTTTTTTAGCATTTAAAGGTTGTTGATTTTAAAGTAAGCAGCAGATGGCAGCAGCAGAGGATCATTGCTCTCAGGTTTACTCATCAGGCTTTTAGGCTAAATACATAGCATAGATAACAGGCTAAATACATAGAATGCATAGATCACATAAATACATAGAATGCATAGATCGCAAGTTTTGTAACTTCTAGTAGATGTCAGAGGGAGAAGCTCCCCTATCTGATGAGTCTAGATCTTAGTTCTAAGGGAAAAAATTAAACAGAAATATAAAATAGCGTTTTTGCCTAAATATAATGTTAAGTGGAAATAGTTCTTTATAAATATTCACTTAGCCATGTCAGTGCTGAGGAATTTTGGCTTTAGAAAGAAACAAATTTCGTGAGTGGATCTAACCCTCTAAAAATTCAAAATGTGTTTTTCATTAAAAATGAGCGGGAAAGTCTATAGACCAAGTATTTTGAGGCACAGACTTAACATAAAAAAGATATAATCAATACAAAATTTCTTGAACATATTTCTGAGGTCCTGTGCTAGGCCACAATGTTCATTTTTACAAGCTTGAGGTGTTGAGGACAGCCCAAGCTACTCACAGGGATTCAACCTTATGAAATTCAACAAGTGTAGAGTCCTACACCTGGGGAGGAACAACATCATGCACTGGTACAGGGTAGACCCGCTGGAAAGCATCTCCATGGAGAGGGACCTTGGAGTCCTGGTGGACAAGTTATCCATGGAACAGCGATGTGCCCTTGTGGCCAGGAAGGCCAATGGTAACCTGAGGTGCATAAATAAAAGTGTGGCCAGCGGGTCAAGGGAGGTTCTACTCACCCTCCACTCTGCACTAGCGAGACCACATCTGGAGTACTGTGTTCAGTTCTGGTCTCCCCAGTTCAAGAGGGACAGAGAAATAGTAGAGAGAGTCCAACAGAGAGATATGAAGATGATTAAGGGACAGGAACATCTCTTAGGAAGAAAGGCTGAGAGCCCTGGACTTGACGATCTCCAGAGGTCACTTCCAAGCCCTACCATTCTATGATTCTATGTGACAAAATTTCAGACTTACGTTGCGTGCAGGGGTCTCCTTTAGAAGTTCCAGGCTGTGCACCTGAAAATAATAATGCAAAAAACTAAACATGAATCCTGCTGAACAGCCACTAGTTTTATTTTTTTAATGAAGCATTTGTATGTAAAGTGTCACTTTTGGAAGGTTAGCAAGAGGCTTTAGAAAATAATGGGAAAAGAAAGTACCTTTTAAAATTAACATTATAACATTAATTACTTACTAATGCTCTCATAGCCATACACAATTTTGCAATTCAAAAAAAGCTTTTTAAATTGTTATTACAATGATACTTGAATATAAGTGTGTTGAGGAGTTGTCTGCAGACATCTCTGTTAGAACAGGATGGTCTTTTATCTGAGGGTTTTCCGGAAGACAGTGAATGGAAGTTGTGTGTGCAATAAGACACTATTTCTTATTCAGAGTAGGGCCAGAGAAATTAAAAATCAAACTGGTGTCTCCACCTTCCACCCTTCCCATACTCCATCTATGCCAGAAGTAATGTGAGTGAAGTTCAGAATCAGACTCCTTACTTTTAAGCTACAAGACCTGTAGCGATAAATACTTTAAATTTCAATTTCATATATACCAGTAATTGAATACTAGGAAACCAGACTAAAAGACATAAATGAAAATCCATTGCTGTAAGAAACATTAACTTGCTTAAGGGATGTATTTTTAACACTGCTTTACTGATTTTTCCAACTAATTTCATAAAAAGAACTATTTGGAATACATATATAGACAGATCTATATATTGGAATATATCCCCTTTCCACACCAATGGATACTGCTGAATAAGTGTGATTCTGCAGAAAGAATATTATAAAATTTTGAGCATGAATTGCTGAGTGAAAAAGTAGATCTCATTGACCAATTTACTAGCTTAGAAACCCCTCTTCTGTCTAAAGTCAGAAGTAATTTCGGAAACAATTTGAAATTTAAAGTTTGTCTTAAAAGCTTACCTAAACATTTTTATTTTCAATCAAACATAATTTCTTTTGATTTGTTTTTTAAATGATGCTAGCTTCTATCAATCTCCATCATGGATCATGACTACAAAAAAAACCCCAAAACAACATGAGAAAGACAGGATATCTACTCAAGAAAGTTTGCAGTCTGATGTGTATGTTAAAAAGAATTGATCATTCTTTACGAGCTCTGGAGAAAAGGGCAATTCAAGCAGGTGAGCAGTACTCCACATATCTCAGACAATCTAAAAAGGCAACAAGAGCTGTTGTTATGAACTTATTGCTCAATACAGCTTTTAAATTGCTTAGATACAGAAACAAACAAACAAAAAACCCACATATGTTTGTGAATTGGAAATTATTTTTTTTCACCTATAAATATAAAATTAATTACAGGCCAACATTTTAAAATTTGAGTTCTAGTATTTTCTTTACAGTTAAAATATTAATAAACAAAAATATTCATAAAAACCTAATTGTTGAACAAGATTTTAGCAGCTTACTAAGAAAAATCTCCCATCTTGCATTGCAAAATACAGTCATATGGGACAATGCCTGAAGAGTCAATACAAGAGTGATGACAGAAACACTGGATATACCAGGTCAATGCTGTTACATTTGCATTTGAATACATGGATGAGACAACATCATACCCCACTCATAAATAACTGCATTTAGCAAGAGCTCTCTTTTAACATATGTTAATAAAATTATCCTACATCTTCTTTCAGTTCAGATTGTACAAAATTAAAGATATTGATGCAAATGAGTCATATTACAGGTCACAGAAATTAGGAATGCAAGTCTGTCTGTTCTACCAAAGCAATTTTGTCCAATTGATCATGTGTATTTTGAAATAACCAAAAATTAGAGCATCCAGCATTTTTATTGGAAAAGTGCTGTTTAATAGGTTTTACCATTTAAATACTCTTCCTGGAGCATTGAAATTTTAGTTTGGTTTAATGATATAATTTCTAGAGCTTCAAAAAGCAAAAGCACTATATTAACAGACTACTATTGGCTGTGAAGATATGACAGTAACCCCTATCACCAAAAAATCATTAAACAGAGACGAGAAAATCACCAGTTCCCTTGTTATTTATGTATATGTTTCTTCTCTCACCTGTAGTATTTTCTCCAGATCTATAAACAATTAAATTATTTCACAAATCTTTTTAATAAAAGTTGGTGGAATCATAACACTGAAGAATTCATAGAATCCAAAGATAATTTCTGCCAGAAGGGACCTGTCTGGTGTTTTGACAGCTCTGTTGAGCCTGAAGCATGAAGTAAAACAATAGGTATTTAAAAAAAAAAAGTTATGTTAGCCTATTGATTTGGTAACATACACTTTCTAAGCTCAGAATTGATGTTCTATACCTAATCATTGGCTGTTGGATGTGGATATGACTTTCCCATGTTGTCATGAAGGGGAAAGAGAGGCTTGACTAAGGAAGTAAAGGTGAAAAAAGTCTGTCTTTTTTCACAGAGAAGCTCCACCATAAAACTGTACATGCCACAAGTAAGAGGATGCATGTGTCCACACACATACAACTGCTTTCTGAGTGTCTTCAAAAATTCATTAACATTTCTGTTTCTGTTTAATTTTTCTTTTGATAAAACACTGCAAACAGTAAGGACCTGCTCCACCAGTCCTGATTAATGTACCAAAAAGAGCTGGGAATTCTGCTAATTGAAATGAGTTGACACTGGAAAGTTCAGAGGAACAACCTAGATTATCTTTTTTTATTTGATTCACACTGTTTATCAATTATGAGCAAATTCTCCATTTTGCCAGGAGATGGTGCCATAACTCCAGAAAACATGGATTTGTGTTTTAGGTAATAGGAAACGAGGAAAAAGTACAGATTTCCTTTTTAATACTTGCTATACACTGATTTTTTTTTAGTGGGTGGGGGCTGGTTTTGTTTGGGTTTTT
>WUAM01000431.1:17766781-17777751 GCA_024336885.1 Actenoides hombroni
GGGGGGGTGTTTGTTTGTTTGTTTGTTTTCTGATGGTTGTTGGATGCAGTGATCTTAGAGGTCTTTTCCAACCATGACAATTCTGTGATTCTGTGAAAAGATCTTACTAGAGTGATCAAACTGCATTACTGAAACTGAGATGTAGCTTGGCAGCTAAACCTGTTAAGTTCAGCCATGAGAGCAGTCTGAAGTTCTGGACCACTGCAAGAATATAGACCTGAATATCTTCGATCCCCTCATCCAGATAATTGATAAAGATATTAAAGAGAACACACCTGAGAACTTGAGCCCTGGGTAACATGACTTGTGACCATGTGCCAACTGCATTTAACTCCATTCACCACCACACTTTGAGCCCAACCATCCAGTCAATTTTTTTATCCAGTGAAGCACACGCCCATCCAAGCCATGAGCAGCCAGGTTCTCCAGGAGAATGCTGTGGGAAACAGTGTCAAAAGCTTTACTAAGGTCTAGGTAGAAATCATCCTCAGCCTTTCCCTTATCCACTAGGTGGTTCACCTTGTCATAGAAGGAGATCAGGTTAGTCAACAGGACCCGCCTTTCATAAACCCATGCTGACTGGAAGTTATGGCCTCATTGTCCTGTTTGTGCTGTGATGGCATTCAAGATGATCTGCACCATAACCTTCCATGGCACCAGGCTGACAGGCACGTAGTTCCCCAGATGTTCCTTCCAGCCCTTCTTGTAGATGGGCATCACATTTGTTAACTTCCAGCCAACTGGGACCTCCCAGCTTAGCCAGGACTGATGGTAATGATGGAAAGAAGCTTGGTGAGCACTTCCACCTGCTCCCTCAGTACTCTTGAGTGGATCCCACCTGGCCTCGTAGACTTGTGGGTGTCTGTAAGAGACTGACTATTAATGTCTCAGACCTTGTGTGTTGATAAGTTCTGAATGAAGAATGATCAAGTCCTGCCTGGAGGGAGGATGTGTCAAATGGCCCTCAATGGCTCTGTCATCCTCCCCTGTCTCCTTGCAGATAAATTAACAGCAGGAAAAGATAAGTTCCGCATGGCCAGGATGATGTCTTTTCCCTGAGTTAATTTCTTCTGCTAACCACTCTGACTGCACCAAGGGAAGGCTTTATAGCAGACACCACACTAGAAGGAGCTCATGCAGATTAACACTGCCTGTCTACTCTTTCTGTGTAAATTGTAATTCATAAGAAAATAATGCTTACATCAAAACACCTTTATCCACACTGTTTATTGATTTTTGTCAGGGAAAAACAATAAATTGTTTTGTATTGTTTTACAGGTTTTCTAGCTCATAGTTCATAAGCAAGTTTCAGTATCACCTGGTGCATGTAAGAAACTCAGAGGGGGTTGTGCAAGTGACTCAGCCTTGATTTGCCTATCTGTGTTCCTGTCTATGCAGAGGGGACACATGGGGAGCTGTGTAGGTGGCTCAGCCTTGAGTTGTCCATAAGCCCCAGGCCAAACAGGGCAATGCTGCACCACACAAAAAACCCAAAACCTGAGCTGAGCCTTGTAGTTGCTCAACAAATGCATGTCCTGAGTCTCAATTCAAACCACGATTCTGCTGAGAAAGTAAGGTAAGGAAAAGTAAGATAAGGAGAACTTGGAGGGCTTCAGTGGTGGTTTCAGCCAACAAGACAACTTTTGTGTCTCCAGAGGGCATAATCAAATTGGGCAGTGTTGCCACAACTACCTGGAGGATTTCAGCCACAGCCTTGTGTATTAAAACTGTATAATCAGTCATGTAAACCAGGAGATAAAAGTGCTAAGGTTTAGCTTAGTATTTGGGAGTTGCCTCTCCGACACTCACCTGTATGGAGACCCTTCCCTCTTAGTCAGGACATTGGCCAAGGTGACTATTCTAAGACTGAGAGCCCTTACCTGGAGTGGTAAGTGAATATCTAGCATACTGTAAGTTTTCAAAAGCGTGTGATCAACTAACACTTGTATAATATTTAGTGTGCTTTCTAATTTCTTATAGTGTATTGTTGCTTTTAAGTTGTTATAGTGCATTCTCCCACTGTACCATAAAACCTGCATTAGTGGCATATTAAACTTCAAATAGATGGTTTGCTTGGGCCTTACAGTTAAACCTGTGAGTTCAAATAAATAATTTGCTTAAACTTCGCAATCTCTTTTTGCCACAACTGTTCCTCCAGGTCATTGCTGTGACTCTACTGCCTCTGTGGCCCTGCCATGCAGGGATAGCCTCTTTCAGAGGATCATAACTGTTCACCTCCCTCATTGTGCATCAAGTGGGATGAGACAGTGTCTAAGTGGTGTAGTAGGTCACTGACCATTTCCTCTTGGATTATGGGGGCTTCATTTTTCTCCTCATCATATATGACATCACAGTAGCATATACAACATCACAGTCCCTTTTGTATTTGGATGAATACTCTAAAACATCAGTAAAAGTCTACATAACAAAGATTAGTATTTCTCAAGAAGAACAATCATTTTATTTCTGATCTCTAAGACTTTGTCTTCAGAGGAAACAGACCAAACATAATTTTATAATGATCTTGGAAACTAAGAATCATAATTCTACCAGATATAAAAAAGCAAATTCAGTAGTGGTATTGCTTTTAGGACATTCTGTTCCCTTCTTCCCTCCCTTCTAAATTGTTACAGAAATTATTTCTCTCTTTTCCATCCAGAAGATAACTTGCCTTATATTTATTTCTCCACCTCTCCTTCCCTGTTCCCCTGCCTTTTTCCTCTGAGAATATACAATTTACTCCACAAACATCAGACCTTTTCTCTCAGGGATGACCTTACTGATACCTGCCTACCTATGCCCTAAACAAATGTTTTCAATTTCTGCTTAGCTTTAAAATGTGCCAAGCCTTTCTTAAACCTGAAGGCTTTGATGCTCAAAAGTTTGCCTAATTTTTCCAGCTAAATCAACTACTCTGATGAGACATACCACATAAAGAAACCACTTTTGCTCAGTAATAAATGTCAGCAAAAACCATCTTGATGAATTACTTTATCTCTCTATGGAAACCAAGCTATCATTGAAGGAGTTTATCAGTTGTTCTGCTTTGGCTCACAAGCTGAGGGATTCTTAGTGTTTTATTTGTGTGAAGAAGGTACATGGTATTTACTGAGTCGTGACTCAGTTCTGAGATTTGAGGAGTTCATGACTCATTCACACCTGGTATTTTGATGTCTCAACAGTAATCTCTTCCACTCCAAACTTACTGGGTTACATGCTGACTTTGATTTGGCTGCTAAGCCTGTTTTTAATACCACACCACTTTTAGTAAGTTGTACTTCAAATACATGAATATCTAATAAATTGACTATTATGACAATGTCTAGTATATAATATTAATCTAAAAGAGTTTCTTAATTTCTGATGGATGTGTTTCTTAGTCCATTCTTGCATCTTTTTCATGGATGAAAATAATCTTTGTGAAGTTGGAATTTTTTTCCATCTCCAGAACAACAAAAGCGATACTTTGGTGAACAGAAATACATCTGTTACTGTAAAATTGTACCTGTTTATCAACTTGCAATCCTTCACCTGGTCAAGACTCTAAGCCTAGGCTGATAACAGAGGAATTGACAGTAGAAATATAGAGTAATAGCATTTGTTCTTGAGGAGTAGCAGAAGTAGCAACTGCAGTATTATTACTCACTAAAGCAAAGCAGTCCTGAGAGCTGGGCAGCATCTGGCTCAGGCACAGCAGAGACAACAAACATGTCTGAACTCCATGTAAAACATCCCATATAACATGAAAGCAGAAAGGAGACAACAAGAAGGCATAAAGAGCAATCATAGTCCCTGAACGAGCACGAGCACTCCAGCCCCTCCTCCCTGGGTAAGGACGCTGCACCTGAGCAGTGCTGTTGGGTGTCTACAGCGGGGCCTCCACCTCCTCTGGTAGGGAAAGAGCGCTCCTCTGTTTTTTTACCATTTACCACACTCTGCTCCTGCAGCTCAGCAGTCATTGCTAATGTGTTATCTTTTACTGTGTAACTGGGTTAAGTATATTCAGAATTTTAAGCAGGTTTGTGGGTGTGTGAATGTGTATGTGTGTGTTTTTTCCTTCAGCTTCCCTATGTAATGAGGTGATCTGTACTGCAGCCCAGAGTCAGTAAACTTGAATGCAATAGTTCTTTCCATCCTTTTCACTTCAGGTATACAAACAGCAGCAGCTTCATGGATAATTAGTTTCTCTGCTAATGGCAGCATACATTGATTTTTTTTTTTTCCTCTCTCTCTACCTTTATATTCATATAGCTATACGTAGTATAAAACACTCAACAAGCACTTCATGAGACATTTATCCTTTCAAGTGGTTATTTTTCTTCTAAGAGAAAAAGTTTCATATTTTGTTGATCCACTTGAAGACTGTTTCAGTAGCTTTATAGAAGTTTTCCTTTGAGCGATTACTTTCTTCTTTTAACAAAATGACATGCAATTTTTTTTAATTGTTTTTCTTCCATGAAAAGCATGTTATGGAATTTCTAATAACATGCAACCTCATCCAGGCATTTAGAGAGTCTAAAGATACAGATCTAAGCAACTTTCAGAAGAAATCTGAACTAAATGTTAAATGAAGTGATACTAAGTTTGGAAATGCATCCATTTGATGTCTCCAGCTGGTTATTAACCAGCTCCATGGATAAGATTTGTACATTTGTAACACGAAATAATGTATATCAAATCCAGCAAGCAAAACCAGGACTCATATATGCAAATGTGGATATTGTAAACATCCAGTTTCCTTTGGAAAAACCATGTATGATGTATTATATGTGTAAGACCAGACTGTTAAGTTACATTATTGCCATTTCAAACCATATGTTCTACCACTTTACACAGATATTAATCAAATTAGAATTTGTGACAGAGAGTTAATCCTAGCCTTTGTATGGTTGAATTCTTCAGGCTGTACTGTCCAAAGTGAAGCAAGGATTTACATTCACACAAGTGGCATTTTTCTGCAAGAACTCTGTTTGCCTGGCCTTAGTGCAATCATTCTTTCAGAAAATAGTGCCAGATATCAATGGCAAGGGTCCTATTGATTTTGGTGAAAAATGGAAAACTGGAGATGAAATGTGGGACCAACAAAGTTATGGCAATTGATAAGTCAATTTGTCACCTAATGGGATTATAATTGTCTATAGATTCAAAGAGCTGGAGCAAAATAATAGCTTTTAACCTTGTCAAACATCTCAGTTAAGATTTACTTTTCTCCCAGAAGGAAAGAACAGAAGTAATTTAGCAAATTGCAAGTTGTAAATGGCTTAAGTGTTCTAAGACATAAAGATGAGAAGGTTGTACACTGGGAAATCAAGTGGGGAATAAAAAGCTACAAGGAACTTCCGGTGTGTTTAATGAGCTTGCCTACAAGAGCAATAACATACACGAGTGTTTAATGAGCTTGCCTACAAGAGCAATAACATACATGATTCTCCAATAGTTTTGTGACCATACATCTCTCCCTTTAGTCTGAAATATGTTGGGGTTTTTTTGTTTTGATTTGTGTTTTGTTTTGGGTGGTTGTTTTTTTGTTTGTTTGCTTTTGGTTTTGTTTGTTTGTTTCTTTGTTTTAATGAGATGATGTAATTTAATGTTTCCTATTTCAGAAATACTAATCTTTTCTAACATTTTTTTTTGCTAGGAACTCTAATCATGACATTCTTTAGACTTTCCTAGTCTGCTTTTGTCCACGTACTGCAATGTGTACACTCAATGCTTATTACTCAATGGGTCTATACCTTGTCCTGAAAAGAAATCAGCAGCCAATGAAAACAGTTGCTGAGCTTCCTGTTACCTTGGCCTTGAATTGTTGAAATTGATAAAGACAGTAATAACAATTTATACATTTCCAATTATGCATGTAGCAGAATGAAATATTGAGAAGGCCTTGTGTACATCCAGTTAATATGCAGTGTACTTACTGCAACAAATTAGATGTGACCATCCTTCCCAGATGTTACAAGTGCTGTTCAATATTTTGTTCAGAAGGAAGATGGTTATGCTGGACTTGGTGTTATACAAATGCACTATTGATTCTTTGACTCTTATTGGTTTGGAGATCACTGTTTCAGAAGAGCTTAGAAGATGTTAAGTTCTAACCACCCAGGTGAACAGTAAAAATGAAAAGTTAAATAATAATAATTTAAATCTCCTAAATTTATGTTGAAATGTATGGAGCCCAGCACTCTTACTGAAATTCAGGGAACAAAGCCATAAATAGAGCTTCTACCGGATAGGAAAAATGGAAAATCAAATTAAATAAGAAGAAAGCATTTAAATGGAATATTTATTTCTTAAAGTTTAAGCCAGAAAGAGACGGGCTAAATGCCAAAGCAGCCTTCAGTGCAGAAGTCCCCAGACTGCGATGTCCTTTGATAACAACATTATTTATGTTCTGGGAAAATAATGTTAACTTTCTAGATGATAGTTTTTGCAAGTACAGAGTAAGATTGAAGATGCTTCGTTTACCTGTTTTTAGTGCTTTGATATCTCTAAAAACAAAACAAAACAAAACAAAAAAAAGCTTTAACGTGTATTCTTTTCATTACAAAATTCTACCTTTGCTTAATTGCAATCAGGTTGAGCAAAACACAATTTACAATAAAACAGGAACACATAGAGTTAATGGGAGAATTTATTTTTCTCCTTTTTTCCATTTCTTCTTGGATTATGTTTCTCCTTTCATATATAATCATGTTCTTTTTCAGGCAGAGTAAGCTTGGGTATGCAGCCAAGTCCAGTTCCTATTATCTCTCCAACTGTGATAAAATAACACAAGGGGCAAATCTCTATGGTATTTTTCAAGAATAATGAAAAGTCACATAAGATCAGCAAAATTAACCACCTAAAATACCAAGTAGACGTGGCATTGGAAGTGTTTTAGAAGCTGGTATCACATCAGAGCACTGTTCTTGGCTCCTCTGCCTGTCCTTCAGATAACCACTGTGTCTCTGGCACCCAGAGTTTTGAGTGCTCTCTTTAATCACCATCAGGCATCACAAGCCACTACATCTCATGTGCCCACTAAGACTCCAATCAGTCAAGTCAAAGATAACTTTTATAACTGAGTAACAAACACAATGAAGTTTGAATCTTTTTGCAGTAAGCTCTGAGATGGGTTCAAAGACATCCTCTAGTCTGTGGTGCACAGCTGTGAGAATACTGTGAAGCATTTTGAAAAGCATCTGCAAAACCATAATTCCAGTTATCGATTCCTTTTTAAGAGTGTCTTCTCTTACACTAAGATTCCCACTACTGCAGATGTGATATTGTTACTGTGTTCTGGTTTTAGCTGGAATAAAATTAATTTTCTTCCTAGTAGTTGGTATTGTGCTATGGTTTGGATTTAGGATGAGATTATGTTGGTAACATACTGATATTTTAGTTTTTGCTAAGCAGTGTTTAAACTAAGTCAAGGACTTTTCAGCTTCTCATACCATCCTGCCAGCAGAGGCTGAAAATACACAACTATCTGAGAGGGAACACAGCAAGGACAGCTGACCGCAATGAGGCAAAGGGGTATTCCATATCATATGATGTCATTCCCGGTATATAAACTGGGAGGAATTGTCTGGGAAGCACAACACCTCAGGGATTGGCTGGTCATTGGTGAGCAGGTGGTGAGCAATTCTATTGTGTATCACTTATTATTATTTATTATTATCCCTTCCTTTTCTGTCCTATTGTGGTGGTTTGACCTTGGCTGGGCACCAGGTGCCCACCAAGCTTATCTATCACTGCCCCCCGACTTCTTCTCTCACCTGTACTGGGGGAAAGAAAATAAGTTGAAACTCATAGGTTAAGACAAAGACAGTTTAATGAAATGCAAAGCAAGAATGTGCACATGGAAGCAAAAGAAAACAAAGAATTATTCTCTACTTCCCATCAGCAGGAGATGTCTGGCCCCTTTTCTGGGAAGCAAAGCTCCAAACGTGGAGCAGTTGTTCCAGAGGACAAGAAAATTCTGTTCCCTTCTTCTCCACCTCCCCCTTTCCCTAGCTTTTATTGTTTAGATGATGTCATACAGTTTCGAATATCCCTTTGGTCAGTTTGGGTTAGATGTCCTGGTTGCATACCCTCCCAAGACCTTGCCCCCTCATCCCACTTGCAGGGGGTAATATTGAAAAAAAGCCTTGATGCTGTGTGAGCCCTGCCCAAGCAGTAGCCACAGCACAGGTTTGTTATCAACACCTTTCTAGGTCTCAATACAAAGCACAGCACTGGGAGGGCTGCTATGGGGAAAATTAACTCCAGCTCAGTCAGACCCAATACACCTATACACCTATATAAACTGTCTGTCTCAACCCACAAGTTTTACTTTTCTTTTCTTCTATTCTCTTCCCCATCCCACTGTAGGGTGAGTGGAGTGAACAAGTGGCTGTGTGATGCTCAATTGCCAGCTGGGGTCAAACCATGATATACTGACTTCAAAAAATCTGGAAGCTTAGAACTCCCAAGATCAGTAGCAGAGAAAGAGTATACAGTGATCCTAATGTCATTCATCAGTATCTCATACACAGATATGTTGATCCATGATTTTGCTTCAGTGATATTAATTCTCAGTGAGTCCAGAGGGAGGGTATTACAATTACCCGGGTTAGAATCAAAAGTTCAGGTCAGCATTTTAGAAGTAGAACTAAGCACTAGCTTCCTCGAGGATAACACCTTGAAAACTTCTACACAAGAACTGAATGAAAAACCCTGAGGAAAGATTGGCTGACATAGAGTTCATATAAACAAACAGCAGACATGCAGAGATTTATTATTGATTTCATCCTGATACACGTGGGAATGTCATTCCCCTATCTAGTTATGGAAAGACGTTTCAGGGATCGAAAAACAATAATCCCTTCACATACAGGTAAATTCTAATAGGAGACCTCATCTGCATTAGGTGATCTAGATTATTGGTACTCCTGGACTGGAAGAGGAACACACAGTGAGAGAAAAGGTCAGTTTTAGATGAGGAGCCACACATGACTCTTCACTGGATCTAATAAAGTGAATAGTTGAACGATATGGTCATGAGTTATTTTCATTATGTCAGCAGTAAGTAGCACAGATGTTTTGTTTTTTCTTCCTTTTCTATTGGACCACACAGAAGGGGATCACAGATGCTGAGGATACTACTCAAACACCGGTTTTATATTCAGGAAACTCTTGCCTGTGCAAATTCCAGTAGAAATCATGGCCTTAAACATTATGCACGCTACTGATTTTCCTTTGGGGTGCACCTTCTCAATGTGGCTGGAGTACTTTTGTAGAACAGTCACTAACATGTAGACTATGTATCTCTCCAAATTTTGTTGCTGTTCAGAAAACAAAGAATGGAAATTATGCCGGTTTTAGGTAGGTTTCAGCTGAAGTAATTGTATTTAAGTAACAAATCTATACCACTGAAGGCTTATTTTTGGACGAGACAATTTGGGTAAGGTGACCCAGTACACAAAGGCTCCTGTTGCTTAAATCCTACCTGCCCTCACCTCAAGAGTAACGATAAATTTGACAGATGTCACAGTGATCTGGTGTGAAAGCATGACAGAAACATGTTTGCCTTGTCCCTGAAACTACAGAGTATAGTCTTAAAAGTTAATTATGTGAATTGTAACAAATATCTGTTTATTTTCAAGTAACTTTAGAATTTAATTCTATTGAAGAATAAATTCAATACATAACCTCAACTTGGTTTATTTGGGGTTTGATTACATGGTGGATTGATGAATACTTCTCATGAAATATTTCTGAAAGTCTAATTTGGTACCTTTTTGAGCCTAAGACTTTCTGAAAATTTTGCTGTATCACCCATTGGTGATACTATTGGGAATCTTCATCTGGCGTCTCATCAGGTAGCTATGACAAGTTTGGTGTCATAGCTTTTGCTTTAGTTAATTTTTTTTTTTTCAATAATAGTCTACTCAGGTGGTAGGGGAAACTTTTGCCTTTTTTATTATGAAATGAGGAGAGCTTTTCCTCATAGGTATGTCAGCAAATCAAATTGTCTCTTATAAGGAATTCTCCAGATTTTCATTGTCAAGGAATAAGTCTAAGTGAAAGGCTCTGTGCTTGCATGTAGAATGTTTCTGGACAGTCGGTAATGTCAGTTCTAGTCTTCCTATATTTTATTACTTCTGGTCTCTTAAAGCAATTTTATTTAATCTGTCTTGTGGACTGAAAGCTGTCTACCTCACTATTATTTTGTGATGCTCTTTCTGTAAGCAATAGTAGAATTTAATTTTAATTTTTGCACTGTGTCAGCTTGTACTATATATGCATTTGTAGTGAGGTCTCAGTATATCATCCATGCAGACAGCAATAACATACTATATTAGAAAAAGTGGAAACATAACCTTTATACTATTTTTATTCCTTGTCAACACACAAGACTAATTATGTTCCAATGAATGAAATCAAGTTTTTACCATGAAGCTTTCATAATCTCACAAGAATAATTTGCACTGAATACCATGCTAACTCTCTAGTTTTCATTCTACAAACAGTAAAGATTAATTCAAGAGGCTGTAAATTTTGGTTTAGCTTGCTAGTACTTACTACTAGAAAATGGCAGAGATTCCCTAAAACTTTCATCTTAACTAAAAAAATATAATTGAATGCTTTCTGTTACATTGCAGTCATATAATAGCCACTCCATTTAGCTAATATAGATTATCTCCAGTCTTTTAATGCTAAATTCCAATTATAATGGACAGTTGTGTACTAAAGGAACATCATTAATTTCTTACCTAGAGTTTATAAAGGTACATGCAGAGTTAACCAACAGGCCATTTAGGTGACCACAGGTTGCAAATCCTGCAGATACAGCCACCTCACAATAATGTAAGGAATGAAGGTTTGTCTTTACAAAACAAGCTGTGGGCCTGCTGTAGGTAAGATTAGCATCAAGAGATAAGAAGAACAATAGGAAGGATTCCACTGATTGAAGAATGGAATGAGATTTGTCTTTACAAATAAACTGT
>WUAM01000431.1:17777851-17801495 GCA_024336885.1 Actenoides hombroni
ATTGGGTCCTAGTTAAGGAGTGGAAAGAAGCACCACTGGTGGCGAAGTGGCGTGGACCTTTCCAAGTGTTACTCACCCCAGAAACAGCCGTCAAGACAACTGAACATGGGTGGACCCATCATACTCGGGTCAAGGTCTCTGAGGCCCCGGAGATTTGGACATCTCGGTTGGAGGAGAAGGACAGGAGGCCACGACTGACACTCCGCAAGAGTGGACCAGAGCAGGAGCCAGTGCGTTGACATCAGGGGAAGCCTCGTGTGCCTACTCACAGACTGCCTGCTGAAATAGTCTGGATAGGCTTCCCTCCTCTCGGATCCTCACGGTAACTGGTTTTTATGTTAAGCTGTTTCTGTGCTTTCATTCGCCACAGGTGATGTGGAAGACCCAGGAACAGAAAATTAAGTCAATGATAACTAAAGTTTGTAAAGACAATTATTAAGAAAATAAAAAGAGGAGGGATTGTAAGGAATGAAGGTTTGTCTTTACAAAACAAGCTGTGGGCCTGCTGTAGATAAGATTAGCACCAAGAGATAAGAAGAACAATAGGAAGGATTCCACTGATTGAAGAATGGAATGAAAGAGATTTGTCTTTACAAATAAACTGTAGGTCTGCTGGTGAATGAAAATTAGATACAATGGGATGAGCCATAAATTCTGTAAGGGATTAAAGGGGGGGGTTATGCATTAAAAGGGAATCTTAGATATTAAGCGTTCCGGGAAGTCTGTACCTCTCAAGTACCTCAGCCAATGGGGAAAGAGAGAGGGAAAAGCGGCCGGGAAATTAGGATAAAAAGGAGGCTGCATCCTCCAAAAATTTGAGAGACCCCAGGGGAATGCCCCATGGCCTCTCCCTTTATTCAAATAAAGTAAAAGGACTCCTCTGTCTCCTTTTTGGACATAAACCTCTGGTGTTTGTGGATTAATTTTCCTGACAATAAGAATATGATACATGAATGAAAATGTTAAAGGAACAGCACTTTCGGAAGTGATCAATATAGGAGAACATTTTCTCATTCTTATAGTAAGATTGCAGCTTCTCCTTACACTACTATATGTCATAAAGAAACCTAGACATAGATGACCCATGTTTTCATTATTCAATTGTCCCTATGCTTAATTACATTCTATATTATTTTAAACATGAATTTGTACTGTTCCATCACCTTGCCTCTAGGTCATCTCCTTATCTGAAATAAAAATATCAGGCCATCATTCTTAGTTACCTACATTATAACTGCTTCATGAAAATGTATCTATCTGGTATCCTTTACGTCATATAATCCACATACAGGTGGTGAAGAGAAATGGGTGTCACTAAAACAGGATTCAAGTTCATCCAATCCAAACGTTTTACTCAACTGATGTATTATAGTAGTTAAATGTCTACCCTTTTTACAGGGAATGAGCAGGACAAGGCAGATGCTTTGATTGTCCTGGAATTTTGCTTCCTATATTTTCTTGCTGAAGGAACATGTCATTATCGTGGTGAGTTTTAGTGTGCAAGAAGAACAGGAAAATGGTATCCTGGGGTTGATACTGGCGTGTTTGGCTGAATGAGGAGGGAGGTTCCTGCTCCCAGGATCTGCATTGGCTTTTTTAACTTGATGAAGGTATGCAAACCCATTTCAATGAGCTAGGTGAAAAACATTTTGCCTTCTCTAAGAAACTGACCCAGCCACAAGTGCTCAAATCAGGCTGTCAGTCACCAGTTCTCCAACAGGATTTGTATTGCCCTGATGCCTGCAGCCTGAGTAGCTCCATTTCACAGGAATGAATACTAGTCTGCCCACAAGCAAGCAGACTAAAGTGGATCTATCTGTCAATCCACTGAAACCTGTTTCATATGCAGAAATTAAATGTCTTCTGTCCTGAATTCAAACTCATTTGAACTACTGTGGTCAACTAAAATTCAGCACCCAAAACATTCTGGAGACTGCTAGATAATGTGGGAACCCTCCAAATTAAAAAGTAAGGGAGAGTGGACCTCCTAGATGGTGGTCCAGTTTGGATACCTCAGGATCTATCTTTCTTGGACCTAAACCACAAATTAGCTGGGAACTAAGGAGATTAAGAGTTTATTTATCTAAGACTTTTAATGGGAACATTTTGTTTATACCCTTATTAATTAAAAAGAAATGAGAAATGAAGATGCTAAAAAAGTAAATATCAAGTACTGGTGAGGTCTGGAGGCTGCCTAGGTGGGGGCTCAGGAACAGTGGGGGCTTGCTGGGGAGGCAAAGGCTGAAGAGGCCTCACAAATATTCAGGACAGTCATAAGCACTAGATGAGTGAGCACAGTCACAAAAGTCTGTGTAGATACATAGGGGGAAAATATGCAGTTTATCAGAAAATAGCAAAACCACCTTCTATGATAAGGAAAAAGAAATGGCATCTGACTTAAGTTTCTCCAAATCATGAATGGAACAAAGATAAGCACCAAAACCTGACACAGGACACAGGAAGTGCCTACACTAAATCTCTGGGCTCTTTGGAAAGAAGAAAACAGATTAAATTGTCCCTGTTTGGGTTTTTTTCTTCTCTTTGAGTCAACGTAAAATGATTTTTCTTTTTATCTTTTTTTTTTTTTTTCCCAGAGAAGCAAGTAGCATTTCACACTGCCACATTTAGCACACTTTTGCTTCTTTAAGTATCAGGCTGCTTCTTGGCCATTTAGCAAAGTGGTTTACAACCTCTCATCCTTCTGGAAAGACTGCTAAAGTTCATTAAGAAAAAAACCCAACAATTATCAGTGTGCTTAGATTTCTTTTAGAGGAAACTATTTTTAGGGATTTGGAAATCGAAAAACAAAAGGAATATAACACTATTAAGGTGCTCAGATGAGAATAATTTCCTAAAAGCAGTGACTGGCTTGTTGGGAAGTGTTCACAACATAGACAAGACTTTAAAAAAAATGTTTGTGTCAAGTAAAATTCTGAAGTTTATGATTGTCTGAATGTCTAATAATTTCTAATTAAATCCATGAGATATTGACTGTTTACCACCTTTAGAAAAGAAGGCTAGAATTTTAGTTGATTTGCTTAGTTTTATGTTTCAAAGTCAGCTTACATATATGTGTAACAAATGTTTATACCATTCAACACAGTTCTAGGCTTCTTTGTAATTAGTGTCATACTTTAAACAAATCCTCATTTTGTAAAATCTTCTAATTCTACAAACGTTCATAGTCAGCACAAGTCCAATACAAATGGCAAGACACTAAAGTATTACCTTTCACAAAACAAAGCAGCTGCTGCTGTTCCCTTAAAGTTATTATTGTATTCAATCATATTTATGAAGATACAGTGCACTTATAAAATATAATACAAACAAAGAGGCAGTTAGCAACAAAGCAAAATAGCTCATTATATGCTTAGCATGACAGTTTCATTACTGCCCTACACAAATTTCACGGTTGTAATAAGATATGTAGTAAATGTAAGTTATTTTGAGACTAGAAGCACAGCAGGCCTGAGTTCTGTGTACCTCTGCAATTTTTACTTTTTTATGAATTGTAATATCTTAACTTGAAATTTGCATTAAAATAATGCTAAAATGAAAGAAATAAATTATGGGACTCTACCTCATCTAATTTAGGCATCCTAAATGCCTAATTCTTAAGATTAGCATTAATACTCTGAAGTTGTGGAGAGAAAGAGAGGGGGGTGTTTCTGAAGGCTGAAAAGAGAGATTTGGCTTAAGTTTAGTGATTTAGAAGAGGTTAACTGGCCTCTACCCTAACCAGTCAAGTAATGTAACTGCCATGAAGCTGACAGTGGTCTGTTTTATGTAATCACCGTATTTTTAGAAAAACAGAGTCATATGGTCCATTTAAAGCAAACCATCTCTACACACAAAAAAAGCAAAATATATATTATATTTTTAATGAGATCTGCATGTGAGGTAGGTTCTTAGGAATCCTAGAAAATGAAGAACCCATTATCCTTCCATGAAACCTTACTAGCACTTGTCTGACTACTAAGATGTGTTATCTTATACATAAGGTTATATAACCTTATTAAAAAGGAAATATCTTACATTTTTCTTTATCCATACTATAGATATTCTGTGTTGTGACTTAGAAGAAAATGCATGTTCCTGATTATACAGATTTCAAATTGTGGTCGCTATGTGAAACTCTCTGAAAGAACCATTCATTTCTTTCTGCTAAGAATTACGGTGACTAGGTCATTTTCAGAATTATTTCACATGCCTAGCTACAAGGCCAATGGCTTCAAGACTCCAATGATACATATATATAATAAATTAAACAAGATACAAATGCTTC
Organism: Actenoides hombroni; assembly: GCA_024336885.1. Taxonomy (NCBI): domain Eukaryota; kingdom Metazoa; phylum Chordata; class Aves; order Coraciiformes; family Alcedinidae; genus Actenoides; species Actenoides hombroni. The sequence continues at coordinate 17,782,137 of WUAM01000431.1, forward strand.
CTGCTAGGCACTTTTTAAATTTTTAGGCTAATCGCTGATGTGGTTTTCAACACTGCCGTGTAAATCTCTTCTGAATATCCTCTGGCATGCCTCAGGAATTAGTAGGGACAAAAGATACAAGCAGAGATGAGGCAGCTGCCATGTGGCCACCTTTTTGGAGAGCTAGATTATAGAAATAAGGGAATACTGTACCAGCTGCCTTACGTATCAAAGAAGTACCCTGTGTAATTTCAGTGTTTCACCCTGCTAATTGTTACTTTTTGCTTTTCTTGGGTAGCTGGAAATATTTTAAAAGCCTAACCCAGAACTAAGTGCCCTGGCTTGGGACTACTTGGAGATAAATTCATACACCCACAGGGTTTTTGTTTTGTTTTGCTTTTGGTTTTGATTTTTAATAAATTTGACTAAAATCACATACTTTTATTGCACCATAGGTCTTTCTTTATAAAACAGGGAATTATTCCCTTATTTGACATACATATATATCAAGATTGATATCCATTCCTGACTGAAAGGAAGAAGTCCTATGAACGTCCAGCTGTATAGTGAGACATTACTTTTCAAGGTATAAATTTATAAATTTTATTTATATTTTTTTTTTAATGGTGGGGATTTCATGCTCTTTTGTGGGGCCATTTTAATAGCTGTAGATTGTATTAAATTTACAGTCAAAAAATATCTAATGCATCATTGTGAATGTTTAACCTGCCATAAATACCAAAAAAGGCAAATAAACTTTTCATAGAAAGAAATATGATCTGAAGTGTAGGAGCTTCTAAAGGAGAACTTGGAGCTTTGGGGACAAAACTTTTGTTCTCATTACACTGCAATAACCCCTTATGATTTCTAAGTATGGAACCAGTGGGACTCTCTGTACTGAATTATTTTTCTTTTCTGATGAAGTTTGATTTTTAATAATGTTTTTTCCCCTGTTCTTTCATTGAGGGAATTATTTGGAGTTGTACATTTGCATGCAGCAAACGATTCATTTGTCTCGGGAATACAAACCTACCAAAACAAAAAATATACAAGCTTTTCACAAACACTTGTGAACTGAAACCTCTAAACATTTGGCTATTGGGTACTCATTGTGACTCCAGCATTATGTAGGATAATGATAAGCTTCAAACCTCTCAAACCGAGAAACAATCATTTCTCATACTTAAGATCTAACTCTGAGAATTCATCCAGAGATTCGCAGCACATCCCAAGTTTAGTGTTGCCATACTGCACTGCCTACTGCAAATCACCTACTTTGAAGGTGGAGAGATCTGTAAGTGAAGTGTAGCTGTATTTCCATTGTAGTATTTCCACAGTAGTACTATTTTCAGGTACTTTGGGACCAGAGACACAAAGAATAGTTGTTTATTAATAACTTCTGAATGAAAAATATAACTAATCACTTGCCTGTGGTAATGAATATCCAATCAGGTGCCTTCATCACTTTCTACTTTACTGTATTTTCCCTTAAAGTGAAACACAATACTGTTCTTTAGAGACCTAAAGAGGAAGTTTCCATCAGCAATTCAGTATAAATTATACACTTACAATGGCTAAATACAAAACACTTCTGAAAGTGTTCACAGCTTCAAACACACCTACAACACAACTCCATTGATGGCAGAGATCTCAGCATGCATTGGAGAATAATTTGGTCCTAGGAGTTTAGAGCTTGAAGGAAAATCTAAGGGAACCAAGGGAAATCAAGAATATTCAATGAATTCCTGATGCATATGTATTCTTTTATTGAATTGTTCCTCCAGGATTTATTATGGATGCATAATTTTTTGCTAGACAAATGTGTTTAAGATGTAATTTTTTAAGACAAAGAAAGACCATACCATGAAATTATCATATATATTAATCTGCTGTTGAGACAGATTTCAGCCAAGTTTATAACATAGTTAAGTAGTAGTTTCTCTACATACTGAATTTGAAATATTTTAGGCTTCAGTGATTATGAGTGCCTCAGTTGTAAAATGTTCTGCCACATTAGCACACATGTCACATCTCTCCTCTTAAGCTTGTACTCTTGAAGGATGTTATGAGATAACCGAAACCATCAACAGGCCCTACTAGTGGCAGCCAAAAATCTGCTTCTGACAGTTGCATGACCAACTAATGAATTTCAAATTTATGTCAGCCTTTTGTTTACCAGCTACACCAGATACAATATCATTACACAGAAGACAACAGAGAAAATAACCAAGCTGTGGTTCTTTTATAGAATTTAATTAAAAAGAACTGTTTAAATTTTGATTTTCTGTTCCAAATAAGTGTTCAGTTGTCCTGTACAGACACTTCAATACATAGGTATGGATACAAAATAGCAAAGAAAGCAAATATCTGACTCACAAATCTGGCTCTCTGAATTGATTTTAAAATCTCAATTATTAAATATGTGTCCTTAAACAGAGTATCATTATCATCCAATACTGAGAATGCTGCTAGCACCAGGTGTTATTCTGTATAACATTGTTTATCATACCTAAGCTTTTCTCACTAATTTACAATGACCCTCTCTAATTAATAACCCTTTCTAAGCAAATTGAGCTTTCAGTTAAGGCTAAAACTGTGCTTGCAAGGCATTGATACAATAAGGTATTCAATCAAACTTACGTCACTTCTTTGGTGGCCTTTGGGGAGTATTCTTTCCAAGCTGAAGTTACGTAGAAGAATAGGGCCAGATTTTGGCTGTAACCAGAAGATGCTGCAGCGATATAAATAAAATAATTGTAATCTACTATCATCAATAAAGATACTAATTGCCTAGTAATTTTACTGTGGCTACAATGTTGCATTCATTATCATGTTGTATTTATTATTTGACCACTACTGTAGGGTCTTGACTGTACCTTTATTTGTGTCCAAAGTAGTTCTCTCTCCCCTCGAATCTCACTGGAGTGCAGCCCTTCTTTCATGTCTGTTTTCACATCATCCACATCACCTTGCTCACAGTAGTGTTTTCCTGCATACTCCTTTTTCTTCCTGTATCGTAGCACACAATCACTCGCTAACTTCAGTGATTTTGCCAGTGTTCCTAACTGTGTCCCCATCTACTCCCTATGGTACTTATGCAAGAGAGAATACTGAGGTAGAAATCTTCCTCTTCAATTTTTCCAGTTATGCATAGGAAAAGGGTAACTGTTAATAAATGTATTTGCTCTCCATTCAAATGTCCTGAACAGCACATACATAGCACAACATGCAGCAGCACAGCTAAGACTTTGAGGAATATTCTTGTAGTTGAGCAGAGAACATCTTAGTTGAGTCTAAAACATCAAGGAGAGTATGTTCTCAAATTTAAGTAATTTGACCAAATATGATTGTCTTTAAAGCCATGATTCATATAACTGAATTAAAACATTCACCTTCCTATCATTTATCAAGTCCCTGTTTCTCGAGGGCCCTAAAATTTTTAAAAGAAGAGAACAGCATATTTTCTACCAAGACACTTCTGCTTTGCCTTTTCTCAGAAAGAACTGAACTGTTTTGAGCTAAAGTTTCTATAATTAAACAAGTCTAACAATAAAACTGAGACATCCAACCTGACAATTTTCATTCCAGATAATTAGCTTCTGATACAAGGGATTTATTTTAGGAAGTGTTTGGAAAAGAATGCTACCCACCAGGTGATAAATCTTAATCATATTTTTCAAAGAAATTCAATTCAATTTTTATTTTGCAGGAGAATGATAAGAATAAAACCTCACATATGCTAAAAAAAAAAATAAAAATCCATTAAAAAGCATGAAATATATTGTATGGTAGGTCTAGGTATTCAGCCTTTGCTACTGTTTTCTATATTTGTTTTATTACATGGTCTAGAGAATTTAAGATGTGGTAGAGAGCAAATAACCAAAAAGTCTTTTATGAAAATAAATTATTGCTGTATATGAAACCCATAAGTCTTTTTTTATCTTTCTGTAGATTAGTGTAAGAGAAAGATGGGGTGCAGAAGAGATTGAGGAAGCTGAATCATTCTGTGAAATTACCTCTTTTTTTCACTAATCGTAGAAGGAACAAGAACTTACAGGAGATGTCTTCATTTGTCAATAGTGTGAGCTGAAAGAACTCCAATCTTGAGGGTGCATCCCTACTTAATCTTATAATAAACCACGGTAGGTATTACGTGACTGAGGCTAGATCAGTAGAATACCAGCTTCAATATGTGAGGCATGGCTTAGAATCAGGGCTTGACAAAAATGGAAAAGCTTAAAGCTAAAATCTTAAGAACCATAGTGAACAAAGAATTCTGACAACTTAATTGGCAGTTTTACAGTTGTAAATACAAAAATAACAGGATTTTTTTATTATTATTAGCTAAACACAAAGTCAATACATTTGTAACTTTTAAAGTGGAAATTGTATAGTTTATATTTTTTAACTGAACAAACAAAGTATTCAAGATTTTTAACACAACTGATATATAAAAATTGAGTAATTAAACCCTGACATTAATAATAAGGACAGAATCACAATATCAGAAGAGCATATAGCCCACCAAAGCTTATTCATAAAGGTTATCATGATAACAAACTAATGACATTATCCAAGGATACTAGCCATAGAATGGATTAGACAGGAAAACAGAGAAAGGAGAAAGAAGAAGAAGGAAAAAAAAAATAAAAATCTTCTTCTCTATTCTTTTGGCAACCAAGAAATTTACTCCTGAGATAGAACTCAGCCTTTTTCAGACAAGTCTACAAAAGAAACATGAGTGTATTCAAACCTGTAGGAATTGTAACCTATATTATTCTACATTTTTTGTAAGCGGGGGTTCTCCATTTGTGTTATTCCTTCACAGTCCTCAGAAACTCAAAAATTTGTAAGGTCCCTTATTTATTTCTCATTAATATTCCAGTTAGTATCAATTTGATTAACTAAGGGGAGACTGGGTTGTATGTAGTTAATTGATCTTGGCAACACTTTTCCCAATTATTGATTAATCTATATAATAAATTTAGAAATTATATAGCTTCTTCATGTGCCAATACTTTATTAGTTATCACAGATAACAGATGTTATAAATCCTATGACGACTTCTAGGTTTGTCACTGTCATCAACCAGCCTCACTTCTTTTGCATACAGCATGTGCTCATCCCTGCATCCATGAGTAAAATGTATGCACTGGCCTAGTATCTCTGCTAAAAATGAGAGACAAAATAAGTATGAGTCCTTTAACATATCCTGATAGATACATTATACAGAAGCATGCTAGCAAGGATTTCATGGTTTTGTTAATATACTGATAATATGTGACTATTTTTCTGTAGATTTATATCTAGCATTTTTATAAAATAACAGCATTGCAGGAAAACATTGGGAAAAAGTCATTAAAAGTGCCTGAGGTTAAATTGTGACTACTATGGGATTTACTCTGTGTCTAAAGAAATGTTTAGAAGGTAAAACATCCTGTATAACATGAAAAAGGTCTTGAAATAAAAGATTTGGGCAAAAGCCCATAGACAATTTCCTTTGAAAGACTGAAAACAGTTGCAAATTAAAGATTAATGATATACCTCTTGTATTTATGTGAATTTTAAAATCACTTATACAGTCTAATTCCATTATTTTTATTCTACCTTTTATTTAATTTAATTTTATTGAGTAGCCATGTTTTTGCCTTAACGCATACACCCCTTAAGTATTGGTACAAGAAATTCAAAGCATTCATAACCCTAATATAACCTTAGATAACAATAAGGGGTGCTACCAAACTAAACTTGATGTACCCAATTAACATAATTGAATTAAATGGGAACTCCTTGTGTCCCCGAAAGTTAACTAAGTCCATATAGCACCTGTATCATTCTAACAGACAACAGGACAAAATGGTGGTTTCTGTGTAAGGGAAGAGACACAGATACTGATGCCCATGCTGGAGAATCAATTAGAGTACCACTTTGCTGACAAAATGATTTCCATTGCATACAAGAAATAAAAGGAATAGAAATGGCCCTCAGCTGCATACTGAAAAATGTAGTGTAATAATTACAAACCCATTATACCATGAATCTGTACATTCCTCTGTCAGATCAGTTCCTGAAACTTAAAGTTTTGTCACCTTTGCCTAGCCTAATAATTTTCAGTCCTCTCTAGGAAGAATATGAATTTTAGTGAAATGCTTAGGAAAAACAACAAATAAAAAATTGCATTAACCCCTCTTGATAATGAATGTGCCAAAACTATAGTTCTTAATTTCCAATCACACACAAAGAATAACATTTTCCTTTCATTAGAACTAAAATAGCAGATGTGAGGTGTTTTTATTAAAATTGATCGCAAGTAATAAGTTTTTTAAAGGTATAAATGCTGTATATGCAAGGTACAAGAAAAACATCCCCATGGGACTGAGCTGTGATGCTAGTTTACTGGTGATAGTGATTAAGATTTTATTTCCTCCATTGTATTAAAAAATGTGAAAGAAAATAAAAGCACTAACACAGCTTAGGCGTCATAACAATGTTCTTTGTTCACGAAACCTACTGAATGTCATTGACAGTTATAAATATCTAGCAGCAAATGTAAAAGCGGAGAGGAAAAAATCTTAACTTTCAAATGATCTAAAGAATACAATAGAAGAAATAGGTCATATAGCTTTTGTTTGTTGTATTCATGTTCAATATAAATATAAAACCTTAAAATATAAAATCTGACAGACACAAAATCCTCCCATCAAAAGACAAATGTAGACACATACGTACACTGAGGTATATAAGAGTAATTCTGTATCAAAATCAATCAGTCATAGAATCATAGAATTCCAGGCTGGAAGGGACCTCAAGAATCATCTGGTCCAACCTTTCTTGGCAAAAGTGTGGTCTAGAAAGAGGCATCAAAAGCATCCCAAAAGAAGTAATTTTAACCCGTTGAAAGTCAGGAACTATTTGCACTATTCTAATTATCTTTGAGATAGATGTTAAGTCTGTCTACATGTGCTACATATGTTTGTTATTTCTGCTTTGTACTTCATACATAAGCTTGGCATACTGTTTCCAATGTATTTTTCCATAAATGAATTCTTGCATGGGTGTTTAAGACAGGTTTCCCTTTATATCACTTAAATCACTTATTACAGAATCCTAGTTTAGGACTCTGCTTGCCATGGAATGAGTGGAATGCACCTCACTCAAAGGCAGGCATACAATTTAGTGAGATAGACTGATGATTTGACAAAGCCTAATAAATTTGATAAAATTTAGTACAAATCAACAACGATAAACTGAGGTTCAATTTGACGGCAAGGTCACTACATTACTTACTATAAAGCAAATTGATTAAAAGCAATTGCATTACAGTTTTTGTGTGAATATTATATGTATATACACAGTGAAAATTACTTGGAGTTGGGCTAGGGTGATATTCATGGGGACTGGTAATGAAAAGGGTAACTCCTTCAGAGAGCAAGATTAGATCCACACCTCCGAATTGAAGATCTGGAAAGAATTTTCTCTGTTTAATTTGCTCTCACTACAGTTTATTAATAGGAACCCTTGGTATCATACCAGATTTCTTTTGGTATTGAATGTCTATGAATTGTCACACATGTAAATATGATAGAATGTTACAGTTAATATTTGAATCTAAATGTCATAATGGAATATAATGAGGAAGAGAGACCAAAGCATTTTCCTCATGATTTCTTACATTCTTTCCATAAGCATCAGCTACTGGTAACATCTTGAGATAGGACTGTGGGCTTGATGGACCTGTTGTCTACAGAGTACGACAATTCTTATGTTCCTAAAGTCTTACAATAGTGCTCTGCTTTTTTGCAATCAGTTAAACTTTCAAGTGCAAAAGTGAAGCTATGGGGAAGAAAACTGCAGCACCACTTACAATGGGAGGCAAGAAAAAAGTAGAATGCATATAATTCATGTAACTGCATGGGTTGTGGTAGCAGTAAGAAAGTAGTGTCACAGTAACACACCACAAAGTGATACACAGAAGACTTCCTGACTCCAGAAAATAGTACCCACCAGCAAAAGCGATGAGGGGCAGGTATATGATATACACCTCCTTCCAGACATGACAGCTTTCATGGGGTACTGTTTGAACACTGTGAGATTCACTATTCTCAGATTCCTTTCCTACATCTTCCCCTTTTTACCTATTCAAGCTGGCAGTAATTAAATGACCTTTTCCTGCTCACGGTTACGTTGAAGTGCTTCCTTCTCCCTTTGTGCCTGCTACACTTAATGTTGCACCCAATTGCAGTGCCTGCGTAGGATGACACTTCTGGGCAAGGTGTTACTGGGGAAGCAATATTTCAGAACATGCTATTCAGTTTCTCAAGGCAGTATTTTTAGAGGCAGAAGGTAAAATCCATATATAAAAAAAAATTGTACTTTCTTGTCAATTTAACAAACTTTCCACAAAAATTCATTTTGAATTTACAAAGAACTGAGATGAGTAAAATCAGGTTATTAAAAACACGAGTGAGGAAAAACATACAGAAAAATACTAGAAAAAAAATCTATCTAGAACCTCATAATGGAATTAAAATTAAAAAAAGCACCACAAAAAAAATCCATTTTACCAACATTATATAAGAAGTTAAAAGTCTAATTTGAGTTTCAGTACCTCTGGATACAGGTCATACGTGCAGAAAATGAAAGCCTGATGATACAGAAAATTTAGGGCTACACTAAAAATGATTCAAGTGTTGAAACGGCCTTCAAAACCTTACCTGCCCTTGTTATAAATATGTTTTTACTGAAATATTCAGTACTAACTAAATATCAATTTCCTCCCATTTCAACTGCCTGCTTTGAACTTAGTTTAACCACCTGGATATTGTCTGTTCTGGATATAGTCTCCTAAGCAGAAGGCTCTAGATGCACTTAAGCAGTACCACATTGCCTTGAACACTACTTAAGCATGTGAAGGAGCAGAGTAGGTATGGTATGAAAACCAAGTATCAAATCTAGGCATTTACAAGACTACATGGAATATAAACATCTCAATTCTACTTTGTTCTTAAGTAAAGCTTTTATTTCAGGTTAATATGCTCAAGATGACAGAATTGGCTAGTGGCTGAGTTATGAAAGAACTCTAGGTTCCTGATTTTTTTACACAATTACATCTGTGTCAAAGCACATCACATCTTCTTCAGAAGAGTAATCATATCAGGGGTAATCAGACTTTAGAGGCAGAATGTTCTGGCACTTCAGCAAGATGCTCCACACCTCATATTTTGATAAGCAGATCAGCATAGAGAAACATATATTGACCATAAAACATATGCCAGCTCATTCTTGTCTACATAGAAAGACACCTTAATAAATTATCCATATTTGAGATGAGTGTTTAATGAAATGAAGTATAAAATATAAACAGGGATGTATTCAGATACCCATGTTTGTGGTAAATTGAATCCTTATTGCTTTATTCCATAATGACCATAAAAATACATTCAAGAATCTTTAGAAGCATATTTTAAATTATTCCTTTAAGCCTACTCAGATCTGCTGTATGACAAATGTAGGAGGTTGAGTGAGAGTAGTTTTCTTGCCAGGGAATAAGAAAGAAAAAAAAAAAAAAAAAAAAAAAAAAAAGTATGACAAAGGATAGATTTCATATTAGGAAAGAGCATGTTAGTTAACTTACAAATTCTTACAGTTTCTTTTCTCTAAGTATTGGCCCCATTTTTACTTCCTTACATCCTAGCCAAGCAGGCATTATGGGAATGAAAGGAGATTACTGTTTATAATTGTCTTTTGTATCTTTTCTGATGACATTATCTCTTTAAATGACAGTTACAAAGTCAACCAAAGCAGTTTATTGATCACAGTATTTTTAAGATGTTTGCAACCTCAATTTCGCAACTGGATGAATTTTAGTGTAAAACATCATTACCTAGTTTAATTTTTCTACCTATATCATGTATGTTCTGCATTTCCCTAATTACCTTAAATTTGCAAGGAACGATAAAATATTTCCATGCTGAATAAAAGACTGATTATCTTCATTGAATACATATATTTACAGAATGATTTTGAAATAAAATAGATTTTATAGCCTCCATCACAGTTCTTCAAAAAGTGCTTAAAGGACAACCATAATTATTTAAGTCAAATAACAAACCATTGATTAGGTGCTCAAGTGTTTTTTATTATTGGTTTCAACACATCAGCGTCAAAACATCACTGCTGCCTATCAGGACAGCTATCATCTAGGAAAAGATCAGACCTTCTGAAAACCAATACACCAAGGGTATATATCACATGCAGGTAATAAGCCAGCATGACAGTAGTAAACAAAGTGACATCTGAGGGACATTATATTAGTCAGCTTAGAATGCAGCTTCATTGACTGCTGTCCAACGGGGATAACATACACAGCTTTTCATACCACTGAGCATTAATTACCAGTCTTCTTTGTGTTATCAATTATAAATATTCATATCATTGCATGTTTTGTTTTTCTAAGTGGCAACTTCAGGATTTTTCCCATTTGGTGTGGTGGTATGTCACACCTAAATGTACTATATGAAATAAAAAGAAGTCAATGTAAAATGATTTTTACATTTATCATGAAGGTAAAAGGCAGTCACATGTTACTGTCACTGAGCTGGTAAGTGCACCCTATCTTCTCTGAGATTCCCACTGCTTAACTGTTACACTCTCTTTACATCCCTTTTTTCATCATATAAAGACCAGGATACCTCTTTGATTCTCAAGGCAATTACTCTTCAATCCTAATTTTTCCCATATTGTCTCAATTCAATATAGTCCTCTTTACTTCATGTACACAGGCTGGGTACAGATTGAATGTGCCTTTCTTTACTGTCATACAATCACACACAGTGGCCTGTCTCACAGTTTAAAATCAGGAACCAAGGAAATAATACTGTCTCACTTTAATATAGTAATTCCTACTCACAAAAATATTTCTTATGTCTGACATCTGCTTTGCATCCCTAGGACTAAATTCTTCTGTTCAACATGAGGGATCACCAGGGCAACTGTTGCAAACTGGAACATAGAGGATTCCATGTAAACATAAGGAGAAACTTTTCCACTGTGAGGTTGTCAGAACACCGGAACAGGCTGCCCAGAGAGGTTGTGGAGTCTCCTTCTCTGAAGACATTCAAAACCCACCTGGATCTGTTCCTGTGTGACCTGATCTAGGTGATCCTGCTCTGACAGAGGGGATGGACTAAATGATCTTTCGAGGTCCCTTCCAACCCCAAACTTTCTGTGGTTCTGTGATCTCTAGTTAGCCTACTTACCACTGGCTCCCTACACAGACAATATATTTCTTGGTAATGACAGCTCATAGACCTGCCCTAAAAAGTTTTTTTTGAGTGAGACATGTCACCCATTCCTGAGGCTATTCTCTTCAGTGATTGTTATAAAGTTTCAAGTAACAAGCTGAGCTTTAAACGCATAATTCTTAGATGCTTAAGGTGCGAGAAATGGATTCCATTCAAGTTGTCTGAATGTACATTTCTGTAAAAGAAGGTGGCACTGGAAAACAGAGATTTAATTTCTACTTCAGCTGTGGTCATGATTCACAGGTGCCCTTGAGCAAATCAATCCCCTTTATATTAGCTCTTATTCTCTCTTGAAGATAAATCTGTTTAAAGACTTAGGCTTAACTCAACACAGAAATCTGCAGCTCCCTCTATAGGAAAATTTCACTGCAGAATAACAAGAAAAAGCCAACACTTCAAAAAATAAGAGGTCCATGTCTCCATAGCTAGGAAGAAAGGCACTCTGGGATAGGAATGGCATATATTTTCTTGTAGCTGTCAGAATAGGCTGCTGCCTGTAAGTATCTAGTAAGGGGATATTAACCAGTAGACAGGTATCTATGACCAGTGATACTAGGGTGGGCCAGAAGCAGAATTCAGAAGTGGTAAGGTCAGGTCAAAAATGAGATCAGTTTGGTGTTACAATACACTAAGGGTCTAAGCAAAAGCCAGAAGCCAGGCTAAGAAATGAAATCTGAAGAGTCTTTCCTACAATGTATTCCCAAACCAAATAGCATCAAGCAAAGCTGGGAAAGCACTACGCTAAGCATCCAGAAATTAAACACAGGAGGGAATGTACAGCTAACAACATGTGATCTCAGATGTGTTGCTTGGGAAAGAAACTCTCACCAGACAGTTAGAAGTTCTTTTAAGCTGTGTTTTTAACAGTTGGATTGAAGGGAAACTAGTTACAACTAAGATGTCAGATGCAGATTTTGTCTACATCTACTTTGCTCTATGATGCTGACCAACAAGGCAATGATCCTGTGAGTGTAAATACTCCTGAACTATTTAGTAGGATGTTCTCTCTTGGTAAGCCAAAAACATCCTTTCAAAGGAAGGGTAGGATGTGCAGTATTTTGGATATCCATAGGTAAGGCAACAAAACAAGATGATGAAGAATGGTAGGAATCACTTTTCTTGAAGATTCTCCAAGATAGACACTTTATGTTTCTGTGATGAGAATGTTATTCAGGATGTGGTAACAGTGGAAATTCTCTCTGAGATGTTTTTTTAACAAAACAGAACATTTCACTTGACTTTAACTACAGGAAACTAGGCCCCAAACAAGATGGTCATATTTCAGTTAAATCTCTAACAGAAAATGCTGATGTCTTCTTTAAAATCTCATAAAATATAAAAAAAGAGCAGGAGAAACTACTCCAGAAAATCAGTTTTTAAGATGTGCTGAAGTAGAGAAAAAAAGGTAGGGAGAACTGTGAGCTGTTGCTCATGATATCACATTCACACAACAGTGTAATTCTCCTACTCACACACTGACTAAACTTGCACAAGTCAGTGCCATTACTCACATAATTACTCACCTCTATATGACTAAGACTATGCAAATCTATCGTATAAAATGAGGAGCAATGATATAACTCTACTTGTTCTTCACAGTTTTTTTGGTGAAATTTCATCCCTTTTTCCTAAGGAAATCTGCCCTTTACTAAAACAACCCTATAATCTAGTGCCCATCAAAATTTAGCCCATACACAGATTAAGACACCAGGAAGACCCACTCACCCTGGCATGTTTCTCATGTCATTCCACCAACTTCTCCCCACTTTTCTTAACCTTCCTGAGCTCTTTGCTGCTACAAAAGGGCATGCTTATTCTTACGGTGTCTGCAGTTAAGTGTCAACAATCAATTCCTGGCCAGGGAACGTTGCAATGTCAAGGAGACAAGGGACAGCTGAGAAGAATTCAAGGAGGAGAAAGAAATATTAGTTTATTATAGATCTAGAACAGTTCTCGGCCCAATTTTCAATGAAAACACCAAAAATAACCAAAAAATGGTTTCCCATTTTGAGGTATTTCTAGATACAAATAACCCCATCTGCATTCCTGTAACCTTCAGCATTAAAGACCAAAGAAAAGTGCTCAGGCTCATGCTAGGGTCTATGGAAAGAAGACAGATTTTATAAATATCTTATTTTAGATAATATTTGATAGGATCAACTGGAAACATTGCAGGATTACTGCACAGAGAGAAGGTATACTTTTGAGATGCACAGTTAATCTCAGAGAGTAAGAAGCAGTTTATGCTGCCTTTGTTTGCTAGATGGCCTGTGAAGCAAAAATTGGCACAAGGAACACATTGTTCTGATCATTTTAATTAAAGCTTGCAATGCATCAGTGGATTCTTAAAACCAAACATCATGCACATCAGCTACTCTCCCAGTGCTCTTTCCTCCCAAACATACACAGAATATGGAATGGAGAGAATTTAAGACCTAACCATAAACATTCATCAGCTGTAGGGCAGATTTCAGCATTTTTTATGGGCCAAAGCATGTGCAGGATCCCCTTCTGTCAGGTGCTATTAGCAGCAGAAAAGGTTACATTCAATTTGCCTGGAAGTCCCTTCAAATATAAATGATGGCAAGAGAACTTCTGCAAAGCCAAGCTCTTTATTCCTATCTCCTGGCAACTGACAGAGTTTCCTTGAATATATGACTAATCATATTTGTACACAGAAACTCCTGTTTGGCAAAACATTGTATAAAGACCAGACATATCTAGATGTCATGGAAAATGTTGTCATAATCAGTAACAAGTTGGGTTAATGCACTGAGCAGAGCCAGAACCTCAGGATTTAAGAGAGATAACACCCATGCTCAGGAGTATTTATCTTCCTCTCTCTTCCTATGTTCCTTCTTAACTCCACACATTTCTCATACCCCCTAAACTCTAAGGCATGGTACCCATTCCTAATGCCAGCCTCTCTGCTTGCCAAACCAAAAAACGCATGTTTCACCAGTCTCTGTGTCTTGCAGCCACCAGGGTACAGTGACCTACCCTGGCTTCTGTGTACGAGCATACAAGAGTCAGCTCCTGAGTTGCATTTGCGTTGTCTACACAATATGCACTCATATGTGCTGTGTCCTCTCTCACATCAGGGTTTATTCAGTAAGTTGTCTAGCTGCAGGCTGGGAACAAGGAATAAACCATCTGGAAAAGTCTCATTAATCTGAAAGAAAGCAAGAATAGGAATTCCTCTTCCCTTAACATCTCGATCCGAGAGAACCGGAAAGACTACAGAAAAAATGCCCAAAAAATGCTGAAAAGATTTGTTGACATAGAACTGCAAAATTGTCATTTGCTCTTTCTTAAAATTACCAGAACTCTTCCTCTCAATATAATAAACCCTGGTACATGGCTAGTACAAAACCCAAGGTTTTCAGAACAATTTACACAATATTTGAAACTATTAATAACATCAGTATTGTGCAAACTTTTACCTTGCCCCACTATTCTTTTCCTTATAGAATTTATAGACTTTTCCTTATATTTCTGGAAAACAGACCAGTCTTTCTGCACACGAGGAAAGATGTTAGTTTTGTTCACATCAAGAAGCATGTAAATCTTTGAGAGTTCAAGTATCTCCAACATCTGGGAAAGAAACTAAACACTTGACAGAAAATTTCTCCTTGCCTTGGAAATGTTATAGCATCCCATGATATTTTCCCTAAAGGTGAGTATCTGAAGATCTTTTCCTGTGCAGTTTTGCAAAATGCCATATCTACACTGAAGATGTTCCATTCCAGGAGAGTCAGAAATTCCTCAGACAGTCTTCTGACCACTTCACTCCCCCAACAAACCTGATACTGACCACAGGAAATGAGAGAAAGGAGGTTGTCTGGGGATTACAACAGTTCCAAAGGGGGTGTATATTACAATTCATATGCAAAGATCTATAGAGAAGGTTGCATAGCTAATGTTAATGTCAGCATTTGACTATATAACCATAACATTCTGTTAATTATATGTAATTTCATGTAAATCAGAAATACAAAGAACCTCTAATTTCTCTCTTTTTCAGCTCAGGCTGCTCCTATTGTATATTTGTGCTTGTTTCAGTCTTCTTATACAGAAATGAATCTTCAACTACTTCTCCTAGGAAACATTGTCAGAAACTAAGAAACCTGGTTTTAAGTAGGGTGCTCTTTTCCCCGCAGCGTGCATATTCACTTTGCTTTTTTCCCTTTTTCATCCCTGTGGTGGGTTGACTCTATCTGGACACCAGGAGCCCAGCAAAGCCCCTCTATGACTCCCCTTCTCATCTGAACAAGTGAGAGAAAATATAATCGAAGGTGCATGGGTCAAGATCATGGCAGGGAGAGATTGCTCATTGATTACTGTCAATTGAAAAAATAGACTCAACTTGGGGAATATACTTTAATTTATTACAAATCAAATCAGAGTAGGATTAACAAAATAAAAGCTGACTCTTAAACCACCTTCCCCCCACCCCTCCTTTCTTACTGGGCTTTCTCTATCTCCTCCTGCCAAACAACACAGGGAGACAGGGAATGGAGGTTCATTTCATCACCTCTCCTTCCTCCTGAAGGGGAGGACTCCTTACACTCTTCCCCTGCTTCTGCGTGTGGTTCCTCTCATAGGAGAAGGTCCATCAAGAGCTTCTCCAATGCGAACCCTTCCTACAGGCTCTAGTTCTTCATTAATTGCTCCAGCATAGTTACCCCACAGGATCACAAGTCCTGCCAGCAAACCTGCTCCACTGTGAGCTTTGCACAGGGTCACAGCCTTCTTTGTGCATCCACCTGCACTGGCATGCAGTCTTTCACAGGGTGCAGGTGGATATCTGCTCCACTGTTAACCTCTGTGGGTGGCAGGGGTACAGCCTGCCTCACCACGGCCTTCACCACAGACTGCAGAGCAATCTCTGCTCCAGTGCGTGGATCACCTCCTCCCCCTCCTACTTCACTGACCTTGGTGTCTGCAGAGTTGTTTCTCTCACATATTCTCACTTCTCTCTCTGGCTGCAGTTGTTGTTGTGCAGCAACTTCTTTCTCCTTAAATATGTTACCCCAGAGGCACTACCACCATTGCTTATGGGCCAGTGGTGGGTCCATCTTGGAACAAGCTGGCCTTGGCTCTACCAGACATAGTGGAAGCTTCTTGCAGCTTCTCACAGAAGCCGCCACTCTAGCCTCCCCTGCCGCCAAAACCTTGCCACACAAACCCAACACAATCCCCCCTGTGAATGCAGATCTAGTAAAATTTTTTGTTCCTTTCCCCTCGCAGACCACCTGAGCCGGAGTAGCCAGAGAGCTCGCATTGGGGTGAGCACAATGTAAAACGTGCAATGACCTCTGTGTGAGGAATACCCAGGCACAACGTTCCACAGGAGTTTCTATTTATGAGGACAAAGCACGAGAGAACTGCAGGACCAGTCATGACATAAAATCACTGCTTGTGCACCCTTCCAGTGTGGGTGGACCACAGTGGCCCATTAGCTGCTAGGTGTAGTGCAGATTCCAGTCTGATAGCCACCAAGCACAACAGCTGTCAAGCCTAATGCAGCCAGTAAACTCCTGCTAGAAAACAGACACCTTGCACAGTAGATTCTCCATCTCACAACCCAGTTTCTTTTGGTGTGTCTTTGTATTACTCCAAGTAATGATTTAGATTCTTTCATGCCTGATCATTTTATTAAATTCTGGTTTTCAAGTTTGACCAGACATTCCTGTGTTTCACTAGGTCTTATTTATGTTTTATTCCAAGGCAAAAATGTATTGTAAGGCTGGTTTATTAGTAAGGCAATGTTTAACAAAACAGTATGAGATGTATCTGATTAAAAATCCAGCCAACAATAAAGTGATTATCTTTCAGCACAGTGTGTGGTGCCATATGGTGACTGAGCAAGTGGGAAGAACTGGTGCTTAATATGCAGCTCCAGTGATTTACGGTTACTGACTTCCTGTGGAAAATGACTGCTTCTTTCATAAAAAAACTAATTAGTTCAAAAATACATGTTTGCAGAGAAAATTTATATTGATAAAGTTGTCAGTGCGGTATCTAAATGTATTAATGATGTACAAAAAAAGCTCAAGTGGCAGGCGCATTTTGAACCACCTGTCTCAGTCTGTCTTGCTGACCCTGATCAGAAGAGTTGCTTGAAATAACCATAAGCAGCTGTTTTTACTAGTTTTTATTATTGTTTATTATACTTCTACACCGTGTACAATTCCACCAAATCAGATAATACATCTATGGGTGGACTAAGCAACAATTATTGTTTTGTTTGGGTTTTTTTTCTTCTGCTAGTAAATCTGAAGACTTTATAAGAAACCTGGTCTATTTTCTCCTAAAATCAGGGGGTTTTCTCTTCCTACAACAGTAAAAACCACAAGGTAACAACCTGAAGAACACATAAATAAGACCCAAGGCAGCAATCTTATCTTTATCAAGAAACTTTCATACAGATTTTTTCATTGTCTTGATAGAGTCGCAGCATGTTTATCCTTATTAAATTAATCCAGAACACTTTCTCTCTTACTGTAGTATAAATCCAAAATAATGCTACTGAATTCTGTGTTAATGGGTATACTTGTGAAAGGCAGACACCTTAAGAACCTTAGCTATAGCTTATTAAAACCATTGGGAGCCTTTACACTCAAGTCTCTTACTTCATAGATTAGAAGTGCATGTCTTGTGCATAAGATTTTCCATAATTTCTAATATGTAAAAAATTCTGTCACATGGGATATCACAATAGGTGTTTCCATTATTCCTGTATTTTCTGTTCAATCCTTTCATCTACTGTATATGTGTTTAAACTCTCCTTTTTATCTCTTGAATACAGTATTACATAAATATACTCCTTTCAGTCATTCAATTTCATATTAAAGAAAGACTGAATCCCACAGAGGCTTACAGTGACTCAGAATACGTTCTTCAATTCCCTCTGAAGCTCACAAGAACTGTCCTGTCCCTATCCTCTCAATTCTCTATAGTCTCATTTATCCTTTTTCCTTTCTCATAGTTAGTATTATTTGATAATATATATTGCATTTATTAAAATACTCAAATTCTTTTTTCCTCTATCTTAATTATTTAGGAGGCTCACCACCTTGACAGAACAAATCTGTTTGTCCATTCTTTCCTTGTCCTTTTTCTTACATTTTTTTCCTCAGGAAAAAAGAATCACCCTTTTTCACACAGTTACATCCTAGAATTCAAATGTGAATTTGGTGACCCTACATGGCAGCTCTGCTTTCTGTATTTATTTGTAAACTCTGGTGTGGTGTAGAGATAAAGTATCATGTCCATATATTCTTTTGTTTGTATAATGAAAGTGACTGATAAAGGTTCAGTATCGCCTTAATATTAGCATGGAACAACGTTAAACAGAAGCAGCCTTACTGAAAATAGCAGCTGCATAGAATTTCACATTTTAATTTCATTCAAATTTAAAACCAGTGGTTAATAGAACAAAGACTGAGGATTCACTAACTGCACATTCAACAACACAGTAGCACATAATACTTGAGGGATAGTAAAAGAAGCACCTTAGCTAAAAATGCAAGATCTAGGGGTTAATCTTTTCTGCATATATGCAAAAATTTAAGACACTCTGGGAAAAGAACTTGCATTAGCACAATATCATAAATCATATACATCTGTTTCTTTAGTAATTTGCTGCTAAAATAGTAATAAAATGTGTAGTTTAATATAAAAAAAATAATTATTTACTGTCTAGCTTTAACAGTAAATTGCAAATATTCACATTCATGTTGAGTAGGATATTAAACTATATTCAATTTAGTAATCTGAATTTGGACTTATTCCTAACAAAACAACATAAAAGAAAATTATTATCTGCTAACTACTTCAAAGGTATTATGCTGTGTAATGCTGTCAAAGTAACATTTCCATGAAGAAGCCCCTGAGAACTCTATAAAGTGAGAAGAAAAAGGAATAGGAAATGGAGGGGAAATTTCAATTTTTTTTTTTTTTTTTTTTTTTTTTTTTTTTTTTTTTTTTGTTTTGTTTTTTGTTATTTGTGTAGTATGAGTAGAGTGAGGAAGGGCGGGTTGGGTGGTAGGAGGAGAGGAGTTAGGTGGTCTTG
>WUAM01000431.1:17806795-17839520 GCA_024336885.1 Actenoides hombroni
AAAATAGTGATGATAAGACGACAGTTCAGTATGTTTCCAGATGCAAATACTACTTTTGCTGGATGGTTGAGTATTCAGCTTACAGTTGCATCTGTGGGGCACTGCCAGGTCTTCTGGTTAGCATGATGGGTGGTTATCATGATGAGTTGATAGGAAGAGCAGACAAACAAGCCTCCAGTACTATCATAATTGAATGAAAGAAATACCTAGCTCCTGCGCCTGCAGTTGCTCACATGAACAGGGAACTGCATTGATGAACATTGGAGTGTCTGCATTTGGGCAGCTGGTCAATGTGCTGTGTATCCTGGTGTCAACACAACTGACACTGATGAACCTGCTTGCATGAACTAGCAGGGGAGAATGTGAGTGCTGGGAAACCAAGCACAAGTCTGGAACTGGCAGTGAATAGCTGAAAATTGTTACAGGAATCAGGCAGCTATTTGAGATAGGGGAGCCTTAGGTCAAAGTTAGAGATCTTTTGTCTTATATCTGCATTTTGCACTTGTCCCAGAAGACTTTTTCTTCTGGGGATCAGAATATATAGACATAAGACGGCACTTGTCAATATAGAATGGATGTTTACAAAACTAGATACTATTTATGCATTTTTTACGTTCTAAAGAAGAAAGAGCAGAAATTGTTAGTTTAATTAATTATTAATAGTACTTTTTAGTATTAGCTTATCAATTACAATAAATAGAAAGCAATGCATTAGATCTTTTGAAAACTCTAACCTTTTTTTTCATTTAGTATAATTACACTAAAATTCCAAGTTGCTTTCTACATCAGCATAATAGTCCCTAGTATGTTCATCTTCCTAGTCTGCTGAAAAAAATGTTTAAATACTTGGCATAGACTATAATTCTTATCACTAAAAATTATTTCTGTCATCTAGATGACATCTTTTAATCAAGACATGGCATTGTTGACGTTCTCATATATTATTTTGCTCTCTTTATTTTTTTTTTCAGTTGTCATAATAAAAATAAGCTATCAAGCCACAACTTTAGAAGTTATCAGGGTAGTCACATTGAATGATAAGGTTGCTCTTTTGTGTATTTCCCAGGTGGATTCAGACTGGCAGGGATGAGAAGTCACTTTTTTCCAATTGTGATACCTTTGTCTCACCTCCATAACACAATGAAGGTTCATCAAGCCAGCAAAAGCAACTTTAGAAGGAAAAATCCTAAAACAGTAACTCAACAACTGACAGCAGGGTGAAGAAGTTCTTTACATCAAATTGAATCTCTTCTTTCTAGTGGGCAAAGGCATGAAAGACTTGTCACTCATACTGTTATATTAGCTGGGATAATACTATGATGCTATTTCTTTACAGACAGCAGCTGGAAAAATATAATAGTCTATTTCAAATATTCTTTTTTATCCAAATATTACAAAAATAATGAACAGCTCACCCAAAAGCAATTTTTCTGATAGTGTTTCTAAAACTGAGCTGTGGCATTATAAAATAATTTCCTCAAAAATTAGTGGGATTCAATTTAATGATCTCTCCATGAAATGGTAGTTAGGGAGGAATCAGATACAGGCTTAAAAGAGTGTGTGCTCTAATGAGATTTCATAGCTGTGTATGTTTGTATAGATACTACCTAGAGATTCTGGATACCAATTCATTAGGCTTGACATTCATGCAAGTCCATGTTTACTGTGGTCTAGATATCTCTGAAGACCAGGAGGAAATGTTAATCTCAGTTATTTACTTGGCTGCTCAAATCTGCCTTTGGGAGCTACATACTGTGAGTAATATCAAGTTAAGGTATTCACAAAATTACACAGAATTATCACTGAGGCTGGAATAGACCTGCGAGATCATCAAGTCCAGCCTAAGACCTAACACCATGACACCTAGCTAGACCATGCCACTAAGTGCCACATCCAATCTTTCCTTAAACACCATGAGGGATGGCAACTCCACCACCTCCCTGGGCATTCCATTCCAGTGTTTAATGACCCTTTCCATGAGAAAGTACATCCCAATATCTAACCTAAACTTCCCCTGGCGCATCTTCAGGCCATGTCCTCTCATCCTGTCACTGGTTGCCTGGGAGAAGAGTCCAGCCCCCATCTACCTTTCAGGTAGTTATAGAGAGTGATGAGGTCTCCCCTGAGTGTCCTCTTCTTCAGCCTGAACAACCCCAGTTCCCTCAGCCTCTCCTCATAACACTTTCCCTCCAGTCCCTTCACCAGTCTCGTCGCTCTCCTCTGGACCCGCTCCAACACCTTAATATCCTTCTTGAAGTGCAAGGGCCAGAACTGCACACAGTATTCAAGGTGAGGCCTCACCAGTGCTAAGTACAGGGGGAAAAAGGATGAGCATTCAAAAGGATGAGCATTCAAAAGGATGAGCATTGGTATTTCTTATGCTGATTGACCAATGCCTGTGCTTTTTCTGTATGTTCTTAATTCAAATTGAAACTTAATGACAGGAGTTTTCTCTTTGCTGTTTTCTCCCACCTTAAGTGCTTGTTAGCAAGTGAATTATACAATATAACAGATCTCCTGTATCAAGAGTCTCTGTCAAACCTTTTTGGCCCATGTAAACTTTTGGATTATGTTAGAACATAGAGCTTGTAGTATTTCTTTCCTTTACTCTTTATGTTCTTGGCTTCAAAATCCAAAAAGAAGACAATTTTTTTTCTGTTAAAATTCTGTTTAATACTTTAACAGTAGTGGTTCAAACACATGCATTTAGATCTTTATCAGTGATCTTGTTTACTTGAGGTTTAATAAAACTACTTCAGTATTCCACAGTCAGATAAAGCTCCATTGCATGACATTTGGGTGTGTATTGGGTTTATAAGGCAAGGTTTTGGTCAAAGGGGTACCCAAGGGCAGCTTCTGTGAGAAGCTGCAAGAAGCTTCCCCTATGTATGATAGACCCAGCCAGCTTCAAGACAGACCCACTGCTGGTCAGGGACAAGCCCATCAACAATGGTGGTAGTGCCTCTGGGTAACACTTTTAGGAAGGAGGGGGAAACTAGTGCAAAAATTGAAGAGGAAGAGAGGAGTGAAAATACGTGAGAGAAACAACTCTGCAGACACCAAGGTCAATGAAGAAGGAGGGGGAGAAGGTGATCCAGGCCCCAGAGTAGAGATTCCCCTACAGCCTGTGGTGGAGGCCATGGTGGGGCAGGCTGTCCCCCTGCAGTCCATGGAGGTTAACAGTGGAACAGATATCCAGCTGCACCTTGTGAAAGACCCCACGCCAGAGCAGGTGGATGCCCAAAGGAGGCTGTGATCCTGTGCAAAGCTTGCGCTGAAGCAGGTAGTAGTGTGAGGAGTTCTCCTCCTGAGGAGGAAGGAGAGACAGAAACAATATGTGATCAACTGATTGCAACTCGCATTCCCCTGTGCCATGGGGAGGGAGAAGGTAGAGAAAACTAGGAGTGAAATTGAGCCCAGGAAGAAGTGAGGGGTAGAGGGAAGGAGTTATAAGATTTAGTTTTTATTTTCTCATTTTCCTACTCTAATTTGATTGGTAATAAATAAAAGTGATTTTCCCCAATTTGAGTCTTTTTTGCACATGACGGTAATCAGTGAGTGATCTCTCCATCCTTATCTTGACCCATTACATTATATTTTCTCTCCCTTGTCCAGCTGAGGAAGGGAGTGATAGAGGGGCTTTGTTGAGCACCTGTCAACCAGTCAGAGTCAGCCCACCACCATCTGGTTATCCTACAGTTCAGGGTTTTAGTCAGCATGTGTTTAATGTACATTAATTTAGACTGTACAAGTACCACATGTATCTTTTTTGACATTCTAAAGGATAGAATTAGCTGAGGAGTTAAGATTTCTGTTCTGCCAATATTGTATGTTCTTACACCAGAGACTTGTTTAGGTGACTATATATGCAATATCTAGGAAGGATAATGAATTTCATGAACTTCAAGGGGAATCTTTCTTTCATTCTTCTCTTTGACTTCTAGCTATTTCACAGTATGTCATCCTCTATAGTAAATTAACAATAATGACCTGACTATTATGTCCATTTTGAGATTTTTTTTGAAGTGCTACGGTAACATCATTTCACATTTCTTCTGAAGTTACACTAAAATAAGATTTTATTTAAAAAAAAATTCTTTTAGTTGGACATTGGCAATTAAAAAGTGGTTAACACATACTAAGTCAGAGAGGAAAAGCCCATGAATTTCATAATCCCACTGGAAAATGCAATGAAAAATGAGCTATGTATTTTCTTCAACCCTCCTCTGATTTCAGAGAAAGGAATTAGAAATCTCAAGAGGGGAAGAAAAATTGTGGAAGTAATTATTCATCATCCTACAGAATTCCCAGAGGAAATGCACTACATACAAATTTCTTAGCATATTCTTATTTTGAAACTTAATTATAATGAATAGTATTTCCCATTATCATGCAAATAAACAAGATGTTCATCACGCATATGTCTGATGTGCTTTGCTGTCCTCAGAGAAGATCCTATTCTATTTTGCATTAGGAAAGAAGCCAAATCAGTAGTTTAGATGTGACCTACCTGACAACTGGAGAAGTATAGATCCTGCTGTTAATTTCCTGACTAACATCCACTTATACAAAACTGGGTTAAAACTTGAAATATCCACCAACTATTGAGGAGGTCTGTATCTAAAATTAAGCTGTGTTTTTCAGGAACTTTTCTAAATTTCTACTTTTTCCATCTGTCTGAAAATGATCCACATACCTGATTCTGAGGTATGGATCAGAAACACTGTAGTAGGTGGCTATGGGATTTTATTTGTTCCTTTGTTGAAGAATATTAACTAGACTCACCAGATTATATTTAAATATATTAAACCTCTTTAAATATTTTTACCAAAATAAAAGGCATTTTTATATTAGCATAGGCACAGCCAGAATTCCAAATAGTCAATGTCTTTTGAAACAACTAAGTATTAGACTTTTAGATAAGATATTTGAAGTTACATGTCAAGACTAAAGCTGTATATAAAGCATAAGCAAAGATAGAGATTTCTAGTGTGAAAATATGTCATCTCCTGTATTAATAAGTCTTTAGAAAAACTAATACCCATATTTCTAACAAAAGAAAAGCTCAAGTGTCAGTGACTCTGCAATGGGAATATTTCCTTTTATTGATGGATACGCAGTGTACACGATTCCCCTGCTTTTGGGAGCTATCAATTTGTATTTTCTGTGCTTTGGTGACATATCACTTCTTGAAGTGCCATTTTAAACTAAGAAAGGAAAGCAAGCTTCCTAATAGCACCGCATATACATGAACTGTGATATTCTTTCTATTCATAGAATACCCTCTGTTTTGTTGTGTGAAAAATGGTTGCATTGGGTGTAAAAATCCTCATTTTCTCTATCTGCTGCAAAGGAAGAAGTACATGAAGTTCATTCACATCTCTGAATTTGATCAGTTGACCAATATAGAACTGTTATCTGCATGTCCATTCTTCATTTTTATTTGTTTGGTGCTTTATTTTTTTGTCTTTTGTGATTCAGGACTGATCTGATATCATTGCCTCAGTTTAGAAAGTGTCAATATTTGCAAATCTGAAATGGAAGAAAGAATTTGCTCTAGTTCAGTTAAGCATTTTGAGTGATGGTTTCTCAGTATTACCTTTTTCTTCATCTTGGTTTTGTAGAAAATGCTGAGAAATGTTGCTTTTGCAAACTGTAGAATAAGTATAATCATCTTTGTATTAACTTGAGGAATAAAAGACTTAATCTGCCCCATTAGAAATCGTTTACCAAAGACCAGAAACCTTAAGTGGTCTTACAGGAAACTGAGGCCTAAAGCTAAGTCTTACGGTAAAAGGAAGATAAAGGACAAAAGTGCACAATTGCCAGTCAAGATGTGTTAATAGATAAAGGAGCAACAGTTAAGAGTTATTTAAGATGAACAATAGTAACTTAGAAAGATACTGCATTTTGCTCAGTAAACCCAGGAATATTAGTTTCTCCAAGGGGAACCAGGAACCTGTCAGACATGCAATTACAAACTATTATGGACTGTTATGAAGAAGGTGCCTCCGTTAAGCCTGTAAACCTTGGAAGTACCTAATTCATAGGGAAACAAGGGAGGGACTTCTGAGGATGGGAATAGGGTGCAAAATGCTGAAAACTCTGACCAGAGGTGTGCCTACTTTGTTAGGACACCCACTCTTGAAAGAACGTATAATAAATTGCTGCTTCACTAGTATGTCTACTGCGAGTCCTTTCTTAGGAACTTTGCATTTCTAATAGTTTGTGGTGAAATAAGTGTCTCCTCACTCAGAAGCCAATTTCTATGAAGCTCTGCTTAAACAGCACATTCTTGTGTAAGATGTACTTAACACTTCAGCATTAAATTCCCATAAACAAAAGTGAACAGAAAACTTCTGTACTAGAACACTTAAGTCTCTTTTGAGGATTTAACTCAAGGTTTTTTCCCCATTTAGTAGTGTTGTAGGTCTGCCAAGAGAAACATACACTACAACCTGTATAGTGCAGCCAGGATACAAGGCAGATGAGAGGATAGTGTAAGAAAGGAATAAGTGGATTTTGAGGAAGATTTGAAAGAATCATAAATTCTGTAGCTGGCACACTTCCCTTTTTTTCTTCATCACTAAATCCATTTCCTGGATAAAGTGATTCTCTAGGAATAACACAAACCAATGCAAAACCAGGACCTGAAAAAAATAAAGGGAAATTATAAAATCCAAACCAATTAAACTGTGAACTATGAACTGGGAATTAGTGAAAAATTCAGAAATCCATGGTCTGATTCAATGTCCAATAGGGCTGGACTAAGCCATTTCTAGCAGGAAATTGTTTGGTTTATCTCTAATTTATTGTGTGAACTAAAATTGTTAATATGAAAGACAAAAGAACTTGCAATGAAAAACTCACCTTGAGTTAGTGGAACCGTACAAAATTTTTTCTATAGCTTTTTCATCATTTTTGGCTATTTACCATTATTTTACAGCTCATCCATTCACAGCTCATCATCAGCCATAACCCAGACAGATACTAGCTTAAGATTTCAAATGCACTACAGCTAACAGCATTTGCTGCATGTGTCAATTATTCGTATTTAAAGGATCATTTTTGTTGTCTCAAAGAATTATGTTTTATAAATCTGCTACTTTGACTTAAATATTCAACCATAAGTTTCACTTTTTCTTCACTACAATTATATTTAGTGTATCACATAAAATAACCAGACAACATCTTGCAATGATTTAAAGAGCTTTTTGCACTAGCTATTCTATAAAATTTTAATGGGTACACACAAAGTGATAGACATTAATGCTTTCTGTAGAAGGCAGACAAATCTGTAGATAATTTTTGCAGGACTTCTAGCAGTAAGTAGAGAGTTTATTAAAACAATATTTTACTGATGATTATGGAACTACACAGTTCCAACATCCTGCCAGTATTTTATTGGATAATAGCTTTTAAAGTTAATTTTCAAAAGGAACAGAGAAAATCACATCAATGTAAGTTCCATATATAGTCTTTCATTTAGTAGCATTTACAAAATAAGAAAAAGCATAGCTAAAAGAGTTGGGTACAGTGTTCATGTATACTATGGCTGGTCAACCTCACTGACCCCTAAGAGATACTTGTCAAAAGCTTCATGCAGTTGGGAGCCACATGGACAGACAAGGGAAGCAATTTACAAAGTGAAGTTGAAAAGCATTCACTCTTGCATGATGAAGATGTCATGAGCATACATTGCATCCCTGACTGACTCGTGCTAGGAACGTCACAAACTCCCCTGTGAACTTCCACAGAAGCCGTGCACCAGTTTAACTCTGACACTGAATCTGCATGTATGTTGCTTCAATAGCTACAAGCTTGACAACCCAGTTATATTTACATCCATGATTCCCAGAAAACCAAGAAGTCTGACCAGTGCACAGGAACAGTTTCACAATAATATGCAAAATTTCATACCATGCAGATTCATGATCATGGGATGATAATAATAATTAAAAAAAACCAACAAACAAACCAAAACCAAACCAAACTGAAACAAAACAAAAAGAAAACAACAAAGCAAACAAACAAAACAAAACAAAACCAAAACCAAAAAAACCCCAAACAAACAAACCCCAAAACAGCACCCCCCCTCTTATTTATCATGGCAGAAAAAGGAAAAAAAAAAAAAAGAGAAGTCTGAGAAGTACATTTGGTTGAACCTACTTAAAAGTATTTCTGAAATCTATAGGAACACTTAGATATTTAAATTGTTACAATTATGTCACCCATTAGCACTCCTTCTTGTGATCCTGGACGGCACTAGTCCAAACAGCTATTTCAATTCTATTTTAACAACTGAAATGCTCCATGACAACAGGTTTATAACTCAAAAAATACAGGAGGAAGGGTCACACTTCTTCCATGCCTAAACGATTTCAATTTCTTAATTCTCCTTTTCTTTAGCTGGCTTCAATTCCCAAACTGCAGATTGGGTATTTGCACTGTTTAGAGGGTGATAAACTGAGTGCCTCATGAGGCCAGTGGCTTGCACTGCAAGTCACAGGGTGGGAAATCCTCAAGCTACTGTGCAGCCTCTTCTGCAGCACCCCAACTGACTCCTTATTTTGCTCTGTGAACAGAATAGCTCCCATTTTGGCTGACATGGATTTTAACAAGAAATATGATCCATCCAACTTGGCTTTACCAGACAGACTTGTGTTTTTGCACCTAGTATGTCCTTAATAAATAAGATGTAGGGAAGAGACCGTCATTCACATTGACCAGTGGCGACAGGGATATGTAGGAAAAGTATCAGATTTGTAGTTATGTACCTATGCAACAGTTTCACTAAATAATTAATCTACATAGGAATCCAATGTGGATCTAAAAATCTGAGGGAGCAGGAATATTTCCGCTGTAACATGTTTAGATTCTCTGATACATTCAGAAAAGAAGTTGGCTAAAGAAATCATGTTGTTTTGCTTGTCAAGAATATTTCTCTCCTAGAATGTACAGCACACACTAACTAGGACAAATGACTTAATCTTCTCATCACTGCATGTTGTAAAATTACTTTTGTCTGAATGAACACAAAATTGGCTGTTCAAACTCAGCCACTATGTTTCCTTTAAAGTTAAAAGGTAAAATACATGTGCTGATAGAAAGTACCCTGTATGGTGGGTTTCTCATAATTGTCTTGCACTGAAAATACAGGAGCAGAATGGCACTGAAAAGTATGTAATATCCTACAGTCAGAGAAATACATATATATATAAGAAAAAAAGAGAAAAGCTGAATCTGAGAAAATATTTGACTGTAAATCCTTCTAATTTTTTTAATCACTATGTAACTATGTATCTTTAAAGCAATCCTCTTTTGTTTGGTCAGATGCACAGAAAAATTGGAATGCAACTTGTTCTCTATTCAAAAATTTTAATTTCTTAATTCCTATTATACACTATATTGGCAAAGGACCAGAAAGCATTCCTTCAAATTGCTTTCAAGAGGAAATGAAATTAAATCATTTAATCCTTTAAGTACGCTGAAATAGAGAGAACACATTGTAATGAGCTGGATAGTGCACTGTTGGCTAAAACAAATATGAAAACTTATGGCAGAAGTATACTTTGAATTAGACAGAAAAAAAAAATTTAAAAAAAAAAGAAAAAGTAATTAGATTATTCAGGGCAAAGAACTCAGATGCCAGTACTCTGATCATCATGCTGTGTTCTGATTAGGATCCAAAAAACTGTATTATTTCATCTTTGTTACTTCATACTGTTATGCTTAGCATTTGGTATAGTCATTTTGTTATTTCAACTCCATCCAAGACATTTCATTTTGACCATAATCTCTGGATTTTGGGACCATCTGTACATTGTCCTTTGCTAGTACTTGTCTGAAACTGAATAATTTGATTTTTTACATTTAAACCTTTCTTGAAGTCCCTCTTAATTATGTCTTTTTGCCTTTTAAGAATATCAAAATCATACCAGAACTTTCTCTTTTATCAATTCTGGTTTTAAGAAGTTATCCACATATGTAAAAAACAATGTCATCAGCATATATACCAGAAATACGAAGGATAAGAGTCTTATAATATGTGAGAATTCTACCCTGTAATGATGTATATGCTATAGTGACAGAAAGGATCAATAAGCGGTCTCATTTGTGTTGGTTCAGATATAAAGAAAGAAAAATATTTAAGTTCTTGTTCCCATAAAAGTCTGCTCTCCTAACACAATCAGTAAGAAACTTTTTGCTGATTTTGAGGGGCTATAAAGTAGATCCTTATAATTTAATTTTTAGACTTCTTAGTTAACCCACAACTATGCCTCAGTTTTGATCACACCTAAATCACTTAATTTTAATTTTGTATGATAATTGAGATACATACATATCACATATACATATATATATATCATAAACACATCCAAAGAACCTTTGAATATTTTTCCTTTTATAGACTTCTGAACAGCTACCAAGTAGTAATAATTTCCAGTCACTGTTCTAGGATGAGTTCAAGTCAGCTCTTATTTCTTGTCCAGGCTTCCAACTGCACTTCTTTATAAACAGTAAAAGAGAATTTTCCTTTGCTTATAAAGCCAGCTATATTCGTTAGACACCTCTTCATGAAAAATCTACTTGTCTTAAAAAAGTGGACAAACAAACAATGACCTGTGCACCTCTGGAAATTTTCCATATACAGACCCTATATTTAAAGTGGCTATAGTCAGATCAATGTTTATAGACACTTTTTTTAATAGATTTCTTTTTGGGTTCTTTTTTTCCTTCTAAGAGCACATTCCAAGAACAACAATGGAATGCTTCCACTTTGGCATTGAATTGCTCAAGAACAATGTGGAAATCTTCAACACTGGCAGTGAATTGCTCATTAATGCAAAACAACAAAGCTTCTATGTTTCTGCCTGAAACACCAAAACACTTCACAAATGGACAGCCAAGCACTTCTTGCAGGGCAAAGTCCTTTACTTCCACCAAGCTCCTGATACATTGGTAATGTCAGGCTGTCATGCCATAGAACCTTTCCTCATGTGGAATGGCTTCCAGCAAGCTTTTTTATTGCTTCTGGTCAAACCTCATGCAGTCCTCTGACATGAATAGTTTCATGCACCCTGCACATTTTTTTCCTGAATTATATGCCATGCACTGGCCAGCTTCAGATTTCATTTTGATAACATTTTTTGTTGACCAAAGAAATGTTTTTGGATTTACCATGCCTATGAGCATTTTTATATAGCCCTTATAAATATGTTAAAGAATTCTGATTCAGTATTATTATCTTTGTTGTCACAGGTTTTAAGTCAAGCCATTTACAGTATAGCACTTACACCCATCTGATCTTCCATAAAAATTTCAATATGCAAAAAATTGTAATGCTGATTTATTTTTGATCATATTTCCTTGGGTGTCCTCATTTAGAAGTCAGCATCTGAAATAATGAGAATGTACAGAAAGATGCACTCAAAGAGTGCTCGTTAGAGCTCATCTGCTTTCCTTCTGAGGAGGGCAGTGGTCTCATGCAAGTTGTTTTGTATTTGTTTACAGAAGAGTGTTTTCTTTCTGGGTACTTCAGGAGTATGAAATACACAGTTCAGCACATTGAGATCAGTGAGATTCAACTCTGCAAGCAGGAGAAAAAGGGTGTGGTTTTTTTGGTGTGGGAGGATGAGGGAGTAAGTAGACTGTTGGTCTCCCTGGTTTATGATTTTTTGCAAGAAAGAGCAATTGTGTTATGAAGGTTAGTTATGTGAGGTTAGTTCTGCAAGGCCTTAGTGACACTGATCCACTACTCATCATAACCTAGCTCCCCATTTCTATAAAAATATTTAATGAGTGTTGCTGTATGAAGCATCATTGCTTGAACATAGTATAAGAGGAATACAGTGGAAAAACCTGAAAAAATACTGTTCTTTACAAATCTTTTCACAGTGTTTCTCATCAGTCCCCATCAACACTCAAAGATTAAACAACATCAACAAAGTCTTGTTTTCATTAATCAGTATGCATGATTCATCTTGAAAGAATAGTATGAAACAATATGTTCCAGTAATAACAGTGTAATACAAGACCATAGATTTATAATCCACCAGCATTTTTTTCCTTAAGGGTTATAAACCAAAACACATACAAGCAAGCAATCATGTAAACAATGAAGACACAAAGCATTGCAATTAATGTAAATTTCAATACATCCTGTTTTAATGAATTGAAAGAGCCATAACATTGGACGGAAAAAAAAAAAAAAAATACAAGAAAGACAAAGATCAGTAAAGGCTACTTAGAATCCAGTCCACTTAATTTTAGGAACCTAAACTTAGACAAATAGGAAATCTTACTTTCACAGGCACCTACTTGTCTCTGTTGATGATAAAAGCACATTTATGATGTTATCGGTACTTGAAATAAAACATACACGCTAGTTAAATGTGTAGGACAATGTCACTGTATTACATATTTTCATGACTCATGAGGTACTAAATCTTTTTCTAGACTCTACTGCTGCTGGTTTATCCCTCAGTTTTCCTATGTGCAAGGACAAATCTTGACACTGAAGAAACTGTCTACCTAAAGGACCACAGAGAAGGAGTTGTAAAATGGTTGCTAAGAGGGTTCTGGTGGCAAAAACACTGCAAATAGATTCTTGTTGGTTCAAGAAAATGCTAGGAAGAATCTAGTCTCAATGAGATAATGAGATCAAGCTCAAAGGAAATGGGGAAATCAATTATCTAAAATAAATCATATTATTTTATATACTTCTGTTACTGTACACATGCATAGTTCAGATTTAGAAAGAAAAATGAGAAGAAGTAGGAAGTGATATGTGACTGTTAATTCCTATGATGGGTGAAATAAAAAGTATTTACAGTAACATGCTAATTCTAAGCCATACTGTTGTAGACTGAAAAACTCTGCTCGTGAAATAATGCCCATTTAACCTCACTAAGGTTCTAGCCTGTGGTGTTTACATGGTAGATACTAAGTCTATTTTCACACTGCCTGCAGGGAGAAACGCACACTCTAATACTTTGAGTATTGCTACTTTCTTTATATTCCATAAATTTTTAAAGGAGAGAAATCCTAGATCTCCTTGAACATATGTATTTGGAAAAGACCCAGGGGAGTATTACTTGTGTCTCACCTCATTGTCAATATTTCAGAATTAAACTCCATTTTTGCAGTTTCCACAGGTGTCACCCTGTTATGGTAGATAATAAGCATGTCTGATGTGATGCTAGATGAAACAGCTGGGCTCCAGGAACAATGCTGAGCACCACTATCCCCATGTCTCCTTGCCATGGATAGCTACACTACTATCCTTCAGTATGACTTCACTTTTAACTTAAAGGATTCATGTTGTGAAAATGTTAGCATTACCTTGGAAAATGCTGGTGAAAGAGATTATAGTTTCTATTTTTCTACACTCTGAAAGGACTTTCAGGACTAATGCTGAAGCACTGTCAAGGGTGCTCCAGACCTCAGGTGAAACCAGTGTCCAAGGGTGTTCTACAGAGTGAGCTGTGTTCCTGGTATGTAAGTCTGGATTTGAATCCAGTGTTTTCACCCAGGCAAATATGTCAGGCCAGCTGGAGCTCAGCACTTCATAGCTTTCTAAAACTGGAGAACATGCACCAAAGAGCCAGGAGGCAAAGCAGCGTGACTATCTCCATCCTTTAATTAATACTCTAAAGCATTCTCTCCTCAGTTCCACTGATCCTTCCCCCTGGTATCTGGAAGATATGCTGGCTGCTTCAGCAGTATTTGCATCTTATAGCTCTGGCCAGAGAAAAGAAAGTTAACATCTGTCTTACTAATATAGGCCAGCTCTCTCTTGGTTCAAATTAGTCAGATTATATCATATAAATAAACCTAATCAAAACTGTGGAATTTCTGAGATATATTCTAAGGAAGGACTTGTGTTGTTCTGCACATAGGGAAAAGTGACAAGTCTGCAGAGATGCCATTATAGTTTATGTATGGGCAGAGATGAAGAAGTTAAAGTATGTCCAACTACTCTGTTTGTTTGTGTGCTAATTCAGTGTGTTTCTGGACATCAGTAACCTCTAAAATAGTAGTTGTCAGGTCTAGGATCCCAAACATAGGCATATTATGGAGAATTTTAACCTTCATTTAACATACCATTGGTCAGCTACTGTGAAAGACAACACATTATTCCCATGGCTTCATAGCACTTTACAGAGAAACAAAAAAGACAAGTTCCTACCCTAAGTATATTGCTTTTAAATTAGCTGCAATATCAATAAGGAAAAGACAGAGGGATATGCAGTTAGTTGAAAGTTGAAATAGTGAAATAATGAGTGTAATATTCGAGATATTTACTGACTATTCAGTTGGCACAATCAGGCATGAAAATAAATCCCAGTGGTTTTTTGCAGATACATAATTGTTATGATAATATGGACACAGAAACAAATTGCCATGAACAAGTGATGCTTTAAATTTACAAGATGCTACATTTTCCATAGTAAATTGTCCAGAGTAAATCTTAACTCTTGCCAAAGAGGTTTAGGATTCATTGCAAAGTAACCCACCAAATTTACTAGAAGTTTGCTACAAGTCTTGCATGTGGACAACCACTGCAGAGTAGTTAATTGCCTTGAAATCTACACACTAGACTCCTCAGGACAATTTGAGTAGTCATCCTCTATATTAGTAGTTCCAGGTTTTTTACTTTGTCAAGTTTGATACTGCTACTATTTCTGTCCTAGCAGTAAGCATTTTAATAATAGAACACATTCATTTTGGCCATATTCACACCTCTTTTCATGCTTACTCTCAGCAGATATTTTTGTTACTGAGTTCTGTTGGCAGAAGTGCTTAGACATAGTCAACTTAAAAAATGAAGTCTGATATAACCATGAAAAATGAAGGGATTTTGCTGCTGGCTTATTCTTAAATTTATGTGTGCAGCTCTTTTCAACAGGAATATGCAGGCAATTTGGGGAAAGAAAAACACTTTGGTTTTCATACAATAATTTTTCATAAGAAATAGCAGCATAAAGAGTAGTCAAAACCAAAAGACAGGACTAGTTTTGTATTAAAATAATGGAACCAGAATTTTTATTGAGGAATTTCAGCTTCTTTGTTGAAGAATAATTCTATAAATCTGGTGACATTTTTACTGCTACAGTGATTTCCTAGCTATAGTACCATTTTTTCTTCACTGTTTTTTGATTACTGAAATTCTGATTCCCTGATTTTGTGTTATTAGAAATGTGCAGCGATATGACTTGTTTCCACAAACCCTTCAGAACTTCTCCATCAGTTGAAATACAAGACTAGAGAACGTTGCATAATGGGGCTGATTTCATTTCAGAGTTCATGCTGATGTTTTGTCTACTTTACAAGAAAATAGTGTAGTCTAGAAAACTTAGAGATGAGTTTAATGATGATTGCTACAGCTGCAACATAAATTTTAAATGTCCTAGGCTATTAGAATACAGGGCAAACTTTACTTCAAGATTCACTCAAAAGATTGATGACTCAATTCAGAATGTTTCAAAACCATCTAAGTACAGTCTTTATGCTTTGAAATGCTCATAACAAAAAAGTATCATTTTCTAATTCCTATCAATAACTTACCCTTTAAAGTCAGAATAATGCAAATGTGGAGGTACAGAAAATTCTGTATCAGACTAGATTTAACATCAGCTTCTAGAATCTACATCTTCCCTGAAGAAAACTAGGAGCAAACCTTTCAGGGAACATGGGTTTGGGATTGCAACAGTGGGAAATCAAACAGTTAGTGAATATCAAGCAACATAAGAAGCATTTCCAATAATAAACACAATTAGCAATGTAGATGAGAAACCCATCTGATTTATGGGCTGCATATGAAATTATAACACATTCATAAAATGTTACCCACAGAGCAATCCAATACATTTGTTTATCTGTGCTCCCAGATTAAGAAAGTAATGTTGTCAACCAACCAATTGTGGGCATTACAGATTCAAGATTAATTACCATCTGCATGGGACAGATGTTAAATGTTCAATTTCACAGCAAGGCATCTATAGCTTATTTTCCATGGAGTGCTTCTTTCTCTGATCAATAAATGTATCAGTCTAGCTGTTCATCTTGCCACAGAGGTCAGACGAATGACAGAGGTACATCTGTTTTTGTGTCAAATAAGGGTGGAGGAAATGAATCCTATCCAAGTAGATAAACAGCTCTGCTGCAATTGTCCTTCAGTCTTCTACTCAGAGGCTGATGATTAAATTTCATGCATTTGGGAATTTGTTAGCATTACCACATTAAAAACAAAAAAGGAAAAAGAAAGAAAAAAAAAAAGGGGAGGAAAAAACCCCCAAACAATCCACAAACCCAATCTTTTGCAGATTTTCCAGTTAGTATTTGTGTCCAATTTTTATGAGCTGGGCCTGATTCCCCACTGCACCTTCTGATTCAATAGTACCAGTTTATATGACAGCACAATTTGGTTAGCAATATACACCCCAAAACTGTATTCTTTATTATTATTGTTACTGTTATTATATTACTTGTTGCATAAAGTAAGAAAGCTAACAATTGTATTAGTTGTAATGTTGTTGACCAGAGAGTATTGTCTTTGACAGACATAATAAATTTAATGCTAAATGCATCATTACTTCATAAAATAGAAGAACCTTCCCAAATTAGAACTAGACTAGACTTGACATACAACTAGTGTTGTAAGACAGCAATCTCACTTTTACTGAACATATAGATACATATCTCCTCTTTAGGTACTTCCCTACTTTGCTTAAAGCTCCCTGCAACTTCAACAATCTCACCACATGTAACCTCAGTCACCCATGACTGTTCTGAATTGCCTGCACTACAAAGCTGGGAGATCTAATGCAGTCATGGATAGATGGACAGCTGTTTCTGTCTGCTTAAATTCCCTGGGGATGTTAGAAGAGACAGAAAGAGTCAAGGCTACAATTACCTTCATCTGATGAAGTAGCAGCTTTGCTCAGCTCATATATGCACCAAATCATCTAGGTCATCTTCTATTCTTGCTAGACTGAGGAAATGACCCTCTCTATACCCATCCCAGAGGAGTGCCCTAAACACCATGAAGCACCCAGAGTAAAAATACCTTCCTCTCTCCTGCCAAAGGTCAGCCACTGTGCAGTCAGGTGTGCAACAGTCAGTGAGATAGCAAAAGGCCTGACAACAACTGGGAAAGAGAAGCTTCCGGTCCCTGCCCTAGGGGATGATTTTAATAAACCCAGCAACGCTCTAATAAAAGATACACATTGCTGGAAGATGGGTTTTAAACCTTGCATCTCCCTCAACAAATGTAGGGGGAGTTCTTTCACCAGGAACATCAATGCCTATATTATCCTTTTACAGTCCGAGCTCTGTCACTCTGGGTATATAGAATGGTCTCAGTTCCTAGGTGAGTGATATGGCTTTTGGATAATTATGTAAAGACAACCCAACACTGGCACATGCCATACCACTTAGAATGTTCTTGGTAAGTGTTAGCTATATTTTTTCCTAAGAGGATGGAGATACTAGACATTTCTTCACATTGTCTTGAAATGCCAGAAGCCAACTAAACTGGATCTTCTTGTGAACAGGGAGAGAGGTAGTAAATTAAAAAGTCTGGATGTCCTGCAGAGAGAGCTAAGCAAGACATTCAGATGCTTGTGTTACATTAGACTGAACAAGGTTTCCTGCCTGAGAGTCTTTCTAACATTTCTATGAGGTAACAAAAATAAAATTGGCTGCTATATTACATTTGATTTAAAAAGCCTCTAAGTGCTAAGATCATAGAATAGTTTGGGTTGGAAGGAACCTCCGCACATCATCTAGTCCAACCCCACAGCAATGAGTAGGGACATCTTCAACTAGAGCAGGTTGCTCTGAGCCTTGTCCAAACTGACTTGGAATGTTTCCAGGGATGGGGCTTCTACCACCTCTTTGGGCAACTCTTTCCAGTGTTTCAGCACCCACATCATAAAAAATTTCTTTCTAATATCTAGTCTAAATCTACCTTCTTTTAGTTTTAAACCATTACCCCTTTTTTGTGTCGCAACAGGCTCTGCTAAAAAGACTGCTCCTATCCTTCTTATAAGCCCTCTTTAAATACTGAAAGTTCACAATAAGGTCTCCTCAGATTCTTCTCTTCTCCAGGCTGAACAACACCAACTCTCTCAGCCTTTTTTCATAGCAGAGGTGTTCCAGCCCTCTCATCATTTTTGTGGCCTCCTCTGGACTTGCTCCGACAGGTCCATGTCCTTCTTGTGCTGACTCCAGGGTTGGACACAGTGCTCCAAGTGGGGTCTTACTATAAAGGAGTAAATCAGCAGAATCGCCTCCCTTGATGTGCTGGCCACACTTCTTTTGATGCAGCTCAGCATACTCTTGGCTTTTTGGGCTTCAAGTACACATTGCCAGCGAACATCCAATTTTTCATCCACCAATATCCCCAAGTCCTTCTCCATAGGGCTGCTCTCAATTCACTCATCCCCCAGCCTGTATTGATAACAGGGGTTGCCCTGGCCCAGGTGCAGGACCTTGCATTTGGCCTTGTTGAACATCACAAGATTCACATGGGCCGACTTTCAAGGTTAAAATACCATGCCATATTGTATAAAGGCAGAATTAAGGTTGTACAATAAAGTTTTACTTTGAATTTTTGTTCTACATCATTCTGCTAATATAGAATACCATCTCTCCTACTAGATCAGAAAATGTTATCCCTATTTGAGAAATGGACAACTAAAGATGAGCACAGATAATCTGTCTAAGAATTCATTTCATACATGTGTTCTAACTCTCCCAAGTCCACTATGGGTGCATTAACTTCCAGATAATAATTCCTCTTTATTTTTAAAAAGGTATTTCAAATATACTACAGTGAAGATTATCATCAGACATTTGTTATGTACTGAAGGCAAACATGCTGCTGTCTCTTGTGGTGTTATATCTCGTGTACATAGTGTCCAAGACTTTTTGAAAATCTGCTTTATGATGGACCTCTTTATATAATTTCACTTACGGTGCTGTCTATAAAGCTAAGTACACAGCTCCGCTGCTGGAAATTCATGCAAGAGGAACTCGTTGACTTTGAACCTTTGTTCTTTCAGTTCTTTTTCAGGGGGAAAAAAAAGGATAAACAAGTCTCTGAATCATTTTACACAATACACAGAAAAACTGTAAATTTCATTCACTGTCTCAGCCATGAACTATGGAGAAACCAGCACTGTCCACATAAATACAATTTCTGTTAAAAATAAGCTATTCTTGCTGCTGTTGTTGCAACAACATTTAAAATGTGAACCAAGTCAAAAGTTAACATTGCTATTAAAGACCTGTGAGGAGCTGGCAAGAATTTCTGTTGTTGCTTGAGAAAGTGGAAGAAAGGAAGCAGTGAGTGGAGCTGGTCTAACAGAGGGAGGCCAAAGACTAGCCAGCTGAAGGACACAGTACATCACACCTGCATGGAGCCAGGAGCTCTGATAAAGAGAATTCATACACAGGACAAAATGGAACTTGAAACTAGGCGTGGGAGCACAGAAGTTTGTTTGAAGGGGTTTCTTTCAATACTCAGAGAACACCACGATAAAGTTGTGATATAGCTTCACTGACTCCAATCTCCAGATGTCTTTTGCACTCATCCTTGTATATTGTGGGCAGGCTCCAGAAAATAGTTTTAGTAGCTCTGTATGACAGGTACCTTTCTATCTAGTGGAACTGACAATGTTGATTTTTTTTCTCTAGGCTTTTAAGTCTAGAATTTGTATTGCAAGTGTCTGCACTTCTCCAGTTGAAGATGTGTCATTTGGTAGAAAAATAAAGAATGCAGTGAGCGGAGAGGCACACAAGGGGAACATGATTATGCAGCTTAACAGTGCTGACTTAGAACAGTGTTTTTAATAAACATTGAATAAGAGAGAAAAGAAGAAAGAGACAAAAGGTTTGTCAAGTGTTGGAACAGGCTCCCCAGAGTCACTATATGTGATGATATTTAAAAAATGTGTGGATGTGGTGCTTAGGGACATGGTTTAGTGGTATACTTGGCAGTGTTGGGTTACTGTTTGGCCTCAGTGGTCTTAAAAGTCTCTTCCAGCCTAAAGAATTCTGTGACTCTGTGATTCTATGTACTGTGGCAGCACTGATTTGGGGCAGTCAGTCTTAGATTCTGATTGACGTTCATTTCTGCAACAGCTTCCATATATTGCACACTGACCAACCATTTAATAAAACAAGGAAGGAGACTACCTCCCATGCATGTTGTTCAGGACCCAAACTATGGAGGTAGGGAGGGTTGTGGTAAGTATGCTCCACTGTGCAACATCTGCTGTCTAGGTCTAGAGTTCCCCCATGAAGTACAAAGATTTCCTGAAATTCTTACTGTAAATATTTATCTCTCTTTTTCACTGCCTTAATATTCGGCTTTTCATTGCTGTCTTACACAATTTCCAACTTACCTCCATGATATGATCTTTGTAAGAAAATGAAAAAAAAGAGTTTGATAGGTAATGACAAGTGACAAATACAAAAATGATAGACATATAGGATGGGGAAAGGGACAAACTCTGAAAAAAAATTAGAAGATCTGCCTCACTAGAAATTCAAAAGTTTTGATGTTTATTTTCCTCCCAGACTGGAGTGAAATATACGAAAATATTCTGTGAGGAACAATAATGTTGACACAGTAAGGGCTGTGAACCAGAAGGATGTGAACCAGCCCATGACAGGTACTGGAGAAAAAAATAGGCACTAAGATCCGCTGTTGTTGGTTTTCATTTAATGCTTTGAAATATTTTCTTAAATAATAGTAGCAGTACAGATCCTCTATTTCATCATAACACTTAATACATAAAGAGGATATATTCCCTGCCAAAATTAACCCTAGACTTCACAGCTGTCACAGGGAATTACTTTGTAGTGGCAGAGGTGGGACCTGTGATTCTCCCTCAGACATCAATGTCTCCTTTTCTCCATCTCTTAAAACACATACTTGAGAGAAAAGAATAATTATAACTTTCAGGGTGCTGTTCAGTATGAAACAAAGAATTTGATCTTTTTCCACAGGTCTTTGGTGGTCAATGTATGTCAGACTAGACAGGAACTCTCACTGTGTTTCCAGAAATGTGACAGAGCAAGTCCTTCTGGAACAAATAAGTCCAAAAATATGAAGGGCAAGAGGGAGTAGTCAGCATGAAGTTACAAAGGGTAAATCATGCTGACCAACCTGACAGCATTCTACCAGGAAATAACTAATGCAGTGGAGGTGGGGAGAATGTGGGATGTTGTTTATCTTGATTTTAGTAGAGTTTTCAACACTGTCTCCCGTAATATCTTCATAGATTAACTGATAAAGTATGGTCCAGATAAATGGACAGTAAGATGAATTGAAAACTGTTTGAACTGCTGGATGAAGAGGGTTGTAATAAGCAACATGAAGTCCAGTCAAGGTCAGTCCCAGGGGTTGATACCAGAGCCAATACTATGCAGTATATTGATTAATGACCTGGAGTGCTGCCTCAGCAAGTTTAAAGACAATAAGAAATTAAGAGAAGTGGCTGCTATACTAGATCTTTGTGCTACCACTCACAGGAACTTTGACAAGTTAGAGAAATGAACCAACAGTAACTTTGTAAAGTTCAACAAAGAGAAATGCCAAGTCCCGCACTTGGGGAGGAATAGCCGCATGTGCCAGCACAGAGTATCTGCCACCTGGAAAGAAGATTTACAGAAAAGGTTCTTGGGGGTCCTGGTGGACAACAAATTAACCATGAGCCCAAAACGCACCTTTGCAGGAAAGAAGGCCAGCAGCCTTCTGGAATGCTTTAGCAGGTCAAGAGATATGCTTCTTCCCCTATGCTTGGCACTGATGGACACATTTGGAGTGCTGGGTCCAGTTCAGTGCTCCCTGCACTGGAGGAATACGGACAGGAGCAAGTCCAATGAAAGGCTATAAAGATGAGTGAGGGTTTGGAGGACCTGACATATGAGGAGGGGATGAGTAAGCTGGGGTTTCTCAGCCTGGAGAAAAGAAGGCTCAGGAGGAGGATCTTATCTGTATAAATACCTGATGGTGTAAAGAAGATGGAGCCAGGCTCTTTTCAGTGGTGTCCAGTGACGGGACAAGAGACAATAGGCACACACTGAAACACAAGAGTCTGTGACTGAGCACCAGGAAATACTTCTTCACTGTGAGGGTGCCTAAGCCTTGACACAGTTTACCTAGAAAGGTTGTGTAATCTTCCTTCTGTGATCAAAACCTGACTGGACATGGCTGTGGGCAACTCATTAGCCCTGCTTGAGAGGGAAGTTGGACCAGATGACATCCAGAAGTCCTTTCCAACCTTATCCATTTTGTAATTCTTCGATAAATTCAATTGTTATAACCATTATAATTCAGAAGTGGTTTAGAAGCACAGATTCATTAAGCAGAGCTTTTTCTAACCTTTCTGTCATGCTGGTATGAGTAGCATAAAGATTCTTATAGTTAGGTTTTTTTCTGGTTGGAAGATTATTCCTCTTACATCTACCATTAACTGGTCCTGCTTCTCCAATCTCTGCTTGAGTTTCCTCATACTCATGGGAATATTTCTACATTTGTGGCTGTGTTTTGCCTCAAATGTGGGTAATCAATGACTCATAACATTAATCTGTCTCGTAATTTAATACAGTATTATGCTGTGCTGGTATATCATGTGGATAGTTTATACCACATAATGAGACAGCAAAGATACTGAAGCAGCAGAAGTGTAATTTCAAAATTACATGGTTTTGCAAAATGTATAAACATCAGACAGATACCAATGATCATAGTCAATGAAATCCTGCAGGTACTTTGCAATACCTTGTGTTGCACCTCACCAGTGCAGTAACATCACAGCCCACAAAGGGGCACCCAGATGCTGTGTTTAAAATCATAATCCTCCAGAGCCTCCTCATGTGTATTTCCAGTCACTGAAACTTCAGAAGTTTCCAGACAAAAGTTTCCTTTCACCATGACACCACTCTCAAGCCTCAGTGAAATTCCAGGCTAGAAAAAGCCTTTAAAGTCAAAGAAGTTC
Source organism: Actenoides hombroni (assembly GCA_024336885.1). Classification (NCBI taxonomy): domain Eukaryota; kingdom Metazoa; phylum Chordata; class Aves; order Coraciiformes; family Alcedinidae; genus Actenoides; species Actenoides hombroni. The sequence goes on from WUAM01000431.1 coordinate 17,829,811, forward strand.
GTTTGAATATACATTTAATTAATCTCTCTCCATTTATCACTGTGACAACTACGATATAAGAGTAATTTAGGGGTATTGCTTTTTTACAAATCCACCAACACGTTTTAGGCTAATGAAACTGAGGCCAACAACAACATTTAAAAACAACCTCGGAGAAAAATTGCCAAGTGCTTGTTTGGCCAGAACGTTTATGATAAAAATAACATTACACATGCTCAAATTCTTACCAGTCAAATGCTTCTTGAATTTGCTCTGGTTACATTTAGCTATGTCCTTCCCTTTTCTATCAAAGTATATCCACACAGTCAATTTTGCCCCTTTACATTGCTGGCAGCTCAGATATCATGCAGCTTTCTTGACAGCCTCCCTGCATTCCCACTTTGCCTGTTACAGTGCACTTGATGCCTGTATGCCAGTACGTTTTTCCAGTAAAATCTTATTTAACATCTGTGACCCAGTGGAGAAATTGAGAAGGGATGAGGCAATCCTAATGTCAATGTTATACTTAGCTAATAAGAAACCTGGAATGAAAGGGGGTTTATAGCAATTGTACAACATTTAACAGATCTGCATAATTAATACATGGCTGTGATTTCTGCCCAATACCTTTGCCAGACCACTGTTGTAATTGGTTAATGGTCTCTGAGAAAGCAGAGCTTTGCTTGCTGTATTGCTGAGAGGCAAAACTAGGAGAAATCAGATTAACTCAGACAAGGAAGGTAAATGATTTACTGACTAGCAACTATACAAGAGCAACCTGGTGAACCTATATGCTGAGTGGGTATGTTCTACAAGTCTAAGGGACATTAAAAGCACCTTGTTGTCTATAATTAACCTTTCATTACCATGCCTTGTAAATTAATGATAAAAACTATGTAATGATTGGAAAGCTGGCATTAAGGCCATGGCATAGCATCAAATTATATGGCTACAAAGTCAGCCGGTAAATTTTAACTCTGCCATTCTTTTCAGAACAATGCCTAATCCTATATCTGCAATAACAGCATATGATAATATGTGTTTGTACAGGTTCACATCATTTTATAGAACTAGAAAACATCACATTTCAAATACAAATCACTCATTACAGCAAATAGTGATATCTTTGGCTCAAGCTGTCAGCACAGGTGATGGAGAATGGGAGACACATGTAAGCAGAGAGATTTAAGAGATTTTACTTGGATTTCTGTGTTACAAACAAACAGCACTTAGCTTTTATCTGAGAACCATGAAATAAAGCCAGTCAATTTTATCTGTTTTCAAACCAAAAATGCACAGTAAGGTAAGCTACCCATGATATGGACTTCAGTTATAGATGATGAGTCGACTCATTTTCCTGTCTTTTGCAGACCGAAGTAACAAAGATAGTAACATAGTATGTGACCAGCAGCTTGTTGGTAATGTCTTTATCTAAAGGGGGCTATTTGTCACCACCTGAACTTGTATTAAAGCATATGCTTACTTAAAATCTTGCTGCAGAATGAGATATGAAGTATCATGAGAATCAGCTCTAAGATAATAGTATGCAGTCAAGCACATTTGTATCTTGATATGTCTGCTACAATAGAAAGATTTATTATGTCCAATCCATTTACTGCACATCTCAGCCAGAGCTGTAATTGGCCAGGATGGTTAAGATTTGATTTAAGGCAATGACTCTATCAGCTTCGTTTTTGCTAATAGAGCATAAGTGTTCCATACAGCATTATATCTTCCTATGTTATAGCCTGCCCTGGGTTAATTGTGCGCTGCAGTCTAATTTATTCCTGCCTTTACATCATTTGCTATAAGAGTATACAAATGCATGTATTTGATCACTCCTCATGTTTACACAAGAGAAGAATAATGTTTCTCAGAGGCTTACCCAAAATATCGCCATTTTAAAACCAATAATGATTTTTAAGAGGACTGCAGATTCCATTTTGACTCACTAGGACATCTGATGGATTACAATGATTAAAGCTGAATATCCTTTGGCACCATGCTAAGGTATCTTATTTTATACTTGTTATAGTCTGATGCAGAAAAATAAAATAATTAGATGACAAATGAACATTTGTGAAGTGAGTAATTAGAAGTGTGGTTTATGGCCAACAGTAGTTAAATGCCTTCATTTTTATTAGAAGTATGGTTTACAGACAACAGTAGTTACATGACTTCATTTTTAAATATATATGATGAATCATATTAGCAGAATGGAGTGTAATGAAAGTAATGAATGCCTGATTCTCTTATGGAAATGAACAATGTCATTTTCAGACAGAATCCTAATCACATAATTGTGCATGAGATCTTTGGCTTGTTTGCTTTTCTGAAGTCAGACCTGTGAACAGTTTAAAATTATATTCTTAATAGCTTTTGCTTTTTTTCCTAAGAGACAATATGGCACAGAAAGAGATATATGGAGTCTTCAACCTCTAGTGCTTTATATCACTGATTTGGATTGTAACCAGTTTGGTATCAGTCATGTATTAATAACATTATCAAGTTGCTTTTTCAATAGGTTTCTCCACTCTTTTTTCTCATTTGACTATGGTGCATAGGACAGAACTACCAATAGAGTTGACATCTTCACTGGAAACATGGAAATTCCTAGATGTTGATGCCTGAGGTGTGCTGGTGGGTCAGAATAGCATTAAACTTGATAACTACAGCAGCTGGTAACAGCCTCCTAATGCTCTACTAAGTAGAGAAGTAGGATTCTGCAGTTCTTATCTACTGTTGCATTTTTCAAATGCAGGAAAACAAACAAAAAAACAGAATCAGACATGTTAGAAACTGGAATTTGCAGACCATTCCTACCTCCTCAGGTCAAGGCATCTCACACTGATTTCAGGTTATAACTATATCCACCTCCTCAGGTGCTCTAGTTCTAGTTTATTCTTCAATTTGTTGACACTAGTGGTTAAAACCATGATCAGGGACTAAGTATCAAAGCCCAAAATTCATTTCCATGATACCAGTTTCTCATGTGATCTGTGACAAGCCAACTAGTTTCAGACTCCCTGTGCATGGCAATAGCACACCATGGTGTGTTCTGACATCCCATCTTCGAGGTTGTGTTCCACAACTCCCCATTGGCTCAAGTATCCGGATTTCCTTGAGACAGTGAGAAAAGCATGCAACTGAGAACAGCACAGAAGTGCTCCCAGGTCACACTGTTTAGACCTAGCCACAGAAGTGCATTTTCTCCTTCTTGCAATGATGGAAAGAGCACTTTCCCATTGCCCTGTTGTAAAACTTATGAGACATGGATACTTTGGAAGTGGACTCGCTTTGATACATTAAAAAAAAATCTCAGCATTCTAGGAGGAGATCCTACCAATGCCAAATACAAAGACAATACAAATAGGGTTTTAGTACAGAATTGTGCTACGCACACAACTAGTTATCATGTTTTCAAAGGCAATGACAACATCTTTCAGATTCACTGACTTCCAGGTTTCTCTCGCCACAAGTTTTCATTTCAGCAGATGCATGATCTAGACAGGTTGCCTGCCTAACAATTACACCTGAGCTCTTTCCCTCAGACTTTCTTTCTACACACTCCCTCTAACAGCAAGTTGTTGATACAACAACCTGAAGCAGTGCACAGAACATCTTAGTAAATGAAGAGACATTTGTCCCTCTTGCCATCCCAAGAGAGAAGTGACTGCACAGGTTATTCAGAAAAATCAATATATTAATCATCTAAGAGATGCAAATCTTAGATGACACCTAGAATGGACCTTGGTGTTCTGGTTGTTTTTAACAGCTTTGCAGCATTTTAGTGCTTTCCTTGACCACCCCTCATCAGAATACCATCTGCTTACATGCTTTAAAAGAATGTGAGTTTGTTTATTCTTCCCATTTTTTGCTCTTCCAACAAAAATCAAAATGTAAAAAAAGCCCACAGAGCTGTGAGCAAATAAAACATTGACCCTTTTGCAGCACTAAGAAGAAAATGGATTTAAAGCTACTTGTCTTCAGACACTGATACTTTCAGAAAAATGCCCCCAGCTAGGACATTTCTCACAACTCCCATTTTAATTCCTCTCATAGAAAGAAAACTTTCAAAGTTGTTCTGCTCTTAGGGAAAAGTAGCTACTGTGCATTGGAGGGCAAAAGGGGTCCAGAGGGAGAGCTAGATAAAAAAAAAAACATACCAAAGTAAATGCAAAACAATACATTACTTTTAATGTGTTTACCAAGCACCATTGTTTTACTATTTTTGCAGTCCTTCTCTGTGAAATACACTTCACGAGGGACTGTTGTACTGTACATAACAAAACAGACAAATGCAGTTTTAAGGCAAATTGTTTAAAAAAAATTAAGAATAAAAGAAATTTTACAGGACCACAATATGATACTCTGGGGAATGTTCCAAGGGAACAAATGGCTTATGCAATTCAGGGTATGTACCACTGGCCCTCATAGAGTGTCAAATGAGGGCGAATATAACCATATGCTTCTAATTGCATGATTATGCTTTTAAGCCTGTGCAAGTTTCCTTTGTTAACCCGTGAACCAGTCAATGGGAATTTTTCTAGTGACAGAGCTGACATTTAAACTAGGACTGAAAGTTTGTCTATTTTTTATTACTTCCTATATTTTGCAGGGTTAGAAATGCTCATTAACATTGAGACATGACAATATTCTGTAAAGTATTAGGTATTCTGTGAAACAATAAGTAAGACTGAAATAAATTGTTCTTTTTATGATTTTACTTAAGCATCCAGAGAGAATTTGGTTGCCAGTCTTTCTACCAAACATGGGTTAGAACAAATTTAAAAAATATGTTTCTAATCCCATAGCATCAGGTTTTTTAAATTTTACTTTTAGGTATCGAAAAGAAAGATTTTTTTTTGCATTCAGCTCCCAGGTTTTACTTTGAGGTGCCACTAAGACTACAACTGCTACGAAATAGGGCAGTAATTATTTCTTAACTTGCCTGTTAAATTCATACATATGATACTGAATACTTGCTGAGTAAACTGTTGTGATTTTCAGAACTGTAACAATTGGAAGCTTGTGTTGATTTTTTTACAAAGTTTTTGGGGTCTCAAATTTTTTTATACTAATTCTCAAGTTTTAATACCTAAATTTAATCTATATTCTGAATCTCAGTTTCTAGGCAGAAAAAAATTTAAGTGGAGTTTATTTTTTCAGGCCAAATTTAGAAGGATAGATCTTCAGCAATGTATATAATGTATATAAATGACTGAAATTTAGTAACTCAAATTACAGCACTTAAGATAGAACTTAAAATAAAACAAAAAATCCAAATATCCAGAGTTTGCATGCATTATTTTAGAAAATAAAACAAAAGTATGTCTGGAATAAAAATAAGAGTCTTTTTTTTTAATGTCAAAATTTCAAATTTAAGTTCAAAATTTCAGATCAAACTCTCTAGTTAGTGTCTATGTCTCCCCCAGTGCTGGGGCAGAATGTATGGATGGTTCCTTTCTCTCGTAACTTAATATTGGCTTATTTTGATTCATTCATTACACTCCATAACATGATTTGTCTCTTACTCTGTGTGTGTGATATATTGCTATTTCATCAAGCTTTTGATGCAACTCATCATTAAACATGTTCCAGGCAGCAGAAACTTCAGTGTATATGCAAGCATTGTTTATAGTAGTTCTGCATCATATTTAAAGTTGCAGATATTTTGGTTATCCAGGTAACTTTGTTATCTAAGAGGCATTCATTTTTTTACTTTCCTATTCTCTGTTCATCAAGAAGTTAAAAATAGGATTTACTTTGATGCAGAACATTAATTTGAGAGAACTGATTTGAAGTTCACCACAAGTGAAACCTGTCATCTCCCACACATAGCTTCATCAAATGTGAGGTGGTCTAGTTTGCCAAGTTTCCTAGAGATGTCAGGAACAGCTGCTACTCATTTATGTCGTATAAAGGGGCTTTAATCAAAGCAATGTGGACTCTCAGGGCTGTCACCAATGGCAGGAAAAGACCAAACTCACTAGGTCCTCATTTATTAGTGTTAGGTTAATAGGTTTTTGAAAAATAATATCAGGCTGCTGTAGCTGGAAAGGTTGGCAGGATTAGATAAAAGTACAGCAAGGACCATAAAATAAATATTTGGTCTAGAAGGAAAGTCAACAAAGATGTAGCTTCTGAAAGTTAAATGCTGCCGTGGTAAATGTCAAATATTGGGACAATGCTAAGAAAGATTTAATATCCGATGTCTGTAGGAGGAAAGTCAGATAATGAAAGCATTGAGGTTATCCACAGGATTGTTCTTCACATAGTAATTTAAGCTGGATGGGAAATATCAAGAATGTTGATACAAAGAAAATTTACAATCTGAAAGAACTGCAAGATTGTTCAGCAGTACAAAGTTTCTAATGAGCTGTAATAACAACAATATCTCTGAGATAAACCTGAAGTCTGAATAGCATGCAATAGCTCTTATGAAAAATTTAGTCTTTCCTTTCCTTGGAAAATTTCAATACAAATCTCTATTGCTATTTTTACTATTGTACTACAAAGGTATACCTCTTAGCATTGAAGGCAATTGCTGAGGTTTATATGTGAAGGACATATAGAGTGACATATGTCAGTATCTCACAACTCAGCAACTGGATCTAGGCAAAAATAGTGATATTAGGCTGAGGGCAAGATGTACTATGAATGTAAAAGCTTATGTCTAAAGTCTTATAGGAGCTGCAGGTTGACAAAAAAAAAAAAGGAAACTTGGCTAAGCCATAATCTAATTATGATTGAACTAATAGTTAGATACAGAGCACTTTCATTATCAAAAAAAGAGCCAAGGTGTATTTGGTTGTCTGCTTGTAAGTAGGTAATGGGTTATTTACATGGGTGACTGCAGTGGTCAGGGGATCACAGGCTAATTGTAACAGGATGACTGTGTGCCAACAAAATGCTAATGAACATCTATTCTCATAATCAGTAGTCTGAATCAGTAGTCTGACTGCTGCAATAGTCATGGAGAGAGCATCACACAATGGCACATGCAGATGGGACACGTCCAAGTCTGGCATAGTAGATTATTTGCCTGAATACATGAATTGAAGATACAACGCTGAAAAAAATGAACCGAGTGTGTGCTAAATATAAGGTAAAGTCATCCACCAATTTAGAAACATCTAATATTGGGGCTTTTTTGTGTGTGTAGTCTGCCAGGGATCTGGTTAAATGTATGTGAAAAAAGGGAAATAACAGCTTTGATCCTGAGATGCTGCTGTATATCACTTTACACTGTTTAATCACTTTGCTACCTGCTATTCACTATTGCAATTCATAACATAAGAATGTAAGTGATTAATCCAGGATTGAAATGTTTCAGAAAATTTTGTTTATGGGATGTAACTATCTTTGGAGGAGTGAAAACATGGAAACATTATTATTTCATTGGGATGCTAGGAGAAGAAAGAATGCAAAAGAGAAAGACCATAGAAAGCTAGAAAACTACTAGTAGAAGCATATGAACTTTTCCATTGTCCCATGACATTTGCAGACTGAGCACTTTTTCCAGGTCACCCTCAGAACGTAGATTTCCTAAAATAAAAGAAGTATGAATAAAACATAAACCCATCTTTTCAGCCATTTCTTGTATGGATAAATCTTTTCCCTTCTGGTCAAAGTATTCTTACTGCTAACTTGAGGAAGTCAAGTCCTCCCTGTGCTATATATCAATCACCTTATCATAACTGCTGACATTACTCTGGCTTAACTCCGCAATTGTCTTGTTCATGTACTACAATATCTGCTGACAGTCTGGCCTTCTTGACTAGATTTTGAGTGTTTTTTTCTTCAGTCTATCTTTAAAGACTATTTCCTGCTTTTTTCTTTCTTTCTTTTTTTCTTCCCCTACAGATTTCTTCCCAAGCACCTTCAACATCTGCTTTACTTATTTCTTTTGGTGTCAGCACTGGACCTTCACAGACTCTTATCCAAAGACTTCATTCCTTAAGAGTAGTTCAAAACAACACTGTACTCTTATAAATAGACCTCCAGTTAGTCATCTGTTTTATTTCATACTAGCAGGAGAATCTGGGGAATAAAGTGCACTTTAGACCTGGAATCTGCATATCTCAAAGGCCCAGTTCACCCTGCAGTGTTTTATACCTAAAATGGAAAGAATTCTTAAATCATCTTTTAATCTCTGGGTAAGAATGCAGACTCATGTCCTCAAAACTCTGAAAGGAAAGGTTAATTTTTTTATTTGGCAGTAAAATATTTTAGAATCATCATTTTTTGAAAACTATCACCAGTAAGAAAACTGTCCCATAAGGGAGTTTCACAATACTGCACAACCTCCAAACAGATTTTAACTTCCTGAATATGATGAATCAAAAATAATTTATAAGAATAGTCTCAAGCCTTAGAGCTTTTAATATCACTTACGGCAAGGTTCCTTTGTGGGAGGTGAGGTTATGGGGTGTAAAGTAGAGGTGTTTATCCTGAATTCTGGTAGGGATCAATCCTATTTCCATGGGTCCCAAAACTGGAGAAAGATGATCCTTTCTTCTTGTTCTTACTCTGTTCTTATTTCATGTACAGTAAAGAAACAAACCTACTCCTTTCAGCTCTAAGTTTTTTTTTAATGGTATCTATGTCTGAACTCTCTGAGTATGTCTGAGCTTATATAAAAGCCTCAGATTAATGCTCTGTTTGCCACTGAGTTTTAACAATCTGTTCTCTCAAAGTCAGATAGCATCATTATTTACCTTCTAGTGTCTCTGTTCAGGGCTAAATATATCCAACCAGCCAGGCCACAATAAAGACTAAGTTTGTAAAAAATGTTAAAGCTGTCCAGGTAGCAAAAGCTTTGTGCAGATATGCCCCAGTAAATGGATTAAACGAAAGGCAGGCAGATCTTTATAAAGTTGCTCTGACAGCAAACAGGAAAATATAACAGAACAGGTCAAGTAACAGCTGTTCTCTTTGTCCATACACTGGTGGGGTTTCCTTATTTCATTTGTGATTATTGCAGTGATTTTATGAGTCACTTAGATTTGTTTTGACAAAGTGTAGTTGACAGGATTAACTTTTCTGAATTATCCATTGCATCTAATCTTACTGGCACTTGAATTGTGTTACATTGTATTAACAGTAAAAGTTTCAGTAAGGTGGTTTTTTTTTTTTTGGTTTTTTTTTTTTATGGTGCAAAGATACTCTGAATGTACTTTAAGCCCTGGAAGTATCAATAGGGTACAACTAGAGAAAGGGTACATGACTAACTTTTTGCTGTATATTTGGGCTCGATTAGGAAATTGAGGGCCCATTTATTGTCTAGAGAGCAGGCCTGAGGCTTTGTGCTCTAGCCCCATCTTGTCATATCGTCTTCACTTATCTGTGTCACATGCATTTGCTATATCTGTATTTTCCCATCCCTAAACCCGATACAGCAATACGTATCTCTGTTGCAGGAACACAGTGAGATATGACCAGCTAATATTGTGCAAGTATCTTAAAGTCACAGGACAAATACTCTCTTTCATTACTACATTATTCTTCTCTAAAAGCCTTTTTTTTTTTTTTTTGCAAGGAAGATGTCAACTTTCTCGGTCTCCTCTCCTTGTTCTTTACACATTCCACTATGAATACACATCACTGTTTGTAGTGGGTCTGGCTGAGCTGCTTTTCCCCATACAGCCCTCTTGCTGCAGTACTGGGAGCTGGAGGGTGTTGATAACACACCCGTGTTATGACTGCCAGTGCTCACACGGCACCAGAGG
>WUAM01000431.1:17839620-17861560 GCA_024336885.1 Actenoides hombroni
CCGACATCGCCTGTGGACGGGAAGTACTGAATAACATCTTATCTATCATAACCCACGGCTCCTTGCGTCTTATTCTCTCCCTGCGTGCTGTGCTGACGGGGGTTGGGGGAGTGATAGAAGGACTTGGTGGGCACCTGGTGCCCAGCCAGGATCAACCCACCACACACATACACATTGAAGAGCTCATTGGAAGACAGGAACAACTCTATCATTTTTCAGTGTTAAATTCTGGTTGTATGGTAGTATCACTAGATAACTCAGGTTGAAAGATACCACTGGAGGTAACCTAGTCCAGCCCCTATTTGAAGGCACTGAGCATACCCTTAGCCCTAGAGGGCATCAGGCCTGGGGAAGCAGTTAAGGGCAGGGCAAAGCCACCCTGATGAGGACAACCCATCCTTGGAACTATGGGGAGAGGTCCCAACAGCTGGTAGGGAGGTTGCAGCCAGGACCCATCCCTGCCAATGAAGCTGCTCTGAGCTGAGGCTCTCGCCCTGGACTCCCACCTGAAGTACAGCCCCTGCTGCATTGCCACTGTGTCTGACTGAAAACAGGCCATGGGTCTCCGTCCCTGCCCATAAGCTGACACCCCAGCTCATCTCTTCCCATCTGTGTCTCCAGGAAGATGCCCAGCACTTGGGGCTGGAGCTGCCCTGCCTTCCCTTCTGCCTGCCTTACTTCCGACTGTGGAGGGACATCCCTAGCTTTTAGGTCCTGCCTTGTGTCCCAGCAAGCTCCTCCCACCCCTACCATTGAAAGCTGGGAGAGCTATGAGGTCAGACCAGGTGACTCAGACCTTTATCTACCGAGGTCTTGAAAACCTCCAAATATGGAGTCAGCACAACTTCTCTGGACAACCTGTATCACTGCTTGAATGTCTTTGCATAGAAAATGTTTATGAATGCCTCTTGTTTCAATGTATACATGCTGTGAAGAGAGTGGCTTCATCTTCATACTATCCTCTGAGCCTGATCATCCAAACAATTTTTTACCCACATCATCCCATCTTGAACACAATTACACTGTGGAAGATGGTGTCAAAAGCCTTGTTAAAGTCCAGGTTAATGACATACACTGCTGTTCCCTCCTCCACAGATCTGGTCATTTTATTGTAGAAGGCAATCAGGTTGGTCAGGCATGTTTTACCTTTGGTAGATTCATGTTAACTGTTTCCAGTCACCTGCTTGCCTTTATGTGCCCAGAAATATGTTCCAAGTGAACTCACTCCATGAACACCACATAGGCCCTCAAGCCTTGTAGTTACTGTAGTCTATTGAGTTAAAGACTGTAGCTTGCTATTCAAAAATTATTTCACACACTTTTTAGGTGTGCTAAAAATCATTATTTAACCAATAAAAAATAGCAGACACCAGAATCATAGTTCTGGTCTTTTTCTCCATGACACTCCAACATCTTACCTGCAAATGTGAAAGCAGAAATTCCTCCAATTCAGAGATCTTTAAGTCAAGCTTTTTGAGATCTACTTTGCTTCTGTTCAGAATATCAAAATTCATTTCTGAATGGTTAAAACAGAGCTCTTGTAAAACTTGTAGATTCCGCACAGGCATATAGAAATAAATATCTGAAGACCTGAGGAAGGATTTCAGTGATGAAGGATCATGGAAAGACCTTGTGAAATCTGCCAGCATTTCACATAGTAGGAGGCTAGAAATAGTTACTCGAAAATCTGGCAAAAAACCTTCTACAACAACCAAAACTCCCACTATCTCATTATCTTTTGATATTTACTGGGGAAAGAAAAGTTTTATCAAACCTAAAGCATTGACTATATTACTGATAGAAAAATACCACTTCTCTCAAATAAGGAGTCTATGCTGCTGTTTAACAGAAGAACCTCTAAGCATTCATTGCCTAATACAACTCTCACTGAGATCCCTGAGGAAATACCTATTAGTGAGCAGGATCATTCATATTTCTTTTTTTAACAGATTAGTGGGTGTTTACATGAAGGCACCATAGGCACCAATTAAACTGTATTCATATAGCAAATGCAGAGCTTAGAAATCTTCAACACTCTCTTCTATTGGTAATTCAGAAATTTACCTTGGCAAGCAACAAGGCTGAGAGCATCCATCTTTTCCCAGATATTGAACTTCCAGTGTTTATTTGCTGAAATGTTGTTTTAAACTCATATGATTCTAAATATGAGCCAAGTATGAACCAAATACAAAGTAGTTTTAATGTTGTACACAGAATTCCCAGAGCTTCTAGTGCTGCTCACAGCTTTTCTGACAACCCTCAGAAAGGAATTTTGCAGGATTGTTCAACTTCACACTTACAGTTCCAGATCATGTGGACAGAAGGCAAACAGTCAAGAAATATATGAGTTATGTGCTGCCTCTGCTTCTTCTAAGGAAATCTTGAGCAGTAACAAAGGCAAAGAAGAAAATAACAAAATAGAAGTGGTCAGAAATCAATTGCTGTACTTACATGCCCTCCCAAGAGAAGCCTCTGGACTTTTTTCCTAGTTCCTTACCCATCCATTGCATGCTTGTAGACTGTCTACTATACGTAAAGGAATATGTCAGCATGTTGGGAATCATGTGCTTTGTACACTCCAGAGAGCTTGTCCTCGTTTTTCATAAGGCTTGATTTGGAAGATCATTGTCTGCATGACACATGGTTATGGTCTTGAAATCAGCCTAAGTGCTGTCTTCAGGACAGGGCAGAAGAACATGGTGCATCTCTCTGCAGCCTGGAGTCTGAAGGGAAAAAAGACTGTTGAAGATCATTCCTCTTATTTTACTCAAGTGCCTCAAGAAGAAGAAGGCAGAAATCTTCCCTTCACCCAGCACCTAAACCACGTGGCCAATGACTTTGGTATAAACATATATATACACACATATGTATAAAAGTATGCCAAGGAGATTTCTTCCCAGAAGCTGAAAATTAACATTATTTAGGGGGGGTTGAAGGTGGGGGGGAAATGAGAAGGAGACAAAACCTTATCAGTGTTTTCTGTTCCTGCCTTTTATCTGTGCTTAGTAAATCTAATCCTACTGACTGATCCTCATGTACATATTATTGAACTGAGAAACTTTTTGTCTACAGTGTCTGTACCCTGTTCCTTTCTGTCTAATATAGATTTTTCAAAGCAAATGCAAATGTTACAGCAATAGAGAGTATTTTTTTAACTGCTGCTAACCTTAGCCTGCCTCAAGCTGCCTTTGTAGGCCTACTTTTTGGAAGGCAAATCTCCAGTGCAGAATGTGGTAGCTCATCACTTGAGCTTTAATGATCCAGGTAACTGATGAACGAAAAATGAGATTAAGATAGAGAAAAACCTTATCAAATGAGAGTAGAAAACAGCTAGAAGTAGTAAATCATGATGGAAGGACTGCCCTGTGAGAGGATAGTATGAGAGCATGACTTATTTAGCATAGTAAAGAAAAAGCTGAAAAGAGTTTTGATTGTTTCCTGGAAATACACAGATAGAATAAAGCAAGTGAGAAAAGGAGAACAAATATCATCCAGGGAGAAGAGCTTCACATCATAACCACTTCCAATACAGGGATAAACATACACACTGTCCAAGAATAAATCCAGGGTGAAATATCTTAAACTTACAATGGCAAAGTCCTGAAACCACAGAATGGAGTAAAGAAATGTTAAGTGTTAGTAAGATAGAGCTTTTGAATGGTCTGATTGACACAAACAAAGGACTATATAATCCAAAAGGTTCCTTTAGTCCCTCTAGGTATGACCCACAGAGCTTGGGCGCGGGGGAGGGAGGAAATTTAGACATACAAAATTACTAAATCAACTTGTCTTTGCAGATCCCAGTGAAGCTTGAATGAAACCTAAATGAAACCTTATCACCCATTTACCTTAAATTTCCACTATAACAGTTCCTCAGGAAACAAATATATGTTTATGGGCACACCTGGAACACCCCAAACTGGCAAAAATACAAGGAGTAAGATTAAAAATTCCATTTAGGTGTTTTGATATTTCCTTCATTAGTACACTGAAGTTGGGTCACTGTTAATGAAGCAGGAGCCACAGAGTTCCTGGGCATCCATTCTGAGTATGTATGGGAAGATATTTTTAAACAAAAGACAAACCTGTAGCGTACGTAAGGAATCCAGAAGGTCAAATCATCTTAGAAGCTCTGTTGTGAGTCATCTAGTCACTTCCAAGTGCCTCAGAAATGTCTGATACCTTTATGGTGGTATTGGATCTGACTGGGATGGAGTTAACTTTTCCCATAGTAGCCCTCAAAATTTTATACTTTGTATTTGTTACTCAAATGTTGATAACATACCAGTGTGATGCCTCTACTAAGTCACAAATTAAAATCATGCTAGATCACCTGCACATAATCTGTATTTCTTATTAATATGTGCTATCCATATTTTCTTGTAAGAGGTCATGCATTAAAAATATCACATGCAGCAGGCAGACCAGGAGCTAGTTTTGCCACTTGTGCCAGGACTGCAATAACTCACCCACTCAGATTTGTTCTTGAGGGCCCAGCTCAATTTCTGTGTTGTGGTGGGTTGACCCTGGCTGAATGCCAGGTTCCTACCAAGGCTGCTCTATCACTCCTCCTCTTCAGCTGGACAGGGGAGAAAAAAAAATTTAATTAAAGGCTCATGGATTAGGATAAGGACAGGGAGAGATCACTCACCAATTACCATCAAGACAAAAGAGACTTAACTTGGGGAAATTAAAATTATTACTAATAAAATCAGAGTAGGAAAATGAGAAAATAAAACTAAATCTTAAAACATCTTCCCTCCACCACTCCCTTTTTCTCGGGCTCAACTTCACTCCCAGTTTCTCTACCTACTCCCCGCTGAGCTTCACAGAGGGATGGGGAGTGGGGGTTTTAGTTAGTTCATCCATCACACACTGTTTCTGCTGCTCCTTCTTCCTCAGGAGGAGGGCTCCTCACACTCTTCCCTGGCTCCATCATAAGGTACCTCCCATGGAAGACAATTCTGCAAGAACTTCTCCAACATTGAGTCTTTTCCATGGACTGTAGCTCTTCATGAACTGCCTCAGTGTGAGCACTTTCCCTGGGATGTAGTATTTCAGGAACAGACTGCTCCAGCATGGGCCACCCACTGGGTCACAAGTCCTGCCAAGAAACCTGCTGCAGCACGGGCTTCTCTCTCCATGGGACTACAGGTCCTGCCAGTCCAGTCTACTCCAACACAGGTTTTGTACAGGGTCATGACCTCCTTTGAGCATCCACCTCCTCTGGCGTGGGGTCTTTCAAAGGGTGCAGGTGGATATCTGTTACACTGTTAACCTCCATGGGCTGCAGGGGGACAGCCTGCCCCACCATGGCCTCCACCACAGACTGCAGGGGTATCTCTGCCTCAACACCTGGAGTATCTTCTTCCCCTCCTTCCCTGACATTGGTGCCTCCTCTTTCTGGCTGCTGTTGTGTAGCAGGTTTTCCTTCCCTTCTTAAATGTTACCACAGAGGCATTACAGCTGTCACTGATGGGCTCAGTCTTGGCCAGCAGCAGGTCAATCTTGGAGCATTGGCTCTATCAGGCACAGGGGAAACTTCTGCAGGTTCTCACAGAAGCCACCCCTGTAACCCCTCTGCTGCCAAAACCTTGAGACTAAAACCCAATACACCTGTTGTGCGGGTGTCTTACCTTTGAATGTCCTGTGCCCTTGACAGGGCACCTTTGAGATTAATAACTGAATATTTATTAGTCCAGACAGGGTGTGTATAACGTAACATTTAGAACACCACTCTATCAAGGAACAAGCCTATTTTTGAACCAGTGCTAGAGCCTGAGACCATGATTGTTTGCAGTAACTAGAAGTTCCCACAACCATTCTTTTTCTTACACCCTTAGAAGAAAGGACAGTGGTTCACACACATCAGCACATGTTTTGTAACCATCCTGTGCACGTTCTCAGTATAGAGAAAATAGAGGTGATTTGAATTAATTTGAGGTTTTACATTTTCTATTAGCTCATAACTGGAAATACCTCATGTCTACAGCAGAGTAGAAACACAGGAGAAGAAGCATAGCATCATGAGAGTATATATCATGGGTCAGTAGGTACAATGCCATTTCTTCAAGTGTTTACACTGTAAGTCATTTGTATTACCACACTAACTTACCCTAGTTAACAGAAAAGTGCAGAGAAAATCCCCTGGAGCTGCTAGAACTTTTGTCAAAAATCTATAACTACTTTGGATTTCAGACATTATGAATTATGTGTGTCTCTGTAGAAATAAAATGATCCCTTAAAAACTTAAAGTAGCCATTCATGTATTTAATCCATGTTAAATTTATGTAATCTAAAATACTTAATCAGTAGTATAAAAGGTGGTAGGTAGTTCTGATTTCATGCTGCAGCCTTTGGTCGACGCTGTCAGGCACTCTTATGTTTCTTTTTGCCCAGCACAAATCTTTTTGACCTGTATGCAATAATTATTAGGATTTCTTTCATAAGTGGAAAAAATTCTGGGCTTAGTTCAAGCTTTAGAAGCCTTGGACACTGTCTTTCATTTGACAGCTTCTAGCTATTTTATATTAGAAGTATATGAAAGGCTCTGGGAGACAGATGTATCCAGATTTATTTCACTTGAGTCTAATGCATCTTTGCAGAGGGCATTGAAGTTGAAAGAGGTCAAAAAATATGGACTGATAACATATTTTGTACCAACCCTATTTCCCATTGTGCTATTAATTATATGTTAATGAAGGAAAGGCTCTCCTCAAATAGGCACTGCTTTAGGTATACTCTAATAAGAGAAAATATATCACAGCTTACATGATATACATGAACTCTATTGCTTAATATTTCTCCCATATGCAATCAGGTCAGTCCTTAGGAATTCATCATTTATCACTTATCTCCTTTTTCCAAGAAGGAGTTTCTAGTTCCTGTTAATTACATATGGAAAGAACCACACCAGTTTGCCTCAGTGAGCTATTCTCATAGCCTTTAAGAAGTTCTCCAGGCAAGGGTTACAACAAAGGAGAGACACCATAACTATGCTCTTCCACTACAGTTTAAATTACATGAACGGAGAAATGTTTGAACAGACATCAGTGTCACAGGTGCCAGTTGTCTGATATATTCCCTCTCAAGAGGAATGTACTGGCGTCTGTGTGCATAGTAACACCTTGCCAGCTGGCCAAGAGGTGACATCAGCTGTCCTTTCAGACAGATGAACTGCACAGTGTGCATAGCTGCCTGCCAAAGGACAGACTTTCCAGGAGAAGGAGTGGGAAAAAGTATTTCTTGTACTTTTGATAGTAGTTTTTACTTAGTATTTGTTTACAGAATTAACTTTATTGAACTAGCTTATCACCAGTGCTGTCTTTCTGACACTACAGTAAGCTGCTTGGATTTCACACCATAAAACACAGCAATTCACAGAAGAATTTACATTCTTTCTGATATTGCTGAGTGGAGTGTATTTTTCTCAGTGTGGTCATAACACTGTATGTGCACTATGATCTTACTTAATCTTTTTTATAACCCTAAATCACTCAGTAAAAATAATTATCCCTACCTTTAGGCAACTAAACTAAATAGCTAGGTTTTAAAGCCTATGTCAATGGGCTGAGCACTCATAACTCTAATTGAAAGTCATTCATTTGTGAAAATATGTGACAAGGCCTCAGATGGCTTTAGGAGACAGAGATCTGCTAAAACCATCACAGTTCACACATCAGTACCAGCCAAGGAGCTGGCAATGCTGGTGTACTGGTTCTTAATGCTTTCTGTAAGAGACTCTCAAATAGGGTTTGGGATTCCACTCTATGACAGTTTGAGAATCCTACGCAATTTAATCATAAAGTGAGAATGAGCATTTCTAATATGTTTGCAGAGTGAAAATGCACACTCCAGTGTGTAAGTAAAAGAATGGTAAGAATGATATTTACCTGAGATTGAATCAAACTGAATCACTAGGAGTAAATATTGGGTGAAACTATTGCACAAGGTTTGTAAGACTGTCAAGTTAGAAACACAGCAATGGCATTCTGATATTGTTAAGTAGTGGTAATGTTTTAAAAGACCCTGGAAAGTGTTAATATAATTGCATCTATTCATCCATTGAATATACAACTCTTTTTCAGAAATGAATTAGTACTAACTTTTTCTTTCATGTTTACAGTCTTATTAATTATGTACCCAGTTTCAGTTCATCCTGTCCACAGAACCTATGTAGTTTGGTGTAGAGTCTTTTACATTGTCTGCTTACATTGTTTGAATATAAAAAAAAAAGTATTTATGCTTTACAAATGATACACATCTACAAATGTGAATGCTCATTGTTCATTCTTGTTACACCTCATGCACTTTAATTCATGTTTAATATATTTCAGCTGAGTGAATTAAAAGCAGGATTAAAGACAGTGAATGGTTGTTTCTGGCTCAACTGGGTTTATCTGGTACATCCTAAGTAATGTAGCTGGATTCTCCAGGGAGAGAGGAGTTTGGGTTTTATCCTTTCTAAAGCACAGCTTCATACAAGTGATATCATGGAATCATAGAATCATATTGCAGGGGCTGCTCACAAAAGCAACCTCTTCAATATAAGTAAGTGTTTGTGAGTGCTGGACATTCAATACTATGTTTTCATGCTTTAATTAAAAATATAAATCTGTCCTGTTTCACAGATGGACATTGGCAACATGAGTTTCTGTCATTTTCCTCTTCATGTAAAATATTGATGTCAGGCTCTGTGATGCAAAATAGCAAAACACTGCATGCAGAAGCCATACAGATCTCATTTGGATTCCCAAAGGAATTTGACCCACCCTAGAGAGCACACTTTAGACTGATTATGTAGCTGTCAATTACGTTGCTGTTCTGTGCACTGTGATTACTCGGACTGTATTTTATATTAAAACCAAAGCAAACCCACTGCAGTGGATTGTTTTTTCTCTACTAATCAAATGAATATTGAACATGCATAAGTAATCTTAAGCACTGAATCTTTCTGCTCAGTTTTACCAGTGACATACCCAGTAAATGTCCAAAGTCTGAAGCTGACAACAAAGGTACAAATATAATTCTGCTTTGTGAGGTGAAGATTGTGACATTGTATAAACTTCGCTTTATGAATTATGAGATGCAATATTCATTCTGTATATATTATAGGATTGCATGGCATTAACAGCCTTGGTCTCCATGACAATACCAGCAGAAAATGTTGGATGGAAAAAATGGCTATGAAGAACATGATTTAAATAAAGATCATAATACTTCCGAGTCCTGTTTACTTAGCAAAAGTTTTGGATATGTTGGAAGAAATCAAATTCTTCTTTTCCTTCTTTATCTAATTAGACATCCAGTTTTTTTCAGCCACTTTTTCATACTGACTTTTTATTACTATATGTAAAAGTCAAGACTAATTAGACACTCATAGGTGATGGGTCATATCTGACCACATGGATTTAGTGAACCCTGGACTCCCTTTACAAAAAAACAGTGCTCCAAATTGTAATGCCTCTAGGCATAAGCAACCGACTATATTCCACCCTCAAAGTTTCTTTTTTTTTCCCCTTTTCATTGCAAAGACAGCCTCAGGTGACCAGGTCACACATAGACACATACTATAAAAGTAGGTGACAGAAACCTTGGCCCTCTCTGGAAGTTGTACACTTTTATTTGCATGATGCTTATAACACCACTACTAAGGTGAATCTTCAATGGGCTCATATTTATATTATCACCTGGACATGTGGGTATAAGTACACTGGGACTTTGTATGGAGTTCATGAGCACTATTGCTGTACAAACAAGAAATATCAATTATTTCACAGCAAGATCATTTCTCAGACAGCTTCTTTGGCTCTGAATTTCAGTTCTTCCTTCTGGATCAACTCTTCATTTACCTTTTCAGGACCACAGGTCCTCTGAAAATAAAAAATATGCTCTGTAACAAAAAACAATCTAGATTTAATATACCCATGTAGGATATTCATAGAAGACAGGACCATATAGTTTAAGATAAAGAAGTTTGAAAGGAGCCAAGTGATGCAGTTGTAATTTTGGTGCAGTTTTACATTCATGTTATTAGCTTAGTATCTGAGCTCTATTTAATCTTTGATGTATATACTCTCCTAGTTCTTGCATTATCCTCTGCAAGATAAAAAGTGCTATTATTCTGTTCTTTCTGGATGCCATCTTGAGCAGTGATTATGGGGTTTGCACTGTGTAACTCTTGCTTTGGAGTAGGTGCTCCTTCACCTGTCATTTCTCAACCTTCTTGCTTCACCATTTGCAAGAGACAATACCAAAAGAAGACCTCAGGCTGTAACACTCAGATTTTAAGAGTTCATCTTTCTATAAACACATTATCATTCAGAAAATTTTCTAATCTACTTTACTCCCGTCCCTCTTGGACAGGACATCCATACACTGCCTGACTGCAGATAAAGATATCCTATATGAATCTCCAGTTTAGGGGATTCCTAATGTGAGAGGTACCTAAACGTTCTATCTCCATATATTTGTATCAGCCAAGATACCTAGATTCAGCAATGTCTCCCTTGTTTTTGTTGGGTAGCTAAATACTAGACACATTCCTAGACTGAGTACACAGAATAAGCAATCAATCTTTCTTCTCAATCTTTCTTCTGTATTCCTCACAGCTTTTAGTTGAGTTTACTCCCCTACAAGATGAGAGTGGTGTGGTCTCCCATGGCATCCTTTGTCTAATAGTCCAGCAGTTAGAAAATCAGTTTTGGTAAATGCCACACTTTTAATGAAACAATCCTTTATAATTTGTTATTTAATTGAAGATCTGCTTTTGTCACAGCATCACTGAGTAGTGGAACATTTAATAATTTGAATATGTGTCCTTTAATATTTATTAGATATCAGCTTCTTCAAAGAAAAGATTCCTAATAATGTTAGGAAAATAGCAGCTGCAATTTATTCAGTAGATGCTTCGTTTACACCAAATATAAAACAAATATATGGAGATATTTTTTCTTTAAGAATAAAGCATTTGGGACACAACTACCATTTCAAATGTAGCCCTAGGGTACTAATGTTAGGAAACCTATTCCTGGAATTCATAAATCGAATAAAACCTTTTTCAGAAAGAGCAATTGCAAAATTTCTTTTAGAATTCTTTAAATAAGGCTCAACATTCTCAAATGATCAACCCCAATAGGTGCCCTTCCTATAGTGTCTATTTTTTTTTACACTTGGAAAAAATGCAAAGCAAGATTATATTTCGAAAACATTGGCAATAAGGCCCTTTCCCATTTCTCAGCTGGTCAAAAACTCTTCAAAGTATCTTGGAGGTCTCTCTGATCTTAAAACAAAGTTAAGAGCTTGCTTATCTCAAAAAGCACTGAAATATGTGGTCATCCTGGTTGAGTTAGAACAGAACTAATTCTGTTCAGTCATTTTACTTTTCAGCTCAGTCTCTTCTAACTAACTGCACTTTCTGAAGTTAATAGCATGTTTTTGCTGGTAGTGTTTGCTTGTAACAATTTGATGTTTATAGTTGCTACCAAGGATTGATATGCAGACCAAGGTCACTGCTAAATCTTGTGTGCCATGGTGGGGGTGCATGAGGGATCATGAGGTCCAAACTCCCTTCTTCAATGGCCAGCATCCAAGGAGGACTCTGTCTGTTCTGCCTTTGATCCTGATCCATCTGTTCCTGAATCGAGTTCCAGAATCCAGCTCCTGAATTCAGTTCCCATCTTCCACTGAGCCTAACCTGGGACTTCCACAGGGTCTGCCCACAGGATCAGTGTGTGTGTGGATTTGGTTTGATATTGATATTGTATATATTTGTGTATATTCCATTTTATTATTACTATTTCAATTACAGTTATTCTAGGTTTCTTTTCTAATCCGTAAGTCTCTCTCTCCTGTTCCCTTTCTCTTCTGCCTTGGGGAGGGAGAGGTGTTAACAGAGAGCATCTTCTCTAGGTCTAGTGGACTTCCCTGACCCTAAACCATGACAGTGGTAAAATGCAGTAAACCAAAGAAACAAGGAAATATTTTATCAAATGTGTGGTAAGCTTAAATCTTCCAGTGAACAGTGAATTTAATATAATTTTCCAGTCAAACTCACTATTCTTATGTTTCACCAGCTATGTGTTTTAGGAAGTCAAACAAAGTCAAACTGAAACCGGAATGCAAGGCAATTGCAGAGAAAGATAAAAACCTATTACAAATAGAAATACAATCAGGTGGGGTTTTTTTAAAACAAAGGCATAGAATATGTAAAATATGTTGATCAGCCAACTTTTTAATGAAAATCTGAGAGATTTCCATTTTATTGCCATAGGTGTGAAAAACACCTTTCACAATGACTGTGACTTTTTAAAGAAAAACAAATACCTGACATGTTATATCAAAATATTACAATTTCCATAGCACATTTTTCACTAATTCAGGTGGGTTTTTTTGAGAAACCTAATATTTTCCTGAGGCTTCTTGTCTTTTCATAGTTTGCTTTTAAATTACTATGGGACAATTACATCTATGTTTCTTAAATTTCTGCTAATGGGCTCAAGGATATTCTGTAGTGGCTGTTTCTTCAACTTCACCTAGAATCCAGCACATGCTATATAACACACAGCAAAAATTGAGTAGTTATTAAATTTTTAGGAAATAAACCTTTTCTCCAGTTTCTACATATCAAAGTTTTCTTGTGCTCAGTTCGTGTGGAAACATGATAATGTGGAACCATGCTCCATCTGCCTTGTATATATGTTATTCCAGTCTCCTACAGGCTCTCAGATGCAAAGACCCTCTCACAGCTCTCACCTACACAAGGGTAGGTAGGGTCATAGGCAGCTTAACAAAGCAAGGAGCAATCTACATTAAACCCCTGACTCCAAGCAGACTTAAAACTGAAACTCAGGAACTGCATAAAATATGCTGGAGGACATAAATAATTCGCACAGCTCCCAGAATTAGATTCTTTACTAGTCAGTCTCCCCTACAGAGGAAAGAATCCATCCTGCTCAGCAGCTATCCCCAACCTGGGCTTAGGATCCAGAGTTTTTACTTTTCCTAATGTTCATTGATACACAGGTAAGCTACCTGTCACTTACCTAATGTAACCAGAAGCTGAAAATTGCTAATTTTATTCTAAACCAAGAATGAAAAAAATAACATAAAAATACAGGAGTCTGCAGTTGAAGATTATATCCAAAATGCAAAATCTCCTGTCTGTATGCAAACATGTAAAAATCAACCAATATTTATAAATCTGAATAAAATGTTACACTTTTAATCTCATGCACATACCAACACACATACAGGTAAGCCAATGGAGAAGGAAAGGTTCTGAGCTCAAACCCGTTTCAGTAGGAAATATAAATGCATCTTGTGGTGTTTATATATATAACTATTTCCTGAAGCTGTACTAAAGTAAAAATCTCCCTACTACCTACAAATTTACAAGATTATGTATACCTATTTTTCTAGCACTAGCAGAATTAAATTATTAGAGAATCTCACATGTCTTTAATGTTGACATCTCAGACTTGTAAAGGGATACAAATTTGATGTGCCAGCATTATTATTTGCATCTAACTTTTTTGGAAACTCTTACGTATTTTCTCCCAAATGTCAGACTCTAACCCAGATTGACCCAGCAGAATACTGCAACAATCACTAACATCATGCCATTCAAATATTAGAGAGAGCAGACTCTGCTCTTAGGCTTCTTCACTGACAGTAAAATGTGTCAAAATTGTGAGCATATATTTGTGAACAAAGACTGTGTTTCATAGTGGAAATGCCACAAGATGATAATGAAACTCACTATTGAAGAATATGAAGAAAAAAGCTTGACAAAAGCACAAAGATATTTTCAGTGTTTTCAGAAACTAGATACTATATTTTCAAATTGTCATGGGTTAAAATACTGTATAACCTAATGGCTTGACCCTGCAAATACTTCTGTACATATGGCTCCTTTTAGCACTTTCATGAATATATTTATGCAACTTAGGGTGCTGATGTTAAAAACTGATTGAAATAGGAATTTGATTCATATTTGCATCTGGACATGTAGGTAGTATCTTCAAGGAAATATCAAGGTCAGTGTCCAATAGCAATCTAAAGGATTTCATGCCAACAATGTTTATCCTCTAAATAAGATTCAAATAACAAAATTTCTTAATCATAAATATGCTTGCTTTATTCACTATGCAAGAACTTACATTTATAATTCTTTCTTTTGGTAACCTTTTCCTTCCAGAAAAGAAGCTAGTTAATACAGACAAAAAAAAAAAAAAAGTCAGTTTTTCTACAATACAAATTGCTGTGATTTAATTATTCTACTAGATGAGACAAATGTGTTTGACACATGTGCTAGGCAAAGCTTTGGATAGTGCATTCATGCATAGTAAATGGACATATCCCTTGAGAATGAGTGCATCATTCTGCCCCATTCATAGTAAAAAAAAAAAAAAAAAGTAAAAAAAAAAATTCCTGTGGCCTAATTAACAGAAACAACAACAGCAGTTACAGGAGTCACTTCAGCACCTGCTCAGCTGGGGGAAACTGGTGAGAAAGAGTATGTTGCTTCTTAAAATTTAAGGAGTGGACAAAGATGTCAAAAATAAAAAGAACCTGATCCACAGTCAGGAGTTTCCAAACACTGAATTCATCATGCTTTAGATCAGACACAAGGAGAGTGAATCCAGCAAGTAAAAATGCGTAGAATGCTTCAGCAATGATTGAGTCCATAAGTGATATGTGCAGGCACTTCATGCAGAAACTAACACTTTTGTTCAGACATTCAGAAAAACTTATTTTGGTATCATGTTACAGTCTACTTTTCTTCTCCCAACTATAATATACAAATTCCTCAATCTAAGAAAGATGAGTTAGGATGAAAATATCTGCATATTCTTTTTGACTGGAAATGTTTCTGGAAGAAATTCACATCACATGACATTATCAGTGTACATCAAAACCATCTTTTTAAAATTATTTTTGTAAACTCCTGTTTGCATACAGGTTACAATGGGAAAGTCCTTGTGCAAAGACAGACATTCTAACAGTCAAACACTTTTGAAAACTTATTTTAGGAGTAGATACAACATGCAGAAAGGAAACTCTCTATTACAACTCAGGTATCTTTAGTAAATGTAGTTTTTCTGATTTCTCCTGTAGCAGAACAGGTGAAGTTCCTCCCAGATGAAGCATAACTCTCATTTTCATGCAAAAGTTTAATTCTGAGTTTATGAAAAATTTCAGAATATGAAAATATAAGTGTTTCACAGAGTCTAAAATTAAGTAGCTATCAAGCAGGGCTTCCAGGACCACATTTTAGAGTTTGGCATCTGAACCAATCTGCTGCCTTTACAATCTGTGGTTTATGGTTGATAGCAGATTCCTCTATTCACTTTTGCAACTAAGAAAACTTTCACTTAAAAGATACTTTACAAGGTCTATTTTGTTCCCCTAAACAGGCTCTTTTTTCATAAGTTCTAATTCTCTAGCCACTTGTGAATACTAGTGAAGTATTTTACAGACTAACACTGTTAGTAGAGTCTTTAATTTGTAAATAAAAGCTTACTTACCTAAGTTTTTTGAAATGTTAATACTGCTTATATGTATTTTGAAAATTAAATATTTTTGCAAAAACAAATACTGCAGGCAGGTAGGATATGTGTGTCGGGATTTTGCATACAATGCACTTCTGGATAGTCAATTTGAGATTAATCTTTGGGTGACAAAAGTCAGCTACTCCTTCCAATGGTTTTAATTCGCTTGAGAAAATGTAAATGCAAGAAAGTGAAAAAAATACATGTGTTATATTCTTCAAATTCTGTTAAAATAATTGCAAATGTGTTTTATATCTCAGAAAAAAACAGTCACAGATTTGTTTGCAATGATCAAACACTGGAAGAATATATAAAGACTGCCTAAGCCACAGCTAGGTTTGGGATCCCTCCACTGTAGTCTTAGATGTAGTATAAGCAAATCCCATGTGCTAGTTATGTTTCTGTGCAATCTTTCCACAAAATTGAATTCCATCAATATGAGATTCATTGCAATATTCAGCTGCTACAATGGACCTTGAATTTCCCAGCAGTAGGAATGCTGCCATTTAAACTGGTTTCATTAAGGGATTATGAAATCTTCAGATCTGTAATGTGCATATTTTGGGTGGCTACTAACCTCAATATGTAACTTTTAATCAATTAAACAATCTGAAAAGGGAATTTCAAAATTCTGCTCACAAAGAAATATAATTGAAGGTAGGTAGCTAATTGCAGAGGTGTGCACATTAACTTCTGCACCTGTCTAGGCCTAATGGGTGGGAACCAAGGCTGAAATGGTGGGTGTTTTCTAGGTACCCAGATTTCAAAGATCTCTCCACTGCAAAGCAGGCATTTACAAGAACCTTTTGAAGGAAGTGCTCTTCTAATTTAGACCGACAGAATTCTGCAGTGCTTCCCATGTCATGTAAAACAGTAGTAGAGCTGGAAAATGTTCAGGTGAAGAAAACTGAGCTCCTTCCTTCCAGAATAACTTATTTTTAATATGACATAACATATTTTTATATGAAGACTTAGCTGTTAAAAAAAAAATAGAAAAATTCCCAAGAACACACCAGCACCTTTATTTATCAGACTGACTCTTAGGGAACACTGCCATCACTTACCTCATATTTGGATCCTATTTTTGGAGCTAATCTGCCCAGACTGGAGGAGTTCTGGTAGTGGGTCCTAGTTAAGTTTCTCACTTTTGGTCACATCCTGCAAGATGCCATGGGTCCCCATGCCAGTGTGCCAAGGAAGGAAAATCAATGAGGACTGAAGGTATTCAGTGCTTTGGATTGGAGTTTTTAACATGCACATTTTTATGCAACAGATTCAATGGAGACTGGCACTTTATATCCATACAGACAGACCACCTCTACATCCAAGAACAGTGACACACAATCTTTCTGGGGCTGTTTTCTGTTTCCTTTCTCTGTGGGCCTGTGTTACACTTCAAGAGTGTCATACAGTCTTCCCAGTGGCCTCTTGCGAGGAGTGGAGAGGCTGCAAGTGCCATGGCAGTACAAACGTCTGTGTCACATCACTAGGCAACTCCAGAGAAATAAATCCCCTGACAGTTTGGCTACACCAGCACATCTGCCCCCAGCCTGGCTGCCTAATTAACAATCAGCTCTGGCACAGCAAGGCTGGGCCATGCGTCACACCCACTGATCGATTTAGCCTGCATTAAACAATTCACCCACCAGGTGCTTCCATTTAGTATTTCAGTGAGCTGGAAACATGCAGCTCCCAAGCAGTGTTTACTTTCGTTGAGTTAATGGAAGGTTTCTCAGAGCAAAATACGGACTGATTCCTCTTGAAAGTTGCAGGACTGGAAAGCGAGCTGTCAGACCTGTCTCTCCCCATCCTGCATCCACACAATGAATATAAACAATAACGCAGTTTCCTCAGAAAATACACTTCAAGATCATTCTACATTGACAGAGATCAAGTGAAGTGTTTTTCTTTGTTTGCTGGAGAGACTGATGTATAGATACATTCAGGTGAAAAAACAGAGCAAATTTCTAAGAAAACTGTAACATGAGTTTGTTTGTTCTTTTTCCATTGTCTGCTAACAAATGTTTTCTGCTCATTGTAGGTATCATTGCGCTGATGTATTCTTTTCATATATTTCCAAATTCCCTGAATCCATTCTAAGCAAAATACACTTGAACTAGGTTGTCAAAGTAAAACTCCCCTTTGGAGCCAGTGAAGCTTTGACATTATCCTAGGATGTGCCAAGTGCATTTGTTTATGCAGAGCTCATTGTCAGATACTCTTCTCTCTAGGGAGCAACTATACATCAAACAAATGCTTGGCAAAAAGCTCTACTCATGGTTCTATGACAGATGCATTTTTAATATCTGTAAGGCACAACTTCTTAAGTAGGATTTCATGTACCAATAGGTTCTACTAATTTCCAGAAACATTGCTGTGGTAAAAAACAATTTCTTAATCTTGAGTGCATAAAACCACCAGCAGAAAAGCATTTCGTTGCACATACGTTAGACCTTTTCCTCTTGCCTTCTGAGAGGATTTTATTGCTGTGGTCTTAGCTGCCAGACTAAGTTGAAGAAACTCAGTGAAAACTGTCAGATGGAACAGAAAAAAGTAAGAACAGTTCAAAAACTATTTTTAAAGCAAGAGGCTGCCTCTTTATACTCTTATCAGAGTACAGCCACTGTAAAGCTATTCAAGTTAATGAACATTTCAGTGCAAGATCAGAGTGAGATCAGAGTATTAGTAAAAATCGGTATAAATTCTTACATCTAATGGGAAAAATGAAGGAAAAAACAAAAGAGAAAGGAAAAAAAAAATCAATTTTCCAGGGAGTCCCTTTATTGATTTTACTAGAGAAAATTTCCATGTATACTCTACTTGTGTCACATTTTCTAAAAAAATAACAAATAAATCTGAACTAGCTCTATGGAGTATATGGAGTTCTTCTCTAAATGTAAATACTTGTCACATCTTAAACCTGAACTGAGCATTGTATTTGCCTGTTAATGAAGGTAACATAAACCAACTATGCAGTAGTGACAAAAATAAGCAACAATGCCAAATGAGAATCTCCTCACTAACCTCTCCAAACTGTCTGGATGTATATATAACATATATTGATAGTAAGCAAGTAGCAGCTAGAGGCCCCAGTTAGTTCAGAGCCCTTACTGAGATGACTATTGTATGAATATAAACAAGAAACATTCCTTGCCGCAAAATCACTGTGATCAAGACAACAGCAATGCACATCAGGGCTTGCAGAAAGTGGTGTGGAAGAAAAAATGCTGAACCTGAGGGCAGCTAATTGGGACACAAGATTGTGAAAACTATTGCCTAAGCGTTCAGCTGGAAGCTTTAAAGATTTTTTTTTAGTCCATAAAACAAGTGGACAAGAGATACAAATGAATCACTTGCAGCCTGTCTACTTAAGCACTCTCATTAAGCATGGGCATCATGGTGAAGATGAATCTTAAGACAGAAATGAAAGGAAACTAGGATAATGGTTGTGTCTAATGACTTGGTTGTAAAGGCACAGAGCCTAATAAAGCACAGGTTAATAAGCTCTCACTATTAGAGAGCTTAACATGACAGAATGGCATGGTGCTGACAGAATTTCTATATTCGGATTACATAAATAACATGGGTTGGTAGGGAGAGCTGTGGACAGAACTCTGCATTAAATATTAAGTACTTGCATTACCTAAGCTATAGGATCTATTGTAGTACTCATAAAACTGGTGCATACCCTTAATCTCTGCCATTAAGCTATTGGAAGAGGAAAGAAAAAGCAATAAGCAAGTATTACTTCAAAAATATTTAGTGTCTGTGCTCTGTTACCATTCCCTTGCTGTTGCTGTTCTGGTTATCTTTCTCGGTACATCAGGGGTTCAGAGCAGAGCCTACCACTCCTGAATCATCCTTTCTGACAAGCAGGATTTGTGTGAGAAGAGATAGACTTATCATTACAGAGTCAATGACTGGAATTTTCCCAAGACTTCTAGTAAAACCAGAATATGGTAATGAAAACTTTTGGCTAGATAGTCACATTTCACCATCTTTCCTATAATTCCACTAGTGAGTAACCAACATTGGAAAGTTGATCTGGAAAAATATTTATATCCTTTCTCAAATACAAATTTTGTCAGGGAGGAGGAGACTGTTTTACAATTTGAAAAAAAAAAAAGAGAGGGAAAAAAAATTTTGTTGGCAAAAGCATAGCTTTATAGTGCATGTGTAAGCAGGACACTGGTCTGACATAAGGCTTTTTAGCACAGTAGTTAATAAAAGCACTTGCTATATTATTTCAGCTTCTGCATCCTATGATACATTTGCTGTTTCTGAGATTCAAAATACTGTGTGAGTCACCTTCATAAATATACAGTATAATGCCTAATGATGTTTATCACATTTTAAAGAAGTTTTTAATTTTTTTTGTTTTCCAAAGGCAATCATTAATAAGTCAAAACAGGTTATGAGTCACTCAGGTTCATGTTAGGACACTAGCCTAGCGCAGAAGTATCTTGAGTGTAAATCCTAGTGTCAGTGAGATAATGTAAATAAAAATAAAAAAAATAAAAAGAGGCAAGGAGGAGAAGAAGAACATAAGTTGAAGCAGAAAAAAATTAAGAAGTACGGTTTGGGAATTTTCCCATTTCAAAGCTGTGCTTAAGTAAATGACTATAGCTTGAAAGGAAACAGATGAAAAATATTGGTGTAGCCACCACTGATGGAAAATTAGAAAAATAGAAAACAATTGTTAAAAGCAAGGTGGTTTCCAGGGCAGGATAAAATGCTCCCTGTCCCTTACCTGTCTTGTCATTTCTGGGAGCTCTTCCTTGACACCTCTCCCGCTCCCTCCATACCTTCCTCTTCTCCCTACCCTCAGTTCCTCTTCCTCACTCCTCACCTGCCAATGATCTGGGACAGTCTGTGACAAGTAGTGTTTTATGGGGGAAAAGTACTCCAGGATGAGCTGCTGGAGACAGGGAGATTATCCAAGGCTTCTGTCATTGTTAGGCAGCCATACAGCTACCTCAGCTACCCTCACTCATCTTGGAATCCTTGATGGGAAGTGCTCTGGAAAGCATCTCATTGAAAACAGGCCTGCTGAAGACAGAAAACAGAATAAATACAGCAGTGAGAAGTGATCACTCCATCTTCCCTCATTGTGCATCTGACAGATTCACATATACCTGACATGACAGTTGCCTGCAACTTGAAGAGCTACACAGCCAAGGGGAAGAAGGAGGAAGGACAAAGTGGGATAAATAATGATACATCCACAATAACAAGGCAGTGGTGTGGAAATCTGTCAAGAAACACATACTCCTGATAATAGGAAGAAAAGCCTGTTCTTATTTGGTACAAGGCTGGAGTTAACACATTCTGCTACATAAGCAATAAACCAGCTCCTTTCTGCATGAGCAGAGGTGTCCCTCCATCTGCATAATAACTGTGCACAGCTTGGGATCACTGGATCTTCCAGACCCCCCTCTTCTCAGCTGGGTTGTTATTGTCCTCTGTTATTATCTTCGTATTTCCCCTGGTTATTATCAGCATGTTACCTTTGCCTTTATGTCTACTCTCTACCTGGCAATTTTCTCCTCTCCAGCTGACTTCCCTGTTTTCTGGATAAAAAACGCATGTTCTTAGCCCCAAAGTGAATGTCCTATTCGTTATTCTCAGTGTACTATGACACAGCAACACTCAATATCTATAGGCTCTGGTAAATTCTCATCTGTTTCTCAGCTGTATAGAACAATTAACCAGAGTACAAATAGCAACCTGACTTTTATGGTCCCTAATTAATTTAGGTTTGCCTACTCTTGTATTTCACAATTGCCCAGAATGAAAATGTGAGTAAACACTGTTTAATATTGTACATTATGATGTGCCAGAGAGCACTTCCATTGTAGCATTTTCTTGATGGTAACCCAGAGAAATCACTTTTCATAGCCAAACAGGCTGAAGGAGAATGCAGTTAGTGAAAAGAATGACTGAAAAGAAACTTCTTGCTGATATTGCTATCAGCTGTCTATAGATTTATGGATCCCAGGCTGGCAGGGAGGGGAACTTTTGGTATGGTTTTGTCGCTGATCTATCCTGTACTTTCAGTCAAGTCCCTGTGACTTAAGGCTACCCTGACATTACAGTCTGAATATACTGTTTTCCCTGGACTGGTACTGAAAATTGTAGTCAGCAGCATCTCAAAAAGTCTAACACAAATGATAAAAAAGATCAACCTGTTCCAGAAGTTACTGAGTACTTCATCATACTTGACCATCACACTACTGTATGCATTTTCTAGATCATAGTTCATAAGCAAGCTTCAGTAACATCTAGTGCATGCAGGCAACTTATAGCAGGGGTGGTGGTGGTGGTGGTGGTGGTGGTGGTGGTGGGGGGGTGGGGATGCCGAGGGCGTGGATAGGCGACAGCCTGTGTTG
>WUAM01000431.1:17876680-17889570 GCA_024336885.1 Actenoides hombroni
GGAAAGGGAAAGGGAAAGGGAAAGGGAAAGGGAAAGGGAAAGGGAAAGGGAAAGGGAAAGGGAAAGGGAAAGGGAAATCATCTTGTTTCAAGACCCCAAATAATTTTGTAGGTACGCTTTAGTGATCTTTATTCTTATATCTGTGTAGTACGAGTGGGTGTCTGTTAAAAAGTTTCTGTGACTTGGATGGGGAGTGATTTCAGTTCGGTGACAATAATGCTGTAGAAAACCTGTTATGGTTCACTTCACTGAAGCTAACACACAAGTGAAAATTTGCTGTTGATCTTTGTAGCACTAGAAGTTCCCAAGACACTGTCCTTTTGAAAGACAGAAAAAAGAGACTTGAAAGACAGAAAAGTCAGACCACTCATTTTCCATATAAAGGTGATAGACTAACCCATTATCCAGACAGTACAAATATGTGTTCTATTTAGCCATGGTTCATGCTTTAAAGTAGTTCACCTGCTTTTAGATTCAGAAAGCATTTAGTAAATTTGTAGGAACTATGTAAACAGCAACAAGGTCTTCTCTTAACACAATCTTAACACATCAGGGGGTGGAAATGTTCCAAAGGTAGACTTGAATCTCAGCAGGGTGGGTTGGAGGAGGAGTGGTGAGCTCCCACACTGCAATTTTAATTAGTAGGAAATCAAAGTTGTACATCAGACATGGGATTTTTCTCTCTAAATCAAAAGGACAGCAGCAAAGCGAACAGCTTAGTGTTAGACGACGAAAGGACTTTCCCTGAGGAATGCATGATCTAAGAATGCATTTGAAAATAACCATGACAGTAGCAGAAAATAAACATCTGTGAACTTGCCACTTTCTCCTGTACTAGTTTGGTGAAAGATGAAAAGGAGGCATACAGAATATTTCCAGCACCGTGTCCATATAGTTTGTAGGTTGATACTATCTTTGGTATTGAATCCAATGCTGTGTTTGCTGACCTTCCATAAGGAGAAAAAAGAGGACATCTTTTACTACGACTATTGACATTTTTTAATAGAGGATGTATCCTCACTTAGAATCTCATTCAACTGAGACACTGTGTTAAAAGAAAGTTCTTAGATCAGAAGCTTAATTTTGTCACTCTTTAGAAAAATCAAAAATATAAGTCTGCCTTTATGGGTCCAACTCATAATAAAGCAAACAATAGATTTATGGTTTATGCCTAACATGTGAAGGACAGAGGGATATAAAGATCTTAAAAACAGTAAATACAAGCTTAAAACTAACAAAAGGAAATATAAGGTGAGACAACCACTGTAAATGTCACACGTATTTATCTGCAAAGCTTTGCTGTCATTCACTTTCTGAACCTTACCCAACAAATAAAAAGGAGTATTCTTGATTGTCATTAGTCCCTATGATGAAGCAACTTAACCTATTATTGACAGAAATTCATAATTTCATTCGTATGGATCCCTCCCTGACACACCTGTTTTTGAATTGAATTTTCTTTTTTCACTTTGACTTTTTTCTTCCAGGTTATATCAAATACATTTACATTTCTGAGGGCAATTCAGTGATGTCTGCTGTTGGTTTCACCATTGGGAAATTGGTACAATCTCTCATGAGAAACCTTAAAATAGTTAAGGATTGAAAAATAATTGCAATGTTTTCAGTTTTCAAGACATATGTAGATTCTTTCTGTAAACTGGAAAACCCTGGATTAAAGAATGTCCAGTTTATAATGACATCACGAACCCCTGAGCTCACCTGCCTTGGTCCAAATGAAGTGAAGAAGCATTTTCAGTAATATCAGAAGTGTTATACTGGTAGGACAGGTATGCCATTAATATGCTTTTATGGATACCTGTCCTTACATAGAAGTCTGACAAGACTATTAAAATATGGCTGCCCAGAGGAAGTATCACAAATCTTACTCACTCAGGAGTGTAAAAAGTAATTCTCATCCAGTAATGACTATAAAATCAGGAAAATATGTTGCTCTTTTGAGCCTCGGGCTAAGTTTACTTATTCATTACTGAGTTTAGTTATTCATTGTCTGAGACTGAATGTGAAGAAGTCTCCAACATTGATACACATGTTTTAAATATTTTGCTAGAGGCTAACTTTTAAATAACTGGCTGACTAATTAGTAGCATCAAAGTGTGAAACTGTGCATCACCTTCAATATTTACCTACTGCCATGAACAAAACTCATCATGTGCTGTGACAGTGTCTTCAGTGCTGAGTTGCTCTTGACAGCTTTTTGAGTAAAGGCAAAGGACAATTTGCAAAACTGATTGAAATTTTGTGTGAAAGGACCATAGCAGATGTAGTCTACAGACTGCCCAAATCCCATTGGTCAAACAGTTGTCTTCTCTCACTCTGTTGAGCATGATAAGAGGTTATCCCACTCAGTCTGATTCTCCTACAGAAAAGGGAGTGTATATACAATTTCTGGCACCATTCTCTCTGCTCCAAATGCCCCTTCCCTTCTGTCATCACCATATCTCACTTCCTTTCTCAGAATTTTTTTTTCTGCCTCTTTATCTTTGCCTTTGTCATAAGCTATTTTTTCTTGGAAGACTGACTTCTCTGCTCTGCCAACGGTTTCTGATAAGACAAAAATGAATCAATGAGAAGTTATGGTTAAACAAAACAGAACAAATAATCCATAGTCAGTGCTTCATCATCTCTGAAAAATAGGAATGACTCCACAGTTTTAATTCCTAGCAGGCTGTTAGATATGATGTTCTCCTGTGCTACATAGACAGCATAACAGTGAATCTTCCTTGCTGCTCTTGTTTTTTCAAATCCTTCTGTCCTTTCTATCAGGGAGAGCAGAGCACACTTTGGCTTCTTTTTTCTTTTCTTTTGGCAATTCGGAAATATGTCTGACAGACTTTGCCTCTAGGCCATCAGTCCACTAAATCCTGCCTTGCATCATTGAGATGCAAAGAAAAGACTTACTCAATTGACTCCTTACCCACATTGGCATAGCATCTTCTACTTGCAAGAAAGTACTAATATTTCAGCAATTTTAAAAAACAAACAAACCTGGCAACATAGCGTCATGTGGTAGCTGGGGTAGAGCCCAAGTCTGGATTGTAAAAGCTAGGGTAGCCTGGCAAAAAAATAAATTGTTGGCAGATGCTTAAAGTTCAGGCCCTTAAAACACCACCATCACTAAAAGTCATTTATTCATCAGCAAAATACAAGAGAAGAATGCAATTAAATGTCTTCATTACATTACAGAACCAGAATAAACTCTGCATGGGAAAGGCTTATGTTGAATTAAAGTTCTGTATCAAATTAGTGTGACTATCTAATCTACCTAAATATTCCAAGGATTTCCAGCACTCTTATTATCCTGATATGTAGGTAACATACAGTCTTAAATGTATTTTCCTCACAGTACCACTGTGAGATAGCAAAGTGTTATTAATTTCATCTCACAAACGGGAATGTGAAGTTCAGAGTGCTGAGATGGTGGTTGGCTGTGCAGTGACTTTCAAGCATGGCAAGATCCATGGAAATAAGAATACATGGCCTTTAAAAATGTCTTAAAACTTCCAGGATTCACATTCACATCTCTGTCAGCCTCAAAACACTAGCTCAGATAGAGATGGCCTACTACTTCTGTGGAATATTGCTTTGTATGACTTTAGCAGCATTGTACAAATTGCACAAAAATAGGTAACTGAATTTGGGCTATGGAAAGGAGAAGGCCAATACCCTTAATGTTGGATCATCCTTCCTCTTTAGATGTTGAATAATGTAAAGATCACATAACAAAAAGCAGATGCTTTGGGACTGATTGTTGGAATCATCACTACTAAAGAGGAATGGTAGATCAGTAGTACATTACAGAAATGATATCTCCTTTATAAAATTAGCATAGAAATAACATAAAACCTCAAACGGAATTTCTCAGTTAACCCTTGGTCTACACATCCCCAAGACCAATACTAGTGAGAACGAAAAAAGCCTAGACCAAAACAGTAGTAGTTTCTATCCACTTTATACCAGTGTAACCGACAACACAAGTCAGAAGGAGAAAGCAAATTAGACCCCCTGTGTGTGATATTCTTTTCCATACTTGAGTGCTAATTGCTGTCACATTTAGTTAGTTCACAATGAGCAGGCACATAAAATATCTAACATGTAGTTTGCCCTACACAGTCAGATATATTCCAAATAAAATGGGCTGTATAATTTTTGCATTGAAATTTGGGCCACATTATGTTATTGATTTTCCAGCAGACAGTCTAGTGAAATCAATGGGCAACTCTTCCCAGTAATCAATGGTACTATCTGTCCATTAACTGATATTAGAAGAGAGATCCAAACATCCAATAGACCCAGCTAATAGCACACACATCTCATTACAGCTGTGCAGATCAAACCACAGAAGTGATGGCAACTTTTCTTTCACGTAGAAACGCTACTAATAGAAAAGAAAATAACAGCAGAAAAAATGTTGCTATCACATCATCTCTTACAGGATCCAAATCATTAGAAATCAAGTTGGCAGTGCTTTCTGTAAAGAGTAAACATCATTAAACCACCACACCAAAATCTGCAGCATTTGAGATTAGCAGCTGCTGTTGAAAATCTTACCTATTTCTGTCTGTAACAGGAATCTATGGGTGAAACTTTGAATCCATTAAGCCTCAATTCTTAGCAACTTAATTCTGTGCACTTTTTACTTTCAATTAATACTAAGAAATAGAGCTAAGAGTTCAGTAACCTTATGAACCTTAAGAACAAGAGTTGATTCACTTTGAACTCACACCTTGCAGAGTCAAATGTGTGTGTTTTCAGAGCTTGTGATATTTTTAGCCATGCTGCTTCCCTTGATCTCTGCTGAGTTTTGAATTCTTCAGGCATTGTTTGATCAAGATAAAAAAAAAAAAAGTCCATGTGTGCTACGGTGACTTTGAATAGAAATAGACATAATATGAGTTGTGTGGAAGATAGAGACTTCCTGCACAACATTTCAGTTTTAATACTCCATAGGACAAGACTATGAGACATGTCTAAAGCATTTAGACACCTGCTGGAACCAAAGCAAGATGTTTAAAGTTATCCCAGCTGTCTTTATTTTATATTGTACTAATTTCTATATGACTATGTCTGGATGCCTCTATGACACTGGTATAAAAATAGCTTCTTTTTTGGACAGAATTTTACTTAATGCTTTCGGGTTTTCTTAAATTGTTAATGCTATTTACTACAGTGCCAACACCTTAGGGTACTCATAGTCCCACCAGAACAATAAAATGGTGGGCCTGGCTCAATGGAGCCACATGATGAGATGATTCTAGGATTTTATGGGGTGGGAGATCTTTAAGACATACCATTTGTCTACTGCTAAACTTTAGTAATACATTTAAGAAAACTATAGACCCTGATGGTACCTGTATTTCTGACCTCGACCATACACTGATCCATTAATTACTGACAGCCGCAAGAGCTATTTTGAAATTTCTAGTAGAATTCACAAACAAAATTTTTTCTAGTAAGCACACGCCAAGAAATAAACATCAGTGACTCGTATCTCATCCTGCAGAAA
Source organism: Actenoides hombroni (assembly GCA_024336885.1). Taxonomy (NCBI): domain Eukaryota; kingdom Metazoa; phylum Chordata; class Aves; order Coraciiformes; family Alcedinidae; genus Actenoides; species Actenoides hombroni. The sequence goes on from WUAM01000431.1 coordinate 17,882,205, forward strand.
AAAATAGCAAAATATGGTCAGGTTGGACAGTGCACAGCAACCTGATCTAGTTAAAGATGTTCCTGCTCACTGCAAAGACGTTGGGCTAGATGACCTTTAAAAGTCCCTTCCAACCCAAAACATTTTATGATTCTTTGATTTGTACTCAGAACAGTAGCAGTTTGAGAAAACAAGGCCTACCAGGGAGCACAGGAATAAATTGTTGCTTTATTTGATTTCTAATTTCTTGAAGAGTGTCACAAGTGCAGGTCTTGAGGTGTGCTACTCTGAATCTTGCTTTTTACACATAATTATGTACTCATGGGAAGAGGGACTGTAGTCTGAGCCTCCAAGGTAACTGTCCTAAAATTCCCATTCTCTGTTCCAATTAATAATTATTTTCATATTAATAATGATATTATGCAAAGTAGAAGAGCTTCTCTGAAGTGAGGAATTAGATCTCCATTTCATCAAAAGACCAAAACATAAAGAGGGTAAAAGAAAAAAATGAGAGTATAGACTAGGACGATGTTCAGACTATCATCCTTGATGTGAAACTCAACAAAGTGGTTCGAACAAACTCACTCCCTTACCAGAATAATTCGCAAAATAATGAGAATTATTGCCCATAGGAATAACTTCACTTATGGGAAGCCGGGCAAAGGCATTGAGGGATTGCGTGAAATTTATATTATAGGATATTTTAAAGCGATTGTGGGAATATGCAAGACTCCTTATGGGATGTTTAGAGGAAGAATCAAGGGAAGGAAAGGTAGAGGTCAAGGTGGATTGAGGAAGAACAAGCATGAGAAAATAGAGCAGAAAGGGGATAAAGAGGCTGGCTGAGTCCAAACAAACTGCTGGTCTGTAGGCTTGTCTGGCCTAGCCCTGTGCCTGATCACCACATAGGATTATTAAATCCCATACGTGTTTTCAGTGTGTCCTCACATGCAGTTGTGTGTGTATGTGTGTTTGCCAGCACCTGACTGAAGGTCACAGGATGCCAACAGCCAGAGTGACTTGAGTGTATTTTTCCCTAAGGAACTGCAGGACTGCATGTGTGAGTGCAATTTGCTGGCAAACTTCAAGCCAGAGTAGCTGGTGAGCAGGATAAGAGGACTGTGAGGCAGCTACTGCGGAGCTGGGGCTCTGGATACTGGGCTGACCAGGGGATCTGAGAGATGACAACTTGGGTGACTGTAGGTCTGGATCAGCTGCCACACAGACCTGAGTGTGTGTGTATAATGAGAACTGCTTTATGTTCCAGCAGTTGGAGTGGGGCTGTGGGCATTGGGGAACACGGGTCTGGGGCCAGCTACTGTTTAGGCTGAGTCTTTAAGGACAGTTGCAGTGGGATCCTTGTTGTCTTCATATCTATATAGACTTCCAATCTGATCAGCAGAAAAGGAGAGCCAACATCAGGCTATCAATGATGGTCGTGTTTGTGCAGGTGCTGTGTGCATTTCTGTGGGTGATGGTAAGGCACTGTGTGCAGTGCATGACCATGTCCCTTAGGAATAAAAGCTCACCCTGACACACGTGGAGTGATAGCAACCTCCTGTCCATCAGGGTATCAGATTCACATGTCTCTGTCAATGTAATTTCTTGTTTGCACTTCATCTTGTCTTGAAATCCTGAACAGTTTTCTCTAACTCCTTCTCCTTTTTCCAGAGCCCGTCTTCTTAATCTCTTCCTTTCTTCTTTGCAAAACACATGTCTCTAGGAGTAAGGATCAAAAAGATCCTTTTCATAGATACACCACAGACTAGCGTGTTGTGGTACTGTTGCAATGTCCTTATTGGTACTCCTGGATGGGTCACTTAGCAGCCCTTTTTGGAAGTGACACAACTACAAATAAGTTACTGTAAAGCCACAAACCCAGGTACAGTATTTTTTAAAACAATATATATTTCCAGGTTTGTCATAGTGAGCACAAAATACAATGCAAGCGTTAACTATTAATCATAAATCTGTATAGCACATCTGATTTATGTGCACCTATGATGAAGAATAATCACAACATAACCGTAAATGAGGTGAAAAAACAGAGATAAAATCTTAGCTGGTTTAATTTAGTTTCATTCCATACGCAGCTGTGGTAATTTACAGCATCTAAGGTTTAACCCACCAAGCCAGCTTTGGACTTACAATTGCATTTGTCACAACATATGCAAGATCTGTTAGATGTACAGTATCACTTACCAGGCTATTTATTGTCTTTTTGATAAACTGAAGGGCTGAAACAACATTATGCTCATGCAGTTTGCTATTCTGGACAGCAATGGGAAGCAGGATGATTTTTACCCAACATTTGGTTTATTGAACTTGAATTAAAACACATATTTTAAAGATTTATATAGTCATAATTTTGAGGAAAAAGTCAAGTAATGAAGAATTTATGAAATTATGATGAATTTATAAAACAAACTGACAATCTCTTCCAAAATTTAACTTTCACGCCCATTAAAAATGTATAACATTTTCTGTTCATATAATAACTATATTTAACTTGTACACTTTTCCCCAAATGCATAAATATCACTTGATATAGCTGAATAAATAGCATGTATGTTCTGCTCATTAACTGTATTGTGCATGTTAGAGACCATCTAATGAATCTGTCTGAGAACTGTGTCTGCCTAGGAAAAAGTCTCATCAATTCTCTGCATAAAAGACCAATGTAAGAGTTTCATTAATGTCTCTCTAACTGCTTTCTAATTAGCAATTATGACACTTTCCTATGATTTTTCAAAAGTTAATACACAAATGTAAAAAAATGTTTTTTAAAAAGAATAACAGTGCTTTAGAAAGAAAATCCCCCTGTGCTATAAATAAGATCCTGAGAAATAATTGCCAGCTGGCTTTTTTTAATACTTATTTTCTACAGGAGACATGATGACAGCTATATTCACTCCAAGGAGACCGTATCAGTACAGAACTCTGTTGGGTCTTTCTCTCAGACTCCTTTTTCATTCTGGTCCCTTTTCTTACATACTGTTTGAGACTTGTCAGACTACCACAGACAATTATTAAAGTACATCATGTGTTTTGTTCACTGCAGAGGCTTAAAATGCCTGTTACAGAATCACCAAGCCAATCTGCTGTACATGAAGGGTGAGGGAATATAAGTTTAACACTACTCAGTTAGCCCTTCTTTGAATTAGTGTGCTCGTGAAAGCTGAAAATTAACACAAACACATGTGCAGAGCCTCCTTTGAACATGTGAGCAAGCTTGGCAACCGATAATTGTAGCCTCTGAAACACAGGGTAGATACCCTTTACATAATTGGCCCCAAGAGAGAAACTGAAAAATGTAGCTTGAGGATTTTCTTCTGGGAATAAAGAAAACATCCACCCTTAAAGGTTCATTCTTAGCTAAAAAAAAAAAAGTATATCCAACTCCAGCCTAAATCTTTCCTAATTCAGTTTTATAAAAGGTCAGAGAAGTTTGGAAATAAATAATATAAAGACAAAAATAACCACACTACTGAATTTCAGGGATACTTTGTCATATTACACTTAGAGTTTTGAACAATCTGGTCTTTTGTTTTCCCTCTACCCCAAAACCACTCTTTTTTTTTTAGCAAACAATATATTAATCATTTTCTAACAAGAATAGAAAATTCATCTGCTGTTAAGCCAGAGTTATCATAAGAATACAGTTCTAGAAATTTATTTGTCAACAGGCCAGACATGAAGAAGTCCTTAGGTATATAAATGAAACTTGCACTTCTTTAACGGTCTGAATCCTAAATTCTCACCAAGAAAAATAAAATAGCTAGTAGTTATTATCTTCCTGATATACAAGATTAAACGCACTGCTTTGACTCAATCATTTCATTAGGATCTTCATAGTTGCCTTCAGTACATAATCAGAGCTGTGACCATCCAGGGAAGTAGATCCCATCCAAACCCATATAACTAAAATCTAGGTGAAATAACCTTTCAGTTCTCTAAAGAGTCAGACCTAGAAAGCATGTTTGGATGACCACTGCCCATGAAATGGGACATCTTTACTATTAAACCACTAGCAACAGGCCATGGGTATGCAATGAGCCATAGTATTTGTCAAAAATGCACATTGTTGAGGCATGGTAAAGTCAAGGCAAAACTCTTGCAGTGTTTCTAAGAAGCAGCGTCGATGAACTTACCGTGATCTATGATGGGAAGAGGATTTTGTCATGTGGACACGAGCCATGTTGTATTACTTTCCAACAGGGTGACAGGACAAGGTTTGGCCTGTTTGATTTACTACAATTGTAACTAAAGCATTAAAGGAAATACAAGCTGTATCAGCCAGAGCCACTTTCATTCAAATCAGAGCAAGATGAATCAGTGCTGCCAACAATCCCTATTAGGTATTAGACATTAGTGCCTCAGACTCCTATCTTCATCTCAAGAGGTTCAAATACATTTTATTTACATTCCCCCAAAAGTCTTAAGCACCCCATGTCTTCACTGTGTCACGTTCCACCCATCCTGCTGAAATTTGCCCTATTGACTAACAAAAGAAGTGAGATTCATAGGAAAAGGATGGAAAGAAGAAAACTAAAAGGAAAAAGAACCACTCTGTGCAGATGACCTAATGCAGCTTTTATGTCAGCAGGAGAGTCTTGAACTCTGGTAACTGTTCCCATCACTGTTTATACATTTTACATTAGGCAGTCATTGGGTAAAAGTAAAAATAATTCTGAGAGCAGGAATCTGGAAGCCAGGCTTCCAGTCACCTCCTTGATGAATATGGTTTATTTTCCAAATTACTCCAATCCCTAACTTAGCTGGAGTAGAATATTTTGCGTGCAATGTACTCCTGGAACGTTCTGTTTGCCAAACAACAGAAATTAGTCCTTAGTCATTAATCAAATTACTCATTTTGTACGATGAGGTATTAATTTTATCAATTTGCTTCTCACACTCTTTTCTGTCTCAGACTAGTAACCAAAATCAAAGCTGCTTGTGTGGTCCTAGACACTTATTAGAACATCACAGATACTGTAATAAGTAGAGTTATCAAGCTGGTTTTTAACGATGGGGACCGTTATAACAAGTCACTGAAGTGAAAGGCTGCTAGGCTGTTTAGTTAAGGAAGAAGGAGAAAAATACCATTAAGGAAAAAATTTAAAAGATTTAAAACCTTGGCAGTGTTATTCTGAAGGACCTGCTTGTTCGTTGTGTGTCCATTAAGATGATGGCATCGGCTACATGCATTTTTGTGTATGCTTTCCATTCTGTTTAAATATGCTTCTCAGTGAGTCCTTGCATTCAAGATAAAATGAAAAATTTTTACAGGCAATCTCACTCTAGCTGCCAAATGACAGAACATTGCAAAGATGTTCTGATACAGAGTGGCTTTCTTCACCTACTCCTTCTCTCCAGTCCACTTAAGAAATTAATTTCTTCAATCTCTTCCCCACAATGCTCTTCTTTTAATATCTTTCCCTTTATTTTCTGTACTGTCCCTCCTTTGTCTGTGGTGGTCCTGAATGCTAATGAGTTCACTTGTGATTTAACATTTTGTGAGGTCAGTTTGTGAGGACACTAGAGCAGACATTGTATTTTGAATCTGAGATTAATTAAAAAAGTCTTGAACAAGTACTCAAGGTCAGTTATTGGGGTAGAGAAAAAAGAAAATACAGGTTCAAAAACATTTAACCAGTAAATGACCACAGAAAATTGCTGCAGACAGTTCAGAGACCATATAATTTAAGGAAAATAATTTCAGTGCTTGTTAATGTTTGCAAGGTACACAGAGGTTGTGGTGATCGGGCAGTTGTGTAAGTATCTATGAGCAGATACTTTCAGATATATTACCTAAATGCAAGGTTGGTCAGAATCACAACGAATTTTCTGTATATAATGAAAAGTTTTATTTTTCTCTGTTTAAAAATAATGAATGAACATTAGAGATTTTGAACTGTTGGTCATATCCATTAATCATAGAACTTCTGTCTTTAGTTTGGATTTTAACAGTCTGATCTACTCTGCTTTACAAAGAATCTACTTTGAATTTTGTCTCTGACTCTTTTCAATCTCAGTATTGAACATGTATCTTCAACCCTATGTACTTAGCATGAGAAAAATACATCCTAGAAATATTTTGAAGACTCCTTTCAGGGTATGCACATGTTTTATGCATGTTAGAAATAACAAATGAAACTCTAGCTACTGCAAAAAACATTCCTACTGACCTACATGAGTCTCATTTTATTGTATCCATGGGCATATCACCATGATCTGATAACAAGTTAAATTTCTTCACAATCAATTAAAAATAGCCTGTGAGGACATCATTCTGTGAAGGATAGGTATTACCTCAGTATGATAATTTCAAAATCAACCTGTGCTTTAGCATAGAAACAGTATTACCAGAGAAATAGTATTAGTGCAAAAGCCATGTATGTGTAAATATGAACAGTTCTGCATGCACAGGGAAATTTCTATGTCTATGCCAAGCTGTCTGGGAAGAAAGGAAAGCACCTGTCTTACTTCATCTTTATTGCAGGGGCTGTATATGAGTTACCTGCAGAATACAAGGCAGAGAAAAGCATAAACTGTGAAGTCTAGAGTGTTAATTAGGAAAGTACAAGCACAATACTCCATATATGTTTACCTAACACACAAATGTTCCTTATTCAATCTATTCCTTCATGTAGAAGACTCTAAAACATCTCCTCTAAAAGTACTTCACTATCACCCCATTGAATATAGTCTTCTGTGTCTGCTTCCACCTTTTGAGGCTGTTCTGTTTTGCATGAAATACTTACTTATTGTGTCCTGGTGAGAATGACTGCACAGTTCAATTATTGTGGCTTGGGAGTTAGATGCCTGTGTTCTTGCCTCTCTACACTTTCAAGTACTTTCTAGTGAACATCCTTATTTCGAAGGAAGCTTGGTGTAGACTTAAATTTAAACTCTAACCAAACTTGTAGAGTTATGTATGTCTTTTACAATGTGAGGGAATGTGTAAAAACAGATTAAAACTCCACCCTAGAATATCCCATGGGACTTCGCATAATCTCTAGAAAGATCTGATTTAGACATATCTTCTCAGGTAGAGGGTAAACAGAAACTGTCTTTTATATCCTGAGTCTTCTATCTACTTTATAACTGGGTAAAAGGAGGAATGTTCATAGTTACAGTGAGTATAATCCTAACAGACATCCAAAAAAAAACCCCTTGAAATCTGAAACCCCCTAAACTTTACAGAAAACTTAACATTTTAGCAGTTACAGACAATGAATAAATCTTTTTTCAAGAATTCTGGCTACAAAAACTTTTACTGTCTTTCTACAAACACATTATCAGGGAAAGGCATGTTTAGGAGGCCGGTAGGGAACAAAAGCCACACCTAAACATATCCTCTCACTCATAGCAAGAACATATTATA
>WUAM01000431.1:17889597-17912318 GCA_024336885.1 Actenoides hombroni
AATATTCCTTTAAAGATATTATTTAAATGAATGTACATTACTGAGAGAAAAAGAGAGGTAACAGTGAAATTGAATGGTATTCAACATGTAGAAGATCCAACAGAATGATCCCTTCTGGCCTTACACTCTAGGAAATCTATTAACATCTACCCTGATTATATAATGACAATTCTGCTCATGGTTTCCTCCCATCACATTCTCACAAGTTGGAATGCCCTAAAAAATTGATATTTTTGTCACCATTTAAAATAGTGGCATTTACTAGTAACTGCCAAAGGATAATATTTACAATTTTATTAGGGTAGGAAATAACTTCAGAAGTACATCAGAAGCCACCGATGTAGCTGCCATCTAAAATGGAGCTTTCAATCCTAAAATATAAATTTAGGTCCTTAGTTCTAAACTCTTGTGTCTGTCTTCTCAGTAAAGTCAAAGGAAATAAATAGGTACCTTTGGAGGCCTCCACAGGGAGATCCTATTTATACAAGTCAGGCACCTTATGTCTACTAGATCTGTCATTGTTAGTATTTGTGGGAACTTAACATTTAAATATATTTTTTAAAAATATTTTTTTGTACTAATAACTTATTTGAAAGAATGATCCATTAGACACATAAAATTTAGGCACAGATTAAATGTCCATTGTTGACAGATTTGAATATGGCCCTGTATTTACATGAATGATATCAAAGTCAAAGGGCTCATAGATATTCTGTTAGTATGAACGAGGAGGAAGAGTGATTTCAGAACTTTCAGGTTAATCAAATATTTATGTTTAATTAACAGGCACAGTGATTTGGACATTAATTTCAGAAATGGCACCAATCAGTAAATCCAATGATCTAATCGCTGTACATTTTTTGGAACCCCTGTTCATTTATGCTTTATCCTTGAATTCTAATAGAGTAATAATAACTCTTTTGCAGATATAAAGCCTATAAATACTTTTAATCTGAGGTTTATACCAGGATACATTTGGCCTATGTTGTCTTTCAGTGTGAAAATATTTCTCTGTACAGAATGCCATCTTATGCTTGAATTCATTAGAAATGCCATGGCATTGCTGCAAGTAATACCAGATTTACAATGACAATAGAGAGATTTTAAGCCTCTCTTCTTTATAAACCCTTTCAGTTCCAGGTTTAAAAAAAATAAAATAAAATTTTATCAATGTTTTATAGCATGTGGTATTATAGCACCAAAAAAGAATAGAAAGGAATGTTAACATGGGATAGATGGTATGTACAATGTAAGCAGTACAACATTCAGGTTGTGCTGCAGTGCGCACGTATCCAAGATACTGCTTTAAGAAATCTTGATAGCTAAACATGACAGTGTTCAATTATACAGTTGCCTCTTTTGGTGTTATTCACATCTATTTTATGTGTTTAAGTTGGGTGTGAAATGTGTGGGAAATTTTAGGCATGGAATGAAGTGCCTATCTCCTTCTGCAATCAGTGGAGAAAGATTTAGATACAGATTACCATTAGATCAACTCAATCTCTCCCTGGGATCTCTCAAAAATGAGGAAACTCAAGTTTCTATTTTGCCTTTATAAACACTGGTATCTTCAGAGGAAGAGTTATGCTGGTTGATATTGGTATTTATGTTGAATAGTTCTCCTTTGGACTTAATCCTATGACAAATTTAGGACTCTGATCTTTTTTATATATCTGAGAACAAATGAAGAAAACATAAAGAACCTCCCTAACCCATATCTGATAACATGGAGTCTATTGAGAATCAGAGTAGCTACGAGTGCTGCTGTTTTTTTAATTCAAAGGGAAGATGTGATTGATAATCTGTGCTAGAAAGAGGGCTATAACTCCCCTAAAACAAAACATTGTGTCCAGTCCCAGTAGTCAACAAATCCATTCATACTGAGCACAAGTGCAGTTGTTTCACAATCTTCATGTGTCCATGAAACTCACTTGTCTACAACAAAGAAAACTGAAGAATCAAACACAAGACATGAAAAAGGACAAAAAATACATGGTGAATAGCAAGAAGAAGCAGGCAATTTTAAATGTTAACAGATAAAAATGAAGCAAAGGGTGGTTCCACCTGGAGAGTCAAGTCACATGAATTGGACTTTGTGATTTCTGCATGCAGTAGCCAGTGGCTTCACAGCACCCTACTTTCTGAGTCACAACAACTATCCTTTCAAATCTGCTCCTGTCAAACTGAAATTGTTCACACTACTGAGGACTGCTGCAGTCATTCACTTGTTTTTATTGATTCTTATTGTCATCGCAAATTTGCATCATTCTCTGGGACTGTGAGAGACAAGACCAGTTTTGAGAAACAGATAGATGGACATCTCACTTTGCTCCAAATCCCATCTGACCAAGAGAAATCAGAAGAATTCAAGTTCAGTCTGACCCTGAAATTTAGGAGGGATGGAGAGGAATAAAGAGCAATTTTCTCAGTAGAAACAAATCAAAAAACACTGTGTTGTCCAGTTACATTTTTCCCTTGACTGAACGTAAGTTTTGTTATGAGTACTTCTAAAAGAAATAAAACACGGTGAGGAAACATGCTAGTTTATTGAAAAGGATAGTAGTTAAGATATCCATTTTATAAATTCAGGTTCAGTTCCTTTGTCTGAATGAGGAGATTGAAATTCACAGCCTCTGTGTAATTGTGCAAGCATTCAGAGCAGAGAACAGCATACAGATACTGCTGTAGCAGTATCAATTGGCAAAGGTAATGGAACTCCAGAAAATCTTTGTCTGATGTTTGTAGTCAAACACAAACTCATGGGGTCATTCTCTTTTGCTCTTTGTCAATGAATATTTTTGTATTTTATATTTAGGACTACTTCAAAGAGACTTACTTTCCTGTGCTGCACAGCCTGATGGAGCATAGGGAACCTGTCTCAGAATTTCATGATTGTCTATGTGCTTTGCTCAAACCAAAGTTTCCCAATGCAGGAACAGTGCTTGAACTACTAGGCAAGAAGTTCAGCTGTCAAATCTTCTCTTTAATGAGTATTTAAAATACTGTATTCAATGCTTCCAGATGAACAAACTGTCATGGAATGTCATTATAATAATGTCTTGAATGCATTTACATGCTGATGTATATATTCAGATGGTGCCTATCCTATGGAGAAAAAAGCACTAACCCACAGTTGCTGCCATTTATGCTGTAAGGACATTAGCATGAACTGTTAGCTTTTCTCTCACTGATATGTGGGTCACTCAGTTTATAATACTGACCATTGCGCTGAGCAGTGAAAGCAATACAGTCCTCCCAGGCAGCATGTTTTTAGCTTAATGAGTTAATAGTCCATCTATTAGCTTAATAAAACACCTCTTTATGTACAACTATGATGGTTGAAAAATATTGAAGTCTTTGTCTGGATCCTGGAATTTCATTCTTCTGATTACTGTGGGGCATTGGGGGAGGCATCTTACACAAATGATAGGTAAATACAACTAAGTGGCTGCTATGACATGCATCAAATACTTCTTCACAACTACAGAAAGTTCCTAAGATGTTCAGTCAGAAGCTGTTCATACACTGTATTAACTGGACACAACAGGATAACAAGTCAGCTCACACCCCTGCATCGCTGTTTTCCAATGCAGACTACATATCAACTATCCAGAAGTACAAGAGCCTTTTCTGGCATGTCTGCATGTCATGTTTCGGGGAGTTCCCAGCCATTCAGAGACCACAGGTCACAGCTGCTGCTTTTGTCTTTTTCAGTTTTCATTTTTATTCATTTTTAGGGCATACAAGACTCATTCTTTTTCTTTCAGCAGCTGAACTACTGTAAATGTTATGAAGAGTTTAATAGCAGAGGCTGCTAGGAAAGTAGAAAGAATTCTCTCAGAAACCACCAACCAAGTATCATATATTACAGACTGCCAGTGTTATCATTTACATCACAGATCAAGTGCTGAGAGTGACTGAAGTTGGACCCATTGGACTATCCTGTATAGGCTGCACTATGACAGAATGACACATTATCCTCTGACATTAAATAGCAAGAAAGAAATAAAAAAAAAAACGCCTCACATGAGGCCATATCCTGAGTTTTATTTCTTGTCTTTTGATTGGGGTTTTTTTGGTGTGATTTTACTCTGGCAAATTCACATCACCTATGGTTTGAAAGAAGGCAAGGGAGAAATAAAAATTAGGAAAGAAAACTTGTTGAATGAATAGTGTGATTTATTTTTATGTAATTGTCCTGATTTGAGAGAGAACAGAACTAACGCTGTGCAGTGATTTTACTTTCCAGCTCAGTTCTTCTAAGCAACTGTGCTGTCTGAAGTTAGCAGCCTGTTTTTGCAGGCAGTGTCTGCTTCTAGCAGTGATAACATCCCATGTTTAGAGATAGTACCAAGGATTGGTGTGCAGACCAAGGCCACTGCTGGATCTTGTGAACCATGTTGGGGGGTGCAGAAAGTTATAGGCTGCACCTGCAGGGAGAAGCAGACAGGACAGGTGACTCTAAATTGACCAACAAGTGATTCCATCCTATATACATCATATTTGGTATAAAGCTGAGGGATCATGAGAGTCAAGCCTGCTTGGCTCAGGTCGGCTTTTCTGGCTTCTTCCTCGCTTCTTCACTGGCTGGCATCCGAAGAGGACTCTGTCCATTCTGCCTTTGATCCTGATCTGTGTGTTCCTGAATCCAGCACCAGAATGCAGCTTCTGAACACAGTTCTTGTTTGCCTCTGGGCCCAGCCTGGGATTTTCCCAGTGCCTGCTCCACAGCATCAGTGGTGACAGTGACATAAGTGACATCAGGGGGTTGAAGTCAATACTGGGTTTGTATATATTTGTATATACTTCATTTTTATTATTATTTTTTTCATTTTCATTAAAGATGTTCTAGTTCCCCTTTCTAATCAGTAAGTCTCTTTCCCTTATTCTTTTTCTCTGCCCCCTTGGGGAGGAAGGGGGGTTAACAGAGAGCGTCTGTTATAGGTCTAGCACTGACACTAAACTGTGACAGTAATCCATGTATGGAAGAGATTAAAATGAGAATCTTTAGTTATTTCTCTGTTTCTAGATGCAGTACTGTAAGCAGACTTCTAATGCTGAGAGTACATCAATGGAGTATAGTGAATAGCATTAAAGTATCGGGGAATTTGGGCTCAAACTTTTCATTCCTGGGTCACTTGCTCTTCTGTCTACACCTGTTTTTTTATATTTCACTCTTTTCACTCCAGAAATTGTTCCCCCCATTTTTAAAGAGTTTGTTTCAGTCTGTTTACAGGAGTTCTGGAGATCCAGTTATCCTGAGATGCTTGTAAATTGTATTAAAATCAATGGATCCCTCCACTATGTTTGAATTGGAATAATTTATACTTAACTTGTGGACAGTGAAACATTATTGCTAACTAATAGCCCATAGCTATTTTTGGCTTTATCAGTTCTTTGAGTTTGTCATGAATGAAGTTTATTTCTCTTAGGAAATAGTTCCAGTAGAGGACCTTTAATTCTCTTTCCCTAAGCAAAGACTATCAGTACTCTCGTTGTACTTCCTATCCTATAAATAACTAGGTTTATAGCAATGAAATTTTCTATGCAGCTACTGGATCAAGTTCATTGAACAGTGGCCATAAAAATATTGTCTAGGAAATCCAAACAAGAGTTATTTAGTATTGACGTCATATATTTTGGCTGGACTGTAAAAGAAACTAAGACTTTGATTGGAACATCCCAAGAACTCCGGAGTTTTGGTGCAGAAGTCTATGCATTCATCTTTGTCCTGGATTAGTTAGAACAGAACTACATTTTCAGCTCACTCTCTTCTAATTAACTGCATTTTCTGAAGCTAATGGCATATTTTCACAGACAGTGTCTGCTTCTAGCAGTGGCATCACTTGATGCTTAGAGTTATTACCAAAGATTAGTGTGCAGAAAAGCTCTTGCTTATATTTGTTCCTATAGAGAGCAAGGGCACAGATAAATCTTGTGTAACACATTGGGGGTGCAGAAAGTAAAAGGCTGCACCTGCAAGAGCAGCAGACAGGACAGGTGACCCTGAACTGACCAACGACGGATTCCATCCCCTATATGTCATATTCGGTATAAAGCTGAGGGATCACAAGAATCAAGCTCTCTTCTTCAAAGGCAGGCATCCAAGGAGGACTCTGTCTGTTCTGCCTTTAATCCCAATCTATGTGTTCCAAAACCCATCTTTTGAATCTGGTTCCCATCTGCCACTGAGTCCTGCCTGGGACTTGCCCCAGTGCCTGCTCCACAGCATAAGTGGTGATGGTCACATAACTGCCATCAGAGGGGGGTTGGGTTCAAAGCTGGTTTTGTATATATTTATTTGTATGTATTCCATTTTATTATTATTACTTTCATTAAAGCTGTTCTAGCCTTCTTTTTTAATCCATAAGCCTCTCTCCCTCATTCCCTTTCTCTTCCCCTTTGGGAACAGAGAGGGGTTAATAGAGAGAATCTGTTATAGGTCTAGTGAATGGCCCTGACTCTATACTTTGAGATCTTTTAAAACACTGTTGCTATATCCAATTCATGAAAATCATTGTCTGAAGTGAAGAACAGAGTTGAAAATTACAGCTGAGAGGGTAAATAAAGAGGCACTCAATATTTTTAAACATATGTATTAATCATAAGTCAAAAAAAGGGCTGAGAATAGGTGTCTGCTCAAGGAAGATAACAAGACAGGGAGTAAAGTGTCTGTTTTCTAAATATCTGCTTCACCAAAGCTCAGAACTACTCAAAGTGCAAATGTACAGCTGGCACGTAGAGAAAAGAAGGGAAATGGGTATTTTGCTACACTAACACTCTGAATAAGCCCACTTATTCTTCTGATGCAGAGGGAGAGTGGGAGACACTCAGAAGCAGAGTGGATGTGTAAATGTGAACTTATATTAATATAGCTGTCATCATTAATTTTTCCTTAAGTTTCCTAATTAACACAATCTAAAATAAATATAACAATCAAATGGATCTGACAATGTTTTGAAGTATCTTGTTATTCATAGCAAATTGTTATTAATATTTCTTTCTCGTGCACTATTTTAGACTAGGGATGCACTGATAAGACTGCTTTACTGCTTTGCTTTCAATATATCAGTGTTGAATGTGCAATCCCACAGGTGGGTACGATTCTGAGCAGTTCAGTCACCTGAACAGAGTTGGGTACATTGAAAGTCAAACCAAGTTCTTGGTCTCTTCTTTAATGGCTAATCTCATTAGGCAAAGAGGACTATAAAAAATCAGTGAAATTTACCTTATATACACTGCTTATGCTAATTTATAAAAATGCATAAATGCTATAATTCAGATGACAAAGAAATGGTTCCAGGCCAAGGAATGCATGTAGCATGCAGGAGAGCAAATGAAAACACAGGAAAGGATTTAGTTTAAGGAGGAAAACTCAGTAAACACAGCGGTGATTTTTAGTTATTTATATGTAAAAATGATTTCTTAGAAGACTAAATTAGAAAGACAGATCTGAAGTATTAACAAGAATTGAGGAGATTGAACAAAGCTGGGAATTAAAAAAAAAATCTTTTATGATTCCAAGAGCAAAAAGGTTGTTTCTGTTGGTTTCTCTACAGATTTCACTTACCTTTTCCTTAGGATTGTCAGGAATTTATTTTTCTGTTGAAAGAAAAATTTTTTTATAGGCAGTCAATATGAAGCAAGGGAATCAAACAGTGGGTGCTTATACTTGGTTTGCTGGCTGCCCTGAGCACAACTCTTAACCCTCCTAGCCAGCTTCCCATCATGCTTTTCCTGACACGGCTGTAAGCTGTCCTGAAGAACAACAAACTCACAGCATCCACACAGTGCCTATCACATTCACATTGGGGCACATGGGTACAACTAGAATAAAAATAATAATGTACCTTTCTCCCCAGCCAGGAGGGTCTTATCATGAGTTATTGTGTTCAAAACCACTGAAAGCCTTCACTAGGAAGCTCCTTCACATTCATTTTTTTCTTGTTCCTGTATTAAACTGGCTGTAATTGATTTCATATGAAAGTACTAAAGAGAAATATCATTTGTGTAATGTTTCATGAACATGTATTACCAATAAATGAAACAATGCAGCTAATTAATTTTTTGAGGGGGTTGTTTAAAAAAGAAATGCAACTGTACTGGTTGTCCAGCTGCAGTAGGAAATGAAACTGCATCTGCCATCTGCACAAAAGAAGGAAAAACCTACCTACCACTGTATTCCCCTGAAAGCATGAGTCATGGACCTATTGAGAACAAAATATGGATGTCAGATGGTTAGCCCCTCAGGCTGTTTGGCAACCTGCTTGCTGCTCAGAATGGGGTAACAGCTGCTTTATATAAGACTAATAAGGATGATAGAAAATCCTAAACTGGCATGCACAGCTTCGCACCTGAAGCAAATGGGCAAAGCAGGCTGTATTTGAACCTCGGGGAAACAAAGAAATCCTAATAATGGGCTTGTAAGCAGGCATTGGGTAGACAATATCTATGAAGAACTTAGGAAGACTCCATTCCTTAATTTGTTTTAGTAGGGTATTTGTTTGGGTGGGTTTTTTTTAAGTTTGTCTTTTATCCTTTTAAAAATTTAAAACTTTACTACTGCTTTACACCCTCTACATTATATTTGTGTTCTTAAATTGGGGATTTAATAATGAGTAAAGGGAATTCAGTTGTCTGCTTTGATAATTCTACTCTGTTCTGTAGGCAGCCTGTTCTGGGACTCTGTGAAGAAGAGAGAGTCATGGAGCAGAAATTCAAGATACTGCAGGAACTTCAATATCAAAACCTTTCAGTTACTGGAGGCAAAAGGTCAGAAGATGAACCAAAAGTTTCCTATTACTTTAAAACAGAGACTTTATGGTTTTCTTTTGAAGTGGAAGGGAGCTTTTTTTAGCAGATAATTCCAGTTACTGGATCATTCAGATACTGTCTATGGAAGCAGAGGTGAGTGGACCAGAAGTATATGCAACCTTGCAACCTGTGGCTATGTTGGATTATTTTAAAAGAAGAAAAAACTAAAAAATTGTGGGAACACTAATGTGTATTCAAAAATGTGCATTGATTTAATGACATTCTTAACTACATTAAAACACAACTGGAAAAAAAATCATATGGGTCTGAGATTGGAAATAAACAAAAGCAAGCTTTGATTATTGTTTTTAAATTCAAAATGCTTTTCATTAAGACACTTTTTTTTAAGAGGAGAAAACTTGAAAACATGTTTTACTCCCTGACAAAAATAATGTTTTCTTTAAGCTCAAGTGTTGGGTTTTTTTAAAAAAACCTCTTGTTTCACCCAGAAGGTAAAATAAATCTTGGCTTGACCTCAGAAGGTATTTTGTTTTTTCTCATTTTTCAGAACTTTCAGGAAAAAAAGAATCCTTTGCTCAGACAGCTGTAGTGAGGCAGAGGGGCAGAAGTGGGTAGCTGATGAGAGGAAACCTACTGAAGTCTTTCTCAAGAGGTGCTGCAGCACATGTACTTCAAGATCTATTATGCTCTAGCTGTTTTCTTTGTTATTCCTTATAAAGCAAAAGAATATGGTCCTTTCACCTCTTTTTGCTCCCCCTGTGCACAACCCAGCTGATCCTATACATGGGGAAGTGATAACAGACCCATGTAAACCAAGCATTAGATGTCTTGGGCCAACCCTGACAGAAGCCTTCAGGTGCATTAAAGAACAGCTTTAAGCAGATAGTCATGCTTGTGGGGAGTTTGTAATTCAACAGACTGAAATAAAATAAAATTAAGAAATACCAGATTATCATTAAAATGGCTAGGCTTTTCTCCTTCAGAAACCCAGATATAAATAGTGCACCTGGAACAAAAGCACCTCTGCTTAGGCATTAGTGGGACACCCAGAGAAGATTTCTTGATTTGAGGAAAAATATTTCCTAATAGAGATGATGTCCAAAATATAAGACTCAATCCAGATGCAAAGATTTAACTTGTTATTTTCCTTTCCATGACTTTACTTGCTTTCTATTAGCATCAGGTCTCTCAGTAAAATTTAAATCAGCATAAAGGTTTCACACCTGGGGTGAGATAGCTAGAAATAGAAGTTTTAACATTCAGGCAGTCTACTGCAGGCTTCCCCCTGACCTCTGAGAAGTTGAAACGCTCCCTTCAGCTTCCAGCCTTTAAGGCAGATTCATTGCATTTTCTTCCATCTTTTTTCTGCCTTGCCTATTTGGGTTTGGAAGTTGCTTGCAGCAGGCACTATTACAGAGTTTCACACCTTCTGCTGCAGAGGGTTCCTCAACTACAGCAGTTGCCTTGTTAAGGCCCTAATCAGGGCTTAAACTTGTAAATGTGTTTAAATAAAAACAAGCCTCTAAATCCTTGATGGTTTGCCCACAGCTGACAGAATATGTAGAAATGGTTAAAATGATTTTATAGATTCAGGTTATAAAAAGATATTAAATGAAATTGTGTCAAAATCTCATAGAAATAGGGGAGTGTCTTAAATGTCACAAAGCATTTAAATGCTAATGAATGTCTGATTCATGTATAAATGAACAAGATAATTTAGGAAATAAAAATGACCTCCTTCCTCCATGCCCTATTGATTATGTGCCTGTAACCACCCACTTCTTCAATCATTCTTTTTGCTCATTATGGATATTCTAAGATATCATTCAACTGTCAACATGTGTGTTTCAAATATACAAGATCTGTGATGACTGAAGGACACGCTTGTTATCTATTCAGGTAATGAACAGAACTAAAACTGCAGTTGTTATATTAGGTTCTGGAAGAAATTCAGCATTATCATCCCAGTGATATGACACATGCTTCTTTTATAAAAAGCTTTCAACACCTTTCTAAATTAGTTAATGAAAAAAGTGAAAAAAATCTGAGCAATTATAGCAATAGCACAAAAGTAAGAATATGTCATCCCTGATTTAAAATATAATTAAAATATTAATCACATTAATACTTGTTTTAGAAATGTTCATGCTTATAAGTATCCTGGTTATCATACACAAGCAGAAGGTTCTCCCAGTTCCCTGTCTGGAAGAACAGGGAGACTGGGGAACTCTCCAGCTGGTTTTATTGAAGAATATTCTCCTGGGGTTTTATGGAAGAAAAGATTAATCCAGATATTTGTTCCAAAAGCATTATTGCAAACAACTCTACAAATAGTAGAACTTCCAGTCTTCAAAACCCCAGGTATTTATGAAAATTTCTTTCCTCTGAATCTTGCAAAAGCCTTGGATATGCATATTTTTCAGTCACAAAGTCACTTTCTCAAGGTCCATTTAGTGTGTTGCATGTATTTCCACTTCAAGCTTATTTGGCTTCCAGGCTACACCACATGTGAGTTGCTTTGGAGGGACAAAACAGCTCTGCAGAGCCCTTCAGCTTGCCAGCAGTTTGCTTTTATTGATGAAGACAGAAGACCTGAAGTCCAGCTCCACACTGAAGCATTATCATCTTCAAGGCTCTCAGACTTCCATGTGGTAAAACATGCAGCACAAGTAGCATTTTCTCAGATGCTATTGAGAAATGCTCTTCGGGCAAGGGCTGGATGGGGATCACTGTCGGTGATCTCAGTAACACAGGCTTTGACTGTTCCCCCCTTCTCTTTCAGAGATATGCATTGTCTGGGCTCTGAAGTTACATGCTTTCATCTCACAGAAAAGCCAATGTTTCCCACTCTTGCAAGTAGGTAAGCTAAAGATGATAAAATCAGAACAGTTAAACACACTGATTCTAAACACTTAAACATTTGGATAACCACTCATATGGGTGCTGTCATATTATACTCGGAAGTTTACTGAGTCATGCTTGTCGTCAGCTGTAGCAATAACATAAATGCACAAAGCACAGGATCACAGGCCATGACTGAAAGAATGGATGCCCATAGTATCCTTAGCAGTGAAAACACCAAAGGTGATGTTTTTGGGGTTTTTTTTCATTTGAAGATTAAAAAGAAATTTGCCTAAAAAAAAAAATTATTATGGATATTGCCACACTTTTAGTGGTACTGAAGCTTTCAGTCTACTTAAAATTTATGCTATAGGTAGGTGGGAATAAAATTTGCCTAAAAAAAAGAATTTATTATTCTCAGAAATTACAAAAATTTGACCTTCATATAGGCCACATATAGATACATAAATAGATATCTACACAGAACTCATAAATGTCTTCATAACTGATATGCAAATTTAAATTTTTTAATTTAATATTTTCTTTACAAGACATGCAAAATTAAACCATTTGAAACAGGATTCTCTTTCCGACCTTAAATGTATACTTTGAAATAAAAGTAAAGCTGAAATTTTAATATGTTATTGTTAGGGTTTGAAATGTTTCCTTTACAGTCTTTTTTGTAAAGAAAATATTTTTCTTTCAGTTGGGTAAAATCAAAATATTTCCCAATTCTTTCAGCTCAACTGGTGGATCAGGACTAAATTATCTACACCACTTTGTGATTAAATATGGGATTTGACTGGTAGATTATTTCTTCTCCAAACTTCCTCTGTATACAAAACAGAAGCATATGTTTCAGTTGTTCAATTAATTCTTGCAGCTTTGATTCCTCTCTGTTCTGAGGGTACAGTTTTCAACATCAGGATATTAATACATATATTCTGACGCAGCCAGCAGTCTGGTATACAGTAGACAGCTTGTTTAATGGTAGGTCAGTGAAGGAAAGAGACTCATCAAGGATACTGCAGTTCTGATGACTGCTGCAGGGTAATTCAAAATATCCAGGTAATGTCATAAGAAGCCAAACTTACCAATAGAAATCAAATTCTTCTGAAAAATGTGATCAGCCAAAATGACACGTCCTCACTCTTTGCACAGGGAAGTCAGGAAAGAAGTGGCTTTCTATACCTCTCATCTCTGATGTGTTGTTTCTGCTAAAGGACAGGATTTATGAGATTATGAAAATGTTGTCCAAAAGCTTTTCTGTATTCTCTAAAAGTGAATTAATGAAGAGCACCTGTTTCTTTAGAGACAAAATCTTCATTTTTGGCACTCCATCCTGCAAAATGGAGTGAATACAGAATACAAAATAAACCCATGAAGATCATCAATTATGAATTTCCATCCCACAAAATCCCACTTTGACCACTGTATCAGAAAAATGTGATTACTAAAATATTAGCATAAGCTAGTACATCATATACAGGAATTATAGCAGCATGTGTAAGTGAGGAGTGAAGTTACTTTTTATGATTAAATATATAAAGATCTGCCTAGATGTTTTCTTCCTGCCACGGGTTCTGCAACCTATTTATTCAAATATCCTCTGAAATCATTTGCCACTTACATTTATCAGTCCAAACCATGAAAGCAAAGTTTTAGAAATGGAGAATGTTTGACAGATTTTTTTTTTTTCACCCTTCCTATTTCTTCTGTAGCTCTATACTATTTTAAAGATTAATCTTTTAAAATAAAAACTTTTTTTTCCTCCTCCTTTCACAAAAGAACCTTGTATTTCTGAAGGATAAAAAATACAAAGAAATTTCCTTTTTATTTCTGAAAACCAAACATCTAAATCTCAGCAGCAATTAATACACGGGAGTGCATATAACACAAAAGATCATTATCATCAAATCTAAAGTGAGTGAACATATGGTGGTAGGATAAATCAACACAGAAGTAGTATAAATAAGAACACCAAGTCATTAGGTAAATAGAGAGGAAAGGAAGATAACATTATATGAAATAACTGGTGACAGGATATCATTTGTGAAGAAAGTTTATATTTAATGATGTTTATCTTTTCTATGGGGCTACTGAGGGCAACATATGATGCCACTGATGTGGACATAATTTGAGTGCGTTTTCCTAATTAAGTAAAATGGCCTTCAAAGCAATGGTGAGGAGATCACAAAAGGGAAATCCTGCTCTTTAGATTCAGACTAAAGTTGTGGCTTTGCTCATGGTGTCCAGAACTATCCAAAGCATGGAGAAGGTTAATGTATTCTTCTCCCCATCCCCCTCATATCACTCCTCCCCTCTCTGTATCTAAGCAAATGGCCCACAGCACTGCAGAGAGAGGCAGCTTGTTAAACCATTGCTGCACTCACTCAGGACATCTAAGACCATAAAGTCATAATAGCCTTCTGTAGACTGATATTATAATTGACAGAGCTGCCCTAAAACAAGTACATTGCTTCAGGATTCTGGACACATTGAGTTTGGGGAAATTCAGGAGCTAGGCAATGCATTGCTTACATATAGGATGACATTACAGTAAAAGGATCCTGAAGCATTAGAATATATCAAACACTTTGGATAGTAACTGTCTTGAATTTTAATTTGGCACAAGGTCAACTATGACTGCCAGCTTTGAGAGGGAGGAGGGGAAAGGATTGATATCAGTAGAAAGGGTGCTGCTTAGAATTGTTTCTTTGGAGATAGAAATAGCATGAAGCTGATGGAAGCAGCTCCAGGGAGAAATAACATTCCCTAGTGAAATCTAACAGAAATAGCCCATACAGTACTTTTGCCATGACACAGAGTGAATGGTGACAGTGCACAGAGGGTATTTCTATGCTGAAAATTGCTGAGAAGCAGTAGGAGCAGGAGACATGTTACAAGATCAACATGACAAAGGGAGCAATTAGGCTTTCATGAAACAAGAGGACAATTTTTTTCTGCACCCTGTCATCAGCTCTCAGGGCTAAGGGTGATGCGTATGACCTTATACAGGCTGATCACAACAGACCATGCTGGGTCAGGACCTATTGAGTTGCTTCCTTCAGTGCAGATGATAGAGTTCATTCCAAATGTAACTACTCTGAGGCATTAAACAAATAAAACATAGGATGTATTAAAATTATATTATTAAGGCTACAAAGGTTACCGAGTCAAACATTCAAAAGCTACTTCTGCAACTTTAATTCAGTCCAGATTGTGTTTCTAAATTTTCTCATGACTCTCCCTTATACTTCTACACAATATATATGCCTCATAATAAATTTTGTTCATGCCATCACAGCAGTGGCACAAGAGCTTGTAGGTAATACTACATACACAGTATGGAAGATCACATATGGGAACTATCTATTCTTCATGGTTTAATATGTGGTTCCAGGATATATTTGCTGGATAATACGTGAACTTCTCAGACTTAATCCCTGTCTTTTTGACTCAGACTAATGTAACATTACTTTAGATGTCTCAATGGGACACTTGCACTAGTAGAATATGCTCTCTCTGGCAATGGAGACATTAACTCTTGCTATACAGAGATGGAAGTAGTGACTTGCCATTTGCTTCTGAACACAGAAAGTCTTTTCTGTAAAGAGATAAATAAATGGATAGGGAAAAAAAATTGCCTAAACTCCAGTTAAAATCATATGTGAAGGTAAGTCTCTCTACTAGCAAGACCCAACAAAATGAGCACAGGTAACCTCCCTTCCCTGTCAAACTTTATTTTTGCCACAGCTAGCAACAGTATAAAAGTTGACATATATTTGTTGCTATCAGGAAGCTTCAGCAAAAGCTAGGAATCAAGCTAGAAATTGCCCTAGTGATAACTTAATCATATCCTCTGGAAAGGCCACTGTCATCAGGTCAGGTTTTCTCAAGTCACAGCATTAACAACTTTCTATCATTAAACCCTTCCTAACACAATCAGTTTTTGAACAGGAAACCTGTTATCAAAAGCTACAGGTACTGATGAAAGTAGCGATGAAAATTCACTAAATCAGGACTGTTCCAACATTTGACTGGGTTCCTGACTGGGGATTACATTTCTCTGGGCTTTATGTTTGGGGTTTCATACCAGTTGCATTTCTCTGACATTCTTGGGCCAACTCTCTTATCTGCAAAATCTTTGTCAAATTGGCCAAGGTTGAACTGTGGCCAGCTCGACACCACTGAACTCAGCTCAGGCCACATTGTACGTTTGGGAATAAGTTCAGTTGCTCTGGTAACCAAAACAGTCTTAAGTTCTCTTTAGCTCATGAATCCCCATAAATACCCTACAGGAAGAAATATTTAATCACAATAATTTTGTAACAAAGCAAAGAACAAAACCACAGCAAAACTCAAAATCCAAAAGAGGGGACATGTTAGTGGTTATATATCAAAGCTTCTTTGTCAACACATTTTACTAACTGAGTATCTACTTAAACCACCTGTTTTCTGATTTGTACCAGTATGATATTACCAGGCTGGAAGAGAAGAGCTTAGAAACTTAGACCTTAGCCTTTATTCAGAGGAACTTCTGACTTTCTCCAGTGTAACTAAGGGCTCCAAGATTTAGGCACCTGCTTTGTAGGACCATGAAAGCAGATAATTAACATTACAACCTGAGAGAGTTGGTGTTGTTCAGCCTGGAGAAGAGAAGGCTCTGGGCAGACATTTTTGTGGCCTTTCAGTATATAAAGGAGGTTTATAAGAAAAATCAAGAAAAACTTTTTACCAGTGCCTGTAGTGACAGTTTAAAATGAAAGAGTGTAGACTTAGATTAGACATCAGGAAGAAGTTCTTTATTGTGAGGGTGGTAAGACCCTGGAATGGGTTGCCCAGAGAAGTTGTGGGTGCCTCATCCCTGGAAGTGTTCAAGGCCAGGTTGGATGGGGCTTTGAGCAACCTGATTTAGTGAAAGATGTCCCTGTCCATGGCAGTGGGGCTGGACTAAATGATCTTTAATGTCCCTTCCAACCCAAATTATTCTATGATTATTAACAATAAATAAACTATTTAGCATGCAAAGATTTTGCCTCTGTAAATAGATCTCTCTGTGATGTTTTTAATGAGTTTTTACTTACAGCTATCACCCTTTGTCTATTCTACCGTAGTTAGAAACATCTGTTATTTATTCCAGTTTTTATTATGATTCATTATTTATGGGCTAGCATCTATCAGCTTTATATGGTGACCATTAGGGTAGATGTTGCACAAGCACAAGCAAATGCAAACCAGCCTGGTTTACAAAAAAAAATACTGTATCTAAACAGAAGAAATAGGCAACAGTTCTAACACATTTTTAATGAAACAAATAGCATTTTACAACAATAGTCTTTTTCAGTGTCCCTAAGAAAAAATGCAGTATTATCCTTTGCATTGTATTATCCTATGATTGCTAGGCATCACAATAAACTTTCAAGTACAATACAAAAAATAAAATTCAAATAAAATAGATTTTTTTTTTTGATTGTAAAGATAACATGTAACAGCATGTAAAATAAGCTTCAAAACAGATGAATGTTGCATGGGATTTCCACAAAATAAAATGCCTTTTGCTTGTAAGAAAGTACATATCCATGATTATTTCTTTCCAGATTTTACCCCATACTATATTTTTCCCTTGGGTAAGTGACTCAAGCTGTCAAAAAAGAAGGAAATAATTCCATTGTAGAAGCAAATAAGAGAAATAAAATAGAGTAAAAGAGAAAACAATGAGGAAAAGTAAAATGTTAGCCACTCACTTGCCTTTGTGGCACTGTAACTGCCTAAATTATGGATTATATTTAAATCCTTCATGGTCTAGTTTTTTCCTTTGGGCTTGAGTTTGGCAAGAAAAACACTTTTCTTTCTTAATTTTTTCTCTGATTGCTGAAAAATGAGAAATTATTAATTAAGCCAGGTGCTGGACAATGGGATTTGCAAGGAAGGAGCAGAGGTGAGCTGGTGCACAATGCAGCTCTCAGAGTCCTCTCCCATAAACCCTGTGATGGGTTTCCCCACTGCCTCCAATACTGCCAGCAGCTGCAGTGAGGTCAATGCACAGATGTCACCAATTTCTTTTTTTTATAGATACCCTGCCCTGAAGACTTTCTATCATAACAAAGGCACAGGCTGAGCAATAACACACTTTTTATTGCAGTAAAAACCTGTAGTAACAGGTTTCTGACAGCATGATGGTAAGTAAAAGTACTTCTTTGGCGTTTTTGTTTGTTTTGTATTGTGAGGGAGCTTCATTTCTAATTCTAATACGTCATCATGAAAGATCATCTTACAGAAAGAGCTGAGTGAATAATGGATTTGGGAGATTCACTGACTGATGGAGAAACAATTAGATGAGACTAAAAAATGCCCAAGCCGTGTGGTTAAGATTTTTTAGTTGTTACATTTAAATAAAAATATTTTAGTTAATTTTGTAGTTATGTAAGTCTTGTGCTAAACATTTGAATATTATTTCAGCTGTTGTAAAAATAGAACATTAAGCGGAGCATTGAAATTAAATGTTACACATATTCCACAATCTACTCCTTTATTTTTTTTTCAGAAAAAATTCCAAAATATTTAGCAAATTCAACCCAATTGTGAGAGCTGTTTCAGTATTGCATTTGCATTTTTCATCAGTATTAAGATTATAGATGTAAAATCAAACCACTGTTTAGCAGGCTCTTGAAGGATTGGGATTTCATGCTTACCTGGAACAACACCAGGTAAGAAAACTCTTTCTGAAGGGGGATGTGTAAATCTCCATTGCTCTCCTGAGAGGAGACCTTGCTCTGGTAGAGGCTGACTTATTAACAGTTTATACTTCATGATGTGTTCAGAATAAGCATGTAATTTCTCTCTGATCACCTAATCCTTCTGAAGCTAAGATAACTGGTCAACCT
Organism: Actenoides hombroni; assembly: GCA_024336885.1. Taxonomy (NCBI): domain Eukaryota; kingdom Metazoa; phylum Chordata; class Aves; order Coraciiformes; family Alcedinidae; genus Actenoides; species Actenoides hombroni. Next base: position 17,908,101 of record WUAM01000431.1, read on the forward strand.
TATCTGGGCTTGCATAAATTCATGTATTAGTTTTAAAATGATATAGAGATTGTATCTGATATTACTGAATTTAACATTCTGACTTCAGTCTGAAAGAATGTCATAGATGAATCTTAGCAACCTTTGCTTACATAGCCCAGGAGGTCACTCAGTATTTGAGTGCACCAAACAACTGTCTTGACGAAAAATAGTATTAATGGTAATGTATCTATTTGAAAGTCAAATTGCTTAAATGGTTTGCTGGAAGAAATCAGGATAGAAGGGCTAGACAACTAAAGTTGGAGAGCACTTTGTCCTATCAAGAATCAGTAAAAAATAGAAGTCTCAGCTTTTCTCCATTCCTGAAAAAATGCATCTGTTTGAGAAAGTGTGGACAAAAGCTTTACCTGTCTGTTTTTAAGCAAGCATCAGAAAACATTGACAGCAAACAAGGGCTTAGTTGTTCTGTATTTGATCTAAGGGAACAGAGGACTTCTGGGCTTTGTTGGCTGCATATAGGCTGACATAATTAAAGCAGAAAGATCTCAGAGCATTTTTGGTGTGGAATTAAACTGAATGGTGAATCACTGATAGATTTAGATAATAAGGATAATAGAGAAAAAGAAATTAAAACAATTTATCAATTCAAGAAGTAATATGTATTCTGCCTGCCTGTTCTAGTCCCATGTTTGTAAATTTTAAGGCTGTTATGTAATGGTAACAGAGTCCTGCAACAGAGCTGCTTTTTAAAGCATTGAGGAAAAAATTATATTTCATCTGCTTCGGTGCAATGCTTTGTTGAAAAAGAAAAAAATAAAAGAAAAAGAAAAAAGAAGAAAGAAATAAAAAAGGAAAATAAAAGAAAAAAGGAAAATAGAAATAAAACAAACAAAAAAACCCCAAGAAAAATAAATGAGATCAAGAAATCTAGCAATATAATAGAAAAAAAAGGAGAAAGGCATATGAGGAAGCAGAGGAAAACACTAAAAGGGTGAACTAACACTGTGAAAAAGCATAAACACTAAAACTGGAGGGTAGGCAGGGAACAGCAAATGTGAACTCTCTTAAAAGAGAAATTATATGTCTGGAGAAGCTTAGCAAAGTAATCTATTAGTGAAGAATAGTGTCATTGATGTTAAGGGAAATATGTACTCACTGTGGAAATAAAAATAAAGTGAAAAACTGCTCTGGGCAAAGGGGTAATTACACTGCTGTTTCTGTTTCATGAGCTGGAAACACCCCTTTTCTTTCTGTCCTTATAAACTCTCACTGCTCGGGTGGTCTTGATTTTCATCTTCACATCTACCCATGACTAATTTTTGCCCATTTATCCTTTTACTGGCAGTATTCATTATCTAAAATGTGTCCCGTCTCTTTTCTGTCTGCTCTTACATATTCAGAAGGTGGCCATACTCCTTATCTGCCCCCAGCATGTAAAAGCGAAGTACATTTAATCCCAGGAAACCTTAGGCCTTACTCCAGTTTGAATTTATTTGTTTAACATAGTTGGCCAGAAGTGTACTCCATAGCAAAGATGGGGTCTCACAGGCTACATATGAATGGGAATGTAAGAAATAGGGTTCAAACTCCCAGTTTTTCACACTCATCTCAAGTTCAAGCACTTTATAAAATCTGTACAAACTTAATTTGACTATACAAGAGGAACAGAATCAGATTACAAGATTATATTCGGTTATTTTGCATCTACATGACATTAATGGATCATAGTTATCCTGTAATCACCTAATATGTCCAGCAAATATTTTTTTCATATTAATTCCTACAGTCATGACCTTCTTCATATCCTGTTACTGTCATCATCATTTACCTTTTTTATCCTGTATGATGTTTGACTGTCCCCCATAGAGGTAATTCCTTTGTGTCATCATGAATTTTTAACAGAATAATTGTGTATTACAAGCCAACATTACTAATGAAGATATTAGATGGAATAAGTCTGTAATCTAATATTTAAGAGAATTGTCTAGACAACATTTTGACTCATCATTTCACTTTTTCTCCTTTATGTCTATTCTTTATGCATTTTAAAATTTTGGTACTAATCCCTGACTTCTCTAGTTAGCTAATAATTTTCCTTCTGGAGTTATATTAGATACTTTGTAACAGTCCAAGTAGATTCAATGCATTTCATTTCTCTTGTCCAGAAAACCAAAGGAAAATACCAGTTTAATCCAGCACAATCAAGTAAGTCTTTTGTAAACCCCTGTTGTATTTTATCAAATTTTTTTCTATGTGTTTAATTATGTTCTCTTCTGGAGCATTTTATAAAACTGAGGTCAAAAACATGAAAGAAAGGTGGTTTTTTTCTGTTTTAAAATCTATGTCATAGCCATAGCTATGTCATCTTTTCCTGTAACGTCATTGTATAATGCCTCTGCTTCTCTCTTTTATGGAAGTAGTGAAACTTCTAGATCTTGCTTTGATTTCAGGGGTTTTTTTGGCAATTCTTACTTTATTCTAAAAATTTTTGACCTCAGAAAGACAGCATTTTCTGAACATGTTTTGCTAACTCCTGGCACCCTCATTTAGGTGCAGAATTGGCAATAAATTATTTCTATTATGTCCAGTTGGCAGGAATATCCAAGCCACAAGATGATCTGATCTTGATTACTTGCATCTTCATTCACTCATCTAGATACAAGCAGAAGGAAACTAATGCTTGGGAAGATGGACCATTGAACACTTAGTGTTCTGTGATGGTTTTGGCTGGGTTAGAGTTAATTTTCTTCATAGTTACTAGTATGTGGCTATGTTTTGGATTTGTGCTGAAAACAATGTTGATTAGCAGAGATGTTTTTGCTGTTGCTGAGCAGTGCTTGCACAGAATCAAGTCCTTTTCTGCTTCTCACATCACCTCACTAGCAAGTAGGCTGAGAGTGCACAAGAAGTTGGGAGGGAACATTTCGGATGATCGAGTCCTGCTTTCCTGGACATGACTCAACACCTGCCCGCCAATGGGAAGGAGTGAATGAACTCCTTGTTTTGCCTTCCTTGCATGTCTGGCTTCTGCTTTACCTATTAAACTGTCTTTATATCAAACCACAAGTTTTCTCAATTTTGCTCTTCTGATTCTCTCCTCCATGTTGCTGTGAGGGAGGGAGGGAGTGTCTGTGTAGGGCTTAACTGCTCTCTGGGGTTAAAACACAACACGTACATAAGGCTGCAACTTTATTTCTAGATCTGTTGTCATCTCTACATAGTAATTTTCACAGAATATTTAGTAAAATTAAAGACTTCATTCCCAACATACAGGATATGCCATGCTTAGTACAGTTCAAAGATAGCTACAGACCAGTTGAATATCTGGAATGAAGGCCAAGGGCAGCGACTTCATTTCTTAGACATAGTAATATGCTTACTAGAAGTATCAGGGAAAGATACAATTTCCTATGTCCTCTGTCAAATTCATCAGTCTCATTTCTCCTCCCCAAACTTCCTCAAAAGTCCGCTTTCTTCCTATCAGTCCTGTCTCCCAAACTTGACCTCTCTTGAATTATCCCACTCTTCTTGCCACATCAAAACTACACTGCTACTTTCCATTTATTTTTATTTATTTAAAGTCTCTTGAGCTCTTTTATCTGCAAAGAAGCCACTTTGCTCCCATACCAAAATTCCATGTTGCCTGTAGAACTGAAAAAACTGAGGCTGGGCCACTGTCCTCACCTGACCATGGAGTAAAATGTGCTTGGTTTTCTAGTGAAAAATTATATGGATAAAACAATAGATGAAAAAGAAAAGAAGAAAGTATGTATAATAAGAACAAGTATTCTTCACACCATTAAAAGCTCCATTGAAAAATCAGTCAAGTACTATGATAAGAAACAAAATATATGAGCTTGTATGCAAAATAATAGACTTGACCTCTCTCCTGCACATAGGCAGTTGCACTCATTGGAAAAGGCAATAGTAACACAGTGTTTCCACAAACAGTGACTGTGCACCAAATCCTGAGATGATTTGATGAAGTGGGAATTGCACTGGCACAGGATCCCAATGAAATGATAACATTAGTAAAAAGGAGGCAATGGTGCTCCCCTGAAAGTTTGATAAAGCAAAATCTTTGTATCCATTTTTCAGATGGAAGGTTCTGTATATGAAATCATGAACTAGCATTTATGTTTTATATATATATAAAATAATATATATAATATTTTGCTACAACCAATTTACTGCTGCTGGTTTCTTCCACAGATTTATGGTCAAAATGTGCCAATTTTC
>WUAM01000431.1:17916640-17951497 GCA_024336885.1 Actenoides hombroni
ATCTATGTAGTCAGATTGATTTTGGCCTCCATTTAGAAAAAAAAAACCAAACCAAAAAGCAAACAAACCCAGCTATTCACTTCCCTTCACACCTTCTTTAAATTCTCATAGTTACTATGGAAACAGCTATTAAACTGGGAGTGGCAGTAATTATAACATCTGCAAGTGCAATATGAAGTCTACAACATAATTAATCCCAGCATTTGGAGTGGGTTGTACAGAGCTGCCCTTTTTGCTTTCATGAAACTGCAGACTGTGCAGAGCTTATTATAACAAGGGTGTTCAACATTGCCCTACTGATATATTATAGCTTGTGGAATTGTTTTGACTATAGAGGGGGTATTAACCTGTGTGAATAAGTGACACCATTATTACATAGTTTAATGGGGTATGATTCTGGAAAGAATTAGACCTATATAGATATTATGGGCACATGCAAAATTGTAACTTCACATTTTCAACGAACATGAATATACTCACTGCTAAATGATAGCAGAAGCTGGAAATGTAATTTTTAAATCCATTCCTTCATTTTTACTTAGAGACTGGGGTTGATTAGATGTGTAACTTTACCTACAGTTACTTTTATCTTTTGACTTTTCACTTTAAAAAGCTGTATTGGATTTTTTTAAGGACCACAAATTAAAGATTTTTAACAAATCGTGGAAGAGATGAGAGAACCTAATTGCTCTTAGGCTTGATTGGAGAAGGGATATTATAAATATTTTTTTTATTTATTAATTATTTCTTAAGAGTACTTTGCATAACACCTACCACCTATCCCACTACCTTCTCTCATTAGAAACTATGGGCACACAGAAGAGTCAAGTTTACCTTAAATCATTTTTGCAATTGGTATAAAATCTGTAACACACTGTATTATCAAATTGAGGTATATTGCATTACAAAGGAGTCAGTCCTGACATCACCCTGAGCACAAGTAGTGAGTCTTGTGCTCCTAAACCAGAAGCTAAGTGGCCTCCATTATCTGAGCTAATAATCTCTATTTAGGGGCAAAGCGTATTAGATTGGACCTGATCCCAGATAACAGAGCCACCTGGCTTCTGATCCAGCACAGTGTGGTCATGGCAGTCATGTCTGTCTACAGTGTGGTCCCCTGATACACTCACAGCCTTGTTGAATATCCATCTTTTTTAACATTAAGACCCTTAATTTGCCATCTTTTAAAACTAAAATATGTGCACATCAGTATGCATAGACCAAACCTCTATTAGTGTTCTCCTTCCCTTTTTCTTCTTTGCTACCCTTCCCATGTATATCTCTTCCTTTTGAGTACTCTGTCTTCCTTCCTCTTAATACCTCATCTTCATAGTCAGTTTTTTTCTCATAATATTCATGTTTCCTTTACATGTTTTTCTTCACTTTACTTTTCCTCACCTCCTTTTTTGTTTAATTTTAAAAATTTTGTCTTCCTTTTATGATATATAAAATTATTCTTTTTCTTCTTTTCCACATGCACACCCATCCTTTCCTGTTCTTTTCCTCTGCTGTATTTCATTCCTCTTTTTTTTTCATCTCTTCTCTGCTCTGTTCCGTCTTCCTTCAGATTTACTTTTGTATTCACTAATGGTTTGTAAGGCAGATGAAATATGAAACTGATATCATCTCAACCACTTGTTTTAGGATGGGATGCTTCGTTCTATGGAGGGGCTGGTCTATGCCCATTGCCAACAAGAAATGCCAACGTATACAGTTTTTCCTAGCTGTTAAACTTAAAAGCATCAAAAGTTTGGCGATCGTACACTGAATTAAAATGTCACACTGTAAAAGGTTCTCAGAGGCAATTCTCTGACAAATACTGTGTCTTGTTCATGCACAATACCTTGTCCAAAGATAACAACACTCACACATTCTCAGTCTGTCATTCTCAGCTGAGAGCACAAGTCATTCAGACAACAGTAATTTAATTAAAAGCTCAGTACTTACTGTTGTTATTTATTGAATAAGACAAAAGAAACATCTTTTTTTTCCTTACAGGTGCTCCATGTATATCCTTCCCAGTGCAGAATGGGAGCAGTTATAGCTATGTTTCCAAAAGAAAGGCATTGGATACAACTTTCCAACTAAGTTTTAGCCCACCCTGTTAAACTTCTAAAAGTGGTGTTGGTGGCTGGACAGCATGACAGCACCCATTCTTTTGCAGGAATAATGCTAGTTAAAATTGCAGCAATAATTTCTGAATGCAGCTTTCATAACCACCTGGTTAATTAGGTTAGATGGGTTAGGCAGGTATGAGACTGTCATGTGCTGGTCATAGACCAGAGCAAGGTTTTGGTTGTATTCTTGGGAACCGAATTAAGACTCAAAACTGAGTCAAGTGCTAGGTGACTTTGTTTGCCCGACAACAGGTTTGCAAAGCAAAGAGAGACAGAGAGAGAGAAAGGAAAGAAAGGAAGAAAAGGGTTAGTTGCAATAGCTAACACCATCGATCTGCAGCATCCCATCAGTCTGATTCGTTTCCAAGTCCGGTGGGAGTACGTTCCGTCCGATGTTGGTGTTCCTGCTCTTTTATTGGTCATCTTATTGAATATTCATTCTTCTTCAAAGAACTACTTAGCATATTCCAGAAGCTGTTTTACTTAACCACATGTACCACCTGGCGGTGGTATGCATGCCCAATACTGTCTCTAAGGGGTCTTAGGTGGTCTTCAGGGGTCCCCAAACCCCTTAGTCTTCCAAGCCCTGGATCTGGGCACATGCACAGGGGTTACAGTTCTCAGAATCAGCTCTGTATCCAGGTTTGTAGGAAAACAGGAACTTCTAGCCTTGTGGCCCAACTGTTGCTCAGTTTGTGGTTTGATGTTCACTCACACTGATGCAGCAATGTTGAGACAAACAACCACCACAGTCTCTGACAGAGACATTGAGGTGGCTTCACTTCATTTGGCTGGAAGTGCTTTGTAGTGATTATTCTGATTACCACTTCAGAAAGCAGCTGTCCTCTCCTGTTTGTGGGATGACATACCTTTTTTAGTCCTACAGTGTTGCAAGACACCAGATTTCAGAAGAGCATATTTCTTACATTTAGAAAACCTCCTACTGGTTTAAAGATGAATTTCAAGGTGAATATTTGGGAAAATAACCAATTTAGGATTTAGGAGGTGAAAGAAATACATAAATATTTTTCGTTCAAGAAAGAACTGTATCTGATTAAAGTAAATGGAAGGGATGGAATAAACTAAGTTAAAATAGATCAGGGGATGGGTGGAAGATAGACAAGGTTGTATGAAAACATTGTGTCACTTAATCCATCCTTATGTAACATATATATGTTATTTGTACAAGACAGTTCTTAGATGTCTGATTTCTTTACAAGCTCAGAACATACCATGGTTTAACATTTATAATTGAGGGTTTTCTTCATCAAGATTACTGTCATTTATGGTTTTCTGTGAATAGTGTCACAACATCAATATGAGATTTACAACGAGCACTTCTACATTACACTGTGAAATACAGTAGATTCTTGAACAAAAAAGTTCATTTTCATTCCAAACTCAGAAGCATAATAATAATAGTACCAGAAGGTAGACAGAGTCTATCAGAACCAAAGCAGTATCTCCACATAGGGCTACAGTGTCACATGTAGATGCATTAGGATCAGAGATAATTGAATAAACTTTGCATTATGCTTCTTTCTTAAATGGACAAAGTTTTACTAACTTAGCACTTCGTTTTAAGATAGTTTTCTTCAGCATTCACCAGGAGATATTTATTATGCTGTGCTCCAAACCTCATTAAGCTAACCTTATGTTGTTGTTGGTTTAACAATAGTGTCAAAAAAACCTAACCACACAAAAAAAACCTTCCAGTGTGAAAATGCATACATCGCTAGTCTCATTACTAGAATTAGGATGAATATCATCCTCAAATCTGACAATAACAAGAAAAAAAGAAAGAAATATATCAGGTAGGGAAAGTTTTGCTACTAGGTTCATCATGCTTACTCAAATGTGAATAAAAACAAGAGTGAGAAACAAGTGTTGACTACATTGCTGCTGGATCTAGATCACAAAGTTTTTACAACATAAAATGATATCCCATTCAAACATGTAAAACAATTCAGCTCACTTGCAATGGGCTGGATCTTACATTTTTATCTGATGCAGACTTCAATCAGAGGATTTTTTCCCCCTGAAATTAGAAATTGAGATCAGGCGGCTGCACAAGCAAACACAATGAGAATTATTCAGTAAGATGATCCCCTCCTGCCCTGTGTAACACACAAACATAAAGAAGATACTACATGCCACAAACAAAATGGTATTTTGGTATCCCTGTGGCATTGATTAAGACTTTGTGATACTTTTTACAGTGTATGAGCAAGCACATTTTGGCTGAACTAAATGACATTTGGGGTTCCATCTAGCAAAGTACTTGTCACTGCAGCCACAGAAGTGAAGTGTATTCAGCACACTGCAGATTAGGGTCAGCAAGAATAGCTGCCACTACTGATTTATTGAATATAACAAAAAAAAAAAGGACGCTTAAGACACTTAGTCATTGTATATTATCTATTCACACAAGTGTTACAATCACTATATATGTTAACCTAAACTGCCACTGTCTTCCAAAAGTTTTATGACAATGCTGACTACTGAAGTTTATATACAAGCATAAAATCAGATTAATAATATTTTGAATCTGGTTCTAACTTAATATCTGGGGGTTTTAAACAAAGTGTTAAGAGACAGAAGGCCCAGCTCTTTGTCTCTTACACAGAATTTGTGACAGCATAAATAATTTCTGAAAATGTAAATAATATATCCAAAAATGAAAATTAAAGTATTGATCATTAATACATGTTACTGATATAATGAAGCAAGAAAAAGTTTTTGATGCAAAATAAATTATATGTTTTTGCAATAGGAATTTTTATTCCGATTCACAGTCAATTGAAAGATTCCCAGTGATTTCAGTAGAATCTTAGAACAGAATCATAAAATGACTTAGGTTGGAAAAGACCTTTAAGATGATTAAGTCCAACTATAAACCAAACACCACCAAGTCCACCAAGTAGGTGCAAAGCAAATTTTTTGTAAGACCCCTCTCATTATATCAATTCCTGTGCTCCTTCACAGAAAGGTCTTGGTCAGATATGAGAAGCAATCAATTTAGAATGAGGTGAAATAAGAATGAAGAAAGATTTACTTTCATGGTTTGTCATTCAAGTCTATATTTAAGTGCTTAAAAAAGAAGACTTGTCAGCTGTAATAGATCCTTAGGAACCTTAACACAGGTAAAATATAAGAATATCTGCAGTGCAACATTACTGTAAAGTACAAACCACATATTTAAAATATTGTTTGAAATATGACTTCATAGGGAAATAGTATGATCATCAAATGTAAAGGAATTGACTGCCTAAGAGATTTTAATACTTTTAAAAAAATTCATTATGAATTTTTTTTTTCTGGGTTATGGGATGATGCAGAAATATCGAGAAACTTAATTCCGCTAATATTACTTTTAAGTCAATCACACTTTTCCATCAAAGTTAGCAGGTACTTATTTATGCAGAATTACTCATATACATACATGTTTGTAGGATGAGATCGACATTTTTAAATGTTCTGCATCTTTCTTAAATACCTGGCATATAAATGCATTTTTAAGCCATAAATAATTAGGCGAAACAAAAGGGTGAGTAATTAATAAATAACACCTGCATTCTTTTCTTCTTTATGCTTCAAGGTGGCATTGGCCTCCTAAGTTTCAGATTAAAAAAAAAAAAAACGACAACAATTCAAAACATAGTTTCAAGTCTCACTTAATTTTGAAGGAAAAATTTGAGTCCTGCTTTTCTCAAAACTGGGCTCCAGTCCAAGTTTGCTTGTAAATCCTGTAAAGCTTGCAGCCTGAACTTGAATTGTGTATCACAGATCCGAGTCTTCTCATGAATGTCACATAGGTAGCCCTTGCCGAGCTCCTTTTCCAGTCCTGGCTGCTCTGCCACATCCCAACCAGCTTGTTTGGAGCTGATCTGTGTATTTCTCCTCCATGCTACAAATGCATATAGACAACCATTCTCTCCTCCTTCATCCCTCAGTTTCAGTGAGCTCCAAAGGCATTCCCTTGCACCTATGTAGTGTTCACTGTAGGTTTACCTTGCAGAGAGTCTTTTTATACAGCTGTAAATAGGACCATAGTTTGAGGCTCCAAATATTTAAAAATACCGCTATTTTCTCTACCATCTTTTTCACATTTCAGCTCTTCTTACAGTGTATTAGTACTTTTGAAACAGTCACAATCCATACCTTACTGTACTAGGTGAGGTGTCAACGTACCCATGCATTGCACTGTTGCATTGCTAGCTGTGTGTTATTGTTGTTATAGTTATGAGTAGCAATAATTATTGTCCTGAGGAGCTCTATAAATGATGGATGCAGCATCAAAAATACAGACTTCTAGAAAATTATACTAATAATAAAAGAAACATTTCTATGTAACCCTATACTTTTCTATTTATTATTTTACGTTATCATTCTTCAACCTTTCTTTGTCTCCTGCATGTTATATCGAAATGATATGTCTGAAGAAGAGTGGTCTTGCTTATTCTTACCTACTGAAACCATTTCCCATATGGGTCTGCACAGTCATTTGCACGCTCTCTTGCCCTGACTAACATGTGCATCCTTTTCAGCTTGTCCACTTCAGTGGGAGACCACTGCTTTCCCAGCCCAGTGCCCATGGCTTGGTGAGCAGTGTGTGGGCCCCTGGGGGAAACACAGCTGGGAACTGAACATAAGCACTTTCTTGTTGAGCAGAGATTACTAAGTGCTGGATCCTTTAGGTTTGGAAGGAGCCAGACAGGGCATTTCCATCCTTTATCCTGTAGGGGTGTTGCTGGAGTGTTAATCCATCACTGTGTGCCCACTGTGAGGCTGTAGGAGTTTGGGGGCACAACTAATAGAAGAACACACTAGTTTGTGGATTTCAGCAGTTTAGGCATGAACTCATGCTGACCTTCAGAGTCCTGTTAAGGAACAGAAACAGTGCTTTTTTTGAATATTCATGTTGGTAACAGAACTGATATCTTCTTGATAATGGCTAATGCTACCTTTAAATATGGTGGGGCTCCAAAAGTGAGGAGATAGATGCCTTAAATTACTAAGAGGTAATCTGCCATGGCCTTGCACAACTTGAACTACCTTGCAATGCCTCTACATTCCTGTAGGTAAGTGGAGGTGCTCAGATGAGCAGTTATAGACTAGTATCTGAAATGTTCCCACTTGATGCAAAACTGTAAAGATTATGGAGACCTATAAAAGCTGGGCTGTAGGCATTCTTAAGACTGTTTGAGTCTACAGGCTACAGTATTGTTTTAGAAATTGTTATTTTGGACTTGCATCCAAACCCTGAATCCTACGTACCTACAGGTAGGTGGATAGGTGAAGACAACTGGGAGTACTTCCCACCAGCTTCGAAGTGCTAGCTCCAATCCAGAAACAATGTAGATGAGTGACTGCATGCTTTACAGATCGCAACTGAAATACCACACTGGCTTGGTGCCTGGGCAATGCAAACACTCAATTCTTCATCTGTGGATCTCGGCTTTGGTCTTTTTGCCACCTTCAAAATAGAGATGAGCGCTTCTGTGGTTTACAGAAATCATGAGTTAATGCATTCAAGATGATGCAACCCTTAAACACAAAGGATCTGAAAACAACATGAATACTGGGTCTGCTCTTTCATTTTCACCTGTTGAACAAATTAATTATATAAGAATATGTAAAGAATTACATTATTGTACTTAATAAACATATATATAAACATATATATAAACATATATATAAACATATAAAAAGAAAGAAAACCAACCAATCGAGTGTAACAACCCACAGATTGAAAAGAAAACCAAAATTGTACTGAACTTTTAACAGCTTTAGTGAATAAGATAAATATTTGCCTGGATTACTTTCTCGGTTTGTATGGAGGCTGTATAGTTGCCACAGAGACTGTGAACACGAGTGAAATAAAGGACGGGAGAGGGAATTTCTCCTCTGAATTTTCAAAGGAATCTGAAATTAATATCTAGGTTAGATATGCAGTTGTGGCGTGGATGAAGCCTGAAAACTCACAGCCGTACCCCCAGCGGCCCGCTTCCCAGAAGTGCTTCGGGGACCCGCCGTGGACGGGACCCTACGGAGGGCGGTGGCGGCCGCGTTGCTCTGCCGGCCAGCTCCGCTCCGCCAGGCGCTGGGGAGCGCTTATGCAGCCAGCAGCGGAAAGAGCGACATTTATATATACGTATATAAACACATATAGATATTGCAGCCCAAACTAGTGGTACACGGGCTGTGTGAGGCTGCTGCTTAAAGGCAGGAGAGGGGTTAGGAATTAAACCACGGCACGAAGCTGTTTTAAAAATAGCATGCGGGCGGCTGGGAGGTGCGGCACGCAGCCCCACGGCGGGCGGTGCGGGAGCACGGGTCCCGCGGCGCCGGGGGCGGCCCGGTCGGGCTCGGCCCGGCTCGGGGAGTTCCTCGGCTGCCTTGTAAGGAGCGCGGCAGCCACAGGGCCCGGCGCCCTCCCCCGCTCCCCGCCCCGACTTTCCTCCGCTGCCGGCAGGGAGACGAGGCAGGAGCCAGGAGCGATCTGCCAGTCTCCAACTCACTCCGCTTCTTTCCTCCTCTTCCTTCAGGAGCCCCCACCCCGCCTGCCTCCCTCCTCCTCATTCTGCTCTGCAATCAGGGGAATAAATCAGGGAAGGGCATACACATACACAGAGTGAGCGGAGATCTGTTACAAAAAGTAGCCCTGATGGCGGCAGATCAGATGAAGCTGGAGCTGCTACTGGAGTAGCAGAGAGTAGAGTATCTCCCTCTCTCTCTTCTCTATTTCTCCTCTTCCCCCTCTCCACCCACAGATCTCCATCGTTTCTCCTCCTCCTTCCCACCCTCGGCCGCGCTCCCGCTTCTCCGCACATATCTGGGCAGCGCCTCCTGAGAGGGGGCGGGTGGGGGGGAGCGGAGGAGGCTTTAAAAAACAACAGCCCCCCCCACACTACCACACACACAATAATTGAATTTATTATTATTGCCGTCTCGCCGACTTGGAGAAGGGGCGATCGATCTTCGATCAGGAAGATGGCTGCTGGCTGGCTGCTAGTCTTTAGCCTGACACTTTTCCAGTCCCTGGTGATGAACCACTCCTCGGAGGGACCTTTCCCTTCTGCCACCACGTAAGTCCCCACGGAGTCCGGGGGTCCGGGGCGGGGGGCACGGCCGGGGGCGGGGGCGCACCGCTGTGCCGGGGAGAGCGCGGCGCCGGCGAAAATACAAAGGGAAATACAAAGTAAGTCCCGGCGGAAAGTGGCGGTGAGGTAAAACTGGAGGATTTCGGCGGCTTTTTTGCGCTTGGGAAAGAGTAACGGTAGCAGAGGGTCCCTCCGGGGCGCTCGCCGGGAGGAGGGGAGCGTGTCCCGGTCACGACCGACGGCCGGACTTTGGAGGTAAAGGCTTTGCCTCAGAGCCCCGCTCCAGAGCAGATCCCAGATCTAAATATACCCCTAGCAGTTCAGCCGTGCTGAGAGGAAAGTTTCGAGTTACAGAGTCCGCCCCCTCCTCTCACAAAGGTTATTTCAGCCTGGCTGGACTTTTTACACTATTTAAAAAATAGCAATTAAAACTTTCGCAATTTTATTAAAATTCACTCCAAAGGCGGATTTTCTCGCCTTTCTGCGGCAGGCACGTGTAACAGGCAGGCGAGCACCGCTCTGAGTTTGGAGCCTATGCTTCTGCTCACTCCTACCTGGATGTGTTCCAGTGCACACCATGAATATTTTGACAGTTGCAGGGTTTGTTTTCTGTCCGTGGTTGTTGGTGGGGGTTGTGTGTGTGTGCGCACGCGTGTGCCACACCGGAGGGGTTTTAGCACGCTTAAAGCAACACAACTAAAGTACTGTTTCTTCAGCGTTGGCCTTGCAAATCCTTACTTCTCAAAAATCACCTTTGAGAGAGCTGATGGATGCTGTGTTGCAAGCAGCTTTATGTTTTGCGTGGCTGTAAAATAGAAATCTTTAAAGCACGGCATACTTATTAGCATGAAAGTATTGCCGAGAGCAGTGGAAAGCTCACATAATGAAAGCATGCAGTAAAAGAAAGGCAAAAATAAGCCAGTATCTCATGTTGGAGATTCGCCTACAAATTGGAAAAAAAAAAAAAACCAGAGAAAAACACTACGAACTAATGACCGTGTTTTTTTCTTTTTTTCTTTTTTTTTTTTTTTTTTTTTTTTCCCCTTTTCTCTCTTTCACTTCATTTCTTTGTTTTGTTTGTTTAGTTTGGTTGGGGTTTTTTTTGAAGCGTTTACTTTAGCTCCTGAATCTGGGTTAAAGCTACCAGTAGGTAACTTTTAAGTGGATGACTCACTTTAATACATTTTACATAAGAAAAAGAGTGCTAATGGTAGTCTTCCCTATTGTTTAGCGCTGAGTAGAATTTATTGCCTCGTTCATCCTGTGCAGAAGGATGAGTTTACAGCAATTACCAGCAATGCATTTTCACCAATTAGTACTGCTGGTAGATTGTTATAATTGGATTGAGTTCTGAGTTTCGGTTCCATTATGAAATACTCAAAAGGATGCTTGCACTGTTCAATGAAAGAAAGGAATACAAAGATAAGTGTAAAATAACCACTCAATATCTTCTAAGATGAATAAATACAGATTTTCATTGAAAGAAAAATTATCTTTTAAATATTCTCGTGTTACAGCTTATAAAGACATGCCATGTAGAATGAAGAGTGACAAAATACAAAGCGAGGGCTTTTTAAGTCAGTGCTGTTCTTGTGTTTGAGCTCCTATATTAACTGTTTCTGATTGAGCTGATAAGGTTATCATACACAACTAATCACAATTCTGCATAGATTTTTTTTTCTAGTTTTAGAAGAGAAAGAAATATGGAACCTAGTGAAATTAAAATAATACTGTATGAAAAGCATATTGTATCGTTTCAAATGGAAGCCTAGTAGCATAACATCACGTGATATTTCATTAAAACTGTTTTTGTCCTTCTGTCCATGTTTGCTAGTTCCCTTCAGAATTTACCTTTATTGACAATCGTGATAATAAAAATTGTCAACAGGGAAACATTATATAATATAACTATAATTACAACTATACCTTTGATTAAGTAAGTGAGCATATGATGTTAGCCAACATCATTTCCATGTTCTACACAATCTACTTGCTGTTGACTTTCTTTTTTTCTCACTATTATTTCATTGAAATATTGTAGAAACAATCTATAGTGCCTGTCCATCGTTCATAGTAATGTTTCCCATTTTAAATTAAATCAAAGTGCAAATAAGGCTTAGTTTATTTAGAAGACAGCACAACAGGTTGATGCAGAGAGAGCTGCTTTGCAAAAAGTAATGATGTAACAGGTGAAAGAGAAAATTTTGGATTCTTTTTAAAGACTTGACAACGGTGTTTTATTTCTTACTATTGATTACAAATGGGAAAGAACAAAAAGTAGTGACACAAATACCCTTAGTGTGAATGATTTTATATTTTAAGAATATTAAAAATAGGAAAAAAACGCAGGAGAAGACAATAAAGGATAGAAAGGATATTAATAATTGAAGAACTGAAGGTCTGCTGTTCTTAGCTACCCGCTTTCTCCCCATTCATTTTAGTCCCTTTTTCTCTTAGCTAAAAAGTTGGTCTGAGGAAGCAGTATTTCCCCGCTGTTTTGTAAAAACTGTGCATAGTCAGGGCTATATAGTTCATTATTTCATCAAAAACTCCTTATTGTACAATCACTTTTCCTTCAGTCCTTTGTTCCTTCTACATATTTTAACATGTGCTTTTTCTGAAACATTCTGAAGTCCTTATCAACAATACAGTGGCATACAAGTATGAAACATTTTTAGTGAAAAATGCTGTAATGCCTGTTTGATAGAATTTCAGTCATTTGATTAATTTTACTTCTCTGACAAGGCAAAAAGGCTCTGGTATATTTATACACCAATGTATAGAGAATTTCAAGTGAAGGATTGGGAAGGAAGTGGGAAGTATAATTTTTCATTGCAAATCCAAGCAGGTGATATAATCGCATTTGTTGCTTCCTGTGTTGGAATATTGCACCACAAATATTGAAGACTTGATTTTAATGAAGTGTTTAAGTATAGCGGTAATTATATCTTGATCTTTAGTTATAAGGCTTAGCTACTGATCGATAATATTAGGTTTCATTAAAATATATAATTTTCATTGTATCATCTGTTAGGGGTCTCTTATGTGTTGGTACAGGTCATCATGCCATTACTACTAACATAACAATGCTAAATACTTCAATTATACATGCAGCACAGCAGATATTTTTCACTTACATTGTTGTATGTCATACTCCTGTCACTATAACCACACTGCTGCTAACACAGTATGCAAATCACTTCTTTCCTTGTAGCCATGTATATTTATTTATCATCTGCATCTGTGCAGACTTAAGAAAAAATACTATTAAGTAAATATAATTAGTTTGTTTTCTCATAAAGGTAGCATAACACTCTGTTCTTTTATTTATACTGCAGCAAAAAAACAGTCTTGAGTTTAAAAATATGTTGTAATTCTTAAGTATACTTTTGACACAATATGTCTAAGCAGTCTTGATATT
This sequence comes from Actenoides hombroni, assembly GCA_024336885.1. Lineage (NCBI taxonomy): Eukaryota > Metazoa > Chordata > Aves > Coraciiformes > Alcedinidae > Actenoides > Actenoides hombroni. Next base: position 17,929,282 of record WUAM01000431.1, read on the forward strand.
TTTACTGATAGTGAGTAATGTATGACATAAAGATGTATCTGCTGCTTTCTGATGATAAAGCTGTCTTTACTGATTAAAAAAGGAAAAAAACCCAACAAAACAAACCAGATATTTTAATGTTGATAAACCTGATGAAGCCTTTCAATATCAATGGTACTGTTTCTGTAATGATATTATTCTCAATATGACATAATGTGTATTTTATTTTATTTATTTTATTTTATTTTATTTTATTTTCTCTAATTTTCCTCCCCCGCTCATTTTCTCTCTTCCCTTTATCTTTCCTTTGTCTTTTATCATTTTTCCCTCCCCAATCACCTGTATGTAGAGATTAAGTTATACATTACATTTAAGACGTATCTGGTATTTAGATAAATTGATGTCAACCATCTGAGGATAAAAATAATGTACAGAGGATAAAAATAATATATATACAAGCATATATATATACACACACACGTATGTATGTATGCTGTCAGGAAATTTTTAGAAAACACGTTGTGTATTCCTATTTTTTATTTGCATGAATCATCCGTACTGTTTCGGTGTCATTAGGACAACTCGGGGAAGTCTATCTGAGTCATAGGAATTAGGGCTTGCACAACTGGGACATTTGTATTTTTGGTTTCTGCACATGGACCTAACAAGTGTATGTCTTGCTGAGATTGTAGCTGGGCTTGGTACACAGCGTCGCTTTCTATATAAAATCAGTGACCGAATGTAGGCAGAAGATACTTATGATGTGTTCTTTTCATCTGTTTCTACTGTCAGACTTGGGGATTTTGACACCTCTCAAATATATATAAAATCCCATTTTTAGCATAAAGTCTGTGATAGAAGAATGCCAATTTTATTGCTGATGTTAATTAGAAAAGACAGCTGCATTAATTGATTGTAAAGTATCAGGCTCCTTCTCATCTGAAAATTGTATTTTCCAATCTATTTAAAAATCTTCATTATTAGGAAAAAGTAACCATCTGAAGTGTACCTCCGTATCAGTGAATTTGAAAGAAAGCCAGTACATGTAATTTACTCAGAATCAGTGAAGTGCAGTATCACCTCTTAGTGTTTTCTCAGCAGCACATGTCTGAATGCTGAGCATTATGCAAGATCTATAAACCACCGATATTTTGAACGTATCACTCCAATCCATTCTTCTAGTAGAAACATACTTAAAGATAAGCGCAAAACAGCTTGCTGATTGGTGTTGGTTCCTTTATGTGAAGTGTCTTTACATGTGGTGGTGATAAGTGCAAATTATTTGGATCCACAAAGCATTTTTCTATTTTACATATTTTATGATGTAAATTGTGAATGCTTTTGTTTGTTTGTTTGGGATTTTTTTTGTTGTTGTTGTTTTTGTTTGGTTTTTTTTTTTCTTTCCCCCTCAGACATTTATACTGAGGCCTCCAAATTAACAAATTCTATAGATTTGCATTTTATTAAGTATGAATATTCAGCTGAAAACATCAAAACAGGTACTGATCATAAGAGACGAGATTTCATTGAAATAAATCAGCATTGTAGAGGTTCTTGCCATCTTTCATTTTGCAGTGATGCTATTTTCAGAACTGCATTGCTCATACCCTGCAAAATGATTTTATCCAAGAATTCAGCTGCTAGAAAGAGAGCTGGAGCTTGGCAGCACATTAGCCTGAAATGTATTCATTGTTAAATAGAAGGCCTGTTGTACAGATCTTAAAAATATTTATTTAGCAGAGCATTTTAAATTGATGGAAGCATGGTCAAATTATTATTACTTTAATCTTTTGTAACAAAGAAACAAAACAGACTATAGTTGCCCACTGACAACTGTGATCTCACATGCTTATGCCTTTATTTCTTCCCTTCTGTGAGAATCCTTTACCCAAGGTAGTATTGTCTTCTAGACCAATGTTTGACTTAAAACTCTTCAAGACAGTGGTTGCAGTTGAGGAGCATTTTAGAAGTTTAAGACAAAAATGACTCATTCACTCTGCTGTTGACCATAGTGGAAGCAGAACTGGGCCCCAGACTGTTTTTGTACTTCTTTACAGCAATACGCAAGCTTTTGATCCCTGTATGCTTGGGATGCATGTTGTGCTTAGAGTGCTTATAAAGACCTTAGTGCCAAAAGCTGATATTATGGATTGCAGAAAACATTGTTTTCTAGTGCCTTGTTAAAATATCTGCTTTAATAGAAGAAAAGATTTACCAGAACACGACACTGGAATAAAATTTTTGGATCGTAGCTATAATTTAGTAAAGCCAAATGCCATACTTTATGTCTTTTACAAATGTGGAATCAGACTTCCTGGTAGAACGAATGACAGCTCAGTGTCCTCCATGTCCTGCTAAAACACACTGAAAATACACAGGACTCATGACATACAAAATAATAATGGCATTTCTGCCTCCACGCCTGGACAGCACCTGTCTTAGAACACTCTTAGCCCAGCCCTGCATCAGCTTTTTCATTGCATCTACAGCTGCTCCAAGACAGGTATCAATGAATACTTTAAATGATTTGCATTTGAGATTACAGGTCTGATTTATTTCTCGTTCCCACTATTAACTAGCCTGATCCCACCCATATTTTCTTGAACGCATATTGGGCAATGTTCTGTTGTGCAGGATCAAGCCAAGAGCTGGATTTTGCATCAGATGTGCCATTGCTTACCACAGCAAATTGGTCATTGCTATTATGGAACGTTGTGATTTTTCTTTCTCGCCATAGTTCCAATAGTGAAAGAGAACCAGAATCAATAGTGTTTGCAGAATATTATTTTACACTCACATTTAAGGTCCAAATATGTAACACTGATAGTGAAATCACTCTCAACTGCTTTTATACTATGGTGATGTTCATGGCTTGGATGTTCTCAATTTAGCGCCAGGCTATGCTCCTTGTGTTCTAAAATTAGAAAGTCTCATTGCTCTTCTCAGAATAAAAATTCAGTATAAGAGTGAAGACATTCAAAATATGCCTCAGCACTTTTTAATAGCTAAAAATTAATGACGTATGCCTGCAGCTATTCAGCTCAAGAGGGATTTGTCTTTTCCTTCTCCAGTGCTTTCCAAACCATTTTTTGACCTACTCTGCTTCTAAGCAAACTCAACATTTCACACCTTCCTTCCTCCCAGACTTAAGTTTTCAGGGTGAAATGTAAAATATACTCCCTCTTTCACAAGCACACTGTGACAAATATATGGCTCACTGTTTGGTAATGTTACATTAATGATTTTAGGAAAAGGATCACATTTTTTCACTCCCTACATCATCTTTCTCTGAATGCCAACAGCAAACCAATGACAAAGAAACGGATTTATGTTCCTTGTGTAATTTTTGATATCTATTTACAAAGATTCTAACAAGTTTATGAAAAAGATTGACATTATTTTGCATCAACAAATCAGCAAGCTTTTGCAGTTAATTACAGTAATTCAAAATCAGACTTTTTTTTTTTTTTTTTAATCTGAGGCAAGCCTGAAATACCTCCAGAATATGAATGTGAAATTATAATACTGCTTATTATTGTAAAAAAAAAAATTATTGAATTTTTCACCCGCTTTTAAAATTACGTTCTCACTCCTTGTCATCTGAGAGTTGGTCAGGACAAGAACTATAATGTGACTTTGTAACAGATTTTCTACATAGTGATTTAAACATTTTTCATTTCTGAAATATCCTGTTTCTCCAGAGCCATAAATGTTGAGCCAGGAATGCAGAAAGCAGAGTATTTTATTTAAAGAATGTGTCCTATGGATCATAATGCTACTAAAATTTTTTTCACAGCAATCATTATCTTTAACATGGAGGTATATACTGGATCAGCGGTGCTTTTTTTCAGCCCTCATGCATATAAAGCTTCAGTCAAGTTGACGAGCAAAGACAATTTATCCATTATAATAATTTCTGATTCATTTTTGACCTGATTTGTGAAGTAAGTAAGAACTTGAAGGAGTTGCTGAGTCCACAGTCTAGTTTTTGTAGCAATCAGATGATAAATTATGTTCATTTTTATTTAAAGGAGAAAAGCTAGACTCAGTTCATCCAAACAATTTTCTAACTAAAGTGCTCCTATTTCCCCTTTGCAGCTCCCCACTAGCTTAAAACATTCCCCAGCAATATAACGTTTCCCTCCCTTACCTTTACTGGTTTGTTTGGTTTTTTATTGTATTTTGCTTTTAAGTAGGCATAAAATAAAGTTGTAAAAGTTGTCTGGGTAAGGGCAGCAGGACTAAGGCTTAAATCAATGCATGCCATTTTTCTCAACTGTCACTTGTAATGCTATGTTATTTTTTTCTTTCTGCACTAAGGTAGTCTTAAACAAACAAGTAAAAGAAAAGTTGTCTTCATTCTTGAACTGAGTAGAAATTTGCCACATCAGGTGCGTGTTCACTCTTGGTTAGAAATTCAAACCTTTTTCACAGGAATAGGGAATGAGTCATAGGAGCTTTTCAGTCTAAGATTATTAAGCGAAACATTTTGCACTCTGATCTGGAAGAACGATGTTTATTGAGACCACAGGAAGGAGGAGAATAATGAAGAAGAGATGACTGGAAGTATGAATTACAAAGTTTGGGTTTTCACTATTCCTTTTCCCACTCTTGCAGGTGAATAACTTATTCCTGCACATGTAGATCAAATATTCCATTAGACCAGTCAAAATATTGAGGAATAAGTTCAACAGTTCATTTAAAGGCAAGTTTTGATTTATGGTATTCTGATGTGGACTAGTGGAAAAATTAGTTTGCTTTGTAAATGGCTGAATGAAACCGCACAGTAATCATTTTCCTCCAGTATGGATTTGAATAGGCTGTTAAAGGTCTTGTGGATCCTAAAAACATCTCTATACTTGGAGGCAAAACTCTTTACTTGGGGAGTGCTCTGCCCTTTGAGATATGTTGATACTCTGTTTTGTAAGTTTAATCCAGAAATGCGGTAGTTTCTCATGCAGATATTAATGCAGATGTTGCTTTTTTTGCAGTATATGATTGACTTTTAGTAGATTGAATGAGAATGAAATATAATACAGAGTGTACTATTCTTGAGTAAGTATTTAGAGTAATTCCTGCAGAGATTATTGAATGTCCGTATTTTCTGTTAGCCTCATGTGTAATTTTAACTTTTTACATGTGGATATAACAAGTCCCTTAGATGTTTTTTCAAACACTGGATAAAGTAAAATGATGCACATGTAAGAAAGAGTGGCAAGAGAAGACGGAAATTGAGTGAAGTGAGCAATGAGTCTTTTGTGGAAACTTCTCCTTTGTTACAATGGTTAGAATCATAGAATGATTTGAGTTGGAAGGAACCTTAAAGATCATCTAATTCCAACCACCCTGCCATGTGCAAGGACACCTCCCACTAGACCAGGTTGCTCAGAGCCTTATTCAGCCTGGTCTTAAACACTTCCAGGGACAAAACATCCACAACTTCTCTGGGCAGCCTGTTCCAGTGTCTCACCACCCTCAAAGCAAAGAACTTCATCCTAATGTCTAATCTAAATCTACCCTGTTCTAGTTTAAAAACCATTGTCCCTTGTCTTGTCACCACATGCCCTTGTAAAAAGTCCTTCCCCAGCTTTCCTGTAGGCCCTCTTCCGATACTGAAAGGCTGCTATAAGGTCTCCCCAGAGCCTTCTCGTCTCCAGGCCGATCAGACCCAATTCCCTTGGCCTGTCCTCATAGGAAAGGTGCTGCTTGTGTATTTCCTAATGCACTGAATATTTTTTTTATGAGACTTTTCTCATAGATTAATTCAGTGGAACCAGTTTGGGGAAAAAAAAAAAACCAAAAAACCTCAAAGCAGCCAGAAATAGAAGAGATCATAGGCTTTTTTATTTACTTTTATTTAATCAGAAATATTCTGATTTTGTTTTCTACAATGTACACCATGAATTCTGTGTATCTTGTCTGAGCTATATCATTATACGTCTCTATTATTATCTATATCTTTTTATCTGCCTTTCATTATTTCTTAGGTTTTGTACCTTAGTTTCCCACACTAATTTCTCTCAGAAACTGCAGTATCTTATCATTTAGTCAGGCAAGGGTTTATTGTTAAGATTAATTTGTTAACTAATGCCTCTAAAGCCCTTTGTAGTCAAAAAGTGTTGTGAAGGCTTGTTTATTAAGATACGTGTTTGTTATATTCCCACCTTACCTCAGTAACTTGTGTGACCAAACCTTTCCTGGATGGACAATAGCTCTGGTCTACTTAGTTCTCAAAGTGGGTTTTTTTATTAGGATCTTCATAGAAAAGGTACCATCATATCTGCTTCTTTTTGTAACTTGAGATCTGGGGAGTTAGAAGAAGTTAATCCCCATGATCTGTACTTCTTGGATGTACACAGATTGTAAGACATAAGCTTAACAGCATTTTTAGAAACTAACAGGAGTCAGCAAAAATCTGCAGACAGTATCGTGAAAAGAAGCCAGCATATCTGACTCATGCCAACAGTGTGTGCTAGTTGCACTTCTTTGCCACATTGCAAATCGTTGTTCACGCTGCTGAAATCACTTGAAGCTGTAGATCCCCAGTTTATCTGAAATTTGTACTGTGAATATTTTGCACTTTCTAATTAAAACAGGGCAATAGGTCTGTACCATGCTAGCCAAGGGCTTGTGACACTTGAATTCATTAACTTCATCTGCTATCTGCTTCTTTTGCAACACTGGCTACTGCTGGTTTTATTCCTTCTGTTCCCATTTCTAAAGTGGGAATGATGCCTCAATTGACATTCCGCCTGAATAAATATGTTGCAAATTGCAAAGTGTCCTGCTTCTGTAAGAAAGATCGTCATAAAAGTACATAATTATTGCTAGTTAGGTGATCCGGCATCAACTTATTTCTGTTTATGGACTAGTAACATGCCTAAGATGATAATTAGCAATTACTAATTAATTGATAATCATGAAGACTGTTAAGATTTCAATCAGGAGCAACATAGTTTTCAATGCAATTTTTTTGACTTGCCACAAACAGTAATAACAGAAGTGTAGTTCTTACCAATTTTTGTTGTTGTTATTTACCAAGACACTTTTCTTGCCTTAGCATCTTTCTGGATTAGATGTTTATGTGATATAAGCTGGGAGTGAATCACTAATATGTGCAGTAACATGTCTGAAGGAGATTTCACTATACACATGGGGAAAAGCTTTGCGGAAACTGAAATGAGAATCTGGTCATTATAGTCACTTTTGACTGATTAGAAATACATGAAGGATTAATTGGTTTGTTGCATGACTAAGAGTATGGCTCAGGGTATACTCTAAATATCTTTGGAAATGATTAGGTACCCAATTTCATCCTTCTTTGCACCAGTGTAATTTCAGCAAAATGAGTATGAGTCCTGTATCATTTAAATCCCGAGTGCAAGAATGAATCCACATAAAATAATTTCTGATTAAACACATACAGGTTTCATTGGAACAGAATGAGTTATCACTGTCAAAGCCTGATTGTAAAAATTATATAAAATAAAATGTAATACATGATTGTATTAGGCTATACAGAGGGGAATAGTAAGATATCACAAAGCAACCATGCGTGATATCAGATGTGGTCATTTGTCTTCCTTTAAATGATAAGCTCTGACACCACTTCATTGTCCGTGCCCCGCTGAGCAAGTGTCCATGTAAAAAAGAATTTCTTAATGTGCCAGAAGGCATTGAAAAATGTTCCCACAGATTAGGAACAAACACAATTTTATATAAGTATGGAATTGTAAGGAAGAAATACTTTCCTTTTCAAAATACTGCAATGTCTGGTAATGCGCAGGATAGCTCTAAGTGGCTTTCACAAATTTACTTTTTTGTGTGATTTTGTTTTGTTTTGGTTTTTTCTTAAGCAATTAGTTCTAGGGCTCAACACTGCAATTTGGAATAGTAGGAATCATAGAAGTAATTTATTTTAACCCCTCATTATGCACAACTGAATAATTCATTTATCTTCTGGTGTGACATTCTGATTTTTCAGGTAATTAGGTTTAAAATCAGCAAGAAATATATAGACAAAGTATATTTTTTTTCTAATGAAGCTGGGTTTACTCTGAAAGATGATGTTGGTACTTTCATGAGGTGAAATTCTGATGTGATAGCTGCTTTGCTATTAGAAACACTCAGGCAGAATCTTTACTTATCTGCTGTGTAAATGTTCCTAGTATAGATACACTCTGCAAGCCTGCAAAATTAGGATAAAAGCACCCATCACTTCCTTGCATGGATAGTGAGAGATACAATTAACAAATGGCCATAAAGAATATTGTAGAGGATGTATACAGAACAACACTTTACTTGCAGGTATTTTACTGATAATGGTTTTTCCTTTCATAACTGCATTTACTTATAGAATAAAATACTTTTATGGCCTGCAAGGTAGTTTTGCACAAAAATGCTCTATTATTCTTGCAGATACCCATGCTTCGACAAACACTTTATGGATTCAGTATTGACACTTTTAGCTTTGCAAGCACAGGTTACCCATTGGTGATTAAATATTTTGTTCCACATATCTAATTACCTGTGGCTCTATTTCTTTTTACTGAATAGTATTCTACTCTACAATTGTCCCATTACTCTCTGTGGGAATAATCTGTTTATGGAATAAAGTGCTGATCAGTCTTTTTAAAAAAACTAAGTTAAAAGTAAATTATCCAATTGTAAAGCTAAACACTTGAAAACTAGGAAATGCAAGATACTGAAATTGCCTTGTGGCCTTAAATTATTTTCCTCATACATCTTCATGGTGATCCTGTCTTCAGTTACAAAATCAACCATTTTTTTTTTAATCTGGAAACACATTTCCTTGAGGATATGAAATAGATATACAAGGGCAGAATTACGCTTACATATACTTACATATTAAAATGCAGATGAATTATTATTTTGGTTGTTTGACTTTACAGCTTTTATGACTTTGACTTAATAAGAGGTACTTTTTTCTATAGCTAATTATTCAAAATGCAACTCCAATGTGAGACTAACATGACAGGTGGATTTTGTAGATAACTTTTGTAAAGCTGCAAAGGAGATACCTTGTCTCTCGCAATGAAGACCTAGCAATAACTTCCACTACATGGAGAGACTGCAGAAGCATCTGCCTCTGAGAAATGAAAAGCCAAAAGTTATTCTTTAAACCCACAAACTATGGTAAAGATACCCTGTGCGAAGAGATTGTTTTGAGAAACATTTGGATGTTCTGTATTGCTAGGACATTTTTTCACTGCAGAAAATAAAATCACTGGCTGATCCTGTGTTTTTTATGCTGTGCAACTTCAATAATTGATACATATAAAAATTGACTGGGCAGGAATAATTTCCTAGCTGGGATTTTTCCTGAAAATTAACAAACAGGAATTGCATACCATGGAAATATTTCCTGTTCTAGTTACTTATGTGGATAAGAAACTCACACTTCATGTGTGTTTAGCTCTGTATATAGTCTTGTGGTGATTTTGGGAGCAACCATATCCAAATTTAAGAGATCTCACCAATACATGACATTTTCTGGTGTACCAGATCCAAATTTCATATACTGACACTTACTGACATGTATTTGGATAGAACTTACTAAATTGGCCAAATAGATAACTTATAAACTGGAGATCGTCAGCAAAATGACTCATTCAAAGACTGTTTAAAAAAAATTAAGTCTTCATTACCTACAGTGAAACATTCCTACAATATCTGCAAAGTAATAAAGTAAACCTGTTTGGTGGTTTGTTTATTCTTTCAGTTTGCAGTACTGTGTGGTTATTTCCAAAGTCCTTAAAGAGATACAGACTGTATAAGGTACTCAGTTTTGTTTGTTGTTGTGGAATGGAGTTTCTAATTCAACAGTAATTTAGATAGAATCCTGTTTGTGGTTTGTTACTGTGTGATTTGACACAGACACATACCCTCCATGCTACTTGTCTTTCACGTGGGAAAATTGGATAATGAACTAATGAAGGTTTTCTTGGCTGGTAATGCTGTCTTTTTTCAGAATGGAGCAATTACACCATCTTTTTGTATTAAATGTGTATCTAAAAAAACCCCAACCAAAACAATGCAAAAATAAGGGCTACTTATAGTGAAGTATTGTTATTTTACATTATTTGTGTAGTTCTCTGAGAGTCTGAAATGATGCTGAAATGATAACAATAAAAGAATTCTCTGGAGCTTTAAAACCAGCAGTTTAATGGCCACCTGATTTTTCTCTCAACTGAAGTAACTCAGAACTATTTGTCTGCTTCTGCACAAATGTAATGCCTTATCATTGCTACGCTTACTTTTTTTTTTGGAAGAAAAGCTCATTCTATGCATCTCAAAACTAGACATGGTTTGAGTTCACATGGTTTCAAAGTTGTAAGTTAGGGCTGGATTAAAGCTTTCAAGCAATTTATTTACAAAAATAAAACAGGAGTTTCAGGGGCTGGTTTTTCTATTCTTACCCAGTTTTCTCTTTAATCTGTGAATTCTACAATAGGTCATAGACAATCATTTGAACAATGCTGTCAAAATGTAATGCATTGTGTAAGTACCATTTTTTGCTGTTACCTATCAGAGTAGAATAAAAGTCTGAATACAAATTTGTATTATAATGATTGTAAAGATGAATGGCTATTCAGGCTATCAGCTGCTTTGCAGACTTTAACCTACAAATTAAGGTAAAGAAAATTCAGATTAGATATACACAGTGCCTTCATAGTACAACTAGGTAGCTCGTGGATTCATTCTCTAAAAGTTTTTGTGGTGTTTCTGAACTGTTCAGCTTCTAAATTACTGTTGAAGAGAAATCTGAAATAGCAAAAGCTCTTTCCTATATTACTTGGGAGCTGGATAGTACTTTTTCTATTACTTAACTGTTTTCTTTCCACCTGTTTTATTATTAAAGAGAAAAAACAAAAAACAACAAGCCATAAACCTTTTCATTTTCAAGTTCACTTATAAGGTCAAAGTATGGAATGGTGTCATAATATCATTCTCAATAAAGCATTTCTACTGTAGAGTTTGACTTTCAGTACTGTATTAGCTAGTTCATCTGAAAGAATTATCATTAAGTGACTCTGATACACCATATTCCCTGGAAACATTCAAGGTCAGGTTGGACAGGGCTCTGAGCAACCTGATCTAGTTGAGGATGTCCCTTCTCACTGCAGGGTGCTGGACTAGATGACATTTCAAGGTCCCTTCCATTCCCTCCCTTTCCATCCTAAAGCTGCATGGAAATAGTCTGTCATCCCTGATTTTCGTGTGGAGGTAAAAGAATTTCAAAAAGTTATAGAAATTATGTACAGAAAGGAATCTGTTGCATCATTTATTATTCAGGAATGCATCAGAGATATATAATTTCTAATATGACTGACTTTATTGTATACAATTAAATTTAATATATGTGAATGATGCAGTATCTCAAACCAGGTGACTGAGTGTTCCTCTATACAGACCTCAAACAACAGCTGTGCATGCATCGTATATATGTGGTTTTGTTCTTATTAGCACAATACTTGGAAGCTCCAATCGAGAATAAACCCCATATTCTTATGGATTCTGTATGAGAGAAGCTTAAGAGACAGAGATCCTTAGACAGAAATTTTGGCATGGAAACAGCATCCCTAGTAATAATAAAGCAATAGAGTTTATGTTTCCTGAGGGTTTTCTCTGATAATACCTGTAGGGGAACAAATGATGGCAGGGGTAATGTTATGTATACTAATGTGTGTGCACTTCTAAGATCACGCAAAACAGGCAAATCACTTTCTGTAATTTTTTGTCCTGTGTGTTATCAATGAAGAACAAGACTTACTTGTAATGCAGGTAGACATTAAAAGGTTATATGGTTTGGTACCCAAGAGAATGGTATAACCTCTGCCATAGGTGACACCATTAGTGATAGATAGGACAGAACAGTAGTTTGCCCAATACTTAGTACACGGCTGTTAGTCTTTTGTAAATATATATTGTCACCTTTTAGGACTTTGTGTAATTGTAGCTTTCTCTTATTGTTATTCTGCAGGTGGTTTTGCATGTGAATATTTCTCAGTCAGTTCTGCTGCAAATAGTAAAACAAATAATTGTAGGACGAGGCACAGCTAGTTTTTATAGGAGCTAGATGCATTAATTTATTACAGTGCATCTAGTATGGCCTTGTTCTGTCTTCAGACTATGGTCTGTTGAAGAGACTTAAATTTCTGTATCTGAGCTTCAATGAGTATTTGACAGCTGTTCAGACTGACATGCTTTGTATGAGTACACTGGGGTTGTGTTGGTTTTGATGGGAGTAGCATGTGATATGTTTTAACTGTGTGATACATGCTTTGCCTTATTTCTATGTGCTAGCATTATTAGTGATTTTATACAGCAGTATTATACTTTCTTATTATGATGTATGGTAATAACTAGTAAGATATTCTGTAGCTGCAGAATTAGAAATGATTGAATATTAATCTATATGATATCCAAAGAAAAAAAACACTAAGTTTTTCAAAAATATAAACTATACTTCAAACCTAGATTTGTAAAGCCCTTTTATAAACTATTAGTAACTATGTAACCTTAGGCATATCACATGGTTGTCTTTGCCTTAGCTAATCGGTCTGCACTACGCACGTCATTACCACTCTGCACCAAGTCAGGCACAACAACTTGCACTGGATCTGATTTCCAGGAAGTACTGAATCATCTAATCCTCTGTGTTTTAAACTATGAGGGATATGCATGGATGGAGATTGCAAAATTCATGTTGACATCAGTAAAGCCATAATTTTGCCCTATGTAATTTGAAGTTAGTTCTGTGACGTTAAAGTACTTAGAACTACTGTATGTGTGTGTTGATCATATACAAATTTCCTCTGCATGCCTTTTGTTCTTTATTGAGCTTAATGTAAATTCATTATCTTCCATATGTTTTTATATTCATTTGCCTCATGCCTCTCATATTAAAGTTAATATCTACATAGACATTAGTTATATACATTCAGCAGATGAACTAAGTGTAACTACTGACCAGTGGTTATAACTAGCTGGTAGGTAAATAATTAGTGTTACTTTTTAGAAGATTCAGAGGTATTTGTGCGTTTGCTGCTTGTGCTGTATGTCCAAACTGAAACGTCCTTATTTATGAGTATTTAGCATCTTTCATGAAGACTGAGCATTTTTGCTCACTGAAACATGCATGTCATTTATTTTTAACAATAAATATGCATTTGATCTGCTATTGATAGGCAAAAAAAGGCTTTTTGGTTTAGCTTCTGAGAAAGTAATAGCTGCTGAATCTTAAATTAAGCTTGGCCAGTAGTACATTCAGTTTGTTGAACACTCGGGAATACTTAAAGGCCTTTTAGTTTACTTTTCCAAAACAAAATGCAGGGAATCTGGTGTGAATCAGATATTGTTTAAAAGATTACTTGGATTGTTACTGTATGAGTCAGGAAAGGCAGAGTGAAATTCAGTTTCTTTGTTTAGGAACTGCCATGTAGCATTTAGAAAGAGACATGTCTGTAAATTCAAATAAAATGATTTTCCCTACTTCCCCAGCAGTGTTATTTCTTTATCTATCATCTGTATAAACTGAAATATTTCTGTTTACTGGGAGATAAAACATTTGAAAGGAGTGGTGCACCTCAGGTGGGAGGAAGGCAGCATCTATGTGTTGAAAGCAAGCTCTTCTTATATCTGGGTGCACTTCCATTAGCACCCAGTACTACTTTGTTTTTCTGTTTGAAACAAAGAAGGAGGACTGAAGCCATTACAGTAGGATACTTTTATTAATTGGTGGCATAATGTTATTTGAAGAAACCTATGTGATTTTCCTTTTGTTACATTCACATATGTATCTACAAATCATCAGTGTAGAAAGAAATGCTGTCAGATTACTAAGCGGAGAGCTGTCTGGATTCAGACAGATGCCAATCAAAGCCAGAAAGCCCATTTCCAGTGACATTGCTAAGCATGGAAATGAATATTCGCTCGAGTTCACTTTGAAATGAAAATGTTGCCACAAAGGCCTTATGCTTTCAGCTAAGGAGCTCCAGGGAAAGGGATCCACCTGAGGAGCACAGGTTTGACACAGTTGGACTGCATCCAGCTTTGAGTATTGCCGTGGCTTCCTCTGGGAATCTGGAGTCACTGATAACTAATGAGGTCCATACTCTGTTCAGAGTGCTTGCTGACAGCATGTCACAGAGCAGCGGGGTAATATAAATAATAAGATTTTGCTCTGTTTTCTTTATTGCTCTTTGTGGCTTTTATTTTTAGCTCCTTGCTACAAGAGATGGGTCTCTGGATTGCTTGCTCTGGTGCACACACTTTCTTTTTCACTGGCTGTCTCTCTCTGTCTGTTGACAGGTGTAAGGAGGATCCTAAATATAGAAGCCACCCGTCAGTTGGCTTCAACAATCAGCAAGCACTGATTTAGCATTTCTCTTAACCAGCTAAGCTCCAGAAGGGTTTTTCTTTTACATGTTTATAGATTTATTCAATTACAAGTTTTCTTTAAAATTATCAGCAAACCAGGTTATCCTATAGTGTGAAGAAAACAATAAGCAAGCATGTCTCAGAAATGATTGCTGTCAGGAATGGTTCCTGCAATAAAAACAATGCAAAAAAAACTTGCAAAAAAACCACTGACCCTAGGTATAAGTACAGTCTCCGGCTTTTAGATGAAGGAACACACTTTCAAATACAAATAACTACACTTTCCTATGAATTCTTCCTAAGTAGAGACTTAATTGCAAGTGTACTGATTATCCGGGCTTTACTTTGCTACACACAGAAATTAGGTGTGTTGTGAGAAATGTGGTTGTCCTGGTACTAAATGTTTATAGTGCTCAACAAAGGTATTTTTAACACAGAGAAATATTTTTTCATCATGTACATTTTTTTAGCTTCTGTTGAGGTCAGCACAATACTGATTCTTAAAAAATATTGGCCAAATTTAATATATTGCCATGCAAACACTTCTAATTATGATACTTGAAAAAAAAAAAAAAAAAAAAGAAAAAAAGAGCTGCATCACTGTACTAGAGACAACTTACACATTTTCAGTTAGTCTGTAAGTAGGCTTCTCAAATTCTTTTTCTTCCTTGTCGCCAGTTACCATTAATATTCATAGAATTTTTTTGCAGTTTACAGAGGAGATCCTAAAATTCAGTATTTAATTGTGACAAGTGAGTTACATGTGATGAAGAACCTTTCTGATACTGATTTGCTTTGATTTTTATGTTTTGTGATTGCAATACACTTCTAGGATATTAAACATTGTGTTAAACAGGGAAACACAAGTGAAGTCAGTGCCTTTATGTGACTCAGAAAGGCAGTAGTACTGTTTTCATGGTAGTTGTAGTGGTTATATGTGGTCTGTCTGGTTGTGAAAAATTCTGTAGCAAAATATAGCATGGGATTATTATGCTTATGTAAGGTTTTATATTTGGCAACCTGTTCTCCCTATACCCAGCCATGAGAAACAACCCACTCCCCTATTTTATTTATTTATTTTTAAAATTGGTATAATTTATTGCAAGCTTCTGCGAGGTCTGGGATGTCTGCTTTGGTGGTTGGTGGACAGTGATTCAAACCCCAAGAAAGATGAAAGAGAGATGCTGGGTAAAATAGCAGGACTGGCCCTGAGAAAAGGAGAAAGGGTTTAAGGTAGAAGGCATTTCCAAGAACAGGATGCTTTCTCAGGTTTGGTATAAGAGGACAGGGATAGGTTTAAATTTCTTGATGCAGATAGTGTCAAGCTTTATACTTGAAAATGCAAACTGCATCTAATGAACCTTCTGAGTGGAAGGTTTTTTACGTTTCACAGAACAGAACTTGAACCCACTGAAACCTAGTAGTTTTGGTTATAAGCTTGAGTTTTTGAGTTCAAGAGAAACTGAATATTCTTCGGTGTGAATTCTTGTGAGCTGACTGAGACTTAACAAAGGAGAAAAACAGAACTGCCATAAGCTGATAATGCTTGAGCACAGCTTTACCTGCAACCAGCAGCTACTGTGGTAGGCAAACATATCATTGTTGAAGTATAAGCCACCACATTGGAAGGCAGAACTGCTTATTTAGAAATGCTTGTGCATCTAATAATTAGAAATTTATTCAATCCTTAATCCTCCAAATTTATTTTTCACTGTAGCACTGTTTTTTCTAGTTGGCTAGAGACATGTCTAGATTCTGTCTGCCTTTGGCTTACTGCTTGCTGAATACAGTAGGATGAACTTTTATGTTGAATTTATTTTACCAGCCTCATGTTTATTAGACATAAGAGGTGGTAGCTTCCTCTCAGGAGTATTGTCCTTTGGTCACAACATACAGGAGAGGTGTTGTGTCTGTATGTCTACATCGTTCTTTTTCACCCTTTATCCAGGACAGAACCCATGTACTCTACTTTCACCTTTGTGTTTTCATAGTCTAGATACATAAATAGACTTAAGAATTGGGTCAGATGATTTTTTCATCAACCTCCACAGGCATTAATTCAGGTCCACATCAGCATTATGTGAAAATATTTCCATTCTTGTATATTGCATCATAAAGCTACATGAAGCAAAAAATAGTATGAATTTTTCTGAACAAACACTAAAAGTGCTCCTAACAAAAGATAAGGGAAAAAAAAGCATTTAGATTGTGAGATTTAGAAACCTACCTACCTAATAAAAGCTACTTTTTACCTAGTTAGCTACCTAGCTACCTATTTGTTGATCTTTTGATCTTTCTATCCTTCTATCTATTTACAGGGATGAAGTTGGGGATAAGAAATAATGCCTATAACTGGATTAGGGTTGTAAGAAGGTTACCAAGAGCATGTAAGGTTACTTTGTGAGCAGAATGACAAAGATTGCTCATGAAAATAAACCCACGGGTCATGTTTCATGCTTGGTAATACTGTGCTTGAAGTGCAAATACATGGAACAAAAAGAATCACTGGGAATCTGTAGTATTAGGTAGGAGTGGTTAACAGTGCTGATAGTGATAAAAGTATATGTTTGTCCAAATAAAGAGAGGAGGAACTCTAAAAACAGAATTCATAACCTTTTATGCTGAAGTAGTTTCTGAAGTGATACTCACTTTTGCATGTACACATTTTGTGTACAAAGTAGGTTTTCTTTCCCATCTCTATGCTGGTCATTAGAGCCTGGCAAGAGCAGTCAGGTTGGATGATACACAAATCTCAGGCATTTTCAGACAGCAGAGTTACAGACAGGGGGTATAAATCTTGAAAAAAGCGCAGTCAGTTATGATTTTTCCACAGAGAAAAGGAGCCCTTCACTGCTTTCCAGACTTGTGACTAACAGCTAGCTGTATAAATAATGGAGATCTTGTATCTTATGTGATGTATAAGAATCATCCTCTCAAGCAAATGAAGTATTTACTTTTCAAAGGGCTGGATAATTTTAAAAAGTTTTTTTACTCTCTTATATTACTAAAATTTGCATTTAAGCAATTGCAGACCTTATGGGGAACAGCAAGTATTTTATTTGTTGGAGTGAAAGTAATATGTGTCCTTATATTTGAATTCTAGTCACTGCTTTTACAGGTGATGTTGAACAAAATCCTCTTATGAGGTACTATTCCATACTTTTTGTGCAGTGATGTTTTGGGTTTGTATCCGGTGAAACTGGATTCTTCATGGCAAGAGTTATATGGAAGAGGCCAAATTCAGTGCTGTCAAAGTAAAAGGTTCAGAAAACAGATGGGCAGGATGGCGGCTTTAAGAAGGAAAGAAGAACTGTGATCCTCATGTCTGAGTGCAAACCTACGCCGTGGCAATTACATAGTATCATCTTTTCTGTCATTTCTGGCTTAGGATTTACAGGATCTCAGAACCTGTAGGTCAGACATATGCCTCCTGTTTTCCTTTCCTTCAGGAAAAAAAAAATCATTTTTACAGACTCATATTTCTAAATGTTTCTCTTTGTGTTGGATATTGAGACTATTTTAGACGTTATGAAAATTATTTAATGAAAATATCTATCCTATATCTCTTCTGATACCTCTTTTTGTTCTTTGTAAAGCTATTGCTCTTACATGATAGCCATCTCCACAAAACTTTTTTCTATTCCAAGCTAAAACTCAGATACCTCTACTAACAAAAGCAAAGAGTCAGTACTTCAGGGAAACCAGTTCTACAAATTAAAATTATAATCTGTAGTAAGAGAAAGCAAGAAACAACTGTGTGCATGTAGTCTGATTATGTATGCTTTTTGCAAAAGCTTTATAGACATGGAGCTTTGAGTACTTAGTTCTATTTCTTTTCAGAACATTCAGCCTAGTCCTATGACAGCGATGTACAAGTGCACAGCATTTTTCACCAAGCAATAGTCAGAAGACAGGATCTACTCAAGTGCCCCTTATTGTGGCAAAGAGTGGTTACAGCTATTGCATCCTGCTCCCCAGGCATTGGAGGGCTAGTACTGATCCAGCAGCTGTCCCAGGCTATAAGATGTCAGTGGTATGGAAGACACAGGTTGCAAAAGGCATAGCAGGTCTGCTATAGGTTGATAGCTTTCTCCTGGGAGTCTATATTCATACAGGCCATGAAATCTCAATTGCAACATAAACTATGCTCTCCTCTGCAAAACTTTCCAGGAAAGACTACCTTATCTATTTTTCAGGAAAGAAATTCAGACATTGGATGTAATGGATGCCTGCTTGCTCCTGTCCTGGGAAAACTGGTGTGTATAGTATATGATGTTAAACTGAAGTGTCAACACCAGAACAGCTGTAAGCCCACCAACTATAGATAGAAATTCAGAACAAACTGAAATATATGTATATTAACTTTATGGTCTCTGCTTTCATGAGTAAAAGTAAACTGAGAACTCTACATGAAAGTGCCCTTTGTCCTGAGTAGCCACTCACCTTAAACCACTGATAGCATTTATCACCCTGCTTGCAAACTTCCCTGTCCACAGTCATCCCATTTGTAGTTTGAGAATTAATCCCTTGGTGACTGAAGCACAGGAGAAGTAAATCCTCAAGCAGCATGATCTTATTAAGGGAAAAGTACATATGCCAGAGTTGTGGCTTTGCAAAGTGCTTGGTAGGGCACTTGCTGAGAGATTCCCACATTGGCTTGTCCAAACATGTATGTTTTGTTTACATAATCACACAGAATTGTCATGGTTGGAAAAGACCTCTAAGATCACTGCGTCCAACCACCAACCCCCCAAAAAATCAACCAATCAACGAACCAATCAACCAAAAAAGCCACCTCACCATCCCACTATAACATGTCCTGAAGTGCCTCATCTACATGTTTTTTAGTATCTCCAGGGATGGTGTCTCCATCACCTCCCTGGGCAGCCCGTTCCAGCACCTGACTACTCTTTCAGTAAAGAAATTCATATAAACCTCCCAATGTGCAACTTCAGGCCATTTCCTCTAGTCCTGTCATTATTTACTTGGGAGAAGAGGCTGCATCCACCTCACTACAACCTCCTTTCAGGGAGTTGTAGAGAGCTATAAGGTCTCCCCTCAGGCTCCTCTTCTCAAAACTAAACAATTCCAATTCCCTCAGCCTCTCCTCATAGGACTTGTTCTCAGACCCTTCACCAGCTTGATTGCCCTTCTCTGAACATATCTTGTAGTAGTGACTAAGGAACTATAGGAATGGGATGGGTAGAATTAAAGGGACACTTACTAGCAGAGTGTTGCCACCTGGCAGCATAACAGCTTGACAGTCCCAGTTTTGCAGTTAGTCTTTTGAAACAGAGATATGTAAGATCTTATGAGTCACATGTGCTCAAACTAATCTTGGGTTGTTTAATTAAAGAATGTAATCTAGATTTCTGGAATTACTAGGAATCAAATAATAAAAACATAAATAAATTCTATATTTTCACTACTTATATGCTCTTTTTTACATTAATAAGTCAGTTTCTTAATGCTAATCATACAGCAACATAAACATTGCTTCTTATATATGTCTTCTATGTTAGATTTATTTACCTTACATGATTATGTTGCAGCAGGCAACAGACTATTAAGGTATTTCTCCCAGTTTTACAGCCCATATAAAGACTGCAGGCCTTGCAATGCAGGACTGCACATCTCTCAAAGGACACCTGAAAAAGGGTGGCAAGACAGCACAGCTTTGTGTTCACCACACTTTATGTGTTAGCTTTTGGTGTTGCACATTCGACTTTTTAAAGAAGTGTCAAAGATTTTTCTATTCCTAGTTCCAGCAAGAGCCCCAAAGAGGATCTCTTCTGGAGCAGTGTTGATACAGTGTGGCTTAGGGCGACGTGCCAAAACATAGCACTATAAACAGTCACCACGTTTTTAATGGTTCTCGTCAGGAGACATTTACTACTTGTCAAAGTGTCAGCCTGACGACTAGAGGGACTGAAATACACACTGGAGAACAGCAGTATGGGCAGGACTTGTACTCACTTCTTCAGTTAGCCGTTTCCATCCACGCTTTCTGGGATTGATAAAGGTATTAATTTCACAGGCCCCCAGCCCCACTGTAATTTTTGAGTCTTTCAAGAGCGGAGAGTCAGTCCTGGACATGGTGAAAGTGTTGTTAGTGTTGCTAAAAAGCAATCCCAGCCCAGCTCTGAGAAGCAACTGCAGAGTGTCTGATATGCACGTGGCCACCTTTGAAGGATGGCTGGAGACATTCCAAAATACTTGCTGGAGAATGTCACTAACTGTCTCTCCCTTTCTTTTTCCTTCTTTTTAATGTGCTTTGTCACCTTTTGTAGATGTGATCTAACTCCAGTCATCCAGACTGTGATTCTGCTGCTACAGTAGGCTGTTTGTTCATCCCCGAGCTACTCCCTTCTCCTGCACAAGGGATGCAAAACAGTGGAGGCATGAGATGGGATGAATCTTGGCTGTGCTCTCAATGCATTTGCAGTACAACTTAGCCAGTAAAGGAAGCTGGCAGATATGAGTCAGTCCTGAACTAGCATGTGACGTAAAGTTGAATTTCTGAGCTACTGCTCCTGCCCAGCTCTGACATCAGGCATCATGACAAAAAGCGAGTGCACTTTGCGCTGTCAGGACATTCTTCTGGAATCTGTCAGGATTAATTCTTCTCTCCATCTGTGAAGAAGGGGTAATGGCAACAGCATAGATCTACAGACATCCAAGAACAAAGTGCTTCCTCTGGAGCCTTAGACTGGCACTTGATTTCCTTGAGTCTCTCTTCTGAACTGCAAGGAGTTGTTACTTTTTATGACATGGGGATGCTGAATTAACTTCAGATCATAATGCACTGAGATTTTAAAGTAGTAGGCACTATATAAATATGTTTCAGAGACTAGTACCTACATATATAAAAATATTTATCCTCTCCAACTACATAACAACAAACATTTTATAAAGTTCATCACAAAGTATATTTGTATGACACATTTCCCTTGTTTCCTAGTGAAGAAAATTACTTGCCTGAGCCGGAACAGTGTGATTCAGGTGTTACTAAATATAGAGATTCCCATACAACCTGCCACATTTGCCTTGAAACCTCTCCTTGTCTTTAAGCAACTGGAAAGATTAAGCACCTTTTCTCCACAGATAAATAAAAGTGAGAAGCACTCTGCTCCATTTACACTGGAGGACAGTTGATCATAAAACTAGTGTTCTGGTACCTGGTTCTGGATTTATTCACTCTCAGCTTGTCATCTTCCTCAGGCATGCCATGATCCTGGCAATTCTTCTTGGACTGTGCTACTGCTGCTAAATTCATGACAGTCTCTCATGGATCAAGACTGATATGTGGCTATGAAGTCCATTCCAGAGAATGTGGAGGCTGATTTTTAATAAAATGGAGTAGACATAATGAGATTAGTGGCAAACTATTAAGATAACAACTCATCTGATCTGCTTGCAGTTTGAGGCTGGATCTAGTAATTAATTTACATATCAAAAGATTTCTCTTGAAAGCAAAATCTCATGTAAAAAACGTAGCAGGAGCTTTGTCAGTCTAAAATCCTACTTCAGTTGGAGCAGCTCAATAGTCTCATTGAAGACTTAACTGTTATATAGTAGCATTTGAGGTTTTTGTAGTGTAGAATTCAAGGGATTTTTAATAAAAATGCTATGCTATGGTAGAGATTAATATAAAAGTCCTGTATCTCTACTCCATTCTCATGAGACCTCACCTGGAGTACTGCATCCAGTTCTGTAGCCCCTATTACAGGAAGGGTATGGATGTGCTGGAATGTGTTCAGAGAAGGGCCACGAGGATGATCAGAGGGCTGGAGCACCTCTCCTATGGGGACAGACTGAGAGAGTTGGGATTGTT
>WUAM01000431.1:17952653-17984890 GCA_024336885.1 Actenoides hombroni
AAAAGGAAAAGGAAAAGGAAAAGGAAAAGGAAAAGGAAAAGGAAAAGGAAAAGGAAAAGGAAAAGGAAAAGGAAAAAGAAAAGAAGTAGCACAGAGACTGACCTAGGGAGAGATACCAAGTAATTACTGTGTTCTGGAAAATGTGTAAACAGTGTCAGGAATTATTACAGAATATTTCAGATGCTATTATGGAATTAATGAGAAATACTGTTAAACCACTATTTTTCATTAAATCTAGTCATTTTTAGCAAAAGAAAATTGAAGGGGGAATTGATAAGAAGTTGCATAATAGAAGTCTAAAATTTGAACAGCATCAAGGTACTGTGAGCATTCATAAAGTAGCAAGTGAATAAGCCTGACCTTGCTGCACAGTGTCTTAGAAAGTCTAGAGAAAGATCTGTGCAATATTCTCATTGTTAATTCATTAAAAAAATCACTTTGAGAGGAGGAGATAAAAGAATGGATAAAAATGGTTTGGGAGAAGAGCTATTTGGAAACTATTGAGAAGCAAAAAAGGGGCAGCTGATATGAGGCAGACAAGCAGCCACATTATAGGAAACAACACTCTCTCAAAGAAAGAAAATAAAAAGTCACTCGAAAAGAAATATTTATAGGAGCACATGTACATTTTCCAAAGTGACTCTGTGCTTCTATATTTGAGATAAGATTTTTGTAGAAGTAACCATTCAGCAAGTTTGGAAAATGAGTCTACTTTGCCATGTCTTGCATACCTGTGCAGAATAATTAGACACTTGTAAAAGTATTGATCATATACCCTGTAAATTAAAGACATTAAATGTAGACTTGTAGACACTTTACCTTTTAGTGTATGTGATTTCTGTCTGCAGTTTCTTAGGAAGGACATGAGTATGAAAGAACTGGAGAAAATGCAAGGAATCTTTTTAAAGATCTAAAAATTGCTATGTAAGTCTTTGGAAAAGGTTAAAAAAGATAAGTGTACATGGCTTAGAAGAGAGAAGACTGTGGTCATATGGTCATGGTCTATATACACACCTTTGAGGTAATGATATAAATGGGGGAAGCAGTTTTCAGAATTCCAGAAGAAAGTGGTAAAAATGAATGGTTTAAACAAAGGAGCAGGGAGAGAGGTGTCCACAGGAGGAGAAATGTAAGTATTGTGATCACATATGCTATTGAAGTGGTGCCGGGCATAACCCTGGTGTAAGCTAACTCCCAGACTATGGCTGAGCTTACTTCTGAGCACAGCAAAGTAAACGTTCTACTCTCAGTGAACATGAAGTCGTCCATACTTTTGGAAGTGGGAACAAGAGAACTGAGGTACATGGATGTGGTCTGTGTTGACACTTCCTGTAGTCAGACAATGGTCTCTTGCCTGTTTTGTTTAGGATTACAGCTGTACTCCTACCCTTTGTTCCTAGAGAGTTTAGACTCTTAAACTATAAACTCTCTCTCTGTTTGGAAGCATCAGCATTTCACAGCTGTAGGAGTGTCACTGCTGTTTAATAACAAAAGTCCTTAAAAGTGAATAGATTGCTTTTTGCTCTTCTCCGGCCACAGCAGTCTGCTGAGAGCCAAATACTGGAGTTTTGACTCTGCATTTATTTTGGACTGTGCTCAGGGAAAGGTTGAATTTAAAAGAGTATTTGCAGAAAGGAGGAAAAACTAAAATTGTAAAACTATTGCTTTAAATGTATTCAAACAAAACATTACAGCTGGCCCTTTCACCTCTGCTAGTTTGTTCTGCTGGAAAGATAGTTACTATTTCTGTTTAGCCCATGATGATAGCTGTCGTCAGCCACCTTTTAAAATTTCCAACAGTCTTTTCTTCTCTGTTGTCCATATTTTTGAGAGATGGTCTCTCTCTTAAAATCTTAATGGCTAGTGTTTCTTTTTCCTCTTTAGGTTTGACTTTAACCTTCTTATTTACTCTAATTCATCAGCAAACCTGACAGTGGTTAGTCTGTGGTGATGTGCTGAGAGGTTTGTCTGGTATGTGGAGCAGTATTGCCCTGCTGTTTTCTTAAGCTGTTTTATCTTCCTGTATTACCTTTGGGTTTGTGTTTTGTAAGTTATCTGTGAAATGGGATGCTCTGGCCACAACACAAACATGGCGTAAGTGTATGCAGAGGATAACAACATGGCTTATGGTCAATGAATGTGACTTTGTCACAAAACAACAATAATGATAATAGCAGTAACATTGTTAGTATGCAGGTGACTATTTTCTACTTGTGCCATGTCTTCCATCTGAGCTCAGAGGATAAGAGCCTGCTGTAGGTGAAGATTTTTGCTGCATGTATTTCATAACAGAGACTATACTAAGGTCATAACTACTCTACGAGAACCTTCCTGGAGGATGGGGATGAAATTAATTCGTGATGTATTTATGATGTGATGGTGAAATGTGTCAAACTAGACTCTATGTGCAGGAGATACATACCCTAGAGTTCATAATCATATTGATTTACTTTTCTCCTTTCTTGGAAAAATTATAAAGAACTTAAAATAAAAATACCTGCAGGCTATTAAGACTTGAAGCAGGTGGTGTGGTGACCTGGACCATAGATGAAAGTAATCACCTAATTTGACCTTCTGGTTAATATGACACCTCACACAGTAATGTCTACAGTCAGCACATGACCTCTGTTCCAGCTCTGGGATTACATGTTATTAGAAAATTTCCTGACCAGTTGGAGGACAGAATTCAGTAAAGACTCAGACTCAAAGGATGAAGAGACCAGTGATGAGCTACATTCATTAGGCATTTTATTTCCATTCATCCTCTATAAGTAAGAGCAATTTTTCAGGCCAGTCTTGTGTTGAAGAGGCAGAAAGAGGACAATAATCTTTCCCGATTGATTGTTCTTCAGGCTGTAGGAGCCTGAGCACCACAATGTCCCTGCTTATCCCCTCTTTTATTTCTTGTCTGTATTTTACTTAGCACGTTTTCAGCACATTTTCTCCATTGCTCAGTCTTACAGAAGCTTCTTATATATGTCCTTTTCAGAAAGATTATAAAGTTTGCAGTGTCCTGGGATTCAGAAAGACCTAGTTTATGAATGTGCCTTGACTTTGACCATAGGGCTCTGCAGAAGGGATGCATTAACTCTATAAGATCCAAAGCTTTATGTGTTAGATTCCCTAATAAAGTTAATTCTGGGCAGTAGAAATCATAGTAAAGACTGAAACTTTTCCAGCCAGAAAGATGAATAATTTCCATGTTATGATGTGGAATTATAGAGTGTAAATAAACAGAAGAAATATGTCTTATTTTTTTTGTAATGTAATGAAATTGGTATCTTTTGTAGCAACTGGCACAATAGTTAAAATGTGTAAAAGGGAATTGAAAAAATAAGTTTGTAGTAAGAATTTCTTTATCTGTCTAGATCTCCAACTATCCCTCTCAAATCAGTCTTCAGGTTTCTTTCCTTAGGGGGGGAAAAAAAAGAAAAAAGAAAAAAATAAACAAGAACTGTCAGTCTAAGATGACACTTGAAGGTGTACAGTTACCTATTTAAATGATGAATAGGAAAAGGCCATTTTTGCAAATTTCTTCAAAATATTTAACTATTTAAATTGATATGTTTTACTTTACATTGCCTATAGGAGACTATAACTAGAGAGGACAAATAAAAAAACAATGAAGTTGGAAAGGAATTAACAGAAAGTCTAAGATTTTACAACATAGCTTTTTTTTTTTCCAATGGTATTTAAAGCTGAGACATTCTACTTTTCATAATTCTTCATGATCTTTAATGAATATATATTGTTTGCACACGAAGGGCTTGGAATTAATATTTAAACGAAACTTACTGTCAGAAATGTCTCTGTGCAAGGGCTTCCATGAAATTAGTGTCCAGATAGTAAATGTTTTTTACAATGTCCTAATGAATTTTTTGTGGCATTTTCGCAAGCAAACTGACTGTCAATTTCTGTACATCACTGATTGAATGCAGCAAAGTTTAATGTGACTCCCTATATGCAATACAGAGCACGTTACACTTCTGAATGTGATAAGGATGGAAGATTTGACTGTGTCATGTGGCACTGAGGTGTATTCTCCCTGGGAACCAGAATCCCATTTGTCCTTGTGCTAAATTCCTGCTTGATTCCATCCAGCAGCAGTGGTATCTGGGAGGTCTGCATTAACTCCATCAGTCCTATACCAGAATGGATGTCACTAGACATGGAGGGGCATAGCACTATTCTCTCAATAGATAAAAAGTGAACAGCATTGCAATACAAATGTCCCCTTGTCTCTAGAAATGATTTCTCAGGCCTCAGGTTGTGGGATATTGTCAGGACCAATATTAGAGAGTTGCATTGTCACTCATCACTGACAAAAAGCTGCTGATTTCTGAGCTGGTTGAACTACAGAACATTTGGAATTGATGACAGAAAGACAAAATTAAATGG
This sequence comes from Actenoides hombroni, assembly GCA_024336885.1. Classification (NCBI taxonomy): domain Eukaryota; kingdom Metazoa; phylum Chordata; class Aves; order Coraciiformes; family Alcedinidae; genus Actenoides; species Actenoides hombroni. Next base: position 17,957,052 of record WUAM01000431.1, read on the forward strand.
AGGGTGATGTTCACACTTTTAAAACATGAAACATTTGTACAGGTTCTAGAGAAAAAGAAAAAAATTGTAATATCCTTGAAGTTTTATCATTCTTCCCTTAGTAATACTTCAGTCTCAGGGCTCTTGATTGCCAAGGGTTGAACGGTACACGGCATGAATGTGAGCCTATGGGCAAGGCAATTTGCTTGAAGGTCAGCATTCTTAAGTATAATCTTTAAAAAAAGATTTACATCTCTGCTGCATCATTGAGATTCTCTAAATCTTCTCTACTGATGCCTGAAGCCTAAATAACAACAGGTACAGTAGAGTAATTTGTTAACAGAACAGTTATCTTGTTTTGAGGTGCAGGTTTCTGGCAGGATATTTTCTTTTTTTCTTTTTTCTTTTTTTTTTTTTTTCTTCCTTTCTACTGTAGTGTACTAACAAACCTTCTGAATTCTTATCTAACATCAGGAATGAATAAAATATTCTCACTAAACCGGGCATCAGTTCTCCAGAATGATAATGCTTGTAAGAGTTAAAAAAGCTGTAAGCCTGAAGGCCAAACTCTGGACTTGGTTTTTGGATGGCAGTTGTTTTTTTTTTTTTTTCCTAACTACTTCACATCTACCTTGTTACTGGTATCTGTTAGTTTGAGTCTTTTTGCCTTGATATATATCCAAAATCCTCTGCTGAGAGGATGAAATGATGTGAGACAATTGTATTGCAAGAGCCATTCAGGTATTCACCTGTAAGGATACGGTCTGTCAGCACAGATTACATGTCACATGCTTGACACACAGCAAATCTGCTTTGCGCCTGAAGTGTAAAAAGCTGATGGAAACGTGAGAGTTTTGCATATGACTGAGATGTTCCTTAGACCACAGGTGTGAGCAAATACAAGCTCGTTTTGCTTGGACACTAAGAATCTGAAGCCAGAGTGTGCATAGCCTTGTGCAAGGTATGTAGCCATGTTAACAGCCAGTGCTGTGCTGGTTAATAGGCCATGTGGGAAGGCAGGCTGCAGCAACCCTGCCATAACGCAGAGCTAACACCCGTGTTAGGGTGGAAATGGCTCTTCTCCAGCCAGCTGGAAGCAGGAACAGAACACAGAATTTCCCAAGAAGATTCACACTTTTACTGATGATTTGTTGCTGCAGAAATGCTCTGTTTTTGTAGCCAGATAATATGGTCCATGGATTCCCACATGTTACTGAAGAAGAAATAATTACTTGCAATAAAATTCAGTACTCAGTGCCGTAGCATGTTGTACAACCCTAGAACAACATCCTTCCAACTCAGCAAGCTAGTTTTTACTACCAGTGTATGCCATGTTCACCCAAGCCTCCTTCCCCAGGTTTGTCTCCTGTTTATTTCTTCAGACTATCTTGAAATGCTTTGTAATACTCAGGCTCCTGTTCATATAAGTAGCCAACCTTACTGTACCACACCTTAACTGCTTCATTATCTGAATCTGATAATCTTGTAAGATGTCAGGCTTTTTATCAGTACTTTGCTGATATAGAGATTAAGTTCTTCATGCTTTTAAATTCTTCACATGAAAATAATCTATGGGTTTTCCACACTACTAGATGCAGGAGATGCCGATAATGCTTAAAAGTCCCTGCAGTGATTTAAAGGGTCCTCCTAGCCGTGGAATGTCTTTTCTTTTCAGGAGGTAAATTAAGAAAATGATAAAAAATTATAGTTTTTAGGTTCATTCCTACCCGGCAAATCATTATTAGCTATAATATAAATGGAACCTATTCTGGCTTTCTGGAGGACCACTCTAATTTCTTATATTGATACAACTTTTATAATAGCATGTTAGAGATTGCCTTAGCGATATTTTTTTATAGCACAAGTAATTTTATGTGTGCTTCAACACCTTTGTACAGCTAGTCATTTTAAAGTGTGTTAGAGCTCTTTCCTTTTTTCCATTAAGCTTGTATATCACAGCTCAAACTGCACTCTGAGATGACACTGTTGTTAAGCAGAATAATCTGTATCCACATAAGAAAACACAGACTGAAAGAGTACCAGCAGTCTGTTCTTCAGTCTGCATTGCAGTTCTCTAATGCCTGCTACACAGATCTTCTTTGCACTAGATTCCTAATGCCTTGAGTGGAAATTGTGTATGGGATGAGTAAGAAATACCCAGTAGTAAGCTAATGAGTAGATAGATATATGCACTGCAGAAAAGAGGATTAGAAATTTGGCCATTTTTATTACTTTGTGCAGGGAAGCTGATGTTGCAATACTTGCTCTTTTTTGCTCTATTAATTGTAGATTGAATCAGTAGTCCTGTAATCAGTTCCACATGGGAAGCTGCAAGTTAATTTTTCTTGTTACCTTAAGAGATTTTCATGCAGGTGCACAAGGCTTCTTATGCAGAAGAGTTTGCAGGATTAAGGACTAAGTTAAGGACAAGGAAATGTAAAAATGGACATTTAATATTGTAATACAGAAACATCAGATCATCATTTTCTGGTAGAGTGAAGTGTCGAAGGGTACGTTTGTGTAAATCCACACACATGGTCATGCAGGTTTGTTTACAGCAGTGGTTCGACACACATTAAAAAGAAATAAAGACAGAAATTTGCTAAATACCTTTTAATATGACAGTACAGAAAAACTCTTCTATTATAAGTAGAGATAACAAAATAGTACTTGCATCCATTAGCTACTTATATTTATTTGTAAACAATTTCCAGAATAACTACAAATTTGAGCTGTGTAAATGTTACATTTTTTCTGATACTGCTAAAATGTATTTGAAATTAATCATTTGATGTATTCATGAATCATTGCAAAAGGCTTCTCTGTAAAGTTATGTTTGTATATATATATTTACATATACATACAACCACATATGTACACATTTAAAGAACTAGGTGATCTGTTTAAAACTGCTTTGAAAATAGTATTTCTTGTGTGTTTTTTATACCGAATGTTAAAATTCAGAGTAATTTATGATTTTTTTCTGCATATAATTGCATTGCATTTTGAACAACCTTTGAAAAAGCAACTTCAAGAAGTATTTTATAGTTTTGTATTGAGCACTGTTCTGCTGAATTTTTTTATGCAGTGTCCTACATGATGACTTCAGTGTAAATGTGATATATATAAATTATCTTACAGTACACACAAAACATCCCCTAACTGCATTATTTATGTACAAAGTATGTTCTACATGAACACACTTTGACCTGCAGGACCAGTTTCTACTGAATATTTGAAAATAGCTTATAAATGTACAATTTAGTTAATTCTGTACCAGAAGTCACTTAAGAGAGTGTCTAGCCAGATGCACCCCAAAGGATGTTGATCAATGCATTGAAATGTCCAAATTAGTACAGGTATAGCAGGAGCTTCCTGGGGGAATCTTCAAGAGTGGCCAAAGTTCCCTCTTCAAAAGCTCCCATACCAGGCAGTAACTTTTCTGTGGATGCAGCTGGGATTCAGTCATTCACCTTGGCTAAAGTAAGTCCTTTTGACTCAGATCAGTCCATGATCTCATCTGTGCAGGAGTTCCTGGCCTGCTCATGGAATTAATGGCCATATTGGATGTGCACACAGGCATAGCCCTGACACCCAGGTACACCACAGCTGTGACTCTGGGAACAGGTTTGAAACTCACCCTGTAACCCACTTGTTCTGTAATCTCCATCTCTCTTGCACATGTTTTTAACAGTGGTGAAGCTGCATTGACAGAGTAGGCAATGCAGTCTCATCCCCAACCATCATACAAGTACCTCAGATCTACACAGCAATTTTGGCACTTGAGACAAACTTTTCTGATCTTTCATGTTCTTACCAGTTGCTGAAATGCATTTTGATTTACTTATGATTTGATGAAATGATTGCAGTGAAGGCTGTCATTATGAAAATGAGTCACAAAGGGATAAAATGAGCACAAAACTCTTTATGTTGCCAACTATTTTACAGTGGTCTGGTTTTTTATTTAAAAAAGTTCTTTATAAATGAAGGAATAGTGTTGGAAATTCTTGTGACTGAGAAAGGGAATACAAATATTATTGCAAAAGTTTACTATGTTTAGCTATAGATTTTGGTGTGTTTAGCATTTTAGTTCAGATCAGGAACGTACACATTGGATTCACATTGCAGAGTGATCTTGGTGCACACAGATTTTATTCCAGGTGAAAATTAACTAGAAGTTATTCTTCAAGAGCACAACTGACAACTGCTCATAGGCATTCCATCCACAGGACCAAATTATAATGAAGTCCATAGTAAAATGTCTCATGTGCACCTGGTTTGGGCATTTGGTCCTCAGCATAACTTCTTTGTTCCCTAAAATTACTCCTGTTGTGCCACAGTGTTTGCTGATACCAACATAACTTCCATTTCAGAGATGTTATTGAGGACATTTTCTAAATCCACTTTTTCCTTCACTTTCTGAAGGTTCCTTGAACCCAGCAAGTTTCATAGTGCTTCCTCCCTCCATCACTCTACCTTGTATTTCTTTGAAATTGTTATTATTTGAAGAGATTTATCATTTTATAACAGACGCTTGCTGTTTGTAGAGAAGCAGGCCCACAATAAAGAAAGCAAAAAGCAAGTCCCCTGAAGTATTTTTTTTTTCATTACTTTATTATTCCATTCCCCTGTCCATTCTTAAAGTATCAATTTTTCATTGTGATACTGAAACCGCAGCTCATCAAATTCCCCCAAAGAATTTCAAGTAGAAGCTGCAATTACTGTTGTTCAGATGCTTCCAGCATGTCATGCTTCATATTTACAGATGCCATTACTTTGTGCTGTAAAGCATTCATTCTGGTGCAAGGAATTCTGGCTCTTTAGTACTAACATCCAAAGACCATATTTTAGGTATGTGTTGTGATTTTCCTCAAGCTGACTTCTTATTAAGTAAGCGATGCAATTTTAATGTGTTTGTGTCATGAGTTAGAGTGCCTTTTTACTTAAAGCAATTGATTATACAGAGTCATGGAAGTAATCACGATCATGAAGATGGTAGCTAACCAATAAAAGTAGATAGTCAGTGAAAATATTTTATAGCTGCTCAGCACCTTTTGGAAACAGCTATGTGAAACACAGAAATGATAGGCTTTCTTTCAGCAACAGATTTGTGTTTCTCTAGTACCATTTTTTTTGTTGTTGTTGTTATTCTTCCTCCTTTCACTTTGTTTAAAACAGTTTTTTAGAGAGGATGAAAATGGCCAAGTTTTTGCTAGAGCAGATGTATAAATTTGCTTTAACCTTTTCAAAATGATTGTTGAAAAAAAATAAAAATAACCTATTGAAATACCTAATGACAACTCCCTTTTCTTCTGTTTCTACAGGATTCATTGAGTTCAGTGAAAATAATCATATTACTTAAGTCCTTAAACAGTGAAATTATTTGCAGTAAGAGTTTTACTGGAATAATAGAATTTGGCTGAAAGGAACCTGTCATAGCATCCATTTTTACTTTGCTTAAGGCTGAAGCAGTGTTACATGTGTCTGAAAGATACTAAATGCATGTCCCTTAAGTAATGGGAGCTTGAGTGTATGGCTGATTAAGCAGTTAAACACTTGAACTATCAAGTAGGCTGTGCATAGTCACCAAAGTGACTACCAAAGGACTAACGGAAGTCTAAACAAACCACCTGTAGCAGAAGATGTGCAGACCAAGAAACATCTAAATAGGCATTTGAAAATAGATAGCACAAATAAACCACGTGCTGTTTCCTAGTAACTGGAGCTTGAGAGAGTCTTTAGCATATGGCTAAAACAATGAACTAAATGGCATGTATATGATAGCAGATGAGAACTACTGGAAGAATGCATGAGCTAACACATGAGGAACTTGGTAAATGTGTATAAAAGAGAGCCATAGTTTGGATTCTTTGGGTTCAAGCTTTAACACAGCTAACCTTGGCACATTGGTAATTGTTAGGTTTGCTAGCATGCTGCCATAAATAAAAAAAAAGCCCTGTATGAGAAATCGAGTATTATATTTTATGGCTGTGGTAGCTGAGTAGTATTTTCCTAGAGGAGATGTGAGTAGACACATCTCTGGAGGAACCAGTTGTGACCACTCCATGAGACTCTCTGACTTGGAGTGCCTAATGGACATGACACCTGGGAAAGTTAGAGAGCTGGTTGTCCCCGAGTGGTTCTCCCATGCTTGTGGGAGAGGCCAGCTTGGAAAGGACCAGGTAGTGTCTGCCTTAAGCCATTATAAGATAGCTTTAGACAGAAATAATGGCCTACCACTTAACAACAGCTAAATGCAAAGCTGTTATCTGGCTTTTCTTTTGAAATCTTAAATGCTTTGTTGGTGAATATCAGTTTTTCACAACAGAAAAGTAGTAGGACTTGTTTTCTCCATTTCTCCATTCTCTCACTCTTACTCTGCAAGGTACTAAAGCAAATCAACTTATACCACTGTAAAAGCAGTGCAAAGCAGTGTGGAACGGGATGCCTTTTATATTGCATTAAGTGAGTGCTCAGGATTTGAGTGTATGTGGAAAGGTACAACTGCTCTGGATGGTTTTGCTTGCTGCTTCTCTCTCAGTATTAGGGGGTTGGAGAGGTTTGCAGGACTAAGTGATTTCCGCTCACACTTTCTTGCCCAAGAGTCTAGTGAACCCATGACAAGGATGATGATTCTTTTCATGGTTCTGCCATGATTTCCTTTATGATTTGGCAGGTCACTTGTAATTGGTTTAGCCTTTCAGGAAATACCAATTTGGAGCATGTAGTGTTGACAAAAGGCCAATAAGCATAACAAAGAGGGTGGTCCCTTTTACTTGTCCGGATGACTGATAACAAACAAAAGGTCAGCTTCACATTTCATAGGTCACTTACTTTTTTCTTGTGGGAACACAATTAATCTGCCCACTTTGCCTCCCTAAGACAACTGCCAATGGACTGTGTGAATGATGATGTGATTCTTCCTGTGCTGACACACTATTTGGATTGGCATTTGAAAGGAAATGGTAAAAGTCAAAAATCAATGTGATAAATGCTCACTTGCTGAAAGATGTGTGATTTTAGGTAGGACAAGATACAGTTTCAAAGTATCAGAAGTGGGGAAGACAGAATACTTATAATAGTGAATAGCAACAGATTTTACAGTTTACTAGTCCACAAAAAAAATCTTTCTTCTTCTTTGGCCTTTTCATGGCACATCATTGTTTTACCTGCACTTTGCTCTATTTTATCAAGAACTGCTTTTAGCCCCCTCAGTAAAGAATTGTTGCAGAGTTGAAGAACATGTCAATAGACCTGTATTGTATGTGCATTAATGCTTCTCCTGGTGTCTGACGCTAGTGCTGGTTTTGTACTGTTATTTAGGAGAAGTTGGTCTTTTATGGTGAGTGCTTATCATAAACTACAGTTTAGATATATCTGATTTTGTGTTTGCAATGTGGAAGTAATTTATTCAGAGATGCAGAACTATAAAAGATTTATACACAATTAGGAGTTTAACTTGAGTAGAAATGTCAACATTTTTCTCCCCAAATGCTCTTCTGTGAAAGTACTCTCCTCTTTCCCTTGGAGGATATACAGTAGCCTACATAAATCAAAGTATTAAGTTGATTAAATATTAAACACAAATTCTAAACTTTCATTAAAGTGGTCTGTTACCTTTGCCGGACTGAAAGCTATCTCATCCTTCTTATCTAAAGTATTGTCTGTTGTACTGCTGGCAACAGATCTCACATAGCACTGCACTCTCGTCTTTTAAATGGAAGATTATGTTTCAGTGGCAGGCTTAGAAAGGGATATAAATGGATCAAATTTTGATTGTGCTACTTTGTTGTGTGCTAAGGTCCTTTTAAACATCAGTTGATCTCAGAATGCTTTCCAGGTAGCCTTCAGCAATCATGGTTGCTACTAGAAAAAAGGACATGCTAATTTACAAATGGGGGGTGGTCAGATATCTCTGTCTTTGTTTACCTTCTTCTATACCCACAGAGATCAGGTGGTAGACTGGCCCATTCCCAAACTCTCATTTGAATTTAAGAGGGGGACTATGTTGAGAGACAGAGGTGGAAAATTTGTTTTCTTTCACAAAGCAACCATGAGGTATTAGACACTTGTGAAAGTTGCTGTACTATTTACCCCATGATACAATCTTTAGGTGCATCTCAGAAAGCCCAGTTCAGACACTTGACCTCCTCATGCAGTCAGTCATAAGAGGCAGAAACTTCCAAAGGGGCAATTAAAAAAATCTAAAGTAAGAACCTAAAAAAGATCACACAAATACCCCTCAGATTGTAAATAATGTAATGGAGGTTGAGTACACAGATTCTTTAGTCATTGAAAAATATCTCATCCTCGTACCAAGAAAACATTCAGAGACTTCATTTGTACTCCCAAGCACTAAGCACAGTGTAAAGTTTCATTAAGGATGTAGTCTTTTTCTATAGAGTTAATCATGTAACAGAACACTAAAGGTGTCAGAGTCAAATAAACCACTCATAATTAGTGCTTATCTTTCAGACAAGAAAATCAGTGTTTTATTGTCTTTACTACCTCCTGAAACTGGGCTAATACTTGAAAAGCCATTGTGAGCTCTCTGAAATAATGTAGATAAAGCCAAGGTAAAAGAAGATTACTCTGAACATTACATTTAAGCATAAATTCAAACCACACTCTTGAATTTGAGGCCTGATTCATGAGTTCTGAATTCAGTCCTTTAACAGCCTCTTAAACAAACAAGAGATTAGTGAAGGTGGCTGAGGAAGGGAAATACAATTATTTCTATTCATAAAAGACTCAACTCAGTGAAACTGACTTTGTGGCACATGGAAGTGGCTCAGATGATGTTTTCAGGTTGTGATCATTCAAGTCACACTTGAGAATCTGGTTCTGTTTGGATCCCATCTGCTGTATGACTCTAATATAATCACAGAATCACAGAATGTTAAGGATTGGAAGGGACCTCGAAAGATCATCTAGTCCAACCCCTCTGCCAGAGCAGGACCACCTAGAGCAGGTCACATAGGAATGCATCCAGATGGGTTTTAAATGTCTCCAGAGAAGGAGGCTCCCTCTGGGCAGCCTGTTCCAGAGCTCCATGACCCTCACAGCAATAAAGTTTTTCCGTATGTTTCTGTGGAACCTCTTATGCTCCAGCTTACACCTGTTGCCCCTTGTCCTATCATTGGATGTAACAGACAAGAGCATGGCTTCATCCTCCTGACACTCGTTCTTTATGTATTTGTAAACATTTATGAGGTCACCCCTCAGTCTCATCTTCTCCAAGCTAAAGAGACCCAGCTCCCTCAGCCTTTCATCATAAGGGAGATGCTCCACTCCCTTTATCATCTTTGTGAATCTGCACTGGACTCTCTCAAGCAGTTCCCTGTCCTTCTTGAACTGAGGGGCCCACAACTGAACACAATATTCCAGATGAGGTCTCACCAGGGCAGAGTAGAGGGGGAGGAGAACCTCTCTCCACCTAATAACCACACCCCTTCTAATGCATCCCAGGATGCCATTGGCCTTCTTGGCCATGGGGGTGCATTGCTGGCTCATGGTCATCCTGCTGTCCACCAGGATCCTCAGGTCCTTTTCCCCCATGCTACCCTCTAACAAGTCAATCTCCAGCCTATACTGGTACATGGGGTTATTCTTGCCTAGATGTAAGACTCTACACTTGCCCATGTTGTATTTCACTTGATTTCTCCCTGCCCTGTAATCCTGTAGTGCCTGTAATCCATAGAGAAATCTAGGACCTTCCAATGCATCTCTGAAGCATTAATCCATAACTAGGATGTAAGAGATAGGCAATGGGACAGACATTACGTTTCATCTGGAGAAGACTCTGACCTTTCCTCCGTGCCATCCAACCAGAATCTTTGACAAAATATGGATAATGAGTATGTGCTTGTTGCAGGCAATTTTCTTTGATGTACACTTTTCAGGTACTACTAAATTCATTAGAAATGTCTCTGTGTGAGAGAATATTTTGAAATAAGCAAATGGCAGAACGTTGATATATAAACTACCAGCATACCATGTCAAATACAGATGAAAATAAAAATTATGAAAAATATCCTTACAAAGAAGAAAATTGTGACACTTAGTGAATGAGTGTGTGGCAAAGGTGTGGCTGTAGTGTTTCAGAACTATCTTTATGGTGAACATGAGAACGCAGCTGTACTAAAGTTTTTGCCTTCCACCTGGGGAATGTTACATATTCAGAGCTGTCAAGGCATTCAGTGTATCCTTGGAATCTGGTATGTTGTCACAACAAGATTGTATTACAGTCACGACGATGAAGAGAAATGCAGAAACTGCACCTGGTTTAAAAGGCTCCTTCATCTTATCTAATGATATCGACAGCTTTTCACTGAGCAATTTGCAAACTGCCTAGGGTAGCATTTTATGAATAAAATACATTTTTAAAAAAAGTTAAAATGCTCTCATTCACAGAGATTTATCTAAATTAAACAATTTGATCTTATAGTTTGTGCTTTTGCATTATAAAGGGATGTGTCCCTTCATTCCCACTTTCTGTCCCTGCGAGCTATTGCTCTCTCCTATTTACTGACACCCATCCAGGCCTAAATAAATGCAGCATGACCCTCCAGAGTTAAGATTTTCATTTCTTGCCAGGCTTTTTCTTATTTTCCACCTTTTTGTTGACTGAATACCTCTTACCTGTGCTTTTAAAATACTCTTTAGTTACTTCTGATAGCCCAGGTTGGAAATAAGGAATCTCTTTACCTGTCACAATGCAGATCATAGCAAATGGGGAGACAGCCTGAGGTGGAGTGTGACTTGTATTGTTTGCATGATCAGATTCAAATTGCCATTGTTTCTATTTGAATACCCTTCTTTCTCTTTCCTTTCCTAGGTCAATATCAGTGAATCTGTAATTGTTTATTAAACTGTTGGTCTTGCACTTCCTTCAGAACAGCTATCACCACTGCTCTGGATTATCACTTTTCTTAATTAAATATTATTTATGACTTTGTAACTTAAAAACCCCCGTGCTTTATACTGGGAAATAGAAAAAGATTGAGGTGTTGGAAAAGGAAATGGAATGCACTCTTGTGATTTATCTATTTTGCATAGCACAGAGAGGCATTACTTTAGCAATTGACTTTTTTTTTTCTTTGCTCACTGTAATGACTTCTAGAGATACTGATTTAATCAACCAACCATGCAAGTACAATGATTGTGAATCAGATCGTTGTGAAGCAAACAAATATTTCACAGTAAATTGCCAAGGGATACCAGCTACCCTGTTCTGTTTTTACCCAAATAGATTGTCTTTTAAGCAGCTGCTTCACAAAAAGCCTTCGCTATGTTTGGACCTTTAATCAAAATGTCACTAAATCCTGTGTTCTGATATGCTTCATTTGAAACACATCCAATGCTCTTATTTATTAAATTGTCCAGTGTTGACTCCAGCCACCATTAACCCTAGTAAGCAAAGATGGATGAGGGAGTGACAAAAAGCTTGTGTCAGAGCTGAGATCAGTTGTGCGTATGTGATGTCTTGATCTATTTGTACATCCCTCTTGGGGACCATTGGGCAATTAAATTCACCCATTTCAAACATAGACCTTTCTGTACACTCTGGTTTGATAGGAGAATGCGTAATTCCTGGTAATGACTATGACATCAATTATATTGCATTGTATTGATGCTTAATTAGAGAATGTGTTGAAATGGGGGAAGGGGACAAGGGCTTCCAAGTAAATGTCAGAGACTGTTCCTTAATAGCCTGTCTTTTAAATGTGCATTGAACACACTGACAAGCATTGTGGCCTCCTGACCTTAGAGCATTTACCCCAGTATGAGAAAGGAGAGCGAAGCCACTGTGAGAAGGCATTGTTTTAAAGCTGCATTACATTTAATGTCATTCTTGTTCAGCTTTGCTGTGAACTGACCCTAATAGCCCTTTGGCCCTGCATGCACAGTTCGAAAGCATTACTCTGCCTAAGCTTCGTGCATCATAACACTCGCAGTCTCTTCAAACAGGCTTTCAAACATGAAGCACAAACATCATAAGCATGACCTCTTATTTTTCTAAGGTTTATGTATGTAATTTGTGAGCTATCTGGAAGAGTTCTTTTCTTTTAAAGAATGAAGCTGACACTTTTGTATCACTCCAATAATGACATTTAGCATTACCCTTCAATCTCCAGTTTCTGCAGGTTTAAGAAAAATAATATATATCATAATTGAGGATTACAACAGAAATGTAAGACCTACACAGTTGTTTGTGACTTAACTGGCCTGTGAAGCCTGACACTAGCCATTTCAAAAGGTTAATTTTGTAAAGTGGAAGATTGAAATATGCTTTTGGTTGCTGCTGGTCCTTTACAGGATAATTGCATTGATTTTTTTCTGGCAGTTTACAGTATGCTAGCACATCTGATATACAGTTAGTCTGTCTAGCAGTCTGAAGAAACTGAGTCATGATTTTAATATATCTAAGGTCCACCTGCACGAGCCTGTGCAGACACTGTCATAATCCTGTGATTGGCGTCCTGACCTCCCGTAGGCTTGCTAACATACAAAGAGTTAATGGATTTGGAACTCATATTGTAATGGACAGTTTTCAAAACTGTTTTAAAGTCAGAAAACTGCAGTGTGTGTGGGAACAGATTGATAACCTCTTGAACAGGAGGAAAAGAATGCATTGATTATTTTCTTGTATACTCTTATCCTTTTCAAATAGCCATTAATGTGCATTTGCATCCCAACCACAACATGCCAGCTGCGCCTTTAGCAAGAACTCAATGTAATTCAACGTGACTTTGTGAAATGGAAAGAATTTAAAGACAGCATGGCTATGCTAATTTTGATGTTAATTTCTGTAGAAACTTAATATTCTGTGCCAGTCTTTTGCTTGTATAATAATCTCTTCTTTACATCTTTTGGATCTTTTGTCATGATATTTTACTTTTTGTTTTAAATGGCAACACTGAATGCAGATAGTGCCTATCTTTCAGAAGATGGAGTCTATTTAGGTCTTTCCAAAAAATGTCTCTTCATTACTATAAATGCTATTACCACACATGCTACAGCAGTGGCACGTTAGGGAGGTGACAGCTTTGCACATTGGAAGTCAGGCTTTGAAAGGCAGAATATATTTGCAAATCAAACAGCTGATTAATTTAGATGTGTGGCTTTCAAGTAATATTCTTTGGAGTACACTGTACAACAAGAATTTCTTAAAGTATAGAATAATTAAAAAATTAGAAGAGTAACATTACATTGATGGAGGGGTTTTTTTTGTGGTTTTTTTTTTTTCTTAGACTACATGGGTTTATCAGAAAGGTGGCATTCTGGTATCTGATGTAATAGATGTTTTATTTATGAATCCTTGTCATTATTAAACAAGAGGGATCAACATCACAGAAAACTGCATTTGAAAGGAGGTTAGAAAATTTGAAGCTTGACAGTGAACAGCTCATAGTTGTGTAAAAAAACCCTATGCTTTTTTTTCTAACATTAGCTGCTTTTTTCAGTGCTTAAATGATCATGGAATATTTCAAAAATTAATTAGATACTAAATGAGCATTATAAATAACATATCTGTTTATGATAACAACAACAACAATAATAACATAAAACAATAATTACTATTATTTCATACAGAACTGTAAGGAAGACTTTGCCTATACAATCAATCCCTATCTTCTAGAGCACATAAACACTTGTTTATCTTTAAGCATCCCTCTATTTTTACATTTAGGCAAGTGGCAAACCCAGAAAAGGTACACTTGGTGTACAGGATCTGAGTGCAGACTCCCAGTTCAGTGGTGTACTTAAATTATATGATTAGTGCCACTTGCATAGGTAAAATTACTCACCTGCTCACATACCTCAGTGCAGCAAAGCCTCTGGCATAGGTTACTTGAATGATTTACTGGTGCTAATTCAATCCTGTGTGTTGGACTTCTGCGGTTACAACCAAAACCTACATCAGAAAATCAGATAAATACAGAGAAGTGAGCAATGAAGCTTCCTGCTGATTCAATGTCACTTAATATATTCTGTGAGAGGTGAAGTACTTTAATACCCATTTTTCCTCACATAAAAAAACCCCAAACTAAAACAACCAAACCTCAACAACAACCCTGCTTTTTAATGCGGGTGCTGATTTATACCTCAGATCCCTGAAAGACAGTGAGATACACAGATTTAAGAATGTATCCATGTGTTAACACAAGTGAAGACACTGTTAAATTTCTCAGAAGTGTAGGTGGGGGCAAAATGAGATGGACACCTGATCACTTCTCTGAAAGCTTATCTTGGCTTTCCTGTTAAGTACACACATTCAATTCTGCATAACCTAAACCAAGAAAGGTTACTCTGTATCTATTCAGTGGTAGATAACCTCAAACCAAAAGAGCTAAAGATTTAATTTGTATCTGAATTACTGTACATTTTGTATTACTTCAGTACATTTTTTTTTTTCAATCTAATCTCTGATCCTGTATTTCTTTGTCAGGCTGAGGCAGGTTTTGAATTGAGTGTGATCATACTATCTCACGGTACAGTGATATTATGCTGCTGTATAATGTAGACATTACATAGTCTGTTTTCACACAGTTATACCTAGATACTATAGTATCTTCAAGTAAATTATGAAAAAAAGGTAAATATCCTACCAGAAACATCAGATCAAACTAATTGCATGCTTTAAGGAGATAAATGTATGTGTCTTATCACAGTGGTCTGTACAGTTTATTCAGTATGGAGAGCACAAAAACTCCATCCCATATGTGTAGCTTCAGTATTCTAGAAGCATGAAGACAAGACACTGCAATAGCAATGGCACAAACTGGGTAGCTCAGATTAAATTCTCACTGGGTTGTATTGGTGGACATGTATGTAAATGAATGTGTATAAGTTTCTGAATCTCTTCCTAGTTTGTATGAAACTCTCTTTTTTTCATTTAATCTCTGCTCATATCCAATATGCCATATATTAATTTCCTAATACTTTTTTTCTGAGGCTAAAATGTAATGCTTATTAGTTTTGGGAAAAAGTAATTTCAGTATAAATTATGGTTGAAGTATGAGTGTGATATGTTCAACACAACTGATAAAATAAATTTTTTTTGCCTGAAACACGTTAGCAAAGTTGTGCAGTTAAGCACTTTGTAAAGTTCCATTACACTGAGACTGATTTTTCAATCATTTTTTCGAGACCTACTTTTTTATTCTCCAAAGGCATTGTACCATTTACAGATTTATCATACAATATAAAAACATGAAAAAAGAGCAATGTTTACATATTACTTTGCATCGAGACCAGCTTCTAATCTAGTTGCTGTTTTTATTGTACTGGAATAACTGTAGTGATGTGCATGAGATTCAGTTTCAGTCTCCTTTTAACCAAATGGAGCATATGATTTTGATGAAGTATCTGTGTACTAGAGTAATGAACTCAGTCTGGATTACATTGGACACTCTAAATACTTGTTATCAGAGGTGAAGCAAAGAGAGGATGAGAAGCATCTTAGGTGCCATTCTCCTCCAGGAGAGCTAGGCCATATGTTAGACCACTGCAATTTAAAAAAAAATTAATTTGTTTTATCTAGTACAGATTAGAAAAAAATTAGGGACTCTTCATTTTGAATTTATGTTTCTCAGACACAGAAATGCTAACTACATTTTAAGTGTTTGATTGTTATTTCAGTGCTAAGCAATAAATGGTACTAGGTGTATATCTGATTGTGAAATCCTTGAGTGAAACACATCTGAGGACTACTGACAGTTATTTGAGCTGAAGATTTGTAATATCTTCTCTGTTAAACAGTTTTAGCACTGTAATCTCTGATAATTAAAACATAATAATTTTTAAGGAGTTCTTTTTACATTTTATAGTAATTTTGCAGCTGAATCTATGTCAGGCTTACATTAAAGATTGATCTTAAATTATTAAATAATATTTTGTGCAACAGTAATTTCTATTAGAGTATATTTTTCCTGTGATTTGCTAGGAAGCTTTAGACTCCAAAAGAACACTTTTTGGCAAAATGAATGGAAATATTTGTGAAACAGAAGCTGTAATTATGAACATGTGTGATTAAACACCTTTCAGCCATTTGGTTTATACTGAACAAGCTTATAAAATAATATGACTATGACCCAATCTTGGCTCTTGCAAGTGAACACCATGTTTAAGAAACTACTTGGTCACTCCTGTTTTAACAACTGGGTGTTTTGGAGATTCTACCACGGAGCTGCTAAAGTGAAAAGTGCAGTCACTGATAAAGAACTGAACTGAAACACAAGGAGAGGATATTTCAATGGGAGTGAGCAGCAGTGAGCAGGTCCAGCCTCCTGGTCAGGGAGTACTGTTCCCAGATCCATCCATGAAGCCTTCTGATGTAGGTATTTATGCAAGGTTTTGTTGGAAGGTGAGATTGAAACAGCAATTCAACCTGTGCTCCAGGGCTACAAAAGAGATATTTGGGTGAAGAGTTAGTTGGGCCTAGAAGTTCTAGGTGAAAATGGAGAAATGTTTCTGCTTTTGTTGGCACTGGGGAAAATGCTGAGCAGCTCATGAAGCCACCTGCAGCTGACCATTTCCATCCTGGAACCTGCCACAGGGACTCAAGAAACAAACTGTATGTTAGGACATAGGCAATTATTGGGGTGTGACAGATCTACCCTTCATTTGCTGTGAGACTTTGACTGTCCTGTGGAACTTAAATCTCCTAAGCTGCTGGCAAAATCAATGGGTTGTTCCTTCTGCTTCTGTGTATATCAGTGCTGCATAACTGGGTTCCTGGTTCCCCATTTATCTGTAATGCAGAGGGATTCCTTGAAAGAGCAGCTGGTATAGCAGTCATTAGTGAGTACTCCTGCATGTTTGTTCTTTGAAGGTTATGATGGAGAGGAACCATATTTATATAGAAAATGAGCATTTGGGGAAAAAAAATGGAAAATTTTAATCGCTTCTGTGACTGGATGGTTTAAACATGAAATAAGAGCTTAGAAATTCCAAGTCTAAACATTAAAACATCTACTACCAAAGCTCAAGTGTATCCTGAAGAGTTTTCAGTCTACATTGACCCTTTCTATGGAATGACAGACATGACATAGAAATTATGTCTCACTCCCCAAATGTTTCAGTTTGACAAATGTAAAATAACTATTCCAAGCAAAGATTTCACATTTTGAAAACAGAAAAGAGCAAGGGGGTCCCTCTGACCTTGGTTATTGGGTTTGTCTTATATCTGGAAAGTCCTTGCAGACTAAATGTCCAGCAGGTTGTCACATTTGGGCAGATAAGGCAGTCAAAGAGTGTAAAGAAACTAAACGCTATTTTTAGTTCCTCTTGCCAACAGAGGAAATATCTTTGCCTGTGGAGCAGATGATGTATTTTGTGCATCCATTTGTATGCACAGAGATAGCGCAGCTTCTCTGTTTCCTCAGTGCAATAGCTAAATGTCATGAATTAATCCATATTCTGCTTTTATTACACAGAAGTTCTTTGAAACGTTTGTGCAAAATTTTATGATATATTTTTCAACAGATGGATCTACATGCTTTTATCATTATTGCATTGGAATAAAATGGGATCTCCAAATACTTGCAGCACACGCCCCCCTAAACTTCTGAATCCTAAACTTCCTTGCAAATTGCTATTTACTATATATAGTATTTATACTATAGTTGTAAGCTGTCGTACCTTCACATAGACCATTAGCATATGTCCAAACAACAGAAAAATGAGTATTGGAGGGCTATAAGCCACCATGAGGGATTTATAACTTGGACATTAAAGAATGAGGTGAGCATATCTTCAGATGATGAATTTAAATCTCCTCCACTCTGTGGTAGCTAATTGGACTGTTACAAATCTGATAGTAAGGTTCTGGAAAATTTGCAAATGCTTATATGGAGTACTTTGCTTTAATTTGTTTTTATATCATATCTAAATTATATAACTCTCTTTTATTCATTTTCTGGCTATGCAGTGGAGAATCAAGAGCTTTATCTGATAACCATGGGATTTCAGTGATCTTTGCATCAGTCTTTCCATATGCAACACTTTTCTTTGTCTGATTTTGAATCAGTGGGATTTTAGCACACCATGACAATTTGTTCGGTATTTCACGAGACTTGCCTTTATTACTTCTTGCCAAGTCTGGTGCACTATAAATCTATCCATCTGCCTGCCTACCTGAAATATGAGTACTGTCAGCTCCGTAGGTCATCAAAATATATAGTGGTATTAAAACTCAGTAGTTTTGCAGTAGGAGGTATAAATGCAGCAACACAGGTAATTTCTGTGTAGAAGGTTAGTAATTTCATTGTAACATATGTTCTTCTTTCACTTGCCTTCTATATATTACAATAACAGGTTCTGTTTGCCCTTTTGTGTTGCCTGAGAGGGACAAAGAATGGTTGAGAATCCTGCTTTTATGAAAATTTTGTAGACTTTCCCCTGTCATTCACTGACAGCAAATCTTCTAAAAAGCATCTGATCCTGAATGTGAAGGTTTTTCTGAGCCATAAAATAGAGTATAAGTATAGCAAGGCTTGCCCCCTCACTGTTGCTGAGTCTGATCTCATTTATCTTCATTTTTCAAACACCACTTTTCTATTGAATTGGTAACAATGTGTTATATATTTTTTTCCTTTTTGATGATCTAAGAAATATTGACCTATTTTGAAAGCACTTCTTCCTCTTATTACTTACAGCTTTCATTACTTTAATTGTTATTTTTGTATGCAAGAACTATTCAGAAATTTGAGCAAAATGTAACCTTAACTGAGGAGAGCTGGATGTGGATCTCCCACGTACCAAGTGACTTCAATTGGCAGAGTTAAGTTCTGTGCCTGACTCTTTAGATTGTAAGACATTATCCAAGCAGAAGTCAGCTAATGGACCTTAAATTAGTGTGAGTGGTCTGCAAAGCTCTGGCGTATAGTTACATGAATCTACTTTCTTTGAAGTCAGCAGAAAAAAATTGCATCAGTTTCAGCATGAAAGAGGTTATAGCCAGACTGTCCTATGTCTTAGATCTCTTGGTTTCTTTTACCCTTGTAATTGAGCAGTGGTCTGTTCTGCAAGTACAGTTTGGTAAACAGGTTTAACATAAAAATAGATTTTAATTAACTTAAAAGAAATATCTCTTAGTCTAGCACCTGCTATATTGAGTTCTACTTGGAGTGTGACTAGGGGTGTACGTGTGAAAGTCTGACTTTAGGAAATATAATTGTCTTCAAAAAAAAAGGAAAAAAAGAAGAAAAATTTTAATAAAAAAAAGCTTTTTGTGCTGTCAAAATAGCTCGTTGGCTTATAGTGTAATGTGGATGGATGGCTCTGTAGTGTTCTGGCTATTTCTTCATCAATCTGATCACAGCCCAGGCGACAGCAGCAGGGTTGTACCTTCCAGTTCCCCAGTAAATGACCCGTGTCTGGCTGTCTTTAATCAGACAGTCCCCTTCATCATTCAAATAACTTAGAAGTTGCTGTGGAAAGGCGTGCACACAGGCCTTCTGTCTAGCCATTGCTTAATAGGGGGAAAACCTGGGTGGAAAGGGGTTAAAATCAATTGTACTGCAAAATGTAATCACCCTTCAGTGGAACATCCATTGCAATGTTCGTGCCAAACTAATAATGATAGGAAAAAAACAACCTTTTGTACAGGCTTTCTGTTGGTGCCTTTTGCAGAAAAAAATGACTGCTGCTTCTTTAAGTCATGGGAGCTCACGTTTGCTGTGACAGCTTTCCGATTGTTAAATAAACTCTAACCATGAGCAGCTGTCAGATAGATATTGCACTACAGGCTTCAGTTAAAAGGAGCACCAGACAAGCATTTCAACACCTGAAGACTCTTGTTTCATTTTTCTAAAGACAAATGTTAAAAAAAATATAAATAATGAGATAATATGATTGTTTAACTGAAATAAAGAAAACCAAAATGAAAACAAAAACAAGTTGTCTTGCAACATTCTGACAAATTTTTCCATGAAAGTTATATGTTCTCATTGTGTCCATTTGTGAAAAACAATCTATGAGGAGCATGAAATATCTCAAATGCACACTTCTGTCTGGTGGTAAGATGAAAGAATTGAGTTGCAGAAATACTGATGTTAGACGTTATAAATAATCCTAGTGGTGTTATTTAAATTCTTGTGGGAAGGCAAGAGTAATTATAATGAGCTTCCTCAGAGTTGCAGAATACCATTTTATCATTTGTACTTCTGATAATAATCTAGAAATACCTTCCAAAGTTATTACTTTTTATTATGTTGGACCTTGCTGTACTAGCTATTGCACAGGCAAGTAAGAAAAAGTCAGTTTCCGCTACAGAAGGTCCGATAGGCTAAGATGAATGTGAAAGAAAATTGTCTTTTAAGGTAAATATACAGTAAGTTCTGGAAGAAACATTATTATTTACATTTAAGTTACAGCTGGTGAGGAAAATTGCAATTAAATTATAATGAAGGTGGGCTCTTCTTATTCCAATGTAGAAACTTATATTGTCTACCCATACCTGCCTAAAAGTCAAGCATGTAGCCTAGCTATGCTGGAAAACCTGGACTAGGAATCAAAGTTTTCTAGGGCTCCACTAAAGGCAATATTGGAGATAGGCAGTTCAGTTCACTTGGCTGTGGATAGAATGGTCAGCTCTGGAGAAGTCTGTTTAAATTGTCTGAAGCAGAAGCCTAGGTCAATTGAAAATTCAAACAAAAAAAGGAAAAAAAAAAATAGTCTGGGTGACTAGCTTCAGAAGGCAAGGTGTGGGCTAATTGTGTGGAGGCAGGAATTCTAGAGAATATATAAGAAGTATTTAATGAAAAATCAAGAATATTTTGCACGTTGCAGAGGAAAAGACCCATAATTAATTTACAATAGTAGTAAGTCATTCATATTTTTAAGGGTAACTTTTTCCAAAATGTCACGTTTAACTAACTAATATATGTTGTCACCATTCCAGTTTCCTTTTAGGACAAAGAGTAATACATCCAGTAAAAATTCAAAACAGTGGGAAATGAAAAAAGTCAATTTAAAAATCAATCCTCCCTGATTTTTTCTATTGACTTAGAAATAACATCCAGAATTTTTATAACTGAAATGGATCGTAAAAACACTCACTGTGTTCAATTATTTATTTTATGCTCTTGAAAACACTTTCGGGTAATGGGTTTCACTTTTTCACCTTTTGTATACCTCACTTTTTTCACACAGAAAAATAGAAACCATTCAAAAATGGAAGATTATAACATTTTTTTGTTTGTTTTGTTCATACTTGTGCTTATGAGTTGGTACTGTTCTCAGACACAAATGATGACTTAAAGCCATGGTAATCATAATACACCATAAGAGGTGATTTTTAACAAACTGATTTCTATAAAGAGGTAAATGTTTATTTAATATAAGGGGTTTGTGGATATTTAAACCAGGAAGTTAATGTCTTTTACATCAGATTTTGGAATGCAAAGTATAGAAGGGAAGGTTTGGGAGCACTGAAACAACAGCAGAATCACTTGTAATAGTCATTGAAAATGTAATTGGTCCCTAAATCCCAACATATATCGTTTTCATGTGGCCATGTTAGAGATGTAGGATCTGAATGAGCAAAGAAATAAGGCAGTAAGAGCATCCTTGGTGATACAGTGCAAAAGGAGAAAGCAAATACAGACCATGACTGTTGATCTATTGCACCTATCAGCCTCTGTTGAACCTCCATGGAAAAGAATCAGCACTAACCTGAAGGGTTCTACTTGTTATTTGGCTTATTTAGCAAAGTAACTCAAATGGTGCAGCAAACATTCACCAAAGAATTGCAGTATAGCCTGAAGATGGGTCAAATCGTGCAAAGGGTAAAAAGTGTCAAGAAAAACCTAGAGAAAGGGCTGCTCAGTTATAATAGGTAAAAGGAGCTTTTGGACACCTGTTGAAGTATCATGTCCACTTGGAGGTCTTTTCCTTAGCATGCTCAGTTTTCTGTGTGTTTAGTGCCCTGCAGCAGAGAGTTCTGGTGGGGCTCTGGAAAGCAAACTCATGGAGTTTCCATGAAACTTTCACTCATTCTGCAACCACTCCCTGATTTTCTCAGGGTATGTGAAGAGAGCAGGGGATATACCAGGTAAGGAGGTAGGCCCATTTTCAGGTAAATCCTCTTTTCATGCCACAGTATGGAGGGGGTACCTCTGGAAATGACTCATCAGTTAGATTTCCATTGAAGACACTTGCTCAAATTCTTCCAATACACGCTCCTATAGTTTCCCATTAAAAGGCTCTATTGTTAGTGAAAATGTTTACTTTTACTAATTTATTAGCAGTTTATTACTAATCAGCTATGATATGATTGAATTTTTAACATCTGTTCTAGTACCCATCAGTTCTTTTTATGGGCCAAAGGTTTTGCCCCAGTAATAATTTTTTACATTCTGTGTTACACTTTGCTTAGAATTTTTGCGATTTTCTATTCTTCTTTTTTTCCCTCATAGAGAATCCAGTGAGTATTTTGTACACTGGAACTCCTCTTGTCTTTACTTTAGAACTATTTTATTTAGAAGCATTGTTTTTACAGTCTTTTATAAGATTTTTTTTCTAAAGCTTGGCTCAAATATAAAAAATACCTGCAAGCTAAAAGCTTGTTCTTGGAATAATCACAACCTGTGTGATAAGGTCTCCTCTTGCATTATTGATTTGGCATACATAGTCATTCAATCAATAAAGTTTTTTTCCAAAAATTTTGCAATTGTAACTTGGCATTCTGCCATCTGCACTAGAAGTCAGTCTTTGTCAAGTGCCCTGTGAAGGTTTAAAAGAGTAGACAGTCTTCTAAAAGCTTCTAGTTCCTGGGAACTAGATCAATTAAAATTGCTCAGTGGTGAGTGAGAATAGTAACATAATTTCAGTCCAGAATGTTTTCATTGCTTTTTCTTTTTTAAATTCAATGTGGTTTAAGATGTAATATTTATATGTCTGAAACACTTGGAATGCAGTGAGGAAAATGGAAGTTCTGTACAGACAAAAGTGAGATGACTGTTCTTTATCCAAAGATTTAGAAGGGGAAAATAAAGATGCAACACAATAGAAAATAAAGGATACAACACAATAGATGAGAGTGTCAAACAAACCATGCCAGGGGCTGGAAGGAGGATGAAAACAGTATCATGGATAGAAACCATCATTACAATTTGCTAGTTCAGTTTCTGCTACAGAATTTTTGTGAAGGCCTCACAGACACTTTGAAGTAAACCTTCAAAAATCTCTTGTTTACTATGTCATAGTATTCTGCTTCTGGGAAGTAGAATTAAAAGAAGATTCATGAGAGACATTCTATTGATTGGGGAGCAACCCATTATTGATTGAGAAGAAGGATTTATCTTAAATCTGGCACTTTTGTAAAACTCAGTACCTAGGTACTACCCTAGGTAGTACCCTATCTGTGCACATATTATTTTGGGCTTCATGTTAGGTGTCACAGAATGTAATCTTTTGTGTTTGGATGACTAATCTCTTTCTTCTAAAGTATGAGGAAGGATCCTTTAATAAAAGTAGTCAAGCTGATAATAGATTATGTGCCCTTTTAAGGTATTGATTGTGGTTTAAGAAACAATGTATTAATGACCATGGAAAGAATGAGTAAAATCAGTCTTCCATGTTCTGTTTTAGTTTTCCAAATTTTCCCATATTGCAGCAAAAATGTAGTCTCTCTTTCTCCTGTCTTTCCTACTTTGATGAATAATCTAAGCAGTCATTCCTTGCGTATCAGATTAAAACTACAAAACGGCTAGGATAAATATATGTATCGGTTCCAGGTTTCAGAACTGTGATAATGAAAGGGGTGATACAATAGATGAATTGGAGATCAACCTTTCTGGCGAGGCAAGTAACACAGCCTTCTTTTGAATGTGTACCATGGCTCCTTTCCTGCTACAAAACGTGATATGGCACAGAAATATAAAGACTATGTTGGACTTAATGTTTTTTCAGAGTCAGGTTTACTGGGCACAGGCAGCTGAGCATGCATAGCAGCAAGTTACTGCCTGTTCCCTGGTGAAAAACAGCAGCCAGGAGCAAGCGTGTGCTGCCAAAACAGCTCTTGCCACCTATGCTCACTGCTGCCTGTCGCACTGCTGTTTCCTTGGAGTGTTCAGAGAGGACCTAAAGGCCAGAAGATTTATTCTATTTTGTCAGCTTGCTCCCAATTGCTGTTTTTCTGTTTGTACTATGTGTTGGGAGAAGGACCTCAAGGCACTCGGGAAAGGCCTTGTTGGGAGTGAGATGTTAGTCAGCCCTTTGTCCTGGCAGGCAGTGTACCAGCTCTGTTGTGGTGAGCTTTGCTACAGCTAGTAACAGATATTATGACATGCTTGTTTTAGTGTGGCGGCCACTGCATAAAACTGTATGAGAAGAATCAGGCTATCAAGGCTGGATAGAGGCTTTAGTGGGGGAAAAAAAAAAAAAAAAAAAGGTAAGTTAGGCTCTGTCACAGTTGGAAACAGACCTTGGTACCTGTCAACAACAGGCAGCTACAGTGATATACCTGATGGTGAAGTGTCTGTCCTGGAAATCACCAAACAAACTCTGTTTGATGAAAAGTAAAAGAAAGAAAAAAAGCAAGTGGCTTAGATCTGAGTCCACAAAAGAGAACACTATGAAGGTGTAGCTTGAATATTACGATCCATTCCAAGCTTATTTTTTAGCAAAGACATGTCTTGTATATTTTGTATTCAATTTTATCAACATATTCTAACTATTTTCCCTTGTGTTATATAATTTTACTCAAGTTCCCTTTGCCAATGATCTGATTGCATGTCTCTCTTTTCTTTTTGATTTCTGTAGGATAAAGTCATGGGTAGATAAGATGCAAGAAGATCTTGTAACATTAGCACGAACTGCAAGTGGAGTGGACCAGCTTGCTGCGGTGAGTAAGATGCACCTTAGACTTCCATAACTAGTGAACTGAAGGGTGTACATCATCTAGGCATTACAAATGTTTCATCAAAACATAGTAAAAAGATTTTTACAAATCAAACTCTGCAGTGCTTAATGAGAGAGAAAAGAATAACAGGACTTCCATCAATTCACTGTCTTAGTGTTGTAGGAAATATATTTAATCAGCTTTGCAGTATCAGACATAAGACTTACCATTGTTGCAACACTTCCACCTGAAGCAAGCGCTTTTATGTTATATGTGTGTCTAATACAGTATCCAGGAAGCAACCATTCACAGCAGTGGAAAACTCTGCTCTCTAATAACAGGGGAGATTATTTTTCTGACACATATTTCCTGAAATGAGCAGTTTTTAGTTAGATGAAATGAACATGAGAATGGAAGCTACATTTAGGCAACTCTTCCAATTTAATCCAATGTGTGTTTTAGGGACAAATTTACAATTCCTCTGACATTGAGAAGAAACATTTGTGCTATATTCCATTCCTAGAAGGTAAAAACACATCTCAGATTGCAGGAAAATGAAACCACAATTCAGAAAATGTCAGAATTATTCTTTCTATACAACTTTCTGTGTATACATTGTGATTCAGTATGCAAGTACATGATCATATATTTCCTTCTCCCTGTCCCTGCACAAGTCCTATGGCTCCTTCTGTCAATTGATGGATGTCTGTATTGATATAGGACTCTATAATGAAGGGAAATTTTGCTGTTACATCAGGAAAACAAGTTACCCAGTCAGCCAACAAACCCCTTGATGCTGGGGAAATAAACATGAAACTGTGAGATTTGTTTTTCTGGAGTCATAATCTCCCCAAATGATCCATTAAATGAATAGTATCTGTGTTTCAAAGCCATTAATAAACACACAGAAAAATCAGATGTGAAGTTTCTCAGATTTAACATTTATCCCTTTGATCTTAATGACTTTTTACCCAGACGTCCATATGACTGATGAGAATCATGTCCCAGAAGGACATTAACGTTTTCTCTTTACTGACGATAAGTGGAGGCTAGATGAGTAGCTCAGAAGTCCATGTATACATTGTGGAAACTCCAGTTTAGATGTGATCACCACTATACTATAGAAGGAAGAGCTGTGTCACTGCATGTGCATGAGGAACATAAATGAAAAGTGCAGTGATGATTTTATTCTAGCCTTTCCTAATACTTGTGTGCTCCAAATTGCAACACAATTTAAGGCAGATGCTTTAGATGCACTTTTTAATCTTGGAAAACCCCAAATAAACTGAAACCAAAAACTGAAATCCTAACACAAAGCATCAGATTGATGCACACATGGTTTTCCAGCATAAGATCTCAACAACACAGAAATGTCTATCCCTTGAGCTTTCTGAGTAACCTTAAGATTTACCCAGCATGGAACACCAATGGGAGTTTTTGTAGGTGGATTTCACACTTATGTGTTGACAGAGAAGAACAAAGCTTGCAAATCATGTCTATCTCCAGCTTTTGGTGAGGAGTTTCTGCTAAGAGGAGAGATGGCCCTTTTTTCTTTTCTTATAATCTGTTCTCCTCTAAACTTGCCATGTCTGTTTTTCCCCACCATGTCGTCATTCAGCATCATACCTCTGATCCACCACTGTACTTTCCATTCTATTTGTGCTGTGCTGCACAGGCTCTCTTTCAGCTCTCCTCAACATACTCTGTGTTTCTGTCTCAATGTGGTTATTGCCATCTCTCCTCTTCCACAGGTATTTTTCTTCCCCCTTCTCACATTTCCTTCTGTCACTAGTTCTCAGTCCCAGATCTGTAGTTTTCTCCTGTATGCCTTTTCTATTTCTTCTCTCCTTTCAGTCTCTTCTCTCCTTATTCTTCTCAGTCTGTTATCTCCTACTTCAATATCCCAAACTCCTGCCCTTTGTTCTTCATTCAGTTTTCATCTCCTCTTTCTCCGACTGCTTAGACCACAGGGGCTTAGACAGAGACCTCAGCAAGTCTGAGCTTTAGCTGCAGAGGAGGTGTGAAGTTCTCTAGGAGTGAAACACTCTGGATTGGAATACACCTGTGTGTAGGTTCTTAGTGACTTAGCTGATAAAATCTCTGCAGTGACCTGCAGGTGCTTTTCAGGTTAAAATTTGTTAAACACCAAGGAGTACAAAGTGTATCTTTGAATACATGTGTTGAGTTTTTAATCTACAATACAGGGGCAATGGGGTGTTTCAAAGGGAAAGGAATTGCAGAGGATTTCCATTTGAACAAAACAGTGAGTTAATGTCTCATTTTGACTGGCATTTCCATGCAAAGACCACATAGTAAAATAGATAATGAAAAGCAAAGAGATTGACGCTGTCACTCCTTTTTTTTTTTCCCCGAGGAAAATTTTAGTTTATATAGTTAACATTCAGCAAACATACAAGCTGCTAAAACAGTCTTATAATGAGAACTGCTGGGAAAACATAATAATATATAGTGCTACCAACTATACTAAAAGTACACTACAGTGACATTCACGCTAAGAAAAAAGTGTAAGTCTGTGAATACTGTAGGTAAATTTCTTTTTGAAAGCCAGAATTTACAGCACACCAGGCAAGTAATTCAAAGTTATCTCAGAGGGTATCCACAAGGTGATCAATATTGCTTGTAATCCTAGGATTAAAAGCATGAAAGGGGATGTTTCCATGTAAACTATCCCTCTGTATCAAAGCTATTTGTTTGACCTAAATTACATGATGTCTTTCTCTAGCCACAAGGTTTTAATTAGCTCTCTTGCCCACAAGGGAGAATGCAAAGCCTGTGAGGTGTGAGCCAGACAGTCTCTCCCTCTATCCTCTTGTTTACAGGCTATTGTCAATTTCCTATTTCTGAATGACATCTTTTTTTTTTTTTTTTTTCTTCTTTTTTTTTCTTCTGCTTACTGCCTGTTAAATCATAGAATCATAGAATGGTAGAGGTCGGAAGGGACCTCTGGAGATCATGATGCCAACCACCCTGCCAATGCAGGATCACCCAG
>WUAM01000431.1:18003863-18040460 GCA_024336885.1 Actenoides hombroni
GTTCCCTTATGTAAAAGAAGATTAAATTAGGTGAAGGATTTTCCTTCAGTCCGATTGCGCTTTTTTTTTTTTTTTTTTTTTTTTTAATAAAAAGAAGTCTTGTAGTCTTCAGAACTTCTTGGATAATTTTAAATGATCAAGTCAATGTATCTTGAAGGCATATAAGAAGTCCTCCAGATGTATTAGTGGTTAAAGACTTATGACTTTAAAACCAATTTTATTATTTTAGAGGATGTGACTCATGATGTCTTTAATGCTTGGGGTTGCCATTACTGCCTGTGCTGCACTGAATGTGCAATACTTATTATTTTTAGCTGCATGCCATCATTTCAGGATGCGTGTCACCAAGACTTCTCCATCACATCTTTATCAGTCCTGCCACTTCATACTGAGTGAATTCATCCCCAAAGAGGTGGAAGTTGTACCCCTGTACTTGGCACTGGCAAGGTAGCACCTCAAATACTGTGTTCAGTTTTGGGCCCCTCACTACAAGAAGGACAGTGAGGTGCTGGTGTGTCCAAGGAAGAGCAACCAAGCTGGTGAAGTGTCTAGAGAACAAGTCTTACGAGGAGTGGCTGAGGGAACTGGGGTTGTTTAGCCTGGAAAAAAGGCGGCTCAGAGGAGACCTTGTTGCTTTCTAAAACTACCTGAAAGGAGGTTGTAGTGAAGAGGAGGGTGATTTTTTTTCCCAAGTAAGAATTGGTAGGATAAGAGGAAAAGAGGAGAAAAGGGGAGGCCTAGATTGGATATTAGGGAAAATTTCTTCACCAAAAGCATTGTCAAGCACTGGAAGAGGCTTGCCCAGGTAAGTGTTTGAGTCCCCATCCTTGGAGCTATTTAAAAGATGTGTAGATGTGGTGCTGAGGGACATGGTTTAGTGGTGGACTTGCAAGTGCTGGGTTTACAGTTGGATTCAATGATCTTAACAGTCTTTTCCAACCTAAATGATTCTATGATTCTATGAAATAACTTAGTTCCACCCCACAGTTCACACAACTTAATTTAACTTGACATCTTTGAAATACTGGTCAATGATTCTTCTCTTTGATGTTCGAACTCTAAATTTTGGGGTTTTGAAAACTTTTTTCTTTCTTATTACCTGGGAATCACCAGAATTTACATGATTATAACAGATATGTGAGATCCTTTTTGCAGCAAATGGATTGAAATGGCCTTTTGAAACATTCCTCTACTACAGT
This sequence comes from Actenoides hombroni, assembly GCA_024336885.1. NCBI lineage: Eukaryota > Metazoa > Chordata > Aves > Coraciiformes > Alcedinidae > Actenoides > Actenoides hombroni. The sequence continues at coordinate 18,005,063 of WUAM01000431.1, forward strand.
TCAAGAAGGATGGCACTGTCTGACAGAGGTTGTCAGATTTCAGGTTTTCAGCCTTACTGAAACTTTCTGTGAAATTTGTGTGCTTTTTCTGTCCTTATTTGATATATTATTTAAAAAATAACTTTATATATATAAATATGTTCAGATCAGCTTTCTAGGAATAGCTGGTCATAGATGGCTCCTGAGAAAACCTGCCTTTCCTTTTGCATCAAATGCCAGATACAGTCAAAATCATTGCCTTGAAAAATGAGTATAACCTTTCAAATTAGTAAACCCAACTTGAGCTTTTTAATATTATCTTTATTATCATTAAGTTGATTAAACTTTTTAATACTATTTTCATTTTTTGAAGTAGCTTCTGATTTCTAATTCAGACATTTTTCACAACTATTATCAAGGTTAGCTGCTCTAGGGAATTCTGCTGTTATTCCTCTAAGAAATGTATTTCTGATGTATGTTCCCAGGGGCTTAGTCTAACTTAAAAAAAAAGGAGGAGAAGGGCTATAAAGCACTACTTAAGGCAAAAAATACCCTTCTATTAATCTCAGTCCTAGTCACATCTCTTTGCTGACTCATATTCTACAAAGTTACTAATTTTGGATTGTTTTATGTTAGTTTCTCTTGTGCTATCACCTGACCTTAAGTCTCAGTTATTTATACTGGCTTTTCTATTTGTAGTTATCCCAGATTTATATCAGAACTTTCAATGACTTCTGATTTTAAACATTCCTCTAGATTTTATTTATACACAAGACCCTCACTTACTATCTTCTTCATATTAACTATGGCTTTCTACTTAGAGAATTTCTTCACCTACCACATATACTTGTTTTTCTTTCTTTTTTTTTTTCAACTGTCTTTATGTTGGCATTTTGTAAACTTCATATATTGAAGCTGATTTATTTATCTGAAATTTCAGTCTTAAATCTGCTGGGTCACATTTTCTCTGGTATCAGGAGTGGAGTTGAATGGAACAGTTACTAATGATTGCACAGAGGGTTTTACTGTTTGGGCTTATATGGCTCAAAGTGGTAATTAAGATGTGAATCCTGAAAATAGTATGATTCAAGAGCATCATATATCCTCCAGTGATGCTGTGAAGAAGATGCCAGTGAATGACATCAACAGCGTCATTGTTCAGAGACCAGCACACCCCAGGGACGCCATGATTTTCTCTAGGCATGCTACACAAATAATTTTGGTGTAAGGTTATAATAAGCAAATATTAATGATTAGTTTTATAATAATTAGTTGGCTTCCTTTGAGCTGCAAAAGCACCTTTAAATGAGAAATAGCTCTCTCATTACAAATTATTTGTGTTTTCATGTAACTTTGTTCTAGAAAACCCTCTAGCTATAACTTAAAGGTAAAATTTCTTGATGATTCTGTGCATTACACACAAAAGGCTTGAATAACATGAAAAAACTTTGTGATTTCATTTCTGGTTTATGTGAGAAAAGATTATAACAGTAATCTGTTCAACGATGACTTTACCACTGTAAGGAAAAAAATCTATTTGTATTTTTCCATGTGTATGAATTTATGTTTGAGAGAAGCTTAAAACTGGTAGTTGAAAAGGTACTTAGCTGGGGAAGGAGAAAGGGGAAAGTCCTGAGCTGAACCCAGAGGGCTTTCCTAGATAGCTATTACTAGAAAATCTTAGCCATATAAGACTATGTCAGAAGTTAGGATGAAAATAAAATGGAGAATTTTCTAGTAAAAGTGTAGCGGAGGAAGAAAGTGGTATGAGTAGTAAGGAGGGAGACAGGCAACAGCCTTATAGTCGAGGATGTCAAAGACTGTCTTGCAGTAGACCCTATTGTTCAAATAATGAGCATTTCTCTTCTGGTTTACTGTTGTTTGCATTTTACTACTGCATATTTTCCTGGCCTAACCCTACTATTTCAATACTATGGAAGTTCCATATGCATATGGTATGTGTATGGTTCAGTGAGAAGCAGGGAATTGGACTCGATGATTCTTATGGGTCTTTTCCAACTTGAGATATCCAATGATTCTATGATTCTAAGGTATTACGTGCAAGTTAATATACTGTCCCTGTGTGTCTTGCTAAAAAGTGGTATTCAGGATAGCTATGCCACTCTTGCAACCTACATTTCTAGGTGTGTAATGGAGGAGAGGTGGAGGTCTCATTGAAAATGTAACCTGCAGTAACTACAGCCAAAACTCATAAAGGTTCTTGGGTATTTTTCAGGTACAAAACTTTCCAAGGATACCAACAAATAGTATGCCTAGCCCATTAGGCATTTTGGCACCTAATTGTTCATTTTCACTAGTTATTGTCTGTTTTAGACTTCCTACTCCATTAATCAGTGCAATAGCTTCATGGAGCTATGTAGATCATGCTGATAGATCCTAATCTTTCAGTTCAGCTGGAAACTAAATAATGTAAAAAACCCACGTTTCTATATGTAAGAAAGTGAGGATACTTGTATTTGGAAGATACTAATATTTGATGAGTATCATAAGAAATGCTAAACAGAGTACCTGACATTGTAATATAAGTATGATTTGAGTAGTTACAAATACTTTCTCACTGACTATACAAAAATAAGCCCCTTTAAACTCAGTAACGTATGAGACGGACTCATAATGTAGTTTTTATTACTCATCTAAAACACTGTAGTAAGTTTAAGATTTGCAATCTGAATTTTTGTTGTCACACATTAAAATTTAAAATTGAAAATTGTGATTTTTTCAGAAAGATACAGCTTAAAAACTCAGTGCTTTGCAAAAGGCTGTTTTGGGGTTTTTGTTTTGTTGGTGTATTATGTTGTGAGGAAAATAAGTTTGACTTATCTTAAAAGTAATATTTGATACAATGTTGCACACCATATCTAAGGTGCAGCTTCACTCTTGTGCAGTGAGAAGTGGTTAGCTGAGAAGCCCCTTCCTCTGCCCAACTGAGCACCAGTTGCTCATTAAGTATCGGGGAGCATCCTTGATCTTCTGTGGCAGGAAAATGTGCAGTTTTACCTTCTTGCTTATTTTTGCTGATATATTTAAATTGAAGATAGTAAGCAAGTTTGGATATATTAGGTAACAGAAAATTAAAGAGAGAAAATGAAAAAGGAAAACACATATTAACAGTCTTTGTAAGCACCACCTGCAGAAAATTTTGGTAACAGGATCAAGGTCATCAGAAATTATACCTTTCTGCATTCCCAAATTATTTAACTGTTGGCAACTTTTTTTTTTTTGATACTTTCACATGAATCCTACTTGTCCTCCTATCCAAAACGAAGATGTATGCATATTCCCTTGAAAATCTTCTTTTTCACAGTGAAATATCTCTTTTTGGAAAACCTCAGTGGCAGTACTTTATTGTCAACACTATGATGTACACTCAGAGTGCATTTATTAACAAACTGTTCTTCATTACTTCACATATTCTAAGGCAACACCATAACCATTTGTTTAAAGCAAATACTCAGTATCCACTAAAATACTTTTCACTGGATTATGAAAGACATTCATATTTTCACTGCCAAATTCCTGCTTAGTATTTCTTTGTTTTGCTGTGAGATCATATGGTTTTGCTTTTAACTTTTAAACTCTTACATTAAGGTCATTTAAGGGAAGGCACTAGCCAATAACCTTGGGTTCTTGGGCTGTGTGTACACAAAGGTGAATTACATGCAGATTTGCAACTTATTGTCTAGATTTCTTCAGACATCTCAACTGAAGACATCATATCTTCATTCTAGCCTTTATGCCTTTCTTGTGAAAATTGAGGAAACTGAGTTTCCATGGAAACTGAGGCACAGACTGTGTGCTAGGAGACAGGTTCCCTCTACGTGCTGTTGGGAAATGTCCAAGGTGCACAACTGTGTCTGTGAATGAGGATCTCAGAATGTTTATCTGCTAGTTTAGATGCAATTTCAACACAGCTGTGCAAGTGTGTCCAGATCTCTTAGTATTTCCCTGCCCTCCTGAAATAAGGCTTCAGTGTCTCACAATACAACTGTGAAGCTTAAATAAACATGTGTTATAACATGTTTTGAGATTCCTGAGTAGAGATGCTGTACACTTTAAATAGGGTTGGGAATTTTTCTGTATCCTGCAAGACCTACAAATTAGAATAAATTTTGTAGGTGTGTTTGATACTATTGTTTTTTGGAAGTAAACCAAATCTCTACTTTGAGTTTCTTTTGATGCCTAAAGCCAACCTAAAGTCCTTGGAAGCACTCCGGGACACCTACCTGTTTTGCTAATCTTAAATTGCCTATACTAACAAGGTATCTTTTCACTCTCTAAAAATACTCTAAGTTGCCCATTCATTTAGCAGAGCTTGCACTGGGCAGCATCTCTTGCTTTTGGGCTCTGTTGCAACTCAGCCACCGGTCTCCTGAGTGCCATTAGAAGTTCCAAAAGAAGCCATAGTGGAGTCCACCACATCTTTATGGTTACAATTTAAAGCTTAGAGCTAATCACTCTGTGAGGACTCGGGCTGTGTCTCTGAGCTGAAATTATCTGTGTGTACATATGGATATGTATCTGGACACAGCTGTGGACATGGGTGTGTTAAAATTGCATCTAAACTATATTCCAGTGTCCAGACTGAAAAAAACATATCTTTCCAGTTATCTTCTAATCTAAAAGGTAAATAAACAAAACATCTGACCAGGGAAGAGAATCTGCAGCTCAGTTCTTTTCCTTCCCATTTAAGTCCACTGATGAAAAGGCTAAAGTTCTCCAATCCATAGTATAACCTGTGCAAAAATCCCATTTTGATGATAACTGTTGCCCTCCACCTTCATTATCATCCCTTCAAATATATTAAATCCAATTATTTTTATTCTCAGGCTGTGAGGACCAGAGTACTTGCCTGAAAATCAGGTAATTTTCCAGAAATGTAGTTTACATCCTCCTAAAGTTGAGGGCAATTTGTGATTCTGACTTCCCTCAATATTTTGCAAATGATTCAGTAAACACTGTGATTTTGTCATTAGAAGACACTGATGCGCTAGGTCTTGAGTTGATGGGGGCACCTGATGTTTCCTGTTAGTTCCTTGTGCATGGGTATGATAGATATCCCAGAGAGAGATATCTCAGTTTTACCCTTGAGTTATGGTAGTAACAGAAAGTTAATCAAGAGAGAATGTCTTTCCCTTCCTTTCTTTCCTAGCTGATTTTAAAAATGTAAGTCTTGGTGAGAACTGTTTTAAAAATTAATTTCAATACAGAAAGAAGCATCACTCATCTTGATAAATTTATTGCTATTTTCTCTTTACATCTATTTTTGGTTTCAGATGTTTCTACCCATTTGACTCACTTGCCAGTTACAGGCAGTGCCAGACAATTGTATTGGAAAGGGCACTGAAGAATTTAAGAGAAGGAAAATAGCTTCAATTGTGGTTAGTATCCCAGCAAGCAACACTTTCCTGAATTTTGTTAGTATTTCTTTGTTAGTTTTCATATGAGAAGCTGACCATCATAAGGAAGCTGGCAATGGACTTTGTGTGTTGGGTTATTTACCAAAATAATTTCAGGTCTGAATTCTAAGAAGAGCATGTCTACATGGATGGAAAAGAGCAAATTAACTAGATTAAGCCACTGGTCAAACAGATGAATGAAGCTTTGTTTATGCATGTTTTTGTGCCACATACTTAGGTTTTTTGTTATTTTTCACTCTAACATGTTCATTTTCCTCTTGGAATTGTTAGCCTGTGGCTCTTTCTTCTCTTTAATATTTCAAAATATTTTATCATTTTATTTTAATTTTTAATTTCAAGCTGGAAGTGTCACTTCAGCTATAGGAAAAAATATTTAGTGACAAGTTTACACAAAGTGTGTACCGGCATCATAAACCAGATGGCCTTAATGGTCCCAATATCCTACCAGAAAAATACTGATGTTTTGGAAAAATACAAATAAAATGAACTTTTCTCTATATAAGGACTGTAAGATCATGCATACCATCTGCTTTTGCATGACAGTATGTCTTGTTTCTTTAAGTCTTTTCCATTATGTTTTTGGTAGAATTTTACAGAGTTAGGACTCTAGGTCTATTTATATGTTTACTTTTTATATCTCCATCAATTCTCTACATACTGAGTAACTAACTGTGGTGGAAAATTTCTTGATTTTATTTCTGGAGGCTTCATGCCAGTATTCAGAATAGACATTGTCATCTCCTTTTTGCAGCATTAGATTTAGATTTCAGTCCATGACTAGAGCTGGTCCAAACAGCAGAAATAGCAACTTCAGATATGACAGGAACTTTACAAGTGAGTTTAAGACTTTGCAAGTGAGTTTAATTTGTACACTAGCAAAAAAGTTTTAGATACGCTTTTTTTAGACTGTAATACTGAGTCCAGTGTATGAACTTTGCTTAAATCTTCAAATGTAAATGTGGCCTATTTTGAAAGTCAGTTGTAGTTGCTGAAGCAAATATGTTTTGGAATGACAACTAGTGAGATGTGACACTTGTGAAGTCAGACATTTGTCAACTTGTCCACATGTCAGATGTTTGAATTTGTTTTCACTTGTCTTGCCTTGAGTCTTGTTTTATTAACTGAAATCCAGGTTGTATAGATGCAACATTATGCCTCAGAGGATAGATTCACATAACTTACACGCCTTGCAAGGCATCATAAAAGTCTGGAAAAATAAATCAGAGGGCTTGCAATGAAAATTCTTACAATATTGCCTATTTCCATGTTTTTTCTTTCCACGGTTTACTTTATTTGCCTTCTGCAGTTCTTGTATACTTTTTGACAGGTAAATGGGGGGTTCATCCCTCCTACTTCACATATTCTCATAGATAGCCGTAAGTCTTCATTTTGATTTTTGTGGACCTGAGCTGTACATAGTGCTGAAATGGCAATGGAACTAGCTTAGAGAGACACCTGCTGAATCTCTGTCCTGCTAGCAGTGTATATTGCAGTTAGAGTGTGTTAAATGTGGCTAGAGATGGTGAAAGCTAAAAAGAGCTTGTGACAAATAATATTATTGGAAGATCAGCTTCACAATTTAACTTTTCTTTTGCCTTGTACAGTAAGTTGTCATTGATAGCATAGTTTCTTTGTTGCTTTCATATTTGATATGAAGAAAAGTAAGGAGTTCCAGTAGTTTTTAAATTCCTACAGGGCTTTGCAGGGTGGGAGATTCTTCTTGTGTTTGTTCCAAGCAGATTTCTTTGTGTAGGTTTATGGATATTGAAATTTCATTTGTGAACGATGTTCTGCAGGTGCATAGTCTCATTAAAGTGAGCATTACCCTGAGCTGGGGGGGTTCATGTAGCAGCTGTGAAAGGTAAAATCATGTTCCAAATAATTCTTTTCATTTCCTGTGGTTCTAAGTTTACTTTTTCAGCTTCAGATGCTCAGATTTAAAAAGAAAACAATGCAACCCAAACCTCTATTGTTACTTTTCTTGGATTTGTCCCAGTTTTTGTCCCAAGGGCTTTGCTATCCTTCTTAGCAGAGGCTTACCCTCAGGCAGCTTCTTCTGCAGATATGTATGTGCTTCTGCCTGATAGGCAAAGAGAACTATTTTCTTTCTTATTTCTTGGTCTGATGACTTCTTTTCAGATTGTCTACCTAAAACCAAGAAATAAATCAATGCATTTATTGGTGTAGGACTGTTATCCACTGTGGCTAGTTGGAAACTTTACAGAAGAATGATTTTCCATGGTAAAACTGCATTTTTCAAAATCACAATATATCATTCTAACCAGACAAATTTGCTCAAATTTGTCTGGTTTAATGGAAGACTGCCCATCTAAACAGACTGAAGAAGAAGATGGGAGTTCTTGAGTATTGCAGGTGTTGTCTTCCATACCCTAATGCTGTCCAGCCAACCCTCCCAAGACTCTTAATCTTTCCTTCAGTCACTTTTTCAACCACAACAAAATTGAATTTTAAAATTTTAAAATCCTGTGTGAAATGAAAACTCCATTTAATTGCTGAAAGGTCTGTTATATATTACTAAGAAGAACCAATTGTGATGTTTTCAGTGTCGAAACTTGCTCAAACTTTATAAATAAGCTTCTACAGTAGTTGAGTATTATACACAATTCTTTGAGCTTAGATTCTTCCTTTCTGAGGCCTTTTTTCCCAAGTCGTAGATGATTTTGGGACTCTTTTCTGCATCTTCTCTTGTCTCAGTATCTTTTCCTTAAGAACATTGACACCTGACTGTGCACGTGACTCCAGTATTTGTCTCAGTTGAATGCATTGTACCCTTTGCTTCCTTTTTCTTCCATTCCCCATATTGAAAGTTCAAATTAGACTGTGTTGCTACAGCATCACACTAACTCATGTTGAATTGCAGTTCACCTTGTAATCACCTCATTTTTTCAGGGTACCTGTGTCCAAGGCACAGTCACTATTTTCTAAATATGCTATGAAATCTGTAAATTTCAAATCGTATTTCTAACAATATATTTGATTCTCTAAAAACGCATTGCCTTTGAATGAGATCATTTTAGCCCGTGTGTTCTAGACTACTTTGTATAACAGTTGTACAGTAAATAATAAAGAGGGTTTCTACAAAGCAGATCTTCATACCATAGTCCAGATGACTTGTAGTGTTTTCAGAGGATTTCTAAACCAATGATGGCTTCCAGGAATTCTAGAAACTCCCATACTTTTATCAGCTTTAAAAGTCAAAGTTGTATCAAAGACAACTACTTTTTTTTTAGTAGATAGAATGCATTAATGATATAAACAGTTTTTTTAAAATTACAAGACAATTTTCATTTTAATGAAAAAAAATAAGGTATATGACAACTCTTTTGAATTGCAACATTTTCTGTAAGAATTTTATAGTTTTAGTAAGCTCTCAGAATATTTGAATTGTGAGTCGGTTCAATTTGCATTTCAGAGGGCAGAACTAAAGTAAAAATGCAGGTGAAAACTAGATTATTTAAAAAGGAACGTGTCCTAATGGTTATGTACAAAATGGTCAAGGGCTCGCGGGTCTCCAGGCTTACCATTTCCCTGATCTGTGCTCATGGCAACATTCCCTTTGATAATCAATGTGTAATGTTGGAAATAGATCTTTTGGGGCAAGGCAGACATTTTAGCAGGGAACATCAGAAAGAAGTATCTGATATGCCCTCTGTTTTTTTGTACCTTTGTCACACGTTCATCTTACTTGTTGCTCCTTTTCCTTCATTTCCTGCTACATGGAAGGGAGAAATTACAGATTTATCAAAGGTCTGTTCTGCACTGAATGAGGTTGGTGATACTTGATACTGTATAAATGATATTAAATCTATTCATTAAAGTAGAACCATTGTGTTTTCCTGCTAGCTGAAGCTGCAGGTTACATTTATCACTAGTTTCAAGGTCCATAAAGATTTTTTTTACCCTCCAGCAAAATACTAAGACCTCATTTTTTTAGTGGGAGTGATGACTGAGGCCAGGGGATAGTCTATGGAATAAGAACATAGGAAACGCCCTGCTGGGCTGAGGTAGCCTGTGTAGTCAGTGTCCTGATGTTGGCACGAGGAGATGCTAGTTAAGAAAACATACACGCCTGGGCAGTATCTGTGGTCCACTGTGCATGTAAACCCTCAGTGTTCCCAGGGTTTGGATTAGAAATTTTGAAGAGGACATCTCTGCCTGTTCCTGTCAGTATCTTTTAGTGAACTTGCCCATAAATTTGCCTAGCAGGTTCCCCTAATCTGCCTGTACTATCTGCCTCCATGTCATCCTGCACTAAATGGTTCCAAGATCTCACTATTTATGGGTAAAAAATATTTTCTCCTATCTGTTCTCAACTGATCAACTTTCGGATCCAGTATTACCAGACTTGGTGTATCATAGGTTTGTCATTTGGTATGTAACTTCAGCCATATCTGCTGTCAGCCTTCTGCTCTGCCAAAAAAAGTCCTAGCTTTTCTAGTGTCTCCTTGGCAGTATTTTACAGAGAATGCTGTTTGGTAGCAGCTACTTCCATCCCATTAATCATTTTATATAAATATTTGGAAGAGGAGAAGCTTAGGTACAGTTCAAGAGGTTCTACTACCATGTCTGAAGTGTCTGCAACATGCTCCAGGTCCTGTTCTGGAACATGACTGAGAATAGACTAGACTAGACTAGACTGGAATGGAATGGAATGGAATGGAATGGAATGGAATGGAATGGGGCATTCATCTTTCAGCACATGATTTCTCTCATTTTTTTTTTGACGTCAAATATAATTCTTTGGCAGGTTTAAGACCAGAAGATCATGACAAAATGTTCAGATGCTGCAACTACATGTCTAGTGGTAGGTTTTAAAACAAGCACTTCTCAGCCTGAAAAATAAACAGTAAATCACTAACATCCAGACAAAAATATTTTAAATAAAAAAAATAATAATTCAGATCTAAATAAATGTTATCCAAACACAAAATGTTTTAATATTTTTGTTGTATTTTTTACTTTGGAAGATAATGTTTTTATTTTTATTTTCCCCTAATGAGAAACTGAAATACTTTGCTACAGGGGAACTATCCATTTTCTCCAGATGGTTTTTCCACCTGTTTATTGGTCAAATTTTTAGTGAGATTGAGCTAAGTGCAATAAACCTTTACTGTGGAGCCAGAGTAAGTTTTTGATATACACATATTAGACTAATTTTCAACTTCAGTAGAACTCTTCCTGCAGTAACGCCCTACTGAATTGCAGAATGGGCATTAGAATCTGATTTTAAACCCATTTCGGAGTCTGGCTCTTTGCACAAGTAAAACTAAAAAACTCACATTTGGGATGGCTGCTGGTCTTCTAATTTGATAACAGTGAACAGTAAGTAGTTGAATAGTCTTTGCTTTCAAGCAGTCTTCCTAATTTTTTTTTTCCCCTTTCTGTAAAGGATTTTGGTTTTTGAATGTTATGCTAGCCATCTACAGCAAGGCCATGATGCTTATTATATAGCTGCAGTATCCTTAAATGCTTTGTAGATCTGGCTAACAGGATGGGTTCAGTAGTGTAACAAATTGTTTCTTGGAATATTTTAAGTTTTTCCCCAAGCATTGTGGTAGCACACTTTGTGCTGGAATTTCAGGCATCTGGCTAATTGGGACTCTTGGGAAAGAACGCAGGTAAATCTGGGACTCTTCCAAGTATGCTTTAAAGGAATCAGATCAGCAAGTCTTGAATCCTTGGAAACAGCTTGCTGCAGAGCTAGTTAAGAAGAAATAAAGAATCTCTGTCTTCATGAAAGTATGAAGTGGATTCAGGTAGCATGTTCACTTGGCATCTTTTGTAAGTTTTTCTCCCTTACCAGTTTAAGGGGATCACCTGCCACATTTATCACACCTTTCAGACTTTCTAGTGGAATTTCCATGTTAAAACTTTCCTTAAGGGAGCGCCTGTCAGCTTTCTTTGCAACACTGACCTTTGATTGTACTTGTTAATACAAAAGGCAGAATTCCCCAGGAACCCTGCAAATTTACTTGCACCATAAGTCTCTGTGGAAAAGCTCAGAAAGAAGGATATGCTGAAGGAAAGCAACATGATAAACTGTTTTGTGCTATTTCCTGAAGGTCTAAATTGCAATTTCTAAATTTCTGTGATCCAACTGTAAATTAGCTGATAAACAAATGTAAGCTTTACCTGCAAAAAGCTTTATTAATCAATAGAGGCTGAGATACTTCACATGTGTTTTGATGTTAATCCTTTTGGTGAATTAAAAGATTCCCTTTGATGGGAAAGCTTCAAGAAAAAAGGTAATGACTCATTTTATGATGTGTCACTGTGATGAAGATAAGGTTTCTTCAAAGTCCAAGGCTGTCCAGAAACATTTTTCACTTCCTTTTATGCAGCTGCTTAGCAGGTACAAATTGATTCTCTTCAACTAGTTTCCTAAAGGGCTCAGATTTATTCTCTATTTGCATTTCATTTATAAACTCACATGGAGGTGGTAGTGGTCCACAGTGGTCTCTCTACAAACAAGTTTACAAGTCTCTTCCTAGTGTTCAAAGGGAAGGAGACTCTCACTGCATTAGCTCCAAAGACTGAAAATTCTCCAAAGTGTGCCTGATCTTCACATACCTGACTGTCCTGGTGGAATTAGAAACACCGAGTCACCTAGGTCCAAATTCCACTTTAGGCATATGGATATGAGATGAGCACAGCTGAAAGACCGATATATATATGCTAAGCACAGGTTGTCTTACATAGAGGCAACTGAAGTCCTCTGTCTGGAGCATTGCCATTTGGGTCCATGTTGCAAGATGACACCTTAATTTCCTTCAGATCAGAGACTGAAATCCTCTAGTTAGGATCGGTAGCTACAGAGATATTGTGGCTTTTGGTTGGTTTGGTTTTGTTTGTTTGTTTGGATTGGGTTCTTTTGTAAGTTTGTCTTTTTTTATATGTTTGGAAGAAGTCAAATGGCTGTCTAGAAAATCAGGAATCTGAGATCAAACTTACCTTCCATCTAAGAAGATTTATATTTGTCTCCCACCCCTGAAAAGTGTAGTATAATCACTTAATTACAAACTAAATTTAATGGAAATACTCTATTCTACCTTGGTGATTCCTCCATCCTAGCTTTGCTAAGCCACTGTGTGAGGAATGGAGGATTTGTGGAACCAGGAGGGAGGAATAACACAGGAGGGCTTGGACCTTAGTTTTTATATTACTCAGCGAGATAACAGTAAAAAAATTTCCCATTGATCTTTGTAAAACGTCATCACCATCTTCTTTACCTCGCAAGACATCTCAAGAAAAGTATAGCAATTGGTCAGAACATGTACTAGGCTTGGCACTGCTAAATTAAGTACTGTAGGTGGGTATTTGAAGCATAAGTAGCTGGTCTTGCACTTCTGCTAATCCCCAAAAGTCAGACATACAGTTATTTGGGCAAGCCTCTGCTCAGATTCTCTGAAGCTTTGATGCCAGCAAATGTAATAAATAAGGTTTTTCCTAATTCGTGTTTTTTGGCTACATTCTCCTTAGTCATGTTCTAGGCCCTTAATTTCTATTTGTAAGAAATTACTATATTCCTTTTGCCCTTTATAAATTATGTCTTTGGTACATTCCACACTGTATTTACAAATTTCTGCCAATACTTTGGGAACACAACACCTGTCAATTTGTTCTTCCAAGTTGATGGACATGATCTGTGTGAAACAAAATCATCATCAGTAGAAGATGTACAGCACTGGTTCCCAAGGGAGGGGAATGAATCCTCAAATATGTTTCAACAGTTTGCATTTGATTGTGACTGCCAGAGAAATTCACTTTCATTTAATATTAATTTTAAAAATAGTTAAAAATATCCATATTGATTTTGAAGTGGTCTCAAGCATAGAAAGCATTTAGAAGCCACTGTTATAGGTGAGTACAGAATACGATACATTCAGACAAAGTGGTTTAACATATCTAGTTTAGTTATGAGAAAACACAATTTTTTGTGTTAACAGTTTCTTCATGGACTGTGCCTTCCATAAAATAGCAGTTTGAATTCCTAGTGAGAATGTGGATGTTTTGGTTGTTTTGTGTGTGGGTGTGGGGGTATTTCTGTGTGCTTTTTGTTTGTTTTGTTTTGTGTTTTGTTTTGTTTTAATTGTTTTTGGTTTCTTGCTTGCTTGCTTTTGGGTTTGCTTTTCTGGTTTTCTTTCTTTCATTTATTCCTTACAAGATTAAGAAAAAAATTTTACCATCTTGCCTATGGTTACTTAACAGTAACATCATTAATATATTTCAAGGTTTTCATTTTTTAATAACAAGAGAAGTTCTGCCAGTCCTAAGGTTCAGTATACTCTGAGACAAAGATTGCTTTTTATATAGAATTGTTTGGGGATTTAATGTATTTTCAATTCACTATTTCTTATTAAAACTTCAGTCATTCACCACTTGATTGTAATTAAAACTGCCCCTAGGCAATAACTTTTGTTCTATGTAAATATGACAGGTATAATTATGGAAAATCTAATTGTTCCTGTATTGCTACATTTCATGTGGTGTTAAAATAAGTCATGAAGTAATTAGAAATACTAGAACAAAACAAAACAGTGTTTGTACTTTTCCTGGTTCCATAATGCACTCTCACGACTCCATCAATTCTGAAATTATCACCAAACCTAAAAAAGGATTTGTGTCCTATAGAATTAGTACAGGGGAAAATATTTCTGTGCAGTGGTGGTCTTACAAGAGCGGGTAGCAGGAAGAAGAGTGAAGGGAGCTGTGTTCCTGTCATGGAGTAACGTGGTCAGTACAGTGCTCAGTAGGTCCTGTGAGGATGGGACAATGGTGTTCCCTTCTAGATTCCTCCATTAACATCTTTGTTATATTCAGCTCTGACATTGCTAAGGAAAAGTATGTATTTCTTTGCATGTAGTTAACAGACCTGAAATTCATTGATGGTTATGTTTCAAGAGTATTTCCTCAAGTGTTTCTGTGGTGTGACCTGTTACAGATCTCAGCAAGTTGCACATTCATTATGAAGAAGATTTTTCTCTCCACCAAGGGGCTAGCAGGGAACACTTGCCAAAACCAAAAGATCACGAAGATGCTTTAAGTCTTGCCCTCTTGTACATAAAAACCTTGCATAACCCTTCAGCTTCAGTTTTTGCTTGTGTCCTGGCTATGGCTGGTTTTCTTCTCCTTTGCTCTTTATTCTGTCTCCAGGTTGCTTTGTGTTACAGCAGCAGTGACTCACTAATGCTCAGTCCAGTGTAAAGTACTAAACAGACAGCCTCTGCTGCTAAATTCAGTGGCTATTCCCCAAGTACCTTGTCTGAGTCAGAGCACTGTGGAGCACTAATTTTGTTTTTGCTGGATGTGTTTGGGCGGATAGTTAAGGAGTGGTAGGCTGTAATGCTCTTGTTGCTGAGCAGGCAGTGAACAATCTCCCTTGACATTTGTGCTGTTTTGTGTGGTTCCCCCCCCCCCCATTTATCTCTCTCTCTCTCTCTCTCTTTTTTATTAAGGGTTTATGTGTATTCTGGAGATGTCAGGTTGTATTTATGTTTTACCAGGACTTAAAAAAAATTAATGTGAATGAACAGAAAATGCTGGAGGAGCGTGTTTACCTGTTCCCAAGGTGATAAAAGCAGATTGAGTTGAAATCCTAGGGGTAAAGATTTTCAGGTAGATTTCAGGCAGAATCAGCCTTTAGCAACATAGAAGATACTGACGTGTGTCAGCCATGCGGTCCCACCAGGCACTTTCTCAGCATTTCTAAACCATGTTCTCTTCCAAAGCATTAATGACATTACCTCCCAGTCCCCCTATTATCATCTTTTTACTCTCAAAGCCTGTATACATCATAATAGCTATATGTCAGGAGAAGTCATAACTGAAGAGCATTTTAAGGACATTCCTTTCATGAACAATGGAGAGGAATGCAAGTCAAAGGACTAGTCCATAACATTTTGCAACTCTAGGAAAACTATTTCATTTTGTGACACATTTCGTGGGCTTCAGCTCTTTGTAAAAGGATGGTAACGTGTCTAAACGTGGTCCTGTCTTCTTATGTATACTAAAACTTCAAAAATATTATGTATAAATGTGCACTTGTAATGAAAATACACTGTAGTAACTTCAAATTCAAGGCTATATTCTGAAAACATTTTCATTAAGAATGTATTTCTGGTTTTTTTTTCTCCACAAGTAGAAATCTAGATGTTGCAATTTTACCCTCAATTATCATTTTATATACCTTCTCATTTATCTGTATATTTTCTCTGTACCCTGTGTATTACAATCCCAACTCTTAATTTTTAATATGTATCTTAATTTTAGGTTACCATTTTCTAATGGTGACCTATGTAATGTAATGTAGCAAGCCAATGCTTGCTACAGACAGACTTTGCATATACTAAGAAAATACTAAAGAGGTGACTACAGAAGATGAAAACAAGGAAAATTTAAATGCTACAAAGAACAGACTGTGATGTAGCATAACTTTAATCATGTGCCATTGTAGCTGCAGGAGTGGAGCATGGGTAGTGTTACAAGGTGCTTTAGATTTTCGCTTTCGTGGTTTTAACCTTTTAATGAAGCATGTTATGCTTTTATCTGTTCTAATATTTCATAAAAGGGCTTTCTGTATATGCAGTAGATTCACGTAAGATACATATTTGCATAGATAACCATTGCTGTTTTGTAGGCAAAGCTTATGGTTGCAGGCTATGTTCCTGATTTTGTGCAGAATTAAGCCTGGATTTATATTAAGCATGTAATAGTATTAGTGACTTTTTTTTTTTTCCTTGAATCAAAGTCTATAGTATGACTTGGAATTTAAAAAATGTAAAAATACTATAATAGAGAATATAATAATAACCATCATGGAAGCACTGAATTGGACTATATTCTTCTGGTGCAAAGAAAATATGTCATCTGGTTAATCCTAGACTTAGAACTTCCACTAGTTTCTCACTGAAATATTACATTAAATGGGTACAATATTTCTAATCATGTATGTGTACCTGCAATGTGAGTATTTTCTGTTTACAAGTACTTTATGCATATTCACATTGTTTAGCTATAGTTATGAAATTTAGGTTAAGCTACTGCAAAGATTTTTCATGTAGAAGACCTTACTGGTCTTAGTGTTAAGGATTTGATATTTTCTAACTTAGTGATCTTGAAAGCAGGTGGAGATGTTTTGTGTATAAATACTAGTGCTATTCAAAATTGCCTTTCCTATTATTACATAATTCCACTCACAGGATAAGGGAGAGATGGGTGTACAACACACATCCTTGCTACAGTCAGGCTTTCTACAGTGACATTAAAGGAGTTTACCTGGGATGGAGCTAGTGCTGCTTTAGTCTTGTCAGATTGTCTGGACCTAAACTGAACTAATGGTTCAGAATTGCAGTTCTAAATATCTATGTACATATATACATATAAAACACATTCTTTAGAATAGGTTTGAGCTTTGGAGGCTTGCATAAGTTGCTATAAAAGGATCATCAACTTCTCTATTCTTAGGCACATCACAACACAATACTGTGTTTGTTTGTTTTTCCCTCAGTACTTATACTCTGGATAGTCTCATCAATTATTAGTAAAATTCTTGGTTCTTTTGTTTAAATGAAATACGTCTGTTAAGTCATCTTCATTGTGGTCTCACCTGCAACTACACTTGTGTCAGCTGTTGGCCATGAATTAGAATTTGTAGGAAAGACATGAAATGGCATAGATCTGGAACTGGATGTGCTTTTGCAGGATAGTTGACTACATGCTCTGATTTATTATTTAGCTGTAAGCTATGTTCAGTTCAGCAGGGGAGCTTTTCTTCCTGCAGTTCCATTGAGATCTCTGTGTGTCAAGTTACTCTTGTGCAGTGACTTGGACATTGTTCCCACTTGTATGCTACTACTGTACGCTTTCAACAGAATGCATTTTCACAGTGGCCTCAATGCCTAGAAAAAAACTATTCTACACTTGTTCCTAAACTCTCTGATACTCAGCATGTTGACACAAACATTATACTGCTAATTGCTTCTTCACTGACAATGACTTGTCAGCTTGGAAACTGCAAAATCCCATTTTGTTATATAGAATTAAATTAATGATAGTAAATAGCTGCATAATTAGAAGCTCTGTTACCATGTCAGAGAAAACTCCCATCTTTTCAAATTGCATCTAATCTCAGCAAGGGTTTCTGGTATCTTTTTGATGTGTTTGAGTAAGGATCAGGCAAGTGAGTGGAGAAGGTGATAACTGTTGATGGAACCAAGTTTTCATTTGGTTTCTGTAAGCAGGGTGTTTGGGTGGAGCATTAGTTACACAGACATGTACTAGAGCGATTGCTGCATTTGCGAAAGTCTCCTATGTCATGAAT
This sequence comes from Actenoides hombroni, assembly GCA_024336885.1. NCBI lineage: Eukaryota > Metazoa > Chordata > Aves > Coraciiformes > Alcedinidae > Actenoides > Actenoides hombroni. The sequence continues at coordinate 18,022,820 of WUAM01000431.1, forward strand.
TAAAAAAATTAATCTAGATAACATTTAAAGTCAATGCAAGGGAAAATACTGCTTTTTAAAAAGGATAGACATAGAGATACAAAGTTTAGAAAGTATTGAAATTAAACCTTTTTCGATCTGCAGTGAGAATTGTTGCAGTATCTACTCTTTATAAAAATGGTATAAAAGTGTAGGCTTTGATATTTTTTCAAGCATTTTTTTTAATCTGTAGTTGTAATGGCTGTGATAAAAATGGAGCACTACAGTAAAATCCACCAAGAAACAGTTGTGATCAGCAAATAAATTCTATAGGCAAGGACTTGGCAATTGCTTATGAACTGTCTTGTAGCCGCTTTCGCATCCCCACGAGTAGCTTTGTGAAGAAATATTTCAAAGCAGCCCACAGCACATTAAAGGTAGGGGACTCAGATAACCCAGAAATGATAGGAAGATTACATACACTTTTCAAATTTTCACAAGTTTTTAAAATGAAGACTGATAGCCAACTGTGCCAGTTCTTGTGCTCCTGCTGAACCATTGCTATGTCATGGAGTCCAGGTGAACAACGTGTCATATAGATATTGCCTCTGCAATATATTTTAGAGTGGTGTGCAAGAAAATATAAATCACAGTGTATTATTTGTTTGCTTAGATTAGGATTTGTAAAAGAAAGCTGTCTAGTCTAAGCTAGGAATGTAGGCTTCCTGCCAGGTGGAAAACAGGCACTGCCAGAGTGGAGTGGAGGATCTATTTCACTCTCTTCCAGTTCATTGAGTGCTGTTTCTTCTTCTGCAGCAGAAAAAAACCCATATGATCCTTTTAAATGTCTTTACAATTTATCTCCTTTGTACTCATCTACCTTGTGTTTTGGGGTTTTTTTTAATGCCAGGAGTGACCTGCAACCTTTTTGCACCACCTGCAAGTGCTTATTCTCTTGAAAAGATCAAACTCCCATATGTTCAAGTGTAAATACTGATTCTTTCATGTATTCATGTATTTATTGTATTCCAAATTGACAAATATTTAAAAATAGAACAGATAAAAATAGCAAGCTTCTCTCTGACTTTCCAAACACGGTATTAGTTTTCATTAGTATCTTGATAGGTAGTCGGCATCATTTTTATCTGTGTATTCTCCCCAAGCTCAATAGGTTTTCCAGAATTATATTTTCCCCTATCAATCCAGAATCAAAGCTGTAAAATTGGATATAAATTTTGTCACTGGCTAAACCAAAGGAAGCAATCTCTCATGTCCTTCCTCGTTGACTAATTATTAGTGCCTTGTTGACGAATTGTGTAGTGCCAATTACAATGAATAAGTTTTTTATCTGCTGCTGGCTCAACTTGAACGTGCTACTTAGGTATAGGGCTGGCTCAAGTCATCTTCATGATGAGATCTTTGGACTTCCTGAGATTTATTTTTTTTATTTATTTATGTGAAATCAATCATTTGGAGTGAATTTAGGAGACTGTAAAAGATAGCTCAGATCTGGTCATCTTCCATGTAATCTGCCAAAGTGTTGAAGAACGATGAATAGGGCCTACAAGAAAGCTGGGGAGGGACTGTTTACAAGGGCACATAGCGATAGGACAAGAGGTAATGGTTTTAAACTAGAGAAGGGTAGATTTAGATTGGACATTAGAAGAAATTCTTTACTATGAGGGTGGTGGAACACTGTAACAGTTTACCCAGGGACGTGGTGGAGGCCCCATCCCTGAAAACATTCAAAGTCAGGCTTGATGATATTCTGAGCAACCTGATATAGTTGAGGATGTCCCTGCTCACTGCAGGTAGGCTGGACTAGATGACCACATTTTTTTCAGGGAATCTTCATGTAAGAAGATTCACTTACAGAGGCTGAAAAGAAGAGCCAAAAGCCATGTACCAAGATGGGAGCAGTTAGATATGCAAGAGGTTACAGGATGGGATTTTTAAAGCATATGATAAAACTACACCCCTAATGTCCTCATTTTCAGTTGGAGAATGGCAACCAAGCTGTGCATATATCACAAGATGCTTATCTTTGGCACCACAAAACTTGAAAATCTGACCCAAACTGCCTCCCAGTAAGCAGTTTGGGTCCCAAAGCATAGAGAGTTTATTCCCATATCAGAAATATTAACAATTTGATGTTAATTTGCAAGTACATATTAATTAAGCACATAGAGCTATTGCATGCATTGTAGACCACTGGTACTAGCTGTGGTATGTATTATTAATTGAGAGGCAAGGTTACCTCCTGCTGGGGATTTTGATTTTCAATTTCTCTCTGACGTTCACCATGTGGGCAGTGCAGGAAAACATATTGAACAAATGTTTTGGTCTGAAAAGGCAACAGACAACAAACAACAAAAATGTGCATACAAACAGAAGCAAGGAGAATTCAGGAGGTATGCAGCTATTTGAACTGGAAGGGGTAAAATCATCAATAGGGCAACCACAGCAACAATTACATCATATTTGTTCAGCCTGGTTGTTCATCATGGTTGCTCAGGCTTGAGAAGGCTGAAGGGACACCACATCGTGATCGTCCAGTATCTGAAGGGGGCCTACAAGAAAGCTGGGGAAGGACTTTTCACAAGGGCATGTAGTGATAGGACAGATTGTAATGGCTTTAAACTGGAAGAAGGTAGATTTAGAATAGAAATTAGGAAGAAGTTCTTCACTCTGAGTGTGGTGAGACACTGGAACATGTTGCCCAGGGAAGTTGTGGATGTTCCATCCCTGGATGTGTTCAAGAACAGGCTGGATGGGGCTTTAAGCAACCTGGTCTAGTGGAAGGTGTCCCCATGGCAGGGGGGTTTGGAACTAGGTAATCTTTAAGGTCGCTTCCAACCCAAGCCATTCTATGATTCTATATTTAAGAAAAAAAGAAAATTCTGTCTGGATCTGCCTGCATGTTAGGAACTTAGCTAATAGCAAATCAAGCTCTTTAAATGTGCCATGAGCCATCTAACTATGGCAGCGATGAGGGAAATCAGAAAAGGCAGCACTATCATACATTAATTGATCTACATGTCTGACCCTGGGGAGCTGCTCTTGAGGCCGTATTCTGGAAGCCAACATAAATGTACCTATGCTAACTGTGTCCTGAAATAAAGGTAGCATTTTAGTGAAAAAAACCCACAAAACCCCACAAACCAAAAACACTGTAAAAAGGACAGGCTTAGAAAGTAGCAAATTAGTTGTAAATTAGCTGACATTTTCATGTTTTTGTCCTCCCTGTTAGCCAGGCTGTGATTGCTGTCTCCCTGTGCTTCCCTGTGAGCAGGACCTGCTGTGCCACAATGTGACACCTGTAGGTTGTTCAGAGTCCCCCACATCAGCTTAAGGGACATCATGTCATCCTTCTTGTTTGGAGGGAGGGGAGGTAGGGTTGATCTGCATTTTCAAAATGAAAGAAAAGCAAATATTTCTAGCCATTTTTTCCCATTTTTCTCTCTGTTTTTTCTTTCTTTTTCTCCTCTGATTTGTATTTTTTTAATTGTTGTTGGTTTGGTTTTTTTTTTGTCTTGGTGCCTCTGTTAGCTCTGATAACACACAAATGGATATTCACCAGTCTGAGGGCTGTATTTCTGTCATACACCATTTGTATTTTCAGATTTCTTAGAATAACTTTACAGAGTGGATATGGGGAAAAATGAAGTTAATATTGTCATTTGGATGTTTCTCTTCATTTTAAGGAATAGAGAGGAGAAGTGCCATGTTCCCTTAAATGCGGACACAGGTTATTTTTCCTGTGTGGTATGAGCTTATAAAATGATGTATTATGGAGGAGGAACAATACTTTTCACTCCTGTGAAAATGACATTGAATGATTTCTGTGGTTTCTCAAAGCCCTCAATACCACAAGCTGCTAATTGATTTAAAAAAATCGAAGTTGTTATCACTGCAGCAATTTGTGTTTACTTTTCACAATATTATATAAAATGAAAACCTTGAATGTTGCTTAATTGAAGCAAAGGTCTGGGTTCTGGGAAAAAAACCCAGGCCTTTAGAACAACACCAGAGACCTTCAGGTAATTTGTTTACCTTCTGTTCATGGGAGTCAAGGAGCAGTATTATCATTAAAAGTATGAAGTGCATTCAGACAATTGAAACAGTAAGATGCTAATTAAAGAAATTACAGAAAAATATCATGCTGTGTCCTTTTGTTCTTTAGAGGAATTTAACCTCCAGTCTTTTTTACAGAAGTAAAAGTCATACAAGAGAGTTATTTTGTTAACATCATAGCTTAGTAAATAGAGAATCCCATGGCATAATGACAGAACACCTGATCCTTATATAACACTGTTTTTATATATCAATGTCAATTTAAATATAATTAAAATCTTTCTCAGGGGTCTGCAAACTGCCATAAAGGGAGAGAAAATGCACAAAAGAGAAACCAGAAACATGGATAGAAATCAAGAAACTACCCAAGGAAATAAGCAGCAGAGGTGGATAAGTAACAGTTAATTGGTGTACAAGGAGAGCAAGATGAGACTTGAAATAGTCAAGATCAGTGCAAAAAGATGAAAGAAAAAACACAGTAGAAATTAATTATTTTGTACATGTTCCTAGTTCTCTGGATCCTTGTGTTCTGTCTTTTATAACTGATCAGTACATGATTCTTTATTAACTTTTCATTACAGATATAAAGATTTTATGATTAGGTCTAGAATCTTGAGTTTTGGAAGAGAGCAGACTCAGGGCTGTGTCCATATATCTTTGGGGTGACATGGGTAAGAACAGACTACAAACTAGTTTCTGCTGTGATCTGGAGGAGAGGACTTGGTGATGGTTTACCTGCAGATTAGCAACCAAGGAATTTCTGAAGGTTGCAGGGTAGAAAGTGTGAACAACAGTAGGGAACAGTTGAAAATCTGGTGTCGACAAACAGGCACTGTAATAAACTATGCTTTGCATATCAGAAAGACAAGGGGGCACACAACATGCTGATTGACTTGACTAATGTGGTCTCCATGGTGGAGCATGGAAGAATCAAGAAATTATGTGTTTTCTGTGGACATAGCGTCATTTCTATGTATTGATGTTTCTCAGAAATTGAAGAAGAAACTCAGTTTTATACCCTGTATGTTATGGATTTTTCATTTAGTTAACAATAATTTGATAAGACTAAACACTAAATCTAACTGAATATATTTCAAATACAGACCAAAACCTAAATCTGCCATGAAAAGAGATAAAGTAAGTGGCATGGCAGTACTTAATTGGTAGAACAGTATATCTCATTAACAGTGAGTGAGCCTTTAGCACATTAATTAGTTTTTGACCCCTTTAACAATAGACATCAGGACATCCAGCAACCTCTTTCTTTTAATAAACATATTTTGAAGAGGAAGCATATTTTGAAGAGGTAAGAACAGATAAGAATTGGAAGACTGATTTGCCCTCTACTAGTCAGGACCTTGATAAACTCCTATCTACTACAGCTTATATCAAAGCTGTGGCAACGGAGACTAAAATATTGGTTTTAATCCTGTCTTGGCTTATCTGGATTTTATGACTTACTAAAAGCTAGTAACACATTCAAAGCTGAGAAAGTCAGTACTAAGAAAAGCAATAAAATATTAAACATCATGGTCTCTTGTTGATGTCTGAAGCAAGGACTGATGCTGTAAGGCTTCAGTTCCTGCAGATAAATGTTACTGTGATTTGATATTTCATAACAGTGGGCATATTGGTCCCTCAAGGGACACCATATTGTAGGGAAACATAATTACTCTGGCTCATTTCTTGCATTCACTTTTTTTTCTGAATTCAGGGAAACAAAAGGTCTTGCTTAGTTCAGAGCTCAATTTAAAACTTTAATGGAAAATTTAAAATACAGAAAAACAGAAATATGTTCATGTTAGAGAGACACATGCCACCAAACATTGTCAGTGAAAATTTCAGTGAGCCTTATGTCCAATCAAACTGCGCAAACTTTGCAAGCAGTGAAGAGAAATGGCCTTTTCTAGGGCATGATTCATTTGGTCCAGTTTGGATACCTACCTGTAGATGAGATAGAAAAAGTCTGGACTGCCTCAGGTGTAGATCCCTGATCCAGTGATCTCACATTCCCTGCTGTCTGATTCTGCTTTATTCACTCTCTCCTCTACTAACAGACTGTAAATTAGAAAGATAAAATACAGGGGCACTACTACAGCACAAAAGTTTAGGAATTTTTGCCTGGAGAAAAGGAAGGTCAGAGTAGACCTTGTTGCTCTCTACAACTACCTGAAAGGAGATTGTAGCGAGGTGGATGTTTGTTCTCCCATGTAAAAAGCAATAGGACAAGAGGAAATGTCCTCAGGTCTGACCAGAGGAGGTTAAGGTTAGATATTAGGAAAAATTTATTCACAGAAAGGATTGTCACGCACTAGAACAGGCTGTCCAGGGAAGTGATGGGAGTCACCATTCCTGGGAGGATTTAAAAGATATGTAGATGTGGCACTTAGGGACACAGTTTAGTGGTGACCTGGCAGTGCTGTGTTAATGGTTGGACTTGATGATCTTAAAAGACTCTTCCAACTAGAACAATTCTGTGATTCTATGACTCTATGAATTAACTTTAGTTTCTGCTGCTTTTCCTTGTATACACACAGGGTAGGTTATAGAAATAGTACAGATGAACCAGCAAGTAAGGCAGTGTCATTCTGTACTAGGACCCCTCATGAGGGTTTATGGGGACACAGATGATTATGAGGCCCAGAAAGTAATGCTTGATTTGTTTAGGACTATAAAAACCTGCATTGCCTGTTGAGTACTGGTTTTTATGGCAGTTAGTACTGGTTGTTATTATGCCTACTTTATCGAGGGTGAAATACGAGATCTGATGCCACAGGTGTTGGAGTTGGGGTCTTGGCAAAATAACACTGATAAAAATTGTGACTAATCTGTTTAAGCAGTGCTCATGATGTACCTTTGAAACCCATTGCATTGCTTTGGTCGTCATTTACGGTCTGATTAGATGCCATCTGAAGAAATTCCAGTGTGTAAAATTTTATGTGCCTGCTGAAGCAATAGTTTTATGGCAAATCCTATTTTATTATAGAATCACAGAATTGTAGAACATTTTGGGTTGAAAGGGACGTTCAAAAGTCATCTAGTTCAACCACCCTGCAATAAGCATGAACATCTTCACTCAGATCAGGTTCCTTAGCGTCCCATCCAAGTTGACCTTGAATGTTTCCAGGGATGGGACATCTACCACCTCTCTGGTCAATCTGTTGCAGTGTTTCACCTCCCTCGTTGTAAAAAATTTCTTCCTTATATGTATTGTGAGTCTACCCTCTTTTAGTTTAAAACTGTTATCTCTCATCCTGTCCTAACAGGCACTGCTAAAAAGTCTCTCCCCATCTTTCATATAGATTCCTTTAAGTACTGAAAAGCTGCAACAAGTTCTCCCTGGAGCCTTCCCTTCTCCAGGCTGAAAACTCCAACTCCTTCTGCCTTTCCTCACAGGACAGGTATTCCATTCTTCTGATCATTTTTCTGGTCCCCCTCTGGACCTGCTCCAACAGGTCCATGTCATTCTTGTGCAGAGTACTTCAGGTAGGTAGAATCACCTCCCTCAACCTGCTGACCATACTTCTTTTGATGTAGCTGAGGATGCAGTTGACTTTCTGGGCTGAAAGTGAACGTTTCCAGCTTTTCATCTAGCGGTACCCCCAAGTCTTCTGTAGGGCTGCTCTCAATCCCTTCATCTTCCCAGTGTGCCCCAACCCAGGTGCAGGACCTTGCCCTTGGCCTTGTTGAACCTCATGAAGTTTACATTGTCGCACTTCTTGGATTGTCCAGATCTCTTTGGGTGGCATCCCATCCCTCAAGCGTGTCAGCTGCACCATTCAGTGCAAATTTGCTAAGGGTTCACTTTATCCCATTGTTTATGTCACTGATGAAGATATTAAGCAACACTGGTCCCAGTATGGACCCTTGAGGGACCGCACTTGTCACCGACCTCCATCTGGACATTGAGCTGTAGACCACTAGTCTCTGGATACAACTATCTGACCAATTCCTCATCCACTGAATAGTACACCCATCGAATATGTATCTTTCCAATTTAGAGAAAAGGATGTCGTGGGGGACTGTGTCAACGGCCCAGATAGATGACATAATGTAGGTATAACATGGTTATAGTTGAACAAAGAAGTAAAGAAGGAGACTGCTGGAACAACTTTTATTTGTTTGTTTGTTTCCAAATAAGCTATAAAAATTAAGCCTTGTCTTATTGTCGTTAGAGATCCCAGGGCATATTTTAGAAGACCAGGGCAATTCGGTAACTCAATGTAGTCAACTAACACAAGTTCTACTTTAGGAATTTGATCTGTGATTAACATTCAAGTAATTCTTGCAGTTCTGAATGAAAAATTGTATCTTTTACTTTCTGTCCCTAAATATTGGCATCACAATGTATCATGGCATGGCTGTAGGGTTTAAAGCATTTTCTGCTGTATTTCAGTAGACTGTAAAGCGTTTGGTTTTTTTTAAAGAGAAGGACCTATAAACCTGATGCAATTTATTCCCCATCATAAGACAGAGGATGTACTGTTGTATACTCCTGGAATTAATATTTGAATTGTCTATTAATAAAGATGATCCTGATAAATGCTAATCATCCTCTATAGACTTCACCTCTTTTCTACAGTTCCCACTGCTGATTGTAAAATCCATCCAATGGGTCCAGAGCAGTAAAGGCTCCTACTGCATTATGAGAAAATAATCAGACTTGCCTTGGACATTTAGCTGTATATTAGAAGAGTGAATAGAGTAGAACTGATTAAATAAATGAAATACTTGTACAGAGCCTGAGTCACAGAAGGGCATTAAACTGCCGTACTGTGCAAACGTCATTAAATGCTGTGTCTTTATGTGAATCAACACTGACGAGATATTCCCCTAGCTGTCTCTAATATGTCACTTTGTGCCATCGAGAGTCTTTGGCCTTTCATCAGTTAAACAGACTGAAGTGTTGCCTTTAGAAGATAATTACAGGTTCTCAACGAAAATGGCAGAGTTAAGCCCTGCTAGATGGTACTTGTCTCGCTGGAGAGAGCAGAAAAAGCACACATAGGCCTTGAGTTCTCTGCAGAAGGGCCCCTTCCTGGGATAATAATACAGTTCTGTGCAGGAATGATGGATCTGGATAGGAATCTGATGGAGGAAATGCAGTTTTATGTTATGTGACCAGCTGTGCTAGCCTTTCCAGAAAAGTAACATACTTGAGAAGGAAATGTTGAAGAACAGGCAGCCTGTGCCAACACCTCCTTTTGGGGGAGATCTTCGCATTCCAAATAACTCTGATGAAAAGGGGATTTGTTGACTCATAGATGCTCTGGGAAGTATCCGAAAGTATTACATTCTTCACTGCTTTTTCAGAAAGCCACTCTGAGAGATACAAGTCTCTTGCTGGAGATCCTTTGTAAATTCTCATGTTTAATTAATGTAGTAAGGTTTACATTGCTGCTTAATTGACATTGCCATTGAGAGATGTCTGCTTGGGGGCTACAACTGTGTGTAGTGTTTATTTCTGAGTATATGCTTTTGATAAAGCCTGATTTGTTAATTTTCACATGATTGCACTCTACAGGGATACAGTTACTAAGCCAAATCTTCAGCTCATGAGTATCAGGGTAAGTTCAAATGAAGTTTATGAATTTTTCCTGACTTGAGCCATAAATTGTGGAGAATATTAGAGTTTCTGTATAGAGGACTTAAAACTACTTTCAAAGTTACTGCATCTGTTGTTATCTCGTTAGCAATTGGATCCTCAGATTAAAAAAAAAGCTGCATATATACCATTTCTTAAAAGGAAATTTCATTTTAATTTTTTAGTATTTCTTATAAATTGTGAGTGAAGGACACAGAGCAGTGTTGAAAATCTATTGTTGCCACAAATACAAGAAGTTAAAGAAACTGTCAAGCTGCAAGTGCATAGCTTTTATTCTGCAAAATTCTCTTTAGGATTGAGTATTTGTCTACAAATTAATATATATCAATCATTTACCAGCTCTGTTTTCTTTGAGAAAGCATACAGGAATATAACATGAAAGAGGAATGAATCAGTACAGAAATTGGAAGTACACAAAAATTGTTGGCTCTCAAGCCAACAATTATCATTTTTTTCTAAGAATCTGTTAAAATGCAGTAGGGACAAGGAAAGAAAATAAATAAATAAAAAAATGGAATAAAAAGACTCACTGCTAAGATGAGTTGGTTGCACATTTCTGGTATGAATGTTGGCAAAAGACTTTTCAGTTCTGGAGAGACATACAAGAAGTTCCCTTTGTGAGAATACATCAGATGGCAGCAAAATCACAAGCAATCTGATTAGTTCGACAAGTTGTCAATTTTTCCAGACTCTTCAGGCAGAGAGCACTGATGGATTTTGTGTGTGGAAGACAGATGTTCTCTTTACAGTGTCTAAGCAAGATAATAAAAGTTGCCTGTCTTGCCAACCTTCATTGAAGCAACATCAAAAAGAGATAATAATGTGCTACTCACGCCACTGCTATTGGTTCTTTTGTACCAGAGGTAGGAAGGCATGAGAAAGGGGAATCTAAAAATAACAGATGTAAAGGCCTTTGTTCTCTGTAGCTGTGTTTGTGATACAGAAGCCTTTGCTTCTGCTTTTGTTTTGTAATATTACCCATCTCACTTGTGATTGTTTTGAAAGAAGTGTGATAAAGCTGTTCATTATGAACAACTATACAGTAGTGCATATCAGGTGAAGAATACTGGGCAGTAAAAACAACCTCTACCCTACTCTTCTCTTAAATTGTTTAGCAAGATTTTTCAACTGACAAGATGTTAGATTGACCTGACATAACAAAAGTGTATATGATGAAAGGAGAGGAGGGAAAAGAAAGGAGAGCATTTAGAGCAAGACAGTGCTAATTGGTTTGAATTGGCAATGGAACATTTGTATTCAGGAAAGAGTAAATGCCATTTTAGATCCATACCTAATATCAGCTCAAGTTGAGCCTTGAATCTAATTATCTTAGGATATTTTTGTTTGAGTTCATATCTGATCCTCCAGCATTAGGATCTGTTTCTGTAAATTTTTGTTTGGACTGGAGCCAAAGAACTGGAATATGTCATCCTGAGTCTAATTTGCATGTGTGCTGCAGCTCACAAGAGCAGCTAGCTCTTTGCAAGATGTGTGCCTCAGGTTTTCCAAAGTTTTGGTAAAGATGTGATTGTATACAGTTATTGTTGCTTGAGTCTGAAATATTTAGATTGAATGAGTTCTTAAATTAACAAAAAGTATAACATTTCTTAATTTGGAGTTACTGCAGAAATCTCAAATTAGAAATCTGGTACTAGCTGAAGCTTCTTGTCCAACAAGAGGAATAGGCACCAAATTGTCACTCCAAGTAATAAGAGCACACTCTGAAAAACCTTTCAGAATTAAAATAAATTGAAAATCATTGGACACATGTGAGGTCACCTGATGTCAATTCAGGCATTTGTGTCTCTTGCTTCTTCTGGAACTCTATGTAGGTTTTATACTGCTAACATCAGCTCAAGGATGTAGGAGATAGAAAAGATGACAAAGATAAAATTGCAAATATAATGCTCTCCTACTGGAATTCCTATGAGGCTGGATGAATCCAACTGAAATAAAAATAAAAGTCAAATTTGTAGGTTTTATTTCAACACAGCAGGAGAATGAAAATAATGAAAGGAAAACAGAGGTCTCCAGAAACATATTGCCAAAGACCTCTACAATGTGTTAGCCCATGGCACTGTGCCACTGAGAATAGCAAAAGCACTTCTGAGGACATTTTGTGGTAAATTTCTCAACAATACTTAAATCTTGACTGTCAAAAGCAATTTGAGAAGCCTAAGTTTGTCGGCTTGCTATGTGACTTCAGGCTTTGTAAAAAAAGTAATCCAGAGCTTCTGTAAATCTTACGCTGTCTTGAAGCATGCATACTAAAAATCTGTATTTAGTAAGATCACACTAAAAAGCTACTCTTTTGTCACATTGATTGTCAACCTTCATTTAGAACTTAAAAAAAAAATTAGTCCCATACATAGATTTAAATAGAATATGCACCCTAAAATCTTTATTGGTGAGCTAAATTGGACTGTCTTATATGCAAAGCATTCAGTAGGAAAGATTAGAACCAGTGGCCTTTCCTACAATCATGATTTTAATAGCCAAAATAAATTTTTTTCTCTTTGATTAACTTATAAATTCTGACTGATCAATTAGGAGTTTAGGAAGAAGTAATTTAGCAGTCAGCAGTAGCTCTTAAGTAATTCTGCATCAGTGTCGGTTGATTTACATTACTGACAAAAAGTAAAACCTGTTTTTCAATATCTGTTTTTGACACATTAGTTATGTGTTGGTTTCTCCTTTTTTTTTTTTTTTTTTTTTTTACTTGTTTTTGTTTTGATTTTTTTTGGAAAGCTATTGATCATGACCACAGTAACATTTAAGATAAACAAACAAATCCTGTGTTTAAGCATCACCTTCCATCTGTGTCTTGCCAGAGAAAGTTTCTCTTTATCCTAGGCAATCTCTTGAACCAGTCAGTACTCTGGAAGTCACTCACAGGTTGTCACTCTCCAAGTTAACTACTTTCCTTCACACAAATCCTTGCCCTCGGCAGATTAGTGAAACTTGGGAATCCTGAACTCTCCTTAGGGCTCCATAGGGTAATGTTTTCTTCTATATAGAAAGTGTTTTGCCTTATTACCACCAAATATAATTGCCACATAGCTTTCTGCTCTGCTTGTTTTTTGGGTTTTTTTTAACCTGTCTTCCTTAACCTGCTTCCTCATTATATTCCGGTTTCCCAGCATAGAAAGTCCTGCCTTTCTCTTTTGTGCTGCTGAGCCTAGCCTGAGTCCTCCTGATCAGGAGCAACCTCTAGAGGTTTCCCTCCATCTGCCTCCACCAGCAGTTCCAAATCTTCTGTCTGGCTTTTACCTCTTTACCTTTCTTTTTAACCTACCAATTACCTTTTTTTTTCTTGGGCTTCAGTTCCCTTGTTTCTTGTTCTGGACATTTCCATCCTTTCTAACTACACCATCTGAATCTTTTCTCCCTTGGTACCCTTGCTCCTTCAGTCCTACTTTCTTCTCTGTGGCACTTCTAGGAGGCAGTTCAAGTGTGAGAATGCTGCATGTTTCTCTAAATGCTGCTTTGAAATACAGACCTTATTGGCTTTTCTTCCTGAGGCTTAATAATTTGTAGATTAAATATTTCTGCCATATGCCAAGAATATCTATGTCACAGAAACTATCAAATCACAAAAATGTTAGCAAGAAGGGACCACTGGGGGTTGTCTAATCCAGGCTTCTGCTCCAAGTGAGACTGTTGCCAGCACTACAACCAGGTCATCCACAGCATTACCTAAGCCAAGCCTTGAAAACCTCTAAGGATGGAGATTCAATAGCATCTTTTGAGTGACCTGGTGGAGAGCTGCACTACTCTTTTAGTGAGCTTCTTCATCCTATTGTATATCTTGAACTTTTCAAAATGCATTTGGTGGTCACTGCCCCTTGTATTGTCTGCTGATACGGCAAACAGTTGTAGGCTTCTACTAGATCACTCATTAGCCTCTCTTTTGCTGGACTAAAAAAAACTTACTATCTCCTTTTAGGTCATGTGCTCTGGGCCTGTGACCTTCCTGGTAGCGCTCTTTTGAATTCTAATTCCTCAACATCCCTACTGAACTTGGAAGAATGGAGGTGGACACTATTTCAGATGCAGCTTCACCATTGCTGAGCAGAGGGGAATAAAAACTTCATTTGACCTACTGGTCATATTGCTCCTGGTGCAGTCAATATGTAGTCAACCTTCTCTGTAATGACAATCAAGTGTTGTCTCATTCTTGGTGTGTCTTCTGCCCCAAGTGCCTTTCTGCAGGATGCTCATAGCTGGTAAATTTCCATGTGCTGCTGCTGCATGGGATTATCCTATCCTAGGTACAGACCTTTGGCTTTCTCCTTGTTGATTAAGACAGTGTCTCTTTTGATTCGATTCTCAAGTTTCTCAAGGTTTCTTTGGCTTGAATCTTTGTCATTCAGCATGCCAACCACTCTGCCTAATATAGTATCACGTTTAAATTTGCTGAGAATGTACTCTGTATCATCATCTAGGTTGTCAATGAAGATACTGAACAACATTGGCCTCACTATTGACCCCTCATTTGCTCTGCTTGTTACCAGCCCCCAATTAGATGGCAAGCCATTGATTACTTCCTTTCATTCTGGCAGTCCCTCTCTTTACTGCCCAGCAATACGATATAACTCTGCTTCTTTTCTTCCACCTGTGTTTTAATTTATTTATTTCTTTTATTTTTCATTTTTAAATTTTAATTTTTAGGAAGCAGAAAGTTCAAAATCCCCATGGAGAAGTGAAATAAAGTCCAAAAAAGATTTGAAGAGAAGTTGGGAGAGACAGGAAGCATAGTCCTAAATCTTGTCTTTCAACTGCTAATAAGAAGAGCAAGGAATGGACACAATTATTTGTTTGTAACAAGTTTTATTATTTTTTATTGATACTAGAGACATTTTTCAAGGTATCATCTGCTTATTTTCCTCAGCTGATCAACATGTTATTATCAAAGCACTGCAAAAATCTTCGATAACAGTTGTTTTTTGACAGAATATTTAAGCAAATAAATACTTCAAAGAGACATGCCCTGGGATGCATTTCAATAGATATGTGGGAATTTACAGAGAAGTATGCATTGTTTGTCCTCCTTTGTTCATTGTCATACACTTACAGTTCTTGGTTATATCACTGAGCCAAAGAGCAACCCTGGCAAATAGAGACCCTGCCTTCTTTCTCTGTCCCTGCAAAAGAAGGCTGGACTGCTATTAATTTCTTCATCACTGCATCCAGGTGACTCTCCACTTTTGATTTCAGTACTTACCCTTTAAATTCCGAAACTTTCTTGCATGATTTCATAAAGAATGTATTTTTTTCTTGTTCACAGTCCCCATTTTTTTCTTGTAATTAACAAAACTTTTGGTCCTTGACTCTTTCAGAGATATCTGTGTTGTGGATTGTGTAATGCTTTTTAACTCCTTTAATAAACTTGAGTCATTCAGTATGCCACATTCCTCAGGCATGAAGGGATTTTGCTGTTATGCAAGGCTGATGCTGGGGAGCACATTAGGACAAATTCTATGATTTTTCTGTCACTCTCATGAAGGGTTAGATGGGAACAGAGTTATTCTTGTTTCAGTACTGGTCTATGATCACACACAGTTGTGATCTGAGAAGTTTCCACAGAGAAGATGAGTAGTGTATTTTGGAACCACTGCATTTCTAGGACCTCATCGCAGATGATAATGATATCTCACACTTAAAGTCAAGCTGCAGTAATACAGTAGAATGGCATCCTCTTGCTAATGCAGTGTCAATCAATTTTGCTAAGCTTCAATGCTTATTTACTCTTTCAGTTGTAAGTTAATACCCAGCAGACATTGTTTTTTGAATTATTGATAAAGCATTTTGTTCCATGTAAGAATGCAAACCCAGTTCTGAATTTAAAAGGTAAGAGAATGCCTCATGATAATTCCCGAGGTGTTGCTGTGAATATGTAGGTTGAAACTTAACAAAGTAGAATTGCTTTTACTTCAGCTTTACAAAAAATTATTAATGAACAAAATCACTAAGTTAACAGGTTAGCTTTTATTTTGCACCTAACTCACAAGCGTTTCTGTCCGTGGTATATGAGAGGTAGCCAGACTGCAGCAGGAGCAAATACAGCTTTCAACATGAAGAGCATAGTATCTCACAAAGTCTAATTTGTAAACTCAGCCCGATAGTCCCTTTAAGTGCAGAACTGAATTTGTCATCTCTTCCAAACAGTAAATAAGAACAAACTTTACATTTGATTTCACCCTTAAAGGATAAAACTCACGGGTTTTGAGTCTAGATTGGACCTTTACGATGACATGGGCCCAGCCCAGCTCATAAGAGAAGCTTTAGGTTGTCCCTTAACATTTCTCACATGAAGTCCACAGCCAGGGGCCAAGGGTATCCTGTGGAATATGTCCCAGCTACAGGCTGTGCTGGAGAATTATGCAGAAAGGATAAACATGAGATTCAAGGTAGAGACTGAGTTACATTATAGTGAATGAGAAAGGAAGACATTATCAAGTTGTTAATTTAATTAAAATATAATTACTCTTGATATTTTATAGAAAATAGATCTAGTGAAATAATTTTCAAACTTGGCTCTTTTTTGTATGATTTCTGTATTTTCTGAGGAATATGTGTATTTATCATTCCCAGTCTTAATGGAGATTATATAAGTTCATGAAAGTAAGGTCTCATGAAGTGTTTGTTTACTGAAGGAATAGGCTGAGAAGGATGGTCACTCTTACAGAAATCTCTAAAAATGATATTCTTTTTCTCAAATACACCAAGACCCTTCATCGTGCAGATTAACTCAGAGATCTGTTCATGCCTGATCACTCAGGTACGTTCTCTTCCAGTGAATAACATGGCAAGGGCCATGCTTTGTCAGGACTGTGTCCTGTATAGTGTTACAGTGAGTGGTTGAGATACACCTATTGCAGTCGACAGCAGAAAAAGGATTCATTTGCTGGGGGGAAATAATGTTACTAGGTTATTGTCGCAAGGAAAGTCACTGCACTGCCCTGTGAAAATGAGTGAGAGCAGAAAGCAGGAGACAGTTTTATGAAACTTCTGGTCACTGTATGAGATCTGAAATATCAGAAATGTGAAGCCTGTCTTAGCAGGCAAGGGCAGGCAGCTGCATGCTCTGCTTACTTTAGCCTTCCTGTTTGTAGTCTGAGCTGTTTGGACACAAATTAGATAACAGAGGAAAAAGAAACATTTCTATTTTGGGTACTGATGCTTGGTGAACTTCTCAGAAGGGCTCTGAGTCTGATGGCACAGGAGTCCCCAGATGGGGAATGTGGTTGTGAATTTCAGATGGAGTCATAAATTTATTTGCTTATTTTAGAAGATGTTTTTACACTTTTAATTTTTTTTTTCTTTTGGCTTAAGCACATGGAAAGTTGTAGGAATTCTGTCCTTCCTGATAAACTATAACATCTTCTTATCGAGCAAAGCTAATTTTTTGCATTTTTCTTCAGTTTATGTGTTCACTTAAAACCAGAATATACTACCTAGGATTTCTCAGATATCCCTATGTAAACACAGACTACTCTGACAACCTGCTCTGGAATTTTCCAGAACCCACAGGCAGGAACTTGTGAAAAGTCTTTGCATAGGTAAAATCCCTCTGAAGCCTGAGAACATCAGCTGTGGGTATGAACCCCCTCTCTCTGAGGCTTATTACAGTTCAGAAACAATTCTGCTTCTGTTACAGAACTCCCTTCTGATGCATTAACCTAATTAATTCTTGCGGATTTTATTGGGTGTTGCCCTCATAATTATCTTGCCACTTTAGATATAATAGTCATTATTGAATAGGAAATTAAATTTCTACTCTTTGTGTTTGTTTTGCAGCTGCGTTGTTGTCTGCTTCTGTGACCACTATCTTTTCAGAAGGCCCAAGAAACTCAAATAATCACTTATAGAGGGTTTTTTTATGTTTTTAATTTATATTTTATTTATTTTACATTAAAAAGTCATTAAAATAGTTTTTAATTCAGCTGCTTAGTTCTGCCTTCTCTCTCTTGTTTTGCTCTTTGTAAATTCACACAGCAATAT
>WUAM01000431.1:18040560-18051074 GCA_024336885.1 Actenoides hombroni
TCTCCCTTTATAGTTGAGCTGACGTCATATGGTATGGAATATCCCACTGGTCAGCTCTGAGGAGTGCCCCCCCCCCCATCCTGCCCCCCAGCCTCTGGTGCCGTGTGAGCACTGCAGCATGAGGGCTGGATGGGAAAAAGTAGCTCAGCCAGACCCACTACAGGAAGGTATTTGCAGGGAATGTCTGGAAACAACTTCTCTTTCTGTAGAGGGGGCATGGATAACTAGTTCAGACAAGACACCTAATATTTATGCAGGTGTAGTTAGAAGTCTCATCCATGATATCTTCTGTCTGGTTAATTATAACTATCCTAGACGCGTAGACAAATGAAGTTGTAGAACATATAATCTCTGTCATGTTCCTTGTTTTCTCAAGTGCTCATAGATGAGATGCTGGGACAATCTGTATGGTGCACATATGACTCAAATACACAGCCTTGTCTGGCTACCTTCTCACTAATCTCATGGGATACATCCAGTTTCTGTAAATCCCAGTGAGATGTGATTTGAAGGTGACCTGATCTCAGGATGACTTTCTAGTTTTCAGAATGTTCCTGAGACAAGCCATGTAAAGTAGATTAAAAAGATTTTAATTCTGCATTAGTTTCCTCTAAAGAGGGAATACTCTTCTGTGCTACTTTGCAAGGATTTGGTGAAGATCCATGCCTTCAGTCACACTGGTCACATCTAGCCTGGACTCAGGTGTATGATATGACTGCCTTTTAGGCTGTGTCTCTCATTGCCTTCCCACAAACACCTCTGAGTCTTCAGGTGATGAAACATGGGTGGAGGTCTGGCCCTAGGGCAGGTTGGGATATGTGCCAATATCAAAGCATTTGGAAATGTTCTTTGTCAACAGCTTAGCTACAGCTTCAATTGTTATGGTGGTGGGCCATATATGTCCCAAGATTCAGCAAGACTAAAGATGACCAACCCATATATTTTTCTAGCTTTTATTAACTACTGTAGTATTTGGATGTAAAACAAAGAAGATAAGTCAAAATATGTGTTTTCAGGTGAATTGTGTTTCTTAACTCAAATGTGCTGCATTTTGTATTGCAGGCAATTCCCATACCTTCTGATTACTGACTAATTGATACAAATGTATTAATTTATCATTATCTCCCATAAAATACCATTGCAGCATGTTTGACAGAATGAGCTTTGGCCTATGTAACAGTGTGGGCTGAATCCTGTAGCCTGAATTCTAAAATTAGAAATGTGGAAGCCCACAAGCTCTGAATATGATATCAATATATAATACTGTTTCAAGAAGAAATAAACAAAAGCCAAATAGCTGCCATTCAACATAAATCTCAGGGATTTCGGACAAAAGCCACAGTGAGTTTGGATTGCTCATTATTTTTTTAAGAAACTTTTAGAAAGACATACTTTAATATGCACAATATAAACCCAACCCCACAGGTCACAGAGAGTTTGCAGTTTGCAAGTGCTTTAGGAATAGTTGTTAAAGATTGGAGAGGAGGAGGGGTAGGAAGTGTCAGCAGGAGAAACAGTGCTGTAGTGCTAATGAGCAGATGCTTTGCAGTGTATTGAGAGACCTCCTTGCAATTAAAAAATAGTTGTAGGTAGGAGGAGATCATTCCGCTGTCTGTGTGCTGTCAGTTGTGCCTTGACCAGCTTTTTGTATGTCAGATGCATTTTGATTAAATCAAAAAAGGGAAAAAAAAAACCATGTCTGTAGCTGGGGGTTGATTTGGCAGCAATATTTTCTGTACTGGAAAAGTGAGACCTGGGTGCAAAGGGAGCCGCAGAATGTCTCTGCTGGTAGAAGCCAGGTAACATTCATGTGATGATATTGCTGCACAGCTATGGGTAGGGGATCACGAATTTTCCCTGGAGGAAGGCAGAGGGGGTGTTCCTGTCTCACCTCTTCAGGCAATGAGCTGCAAGCCAATAATGGATTTCCTAGCCCTTATCAAGAAGTTCAAATATGAGAAATGAAGAGCAAGACTCAAAAATAGAGGTTCTTCTGTGGCTGTTTTATGCCCTTCCATTGTGGTCAGGGTAATGTACAAGTGCGTGGAGCTGGTCCCACTATCAGAGGAGCATGGTCAAATCCTCCAGAGCAGGAGCTTATCTTGCTCACATGTGTACCTTCTGGAATGGGGAAAGTGGGTGACAAAGAAGCAGATCCCTGAATTACTCTCTTCAACTCCAACTTTGTATGTAATCCTGTCATGTTTATTAGAGAAATACTTCAAAGTTTAGGAAGAAGATACATCTTACAGGGGCAGAATAGCTTAGTAAGAGTAGCTCGGTTGCTGCAGGCATTGTTTGATCCAACATAGGCATTTTTCTTCTCCCTTTCTCTCTTTCTTTATTCTTCCCAGGTTAGGGGGCGTATAGCATAATTAGAAATTAAATTATTTATGAGGAGTCATTAAAATGGGTGGCTTGCAGATTAATCAAAGAGAGGAGACATGATACAGAACTGCCTTTTCCTCTGCTGCTTTTGCTCATGGTTTCTGCAGGGAAGACTTCATAAAGCATCTTGAGCTTTGGAAAAAAAAAAAAAAAAAGGAGGGCTCTGAGATATTATCTCTGTGTGTGTGCAAATATCCATATGAGTGTTGAGGAAAAATTGAAAATACAGGGGAGATTAGCCAACAGAAAGGCATTATGAGGAGAAAAAGGGAAGGGATAGTTCAAGGGAAGGAAAACCTCATTATGTGCTTTGTAATTCAGAATATGTATTCTGAGTATGAGAAAATGTAATTTCTCTGCCAACTGGAGGAATTTATGAGCCTAATGAAATTTAAAATCAGTGGGAGCTCATTTAAAAGCAGTAAGACATATAGTATTCTACTAATTTTATGAGGAATCTGTCTAAAAATAACATGGGTTTGTTTTATTTATATCCTGCTGTGATACTAAGGACATATCTAAGTAGATAAAATATATACCTCTAATAAATGAGATTCAGGACAAACCAATTTAAGCCTTTTAACTGACCTCCTATTTTTGTCATCATAAAACTTACTTATCCGTAAGTATTCTGAGAAATACACATTTATGCCACTAAAATCGTCTCTTTAATGCTGGCTTCTTGTTTGTTTTCAGGTGCAGTTTGGGTGCTGCAGTTAGTCCTTTCAAAACTTGGTCTTTAGACACAAGAAATCATGTTTTTTGCCACCATCACTGTGAACTCAGGCCATCTGAATTAGTGAAGCTAGCAATCCTGACATACTATTAGAAGTGCTTGTGGCATTAACCATGGATTTACTGGATTTGGGTGGATGGTGAAGGAATTGAAAGGGACCAAGGATGAACATTTTTCTCCTAATTTCTGAATTAAATAGGTTCCCATATATCTTAATTTTTTTGAAGAATCTTTTCATACTCTGAGCCTATTGAAAGAGGAGTAATTAATATAATAATCATCACGAATATGCATATGAAAGAGCATAGGGAGAAGCTGGGGTCCTTTACAAAACATACATTCTCTTGTTGGGATGTCATGTATTCAGTTTGGTCATCCTGGCAAATAATAGCAGTCCATCCCCTATGAGAAGAAGTGAGAAGTACACCTGCTAGCTCAGTGTTTGGAGTCAGCATGAAAATGGAGTGTTCATGATACCATCTTGAAGATATGTTAATTCAGTTAATACATTGCTTCAGTGCTTGTAGTCCAAGTTTCCTACGTTCTTTTCAAATGCTTATGGATGCATACACGTGTAGGCTAACCAGAAGGTATAGAACCTCATTGTTATTTTATTTATCAGTTATTAAATTCTTCATTGAGCCATGAGTGATACAAGCTAAACTGCTCTGTTACCTATTTTGTATGCTCTTTTGCTGCTATACTGGCAGAAGTTAGCTGAGAGATGGCATTATTTTCTACAATAAGAATACAGATACATCATCACATTAATATAAATTGTTGTAATTCAAGCTTAGTAGACACAAGTAAAATAATTTCCGATTGCCTTTGCTTGCATGCTCATGGTTTACGGTGAATGGACCCATGGTAATTAATGTTTTAGTCTATATTAATGAATAATTGCCATAGTGAACTCCTAAAAGGTCACTTCCTGCTCAGGTGGAGTAATGAACTGTTTTCCTCAGTGATACATTCCTGGAGTATTCACAAGCTGCTACTATTTCTAGCTAATCAACATTTTCAACAGACACTTGTGCTTTGGAGTGTTTATGATTTTTGTGTGTACTACAGGCAACCATGTTAAAGGAACTGGATTTCCAAGAAGAGTTGAGGAACCCCATTGACAACCATGTACCTGCACAAGGTCTTGAATACTTCGGATGTCTCTAAAACAGAGGTTCTATGAATAACCTCTTTAAAATATAATACTGGAAATGCTAATTACAGCCTCCTCTATTTATGCTATTTAGTATTAATACCAGCTCAGTACCACAGTCATCTATTCAGGTCACTAGTATCCATTCAAAGTATTTAATATCTACATGTCTAATATCTCCACAGTATTTAATATTTCCACAGTTCCTATACATAAGTATAATTATTACATTTTTCTACTTACCTGTAAGAATGATGAAGTTGCCTCCTTGGGGTCAATTCTGCCATATAACTGATTTTTTTTTTCCGACTGTGTGGCTTTGATATAGCTTAATAAATTTTTTATATAGATGTTTACCTTTCCTATTTATAATTTCTGCAGGCTAATATTCACAGTTTTAATTTAAGCATATAATTTTGTTACTATAGTATGAATATAATAGTATAATTTCTATCTGTAAAGTTATTGAGCCATGTTAAAAGTAGGCAGGATGTTTTGATCCTTTTTGATAGAGTTTCTCAAGTTTTTATGTTTATGTTCTCCAAATGGCGTACTGTGTGGTACTTTTGCAAAAAAAACGTACCTGAATGTAGAATAAATACAGTTAAAAGTGAAGGAACACAGGCCATGTTTATTCCTCTGCGCTTTAGCCCAGCACACTTCAGGTGACACAGTACTTGAAAACAGTATTTGCTATAAAATTTCTAGGTTTTTGTTGTTGTTGTTGTTTTGGGGTTTTTTAATGACTTTTATTAGTTTTTTCCTCTTTATATATATTTTTACCATAACCATTTGTCTACAGGATTTTACTTTACTACTGAAATTCTGTTTTTCTTATTCATGAAAGGAGACAACCTCAATATACAGAATGCAATAAATAATTCAAAGTCAGGACAAACTTATGAAATGGTGGATTTCACTGATAGAGATTTTGATTCTTTCTTTTTCAAATAATTGCATCAAACTACACTTCTATACTTTTACAAGGCACTATATAAACACAGTAAAGAAAGATGGTCACTGTTTCTAGTTTCATAGTGATAAAAGATAAAAATAAGTTTTTATAGAAGGAAAAGGTGCAAGGAAAAAAAGAAAAAGGACAAAATGTACAAGGAAAACCATCAGAATATTCTAAGTATTGATTGGTAATTTGGGGACAACTGTTAAAGGTGTTTTGGTTTTTGAACAAAAGTTCATATCTATGTAGAATATTTACTATTTCTTCTTTTCTAGTACCCTTTGTGTTTTGTTACTGAGCTGTGTAAATAAAGTATCTTGCCCAAACTAGTAGTTCTTTAAGTATAGCACACTTGCTAGCAAGCAAAGTAATAAAATTACAGATAGTAAAAAAAGGCCTTCCAGTTTTAATCTAATCATGAGATAGTTAATCTTTGCCAGACTTAGACTTTTTGGATATATTTATTGACAGAACTCTGCCCATAAGAAGGGGATGACTGCTAGTGGATTAGGAAGGATGCTTAGTGCTGATTAACAGGATGCAATGCCAGGATTCCTCAGGGAGAACCCCAGCAATGTGAATTGCATTGCTCTTTCACAGTTTGGGATATGGTCTACAATGTCTTTTGCCATCTCTCCTTCTAGTTATGAGCTGGTTTTCCGTGTGAGAAGGAACAAGCTGCTTCATTGCCCCGTGTTTCATGTTCAAAATATTTTTTTTGTGTGGAGAGTGTAGGGCTTTACAAATGAAAAGGCACTAAGTGAATACTAAGCATGAAGACTTTGTTATTTTACTGCTGTGTAAATTGAAGAACTTGAACATCTATGGTACTTTCTCCTGTTTCTCTGGTCTAGCAAATAGCATGTAATTCATGAATTTTTGTCCTCATTCTGGATAATGCCAACATTTCTGTGTTGTACTCTTATATTAAGTTATTCCAACAATCTGTCAAATCCATTTAGGTACATCCCACATTTGCTTTTATTTATCTGCAAAGGGAGCCTCCTTATTCATTACATTTTGACTGCCAGCATGGATGGAAACCATCCCAAGACGTGTATGAATTTAAATGGTAACAGAATGACTGGCACTAGCTATGTGTTTTTAGTGTCAAGGCTATGGTAATGTATATCATTAGTTGTTAAACATAGTCTGCTGTCGGCTTGGTGCCAGCGTGCTGTCTTCTGTGCAGTGCCAAACCTTGCTGGGAACCTAGCATGTTCTGTAGTTCAACTGCATATTTTCTCAGTTGTAACTACAGAAGTGAGACACCAAATGTAGTGACACAAAATAAATTCTGAACCATGCAAATGCTGTATTCCAGCGTGACATAAAAAACAGCCTTGCTTTGGGCCAGGTAAGCTGCCACTTTGTTTTCTTCTTCCTTTTGGCCTAATTTGTCCCTGTTCACCCATCCCATTTGAGTAAATGGGAGCAAAATCACCCCCAAGTATCCTTCTCAGGTCCTTGCTGATTGTGAATGTGGTGGCTTCTTGCCAGTTTACTTCCACACAAGTGGAAATGTCCTTATGGGAATACAGGACAATGGGCAAAGTTATGCCTTGGATTATTATCTCTTTATGTGAGACATTTGCTATCGAATGTTGGGATAGCAAAATCTTTATAACCTGCCTCTATGTTGCTTGTCCACCTTCCTTCTCCATCCACCTCTGACAAATGTGCAGGAGAAGGGATATCACTGAGTGCTCTTCCCACCTTTTCTGCAGAGGATGGGTAACTCGATGAAAAGAAAGGTCATTTCACAAAAAGTGTTGGCATAATTTGTCCCCTCAGTGGTAGGAGTTAAGAAATAAGTCTAGATGGTGAGTCACTTTCAGACTGCTTTCTGCCCATTTTGTGGGACATTTCCATACTGCCTGTTACTATGGGTGATGTTACAACCTGGCAATTTCTAGCCTATCAATATTGCCTACACTGAAGAAGAAGTCTTTGAAAGAAAAGCTTGAATATTATTTCCAGACATGAACATGTAGTCACACATGTAGTGACAACTGGCAGTTCCATAATGCCATTTGCTTTTTGTTGTTGGAGTATTCTGTCGTTCCTGATTAAAATTTGTGTGCATGTGTATATACACGTATGTGTGTGTGTATGTGTGTGTTTGTGTATATATATATCTGCATATGTATATATATACACACATACACATGAGCATTTATTTATGGCTGCTACAGAATCAAATTAAGCAAAATGAACTAAATAAATAATCTAAAATTAATCTGAAGCATGTCACATGAAGGCAGAGCTGTCACAACTTGGTCTGTTTAGCCTGAATAAGAGAAAGCTAATTAGGGATGTTAATGCTGTCTGCAGCTGCATAATGGTAGTAAGGGGGATTAGACAAGATGGAGTTAAATGTTTTTTTGGGCTACCAGGCTCTTGGGCCAGGTGACTTCATGAGGTCTCCACCAAGCCAAAACATTTTATGATTCTACAGAAATGCTCTTCAAAAAGAGACAAACAAACATATAAAGTGAGACATGAAAACTTTTTACTTGCCCAATAATCACCTTCAGAACACTAGTATTATACACCTGAGGAAATTCCTTGATTGACTTGATCACTGAAAATATAAGACTGAAACAAATGAGGTGAGATTAAGAAAAGAAGATTTTAGGGTTAACAGTGATTTTAAAAAATAATTGTAAAGTTATTCTGCCTCTGAATAATTTTGTAAGGAAAGTTATTAAAATCAAAAAGTAATCTAACTTAAAGCAGGGATTCAGAAAGTGCTGGAGAAAAGAGTGCAAGCAGTACTTTTAGCAGAAATTACCTTACTAATTTTCTCTATCTCATTTTCCTTATTCCATGGCATGAAACATTTTTGATATAAGACTGTCACTTATTTGTGTGCTTTGTAATTAAATCTAATAAAACAAAATTATAAAACTGAGCTAACATTTTTATTTAAATGTATTTTATGATTTTGTTGCATTGTCAGATAGCGTAGTCATTATTTAAGACAGCAGGCTGGTGTGCAGCAAGAAGGAATTACAGAATTTTGTCCACAAAGACAAAGATTAAATTAGACAGAAAAATATCAATAATTGAAAGAAAAAAAAGAAGTTTTTATCTGATGGTTTAGTTTAGTCATTTGAATCTCTCAAAAAATATGAGAATATAAATGATCTGCTATAAGCCACAAAAAGGGAAAAGGCAGTTAGCAGCAAGTTACAGTCTGAATGGTGCTTCAAGTGAGGACTGATGGAAAATAAGACTGCAAGGACAGGGTGGGTTCATTGGAATAATGGGTAATAGGATAATAACTCAATAATAAAAATCCAGTAATGTTTATCAGATTATTTAGATTTAGTGTACTGTAGAGGTGATGATCCTCATCTGCAGAATTATTTTTAGTTATCAGACCCTAACCTTAGAGCAGACAGAATGGAAAAAAAATAATTGATAGTTGGCATAGGTAAAATTTGCTTTTTGTGTTGGTCATTTCTCGATAACTCTTTTTCATTATAGGTTGTCTTTGTTTTCCAGTTTGCTCAGACAACCCTGAAATCACTCCGGTTTTTTCACGCTGTTAACAATTTTAATAACGATTGATTTTCAGTTGTAAATTGCACTGTATTGCTTATGGGTTTTGTTTTGTTGCTTGTTTTTTCCCTGTCTCTAGAAAAAGAAAGGTATTATTTTTAAAGGTACACGTTGGACATGTATTTTGGAATATAGAAAAGAGCTGTTGATGCTTTTAAGTTCCATAGCCCTCACAAATGAAATGTGAAAGGCTTCATGTCAGCTTCTGTCTCATGGCATTGGAACTTGCATTACTAATCTCTGCAAAATGGCTATAGATCATTCTGTGACTAAGGAGAACCTTATACAAAATAATCACTGAAACATCTACAAAGAAATCTAAACAAAATGCATAGGTTAGTTTTGATTTCCAAATGCTTAAAATTGAAAATTAAAAATAAACATTTTCTGATGTTGTGAATAGAACAAATTCTGTTAGTACAAAATTACTTATACCTCAGTAAACTCAGCTTTAGGTTCCAGACTGAAGCTTCAAACAGCTTCAAGGTGACAGCACTGATGTCGTTTTGGAGACGTGCCATTGCTCACTGATGCAGACTTCAGTGGGCTGCCTCATGGTAACTCTCTTGCTTCAGACTCAGCAAAACAGTGCTGCATTGGTTCATCCTCAATTTAATTTATATTGATCACAAAAAGCATTTTACTTTTAAGAAGAAAGGTTGAGCTTATCACAAGCTATTAAACTGTGCCATTGCAGCTCTTGTGCTGAGTATAAATATGATGCAGTCCTTCAGGGAAAGCCCTTGTCATGTGGTCCCTGAGTCTGTGCATAGGAAGGAGATTGGCACATTGCAGAGCTGAAAGCAGGGCTGGGATCGGAGATGTCCCATTTAAATGGGGGAACCAAACACAAAATAGGGTTTCATGAACATGGCCTACTTCAAGCTGTGGGAGAAGAGACAGAATGGCCTTGCGGTTATGAAGCCAGTTGCAAATACTTCATTCTCCAGATGTTCAGCACTTCCCACATGGCAATGTTCAATCCCTGCACCATCAGTGGCAGTGGCTGCAAAAGATGCAGTTAAAAAAAGGATACCCATGTATGGTGACAGAAAATTTCATGTTTATTTGATGCCCCTTGGAAGATTTGATAACTCCTCACTCTTCCTGACATTTCCTATTAGACTTTGAGCAAGCTGCTTATTTTTGTCTATTTTTGGATTTTATCAGCTGGAAGAATAATATTTTCCTGCCTCCCAGGATGGGTATAGTGGGGCATTTCTGCTGAACAGGGCTGTGGCAATACCCACACAAAAATGTCCAATGTTAATTTGGTGCAATGAGCTCCAATAATTAATTTCGTGTTGAATGAAAATATATTATGCATCAGACGTATTTCAGTGGAGTGGTTGTAAAGTGACACATTTAGACTTAAGTTTGCACTTTAGAACTTCCGAGTATTTGCCTGTGGAGACTTAATTTTGCAATTACAGTGAAGCAGAGCCTAAATTGTGGGTGGGCTGGGTTTTATCCAGAAGTTTTATGTAGATGTATAGAAATAAAACGTCCCAAAATAAAATAAAAAAAGATCCCACTCTATTCTTTCTTGGACTGGTTTCCCTTTATTGCTGAGAGGCTAACTGATTTATCTGTGTACATTGAAACACATAAAAAATTGAACCGTAAATCAGAAATTTTTCTTTCTTTCTTTCTTTCTTTCTTTCTTTCTTTCTTTCTTTCTTTCTTTCTTTCTTTCTTTCTTTCTTTCT
>WUAM01000431.1:18051174-18067606 GCA_024336885.1 Actenoides hombroni
CTTCCTTCCTTCCTTCCTTCCTTCCTTCCTTCCTTCCTTCCTTCCTTCCTTCCTTCCTTCCTTCCTTCCTTCCTTTGTGCTATTTTTATTTTTATTTTCATTTGTTGTGGAAAGGATGAACATAAAAGGACATAGCATGACATAATAAGGTTATAATAAATTAAATCTAAACACAGATTACATTTTCAGCATTCAGCAATTGTTTTGCTGCACTTTGTGTCTTTTGGGGTGCACATACATCTGTTTACATTAGAAGGTCTGTAGGATGTGTGACTCCATCATCTCTGTTCATACTTGATCATAAACAAATCAGATTACATTGTCAGTTTGGTATATGCAGTGAGGGAACAGTAAAATACAGATCTATTTTTTCTGGAGGAGGAGAGGGAGAAAACTATAAAGTTTACTGTCACCTAACTCTGTGGAATATGTATTCTGTTGTGTCTATGGTCTAAGTTGCTAAGAAATCAAGATCCTTCTATGTATATTTCACTCACATATTTTCTGAACCTCTAAGACTTTCTGTGGCTGGAAATTAAAGAAAGTTTCAGAACCTCCAATGTATTTTATTTATTTGATGTCAAAAATAAGAATAAAAGAGAATGAAACCTTCATGCAGCAGTGAAAGGTGAAACAAGTGAAATTAATCATTTTAGATTTCCCTATTTACACTAGAATAAAATCACCATTTAAAAAATAAATCAGTTTTTATCAACTATAAAATTTCTTTTTTCACTGGGAAACATCTTGGTTAAGTTTCTGGACCATCCTGGTCATGACGGTGTCACTCAGAACAGAAGTGATAAACTGATGTTCACTGGAGAGAAATCAAGGACTTGAACATTTCCTTCTGCTCCACCAAATATAAAAGTAGAATTAGAATAGATTATCAGAGTTCAAAATAATTAAAAAAGCCCTCAAGTATTATATAGAATTGGGATTTCACAGACTTGTTCTTTGACTTACAAGCATGAGATTTTATTTATTCATTCTAGGGAGTATTTATTTAAGATGTTAGTTGTCAGAATTCTAATATTTAGGGTGTTTGCTTCCAGAAGGAAGTCACTTTACTTACTGAAGTGGCTGAAGGGAAAAAATGTATACTGTCGAACAAATTATCAGATAGAGATAATAATGTTTAATTGCATTTTATTGCACTTATTTTAACTTTCATGGCAGCTAATAGTGTCACTTCTACTTTCTGAAAGTCCATTGGTCATTGCAGCATGTAAAGCATTTTTCAGCATAATGTGTGTTTTCCAGGTTGAAAAATACTAGTGGGAAAAAAAAAAAAAAAAGAAATAAAACTATTTTAAAGTATTATATTTTTAAAAAAAGATAATAAAAATGTAATTTTCACAGAATCACAGGATCACAGAATCACAGAATGGTAGGGCTTGGAAGTGACATCTGGAGATCATCTAGTCCAAAATCCCTGTCACAGCAGGTTTATTTTCCTAGGATTCTTCCATGACCTTTACTGATATCCTGGTTAAAAAGATGGAAATAGCCTTAAATTAGATTACTGAGAAAGCCTGAAGGACTGGTTTGACTCTGCTGTCCTAAGAAAGACTTTGATGTTCCACAGGAAGAAATCAATTCTTTAACTTGTATTAAGCATAACTGCAGTAACTGTTAAAGGGTCTTAAATTTTAGGGTTTTATTTAGCCTTTGAAAGCCCAATACTCGTAAGAATATTTGTATAGAACCTATCAAACTAACAAAGCCTTTTACCTTCTCACTACATCTTTTGATTTAAGACCTGAAGTCTTTGCAGTTCAAATGGTGCAGCACTCTGCAGAGGAACTGAGAAATGAAAGGAACTGCGAACAGAACAGGATAGATTCATCCCTCAGCAGTGACTTGCAGAATAGATGAGCCAAAAAAAAAGGATCCCACCTGGCAACTGGACCCATCCACACGTAGAAAAGTCAATATTTGTTTAGATTTAACTACAGTAGTTTTAACTGTACTGTCCAATTTTACATTTGAGCCTGGATAGCTTCTGACTGATTTAATTTGAAGGAAGAATAATGTGGACACACCTGGAGTTCAAAGAAAAGCTGACAGCCAGGAGTGACCTATCTGAAATTAATTACTGTTCTTATTCTGTCTCACAGTATATATGTGTCCATCAACAGAACTAATACCAGGTCCAATTATCACTAACTGGCAGTTAATCTGACGGTGAAACACAAAGCCTAAGTATTTAGGCAGCAATACTGCACTCATTAACACAGAGGATAAAAATTCTTTAAAATACTAGAAATGAGACAGAAAAGTAAGATAGGGAAGAATCTGTATAAAGAGGAAGCTGTACCTCTGTATTGTTTCCAAGCAATTGATTGTGAACGTGATGGGATGAATAAGGATTGCTGTGCTGCTAGCAGATCAGTCCAATAACTGACATGCAGGAAATCAAAGACCTGGAGCAGTGAACTTATGTGTCAAACTCTTTGGGAAATGGGTTAACAAAAAGAATTAACTTTACTTGGCACTTAAAGTTTTCTTTAGTGATACAGGTTGGAAACTGTTAAAAAAGAAATGCTGTTCCCATGCTGTATACAGGAAGCTTATAGACTTTGTGAAAGGGGATAATAAATACCTACCTTTATTTTTACCCCATCCCCTAAAAAAAATTAATTTCTTTTGCATTTAGCAAAAGAAGCCACAAAATAATTGCAAATGGGCTGGACTGTGGCTTTGCACTGGGAGATAGATATCCTTTCATTGTGAAAGAAATGAATGATTCTGTGTAACAAAGGGCACAGGCAAAGTTTTACATTTCATATCTAATTTTCCTTTTCCCTCTGGCAGAACTATTTAATTGGTGGTTAGTGGACTCTCTGCACTTTAGAACTTCACCTCTTTTAATTGAAACTGAGATACTGTGACTACTCAGAATTGCATCTAGTTCTTCCACCTGCAAAATCTGTTCTGTATTTCACTTCATATTAACTGTTTTCCTGTTATCAACAATATGAAAAAATTATCCTTTGTTTCTGTGAAAGCTCTATTTACTGACCCTGACACACTTAGTGCAGTACCATGTTGACAGTGGACAAAATGCTTTTCAGGAAGGAAGGAAGGAAGGAAGGAAGGAAGAAAGGAAATAAAAAGAGAGGACTATTTTAATGTTTTTTATTCTCTGGACACTACTTCTCTTTGGTATTTGGCCTAGGTTATATCTTCCAGAATGACAGAAGAAATAAAGTGAAAAGCAATACATGCACAGAGGCGAGAAGAAAGATTATGAATAACATAAATACTTTTAAAGACCAATAGTTTATTGGTATTTCCAAACTCACCAGGTATTTGATCTGTAGAGTCAATTGTTTTCATATTACACTGATAATCTGATAAAATAACGATTTTTTTTTTCTTTTTACACTACTTACAGTATGTCGGAATTTTCCGCCATTACATTTTGTACCTCACTTGATCTTTGCAATTTATGCTAATTTCAAGGCAGCAGATCCCTTCCAACTGCTTACTCGAGGGGCCATATCCATCTATCATCTGTGCAAACTATAAATGTGGTAAGACCAGAGTGTTTGTTCCACTAGGTCAAATAGGAGGCAATAGGAAACTATCAGATAAAAGGCTGAACTGGAGAAAGGAGACAGGACCCATCATACAGCTAGTCTGGAACTCATGGCTGTTAAGTCTTCACAAATGCTTTGAGGTTACAGTGAAGGGTGCTGAGCCAATTTATAAAGCAAAACACATCAAGAAAGTCCGAGCTTCTCACTTACTACACTTCAGGATCATGTTCACTTTTCACTTCTTCCTTGGGCTCAATATAAATTAAGTTTGTTTTCTACAAACTGAAAAAACTTTTGCCTTTGTTCTCATCCACCTCTGACAGTGAGCTTCTAGGTAATTGTCTAGGACACTCTCCAGGAAGAGAGGTTAGTCTGGCTTTCTAGGTGTGTCTGGGTTTGGGACTCATACTGCATGTGTAGTACTGAACAGTCTATCTCTAGTAGCAGTGGCAACTGTAACAGCTGAGCCTGGAAAGCAAAGAAAGAACCCTGTCATCCCATGACATCTTTCCATGCAGTATGTAGATCCAAGATGAAATGCTTAAGTACCTTCCATGTAGGGAGCTTATTTTTATGCTATTTGGGATGCAATTCTCCCTTTGGACTATAAAGTGTCCTGTCTGCTTCTGTCTGTCCTCTGTGTGGCTTTGCTCTTCCATCGTCAGTACTGACATAATAGTACTTTCCAATTCCAATGGTGCATGGCAAATGCATAGAAGACTAGGTTAGTCGGCCAAGTTTCTTTCTTTCTTTCTTTTTTTTTGTAATGTTTTTATAGCAATGTAGAACGTCATGTCACCTACAGTCAGTAGACATGCTGTAGAGTCACACAGCCATAGTCAAACTGACTGTCCAATGCAATAGATTTTGTCTGATTGCTGCAGGTTTGCTGTGCTTGAAATGAGCTAAGTATAACCAAAACTTACAAGTAACAGAAAGGAAAACCTTTGGAGTGTTTTTATTTATTTTTTTTTTAGTGAGACTGGTAGCAGCAATAGTAGTGCACTTAATTTAGTGATATGTCAGATACTGCTGCATGAAGTCTCAATTGCAAAATTAATTACAACTGGCTTTACACATTTTCATGCCGTTGTAAAATGAGTACATGCCTACAAACAAAAGCTAATGATGAAAAGTAATAGGTCAGAGTCACTGCTTGGATATGTTGGTGCAAGTTTTAAAAATTCATTGAAGTGAGCCTTTGTTTACAACAAGATTAAATCTGGCCAGGTATACCAAACTATGGAAATGTGTCTAATGAAGTATCACAGGGGAGATACTAAGTTTGGCCTGGATTAAGATCATCATTAATGATCTGGAAGAAGGACGCAGTCAGCATGTATCAATTTGCATGTGATACAAAGCTTGGTTTCAAATACCATTGAAGATACAAAACCACAGTGGGGCAGAAAGAAGCTTGACAGAAAAAAACCTCCAAAAATAAAAATAAAAAGGAAAAGAGATTCCACTCAGCAAAATGTAGGTTGATAAATATAATGATTAATATTCTGAATTACAGAGTAGGAAGGTAATGCTGATAGAGACAAAGATTTCTCATATAATAAATAAATAATAATGATAACAAAACAACAGGTAAAAATTCATGTTTATGCTCTTAGTGGGATCACACCACTAATACACTTCTTTAAACAAGGATACACATTATGTATACTTCTGGGCATGATAAATATTGAGAGACTGGAAAGAAATCAAAAGGATACCTACAAATTCACACCAATGCCAAGTGAGAAGGGGTCAATTTCAGAGTAGAGGTTTAAAAAACCTATGCAAAGTACTGGGGCTAAACCACATTTTCAGGGAGGAGTTACAGTGTGGGGCAATACTCCAGTGCACGTGTGAAAACAGCAGACCTATGTTAAGGGTAATGCTGTAGGGTGTGACTGGAGCAAGAGGAATGGAATCACAGCCAACAACAGAGATTCAAACTGAGCATAGGTAAATATCTCAGAAGTAAAATCCTTTCATGTGGGAAGTAATCTCTCCAAGGATAGTTGTGATTCAACATTTCTGTGTATTTTATCCTGTCTATTATAGCTCTCTTCCCAAACTGCTGTGAGATAGGCAAGTGCTATTATCCCCACTTACCTGGTGGGGTATTAAGGATCTTGCCTGACACCCCGGCTCATCTCTCCATGCGCTATTGCTGCTGGCAGGGGATGATGGGCTCACACTTCCCTACAAGGGAGGACAGCAAAAGTGCTTTGAGCTGTAAAGATATATGGACAAAGGAGCCAGAACATGAATGATGATATTAATTTCCTTTTTTTTTTTTTTTTTTTTGTGATATAAGTTGGGCTATTTGCATTTATTGCATCGGCCTCAAATTATAAGTGGTGTATTTTTTCATCTTCTTTTCTAGCATTTTGGATCTGTTGACTTTACTACATTTTACCCTGAATTATCTCAAAGTACTAGTTGTGTTAAAATACTGCTTTGCCTGAAGTATGCCCTTGCAGTGTCAAATTTTGCTCTTCCTTCTGAGTAACTACTTCTATTGCAAAGAAGCAGGGGGTTTTATTTTTAGTTGTTGGGTTTTTTTTTAGTCATACTGAAATTAGTGATAAATGCTTCAGAAGAAAACCATGAGTGTTACTTTTTATCACAGAGCTATTTCAGGATGATGGATATATTTGCAAGAAATATTTCTTCATTAGTATCTTCTGTTTGGTGATGGCCTCATCAGCTGTCGTAGTGAATTTAGTGAATCTTTTTAATTAGTCTCCTTGTTTTAGTTTAATTAATTTTCTTGTTACATTTTCAGTGGTGAATGTATCTAGGAAGGATTTTTTTAAGTTAAAGATAAAATTCCTGCTTCACATAGCTGGAATAAATTGGCAGATCAAAACAGTAGCTATTACTCACTATCTTCTATGTTTTCAAAATGAAATTACTTTTTTTTTGCCCTCATGTGATCCTTAAAATCTACAAAATTGTTTTCCAGCATCTATAAGCTGTGATTACTGTATCAGGAATGAGAACTCTGGAGACCTTTATTTGAAAAGGTCCTCAACACTGTGCAATACCAGTAGAAGGAAGGGTCATTTCTGAGGTACTGGAATTGATCCACTGTTCTCATTCAAAATAAGTTAACTTCAACACAATACTGGAAATAATCATAGGATTCTAAATATCAGTGAATAAAGAATCTGTGTGGAAGAACAGCAGCCTTTTGGAGAAGACATCTGGAGATCAGCTTTGAGTTGTTTTGCTGCCAGACATCTTGTGTTTCATAAGCCAACTGACTTAATCACTTTGTGCTACTGAAAAATAGTGTAATTATATTTCTTTTTCCAGACTTTTTGAGACCGTAAGCTCTTCACAGTAGGCAATGTTATTTGCCATGTGTTTGTTCTGGTTTAGACTGAAAGTGTTTGGGGATCTCCAGATGATACTATAATATAGATAACTGACAAAAAAAGCTTGTTTCTTGTCAGCAGGAGCTTTCCATCTGAAACTCCCAAATACAAGACATAGAAGAGCTACATTTGCAGGTTTTTGTTTCTTTATAACCCCTCCAAAAATAACCCAATAAAACAACCCACAAAAAAACCTGGTGAAAGATGCAAATAAAATGTTGTAATTAAGACAACAATATTGATGCAGAAGAACGGAAAAATCTGGCACTGTGGATGTGGGAGAGAGCAAGGTGCATGACACTCAGTAGTGAAGGTCATGCTGCAGGGGTTGCCAGGCAGAATTTCAGAGCTGCATTTTGGGAGAGAAGGCCAGGAGACTCTCACCTGCTCATCATAAGAATCCCTTCAAACTTCATGCTCCAAAATTTCATGAAGAAAAAGCAACCTGTATACGGGCTTAGAGAACGCACATTTTGTTCCTACTCTGTCCTCCCTGCCGTAGCTTGTGTGTGTGTCTCTGTTGCCAAAGCTGCCTTAGACTATGGATTCAGTTTCTTTCTTGCCCAATTTTCTCCTAGACACGTGATTCTTGAGTTTTGGTTACTCACTGACTAAGCTTTGACAGCTTTCTTTGTTGAATCCAGGTCTTTAGAATATTGGCAACAGAAATTAAACCATCAATGTTAATCAATCAAAATAGCTGCTGTGTGATTCAAAGAGGAAAGCAATATACTCCTCTGATAGGAAAGCAATAAAACGCTAATTAATGAATAAACTAGAGGGATGAATAACCATATAAAGCATAAATATCTTGAACATAACATACATCCAGAAGTTTAAAGGAACCCTAAGACTAAGCTAAGAAAACATCTAGTCCAGTGGTATTCATTTTTAATATATCTTTAAATAACAAAGAGATTACAGAAGTCTCGAAGAGCATTACTGTATTTTCACAACTCATAACAGTGAGCAAAATGACTTTGTAAACTTGAACAACCAATAGTTGTTCAAAGTGAACACCAATTCACCAGTCATCCAAAAATGGAGATCATGATCTTGTGGTCAGTTGCTGAAGGTGCACTAGAAGCAGATCAGTAAACTGAAGGAGTTGGCTGATGCCCTACCCACATCTACAGTATCTGCAATATAAAAGTTTTACTTCAGACTGGATTTATTCTGGTCTTTTGGAGTCAATATGGCTCAATATAAATGTGTTCCTCCAGGAAAAACAAACAAACAAACAAAAAACAAAACGTACATTGGAGAGGGAGAGCTGTGTTCACAAAGGCAGTGTCTCCACAAAAGATGTAGAGATCAAGGCAGTTCAACAACAGTTTCCAGTCTGATACAACACTGATATATATACCAGAAGAAATACTTGTGAAATTCAGGCAACACATATATGTGGGACTAATGTATGGGAAACTTTTACATTGTGTATTAAAATGGTGATTTATACACTCTAAGTGTCTGAATTATTTTAAAAATAATTTTAAAAAAAGTTGTGAAAGATAAATTCAAAGAGTGCAGAAAGTGGTGAATAAATGGACAAAAAGCTTCTACAGCTTGGATGTTATGGAGGACTCTACACATACTTCTGATTCCCAGCTGCTAGTATGCTTTCTCCTTACTGAGCTTAATGCATGGGAAGGCTCTTCTCCACCTCTCATTTTATGATTGCTGACAAGCTGCCATTCCTGGGCATTGAAAATGCACATTTATGTGTCAGGCCGTGAAGAGGGAACACTGAACTGTTGCCTTTCCTGCTCTAAAAGGGTGCGTGCCATTGTGCTGTAGCTCTATCCTTGCATTTCCCCAGCCTCTTCATTAGTTTTCTGGGCATGCCGGATCTGAGATAGTGTTGACCGTACATCTCTGCATCCACATATGTGCTCTTTTTTCTTCTCTCCTTGCTTGTGGCCCTTCACCTTTTTTCAGTCCTTGGCTCCACTTCAGGTGATCCCTTCTGGCTTCAAACTCTGTAGTAGAGTCTGTACAAAGTGCTTTGCCTTTTGTTTGTACAAGGCACCTATTTATCAGCATTCCTAACTTGAGTGCCCAGCTGTAACTGCAGATACACAAAGCATTTCAGAACAGAAACTGCTTGAGGTCAGCTCTGAAGTGAAATCTAACATGACAATGAACTCTTTAAAATAATCTATCAGTTACTCCGTATGCCTGCTGTGAAGTGATAGCGATGTTGAGTGCAGGCACATGGAGAAAAATACTTCTATGAGAAGTTTACCAAGTCCATCAGAAAAAAAGGAAGTCTGTAAGTCAATAATAAATAAGCAGAAAAAAAATTATTCCAAACAAATCACATTATGGTATACCTATACTATAATTAGCCTGTGCTTCAGAATTGATGCATTAATTTTATACTGAAATAGGAATCAAACTGAAATAGTCAGTTTTGATTCTAAATGCAGAGCATTTGGAAATACCTTCTTCGTCTTTTCCATTTGTATTCATTTGCCTTTTTTTCTTAAAAAAAAAAAAATAAAAAAAATTGAGCTCTGGGAAGTTAATATTCCTGAAAGTAGATGATACACTTGTGATAACATTTCATGACACTTATCCCAGCAAGCAAGACTCACTGCTTGAATAATAGGGCTTTCACAGGTCTGCAATGGGTACTATCAGAAATAGTCTTCAGTGGACATTAGAAGACATGACTTCTCTGCAATGGAAATTTCCATTTTCTCCATTAGTAAGTAATGATAAAACCCAGGTATTAATTACTAATTTTTTTTTTTTCCATTTTTCCAGGGTAATAGTGTATTTAAACAAAACTGTTACTTAGGACAGGAAATATCCATTATCTTCTAGCTCTGTGGTGGTTTGGTTTTCATGGTGATTGGGCTATTACATTTTAAAAAAATACAGCTGTTGCAGGGTGTCTAAGTTAGATCAGAGTCAAAATGGTTTACGCATTGCAAGCACAATTCTTTCATGAGAATAAGAGGCTTTAATCTGCAACTACAGTGTAATACCTATTCCCGGGTCAATTTCTTCTTTGCTCACTAAGGCAAATGGTGTAAATTGGTTTAAATAGGTGGTGGAATTGAAGTGACAAGAGTAATTTATACTACCTGAGATTCTGTTTGCTACTTTAAAAGATGAGACACTCTGTTAAAGTCCTTGCAGGCTGGTCTAATTGGGCAGGCTTAAAGGATGCTCAGTGCTCTCTAAGTTCCCCTGGGTCCTGCAGCTCATTTGGTTCAGTCTATGGGCAGAGTCCTGCAGGACATCTGGGTTATCAGCTGCCTTCCACCATGGTCTCTGTAGCTATTTCCATTCTAGCTTTCACACAGGGTTCAGGCTGGTTTTGTTTCTATCACTGCATTATTAAATGTACTCTTTGCACTCACAAATACCTTTAGTGTTCAGAAGCATGTGAACAATTTGAGATATAGCAGTATCTACCTGAAATCCTTTTTATACATAATGTTCACTGGTCATAGAATCAGAATCATAGAGTCATAGAGTAGTTTGAGTTGGAAGGGACATTAAAAAACATCTAGTTCCAACCCCTTGACATAGGCAGGGACACCTTCCACTAGACCAGGTTGCTCAAGGTCCCATACAACCTGGCCTTGAGGACCAATCTGGTCTTGAAACATGCACAGTTTGCACAAACTGCTGCTAACAACATTTGATCCATGAGCTGTGCTCATACCAAACTATACCTTAGTCTCAAATGTGTGATACCAGAATTACAAAAGAAGTTCTTGTTGTTTTACATATGACCCTCACTATTAAAGCATGTGTTTCAGAGCAGTGCAGATTTTTCTGTTGCAGAATTCTTTGTTGGGGAAAGAAGCAGGGGCAAGGAAATGAAAAAATCCCAAATGGTTCTTTTTATTCTTGAAAGAGCAGCAGCAATGTGTCGCTCAAGCACTCTTGCCTCAAGTGTCTTTTCCAGTGAATTACATAGTTTCGCTTGTATGCCACATGGATCATTAAACATTCCACGTATCTCCCAATGCTCCCCCAGCCTGACACTGAGGAAGCCAGTAATAAGATTAATCTTTATCACTAAAAATCACTTGTATAGCTATAAGGGAAGAACATTATATGTTTAAATGCACAACAGAAGCCAAAGGTTAAGCTGAGGACTGCTAAATTAAGAGTATCTATCAACATACTCAGTTTTCTCATACTTCTTCATTTATTCCAGTGATGCTGTTATATTCAGACATTTAAATGCTAATCCAGGGATCCAAATGATTGGTAGTTAACCATCTGCACTTGATATAAGCAGTAGTAGCAAAGAGAAAGCTAGGCCTGGTGCTATGGCTATATATTCACTACAGGGCTCTGAGATGATCTTTCTTTTCACATCCTTCACAATGTTCTTGAGGAATAAATGCTTTCTCTTCCAGGCATCTGAGCTAGCCCTAACTCATAACTAGAACTGTGAGTTAGAGAAAATAGCTGCTTAGTTTTCCTGAGTACATCGGGATGCAATTGATCCTATAAACAATTATGCCCTTGTTGTATGGCTATATTTAAAAAGGGGGATTAAACATTCCTGGTTTGTGGAAACATATGGTGGAGGAGTATCCTGCAACTTCATGGAGACCTTCCCATTGCAATTCTATTTTTCTGTGCTGCTGAATCCTTCCAGTTTTATGATTTCTGTGAATTCTGTGTTGGTGACAGCCCATACTGCTTGCAAAACACAAGTTAGTATCAAAAGACAAGTGCTGTTCAGGGTGAGGAAGAGAATGTATTCTGGATTCTTTTTCCTTATATAGTATGTACTTCTTTGTAAATAACGCTGCGTAGGTACATATGAACAACACATGATGCCACTCATATGTTAACAATTAATTAGCTATTTTACTTCATCATGTTTCTAGGCATTATAAAAGAAACAGATCTTTGGCAGACAAAGAGGTAGACAGTACTTTATTGTTACTTAGATAAGCGAGATATGTTTGGGAAATGCTAAAAAGCATTTTACTTCTCTCTTTCTGCATAACTGATTTGTCATTTCATACTGCACATTGCTATGCAGGTATCCTTCCTTTTCATGATCCTGTATTCCACCTAATAAGCCCTTTCTTTTAGCCAAGCTTGTTAACACAAGCAGTGTGCAGCTTCAGTAGCTGTTACTGTTTTCACTTCATACTTTAGCTTGGGCACTGCTGTTACCAGACATCCATTTTGCATTTCAGCTGTGGCCCCTGAATGAAAGTCCCACAGCCCAGAAGAGCAGATATGAAAATAAAACCAGCTTCCTGATCCTGACAAGCTGTTGTCAAGGCTCCAGGTGCCAGAGATGCAATTTTCAGTCATCCTGATAAGCCAAGGTGCTAAAATGGTGAGAGGTATTTTTCTCAGCTGTTAGGGCTAAGCAGAGAGGGCTCCTCTAGTTCTGAAGTTCATCCTGCATTTTAGGAATCCTTCAGGGTGAAACACTTGATAAAGCACTGTGTGTAAAAATGACAATGTGGGGTTTATTTTCCCTTCTGACCAAGCCTCAAAGGGAGTTAGCTGATAAGGAAATTTGGGCAAAACAGGTGAGATTTAAGACTCTATAGGAAATGAAGTTCATTTACCAGATAAAATATTTTGAGATTATAGGTATGTATAATTATTTTTTTTCTCTTTACTATTTAAATTGCTAATTTGTCATCTACAATCAAAAGATACTGCTGAAGGGGCATTATTTATTTATTTCAGAAAAAAACCTAAGTAATTTTGTCTGTTTTCTAGAATAGCTTGATAGAGAAAGGCATCTTTCCTATAAAATGAAATAACAGGACGCTCTCCACAGAGGTGCAAGGTGTGAGTTTTACCTCATGTGAGGTAAAAATGGAGCTTGGTCTTATGTTCTGTATAAGTGTTTAACTCCTAGTACCAAGATATGCTATCTAAATGTTTAGAAAGAGTGGAAAGGGTACCACTGCACCTTGTCCCAGGCCTGGGCTTTTAGAAAAGTACCTGTTAGGCATCCTCTGGGAATGGATACAGGTCAAAGCACTTGTTAGGACAAGGAGGAATTACTTACTGTCTGAGTTTTTCTTGGGTTTCTGTGTAAGGTACGTGTCAAGCTACTTATTATTGTCAGGAGCAAGATGTTTCTTAGTATGTCCAGAAGTTAACTTGAAGAGCATTTTGATTACATATGTTTCCAAGATAGGAACAAAAAGCCGATTTCAGGAGTCTGAGGCTTCATTTCACTCTTTGTCTGGGTACTCTTCTCTTCTGTGACTCCATTTCCTCATCTATTAGATTTGACTAATAGTATTTACGTCATGAAGGATTTCCAAGTCCAAAATAATTAAGTCTGAAAAGCGTGTTGAGACATTCAGATGGAAAGAACTGTCTAACTGCACTGGTATAATTATACACTGAATAACTGATCCAAGTACCAAAGGAAAGTGGAACACAGAAGAACATCTAATTTTATCCTAGAAAATGGGTTCAGCAGTTCAGTGTTCAGATTTAGATCAGTAGAGCAGCCGCACGGCTCTCAAAAGCTACATAATCAACTAATTTTGGCTGATGTACTATCAGTTGTTGTGAAGTGCCTTTTTATGTGTGTCAGTTTAGTTATTAATTAAGAGACCTTTTAGCATACAATTAACAAATGGTTTTGTTTTAAAAATGTCCTCTGGATAAAACATTTATTTCTTGATTTCAATTCTTAAATATTTTCCTTCCATTAAACTTACTGTACTTTTATGTTTTACAACCCATACAGAGGTCATAGGATTGATAAAGTATATTTTAGGATATTGGAATGGACAATTTTGCACAAATTTTGCATCCTTCAAATGAAAACTCAGACATATTTAAAATTCACCTGGTGGTGTATAAAGTTGCTTACTGGGCTACAGGAACAGTACTTAATCCCTTAGCCTTTTTCACCACCAAGGTGTAAAACAAATGCCAACATAATCTGCCAGTAATGTAATCTGGTTTGTAAAACAGATACTGTATTGTGTTATTGCCCAAATTCTGATAGCAGTATTTGTGCACGCTGAGATTTTTATAGCTCACACTTGTGTATTTGAAATGGTTTGTGTTGGCTGATAGAGGCATTGCTTATGTTTTTCCTGATGCCATCAGTTTAAGAAGTCCAGTAGCTATGCAGCTGATTTTTTTTTTTTTTTTTGAAGTACAGCAACCTCTAAGTTAAAGAGATAATTTAGGTATGTATCTGGAATTTATCCTAATGTTGCAGGTGTGCTGCAGCATTGTGCACATCGAAGTAGTGCTGCACAGAATCTTCGACTTAAAAAGAGAATTAAAAAAGCAACCACCAAACCCTGTCACCATAAACACATTCAGGGACACATTTTCAGTTGGTGTTATTCGATCTACCACTGTTGCATGCAGTGGAGAGATAGTAATTTATACTAGTTGTGCACCTGGCTCAGTGAGTTGAAGTATGAGTATCATGTCCTTCCAACTCTTTCACAGCAGAAGCAAGCACAAGGGGCTGTCCTCTGCTGATGGTTCTGTTGAAGTGCTTGTTGAGTGATCAGTGACAGTGCAAATAGCTCTGCCAGACTACACGAGGGAACAATGCTTCAGCCAAGTAAAAGCATCCCGCCTGAGAAAGTAACGAAGTAATGTACATAAACTGCGCTGCCCAGGATGCTGCCCTGTTGTAGGCTTACACATGGGGTTAAAAATCATCCCAATGTGCAACATTCAACTCAATGTTCTCAGTGAAGCTGCTTAAAATGCACATGCTCTTCAGTTGCTTACAGTGGTTTTAAAAAATACTATATACTGAAGAATAGTAGGAATTCATATTATAATACATTGATGACATTCAGAATTCTTATTATTCCCTTAAATCCCAAAGGAACTTGTGCTTTTGGGTGATGTTGGTGTTGTGGAGTTTAAAGTGTTAAAATATATGCTGCAGTTACCAGTAAGTAATGAAAGGGATGACTGGTTAAGTTTTACTATCAGTGGTATACACTTGTATGAAAGAGTAATGCAGAAAAGTGCTACTGCTGCTCATTCATATTGCAGAAATCAGATCCTTTTTTTTTTTTCTTATCAGAAGTAGAGAAATCAGGCATAAATGTTGGAGTACTTACCTAAAATCTAATTTTAAATAAAAGCTGTACTGAGACTCTGGTAGTAATAAATCCTCCTAGAGAAAAGAAAAATCACAGAAGTATGTAAGAGAAATAAAATTATCTTAGGATTTTTAAGTTGCTGCTGCTGCTACTTAATGGCATGGGTTCTTAAGGATTTTCACTTAGTAAGTTA
The DNA here is from genome assembly GCA_024336885.1 of Actenoides hombroni. Classification (NCBI taxonomy): domain Eukaryota; kingdom Metazoa; phylum Chordata; class Aves; order Coraciiformes; family Alcedinidae; genus Actenoides; species Actenoides hombroni. Next base: position 18,066,341 of record WUAM01000431.1, read on the forward strand.
GAATGATTTATTCTTTTTTTATAATTCATGATATAATTCATATAATAAATTATATATTGTCATGCTAAATTATAACTTAATATATAAAGTAGAAAATTACGTTTTACTTTTCAAGATAAAGGCATTCCAGCTGAGTTTTTCTGGAAAGTTCTGTCGCTATTTATTTTCTCATTTTGTAATGGTTGTATTTCTATTAGAGCACATTAGTAAGCATAGTTAGTACCTGTTTTTATAAAATCAAATACATAGCAACTGCTGAGCTGATTCCAGTTTTGACTCTATGAATACATGATACATTGCTGTTGTCACTGCCCAGATTTATATATATATTTTTTTATTAGAGATTTTCTTAGCACAATGAATGAAAAGTTTTGGGTCTTTATTTCTCACTCTTCAGTAGAAGTGTGAAGGCTGCTGTTCCCTTGCCCTCCCCTGTAAGAGGAGACAGCTGGCCCTCTGCTGGCTAAACCAGCAGTGAAATAGGGGCATTGACCACAGGTTCTGCACAACAGGGCTGTGCTATTGAAATAGCCTGCACCAGAAGCGTTATTTGACCTTTAAATACAGCTGAAGGTAGAAATTTTGGCTTGTGGGAACAGTTAATTACTTTATGATTCGTTGTGGTTGCTTCAGAAAGAAAGTAGATAGCAATAGTGCTCCTGGGCCAGAGGCATGCAGGTGACCCTGGCAAGGCACTGAGTGTGGGATGGGGTGACCACAGACATTCAGCTCTTACACTTCTCTGGTTCTGGGGTTTGCATCATTATTATGTGTTGTTTATAATTACTATTATTGTTGTTGTTTTAATTATTGTTATTATTATCATTTAGTTCAATCCCCCTGATAAAGCAAGTTCACCTAGGGCAGGTTGCAAAGGACCATGCCCAGGCAGGTTTGGAAAGCCTCCAGAGAAGGAGATTCCACAACCTCCCTGGGCAACCTGTTCCAGTGCTCCATCATCTTCATAGTAAAGAAGTTATTCCTCATGTTCAGATGGAACTTCCTGCGTTCCAGTTTGTGCCCATTGCCTCTTGTCCCATCACTGGCCACCACTGAAAAGAATCTGGTCCCATCCTCTTGATCCCTGCCCTTGAGATGTTGTGAAGCATTCGTTAGATCTCCTCTTAGTCTTACCCGAGCTAAACAGACTCAGGTCTCTCTGCCTTTCCTCAGCCTATTCTTTTCATTATTACTATTTATTTGTTATTAAGCTGGTATTACTAAATTACTATTGTTGTTGTTATTATTAAGATTTTGGTGGTTTTT
>WUAM01000431.1:18067706-18087576 GCA_024336885.1 Actenoides hombroni
GCCCGCGCCACCGCCCCATGCCCCACCCCGGCCCCGCAGAGCCCTGCGATCCCCCTCGGAAGTGCTTTGTGAACGTTCGCTGCGTGTATCCCCAACCTGCTTTGCTTCCCAGAAATTCGTTCCCTATGTAAATGTGTTGGTTACACCGAGTATCAGTTTAGAAATGAGATTTTATGCTGTTGGGTTTGGGGTTTTTTTGGGGGTTTTGTTTGTTTGTTTTTGTTTTTGTTTTCTACTTCGAAGGTAGAAGTCTGTGAGAGTTGCTCGGGGAGCTCGAGGTGTAAATCACTGTCCGTGCCTTTGCTAAGGATACTGGGGGACAGATGGCACCCTGACAGTAGTTTGCTGCGTGTGTTCCCATACTAGCATCGTAGACCATAGTGATGGAGGAGATGTACAAACAGCTAAAATGAAGATGTTGCCCCAGTTGCTTAAGATAAATGACAGCAGATGATGTAAAAGGTGAATAAACCAGTGCCAATTAGGATAATAGGAAGTTGTCCCAGGATTCTGCCACAGCCTGGTTTTTATCAGAGTTTGGGTGGTTTCCCTTTCTTTTTCTGAAAAGAAGGAAGTTTGTGTTTGATTTTAGCTACTGGAATTGAGCTGACTGTCAATCACCCACAGAAAGATTTTAGTTTGGATAAGTTACAGGCTTGTAATAAACATATGAGGCTGTGAATCATCAACAGTAGTTAGTGAATGGTAGTGGAGCCTTACAAATCTACCATAAGAATCATGCAGAAAAAACTACAAGCTTCTGCTAAACTCGATGCAGTAGAAATTAAAGCAATGGGAGGGGAACTAGGAAAGGATGATCTCGGAGAAACTGAGAAAAAAAGGTATTCTCAGGAGAACCTTTGTGCTGGAAGTGATGTGTATGAAGGTCGAAGATAGATTATTGAGATTGCTTAATAAAAGGTTATTAGAAGAATTAATGATTTTTTTGTGACCATATTGCAAGGAGCAAATCTGAATACATCTGACTGGTCATGCCAGTAAGGACCTGTACGTAGCTTATGTGATACGTTTTCTTTTTATGTTTAAAACTGAGCATTCACAGTCCCTAATGAATCCTCCTAAAGCCTGTGTACTTGATAAATGTGGCAAGGTTAGACAAGGAAATATTTATTCGTAAGTTTCAGAGTCTGTTAGGAAACTAGAGAATTCTTAGGGTGTTACTGCCAGTCAGTGACCCTGAAAAGACTGAGATACGATAACGTTGTGAGACAGTCAGGTTGGGAGTTACTCCAGTTTGAGGTCATGCCTCTCTGCTGGTGAGAGACAACTCTTACTCTAGCTTTGTCCTCCAGAGTGAGAGTAATTTTTTCCTCTGTGCTTTTATTTTATTATTTATATATTTCAAGGTGTGAGCCTGCCTAGGAAACAAGTTTCTGAAAACTGTGTTTTGATCCCAAAGTATATGATGGGGGGAAAAAAAGCTATGAAGAAAAAACTCTCCAGAAACTGTAATTGTATTGGTTTACTTGCTTGCAACTTGCAAATGAAGATAGAATAATACTAAGCATATTATGTCCTTGCATTTAAAGAATATTAACCACATACTGGACATGTGTCCCAAACCACTTGTTACCATTTAATAAATTACCATGTTATCCTAAGTTCTGGATTTCATCTTCATATTTACGATCCACATGCATTTCAATATATGTAAGCTATGGCCATGGAATCATTGTTCAGCTCTGGAAATAATTTATTTTCTGGTTCAAGTAATAAGGGGTGTTTGGCCTTCATTGTGAATTCTCTCTCCACTCATAATCTAAATTCTCATATAATTTGAAAAGCAAGGACTCAGAAAAGGCTTTTTCTGGGAAACTGGTGAAGAGCTAGCAGTGAAAGGTTTTATATTTTAATGAGATGAGTCAGAAACATTTAATTAATTATGTCTTGTAAAGCAATAGGAAATTGTCTAAATAATATAAACAGATTTTACTGTGTATTTGAGAATTTTTTATCATTTATATCATGTAAATTTAATGTTAGAAACTATACACTATTCTGCTGATGTATCGATGACTGGTCTTATAAAGAAATAATATGCAAAATAACAAATGGCAGGAAGGATAAAATCAGCATCTGTTAGCTGATCTCATGATTTATAAAAACAAACAATCAGTGAAGTTTATGAAAACCCTATTAATTAACAGAGACACATTGTGGTTTGAGGCACATTTCTATTTAGGAAGATGTAAAATATCATAACATACTGTGTATGAACCTGATAGACCACAGCAGCCCCTCTGTTTGTGGGAAATAATGTATATTATCAAGATAAGCCTTGGCAGAGAAGCTTAAACCACAACGAAATGAGAGTCCTTAAAGAGGAGCTAACAGACAGAACATTATCCAGAGGCCACAAAGGGTGGCATTGAGTATGCTGAGCATTAATGGAAAATGCATATAGGCTGGCTGAAATACAAGTTATTGTCTTTGGTGGGTATTTACGTTTCTTTCCCACTCTGCTGTGCTATGACTCAAGGGTGGCTAAGGACTTCAGTGCAGTTCTGAAATAACTATTTACTTGGTTCACCACAGAGATCTAGCTCATGAAGATAGGCAATTTAAACCATTGCTACCAAAAAGGCCAATGGATTTTCCTATACAAGCAGAGACCCAATGTAGCCTCAGTTCATTGATTCTTCTCTCTTCCATATTGCAGAATGTGCCTGTTTGCTTCTCTCAGTACAAGAAAGGCAACCTGGAGCAGTTCCACAGCCCATCCCTTGGTGGCTTCTCTCCACGGGTCCAAAGCAGCTATGTAGGAGAGGTTATAAAACTGGGATGAACATAGTTGTACTTCCTCAAAATGCTCTCTTTGCCTCCAGCAGTTTGCAATCCAGGAATTTCCCCAGTCACAGATGGCTTTAATTGCATTAATAACCCTTGGTAGATTTTCTTCCCATTAATATGTCTAATCTGTTGTGAACAGATGTAAACTTTTAGCGCTCTCAGTAATCTGTGACAAATTCTACAGCCTGACTGGTGTGTGAGGAAGCATTTCCTTCTCTTTGTTTCAGCCATACCCTCTTAAACTTGTAGTGGAATAACCAGAGATCAAACAATTTCTGGTGGTCCTCTGTGCCAATAATGTTTCTATAGGCTGCAATCATGTCTTTAACCAGTGGTCTTTCCCCAGTTCATAGTAATACACACTGAATTTAATTTTATAACAGTATCTCTAAAATGATCTTCTGTAATGTGGCAGCTTACAGTTGTTGACTTGGACTTTCCTTTGTTTATGTTCATAAGCATTGTTTACACAGTGCTATTGTTGAAGCTCTCTGAAGTGTCATGTGACATCCAGTTTTAGTTTGAAACCAGGCTTGTGAGTGTGTCTATTAAATCTGTTACTTTTTGTCTGTAAAAGATATCGTGCAGCACGTTAAAATTATAACAGGAGTTATGAAATCCATATTAAAATAAATGTAAGATGTTTCAGTAATAAATATCTATTATAATTCAATCTGGGAGATTATTTGGGAGGTACTTAGGTGCTTTAATGGCAGAGTGTATTTCTGGGGAAATAGTTATGAAAACGAGACTTGTTAAACAAGCCAAGTCCCCAGACAGCATCTTACTCAGCATGACCACTAATTCATGGGCTTATTATAATTGGCAGTCCAGGATTCTTCATCTGTTATAAAGTCATGTTCCTCTGTTTGCATATGTGTTTGAATAACATTACTAGTAATGATTAACTCTGAAAGTACACAAGTAAGGAGAAAAAAAACCCCAAACTAGTATAACATTTGGATGGAAGTCAACTGAAACTAAAAGCAGTGATGCAGGGTTTCTAAAGCCAATCATTGGAATAACTGTGGTTTAAGTGGGGATGATGGATATAATCAAAGCATGTACCCCTTCAGATCACATCATATCGCAACTGTGTTAAGAGTGAAGCTTCACCAGGGTTCTCTATTATGCTTCAGGGCACAGCCCAATATAAAGACCAAAAGCTTACAAATTCTATTGATTTCTCTGCTGTTTATTACAGCTTTTATCAATAGGAGCACAATGGTCTTTTCCTTATTTAAAGTCTTATTGTAGCAAAACCTTCCCAAAAGGCACAAAGAACCTGAACAATAAAAGCAGTGCTAAAAATACACCAGGTATTTGTGGTAACAGTGTCCCTGGTTAAGATGGAATGCTCATGCTGATCTCCACAATGTGTGTTACAAGCTAAGGTTCCTATGCTTTTATTTTCTGTTTTTAGATCTGAAAAACCAAAGATAGAAAAACAGTTGTAGAATTGTGATATCCCCAAGCATGCCTTTAGACAATAAGCCTATCTGTGAGTTTAGTATTCTCTCCCTGCGATGGTGCCACTGATGATGTTGTAATCTAAGGTTGACCGTAATACTCTGGGGGAGCTGGATGTGTTGTATGCAGTATGCTTATGTGCTCCTTGGAAGCAAAAGGAAGTTTGCAGTGAAAATGAGAAGCTGTTACTGTCAGCAAAAAAATCACGGTGTGGGTGTTACAGAGCACCTAAGGAACATTTAATGACTTGGCAGTTCTAAGCTTTGCATCATTGTCAAGGCAGATGGGAAAATTAATTTAATTGGTACAATCTTTCATTTAGATTTAAACTTAATGAGCAATTTCTTCTTGCTATGAGTGTATCTTGTTTGATGGGTTTGTGTTTCCAGTGTTTGATCAGCCTTACATCACCTGATATTACTGAGAAGATACTAAATTTAAATTCTATTTACTTAGCTCAGATTTCTCAGTCTTTTATAATTATTTCTTAATAAGTTTGACAGGAGTGGAAAGGCTGAGTAAAAACCCACCTTCCCCCCCCCTTCTTTTTGTTTTTTTAAACAGGGACAAACATAATAAATATTAGGTAAATTTCTTATATTCATATGCCTTGATCATAAAAGAACCAATATAGGAAATCTTGTGTTTCATGAAGAAAGTAAATGAGTAATGTATCTTTGCTATGACAGGCTGTGAAGGGCATCAAATGCAGGAGGAGTAACAGATTAGGAAGAAGATGGAAGTTTTTAATAGGATAATAAAGGAATAGAAGAGAAAAGTTTGGAGACAAAGTGGCAACAAGAAACATTAGGGGATTTTTTTTTTTTTTTTAGAAAATTAAGCATCTGCATTTCCATTTTTAATAGTCATGGATAAGTAGTGTGTCTGGTCTTATCACAGCTGAAAAAATATTCTGTGGTGACAGAATTTTATTTATAATGGGTACTTTAGTTCCTAAGCCACAATATCAATTTATGCTTGATTCTGTTTGCATAGTATTTTATGAGTGTCTGATTAAGCCTTTATTAAGCCTGTTTCATGAGGTTTAATACATCTGCAGTGTTGATTCTGCCTCTGAATTGAGGCTATTGTCACAGCTATCCTCCTTTGTCATGAAATTCATTTCATTTGATAAGTATTGTTGGCAAACAAATACATGTATTTTTAAACTGCATAACTCAACGGTACTAAAGCACTCAAAAAACTCCCAAACTTGAGATAAGTCAATACATCATCATAAATCTAACTCATAATCATAAAAAATAGAATAGCTATTTCATTTAGTGAAAAACTGCCAGATATTACTTAGTCCATCTCTTTATGATAAATGAAATTTAACTCTGGTCAACATGAATAAAAAAATGAATTCATTTTTTTAGTCAACAAATGAAAAAAAAAAAAAAGTGTAAAAACCCCCAAACCAACATCCTCTGCCCTTTATGAAACTCAATTAATAGAGATTAATTAAAGGGTTCTTGTCCTGTTCTGTTCCATTTTGGTTTGTTTTTTCTTCTCTGCTCTCCTGTGAGAGCCTGTCTTTGGACTTTTCCTCGCAATAGTCACATACCCATTGTCCGCCCCAATACCTTCATAATCACTGCATAAACATGACTGAACCCAAATCTTTCCTTTCAGTGGGCAAACTGAAGCACCGGGAGCTTAAATAGTGTGATAAATGTCATAGGCAGAATTTGGTGTTAGTTTTACTTCCAACGATGGTGTATCTGTGTTGCTAAAGAGATCGCTTAGGAAAATGAAGAATGGCAATTGTGTGCATTTATTAAAGCCAGTGTTATTAAAAGCATATTAACAATAAGTACCTTCTAACACAAGTGTCAATATTAGAGCATTTTTTTGTGTCTTTATAGAGGAGTACTGAAAATTAATATTCTGAGTCCCAAGTAGAAAAACTGTTCTTTATTATAAGAAGGATTATCAATTCAAAAAATATGTTGTTAGCCATGTACTTCTTATCTCCACTTTCTAGCTACTCCTTTTAAATGAGGTGATTTTTAATCTTACCCCAGTTCTCTTTAGATGGGAAAAAGTCAGCATTAGTCTCCCTTTGTCGTATAAGTCCGTAGAAGTTGCATAAGGAAACTGCTCAGAAAACTCCAAACCTAATCCTTCCAACAAAGCTGCTTTAAAGCAGCTGCTTCACAGTTGCAATGATAATTTTAACTCAGACTGAAGTCACCAGTTTACACTTCTGTGAAAACTGGTTGTTCAGAGAGAAGCTTTTCATTATGTTCTTGTCTTGTATTGATGGAAAACTAAAAATAATCTACACAATAAAATTACAGAAATAGAGGTGCTTTACATTACAGTCACTATGCAGGTACAGGTGATTGACGCATTCTTCCTCACTTGATCACATAGCCTAAAGGCTGAACAATATCATCCTTAGTAGTATCTTACCAAGGGCAGGGTTTGAAACAAGGGAGCCTGCTCTTCTGCTGTCAACTGGTCCTGGAGATGGATCATTCATAGTAACTTTTTTTTGTAAGGCATAAAAATAAAATACAGGAAGAAAAGCTTATCTTGCTTACCTCTTAACCAATTCCTCCACCATAAGGTTTGCTACCTAGATATTTATGAAATTAAAGGAGTATGTGGAGCTCCCCTGTAGAGCAAAGCATCTTACAAGAGAATATTACCATTTTCTCTACTGTCCAGTGTTATTGGGAAATGATTATCCAAAAGAATAATTTTATCTTAAAACTTGCTGTTAAAGTAACAGTTTTATTTACTTTTCTCAAAGCTGGCATGCTGCCAATGAAACTAGCTATGTATAAAAAAGGAAAATATGCATGTGAAAACTGTATTGTGGATAAAACAGGTTTATGCTGAAAGCCACTTTGTATTCATGCTTCTCTTGTTCTGGAACAATGTCATTAATTATCTTGGCTAATTTCTCCCCCAGTATCTCAATTTGGTATTTCGTGCATCATAAACCATGCCACACGTTCCTGTAGTACTTACACACTGTCTAGCTTAATTTCATGTTCATAATTATTCTCCTATGCATTGCCAAGGTCTGGATTTGAGTGGCTGACTAATTAAAATATTTGTGTGTCAAATCATGTGCATGCAGACAGTCCTGTCTATCCTCTCCAGATCTAATTTGTATGAAAAATATGAAAATGTGGAAGCTAACAGAGTATTGAACACATGCGATTTTGGTGTCAATTGCATCACTTAAAAATGGGATAGTAGATACTCATAGCACATGAGAAGCAATCACTGTCAGGACTTGATGCATCACTGTAGAATTTGCTATGTGATGTTGCTGTAGTTGAAAGGCTCATAAAACTGAGGAAGAAAAGATACTTCTATACAGGATTCAACTTGAAGTACCAGATGATAATGGTATTATCCTTATCTGAAATAAATTATATTGAATAAAACTGCTGTTGTGGTAAAATTAGAAGTTATGGGGTTTTTCTAAAGCTGTAACATTTTCATTTAGCCATCAGAGTAACAATTCATTGCAAAAATCCAAATGATTTTGGCTTTACCAAGTAAATTTTTAAGAACTCTTCTTGATTTTGTATAAACAAGATACGGATTTGAAAATGTTTTAAAAAATTTAATCTAGCTTTCTTTACACATGTATTCTTCCTCTCTTTTTAAAACTATTTACCTTAACATCACTCTTTGCAGAAAGAGAAATGTTCAAAACTAAAATTATGAAAAGTTGAAAATGGTTTGCCCTCTATTTCCATTGCATTTCATTGCTTCTGTTTTCAAGTGTGAAGCACCAATATTTATTAGCACTAGCGATCTACCTGGAAGTCGGATTGAAGAAGGATTTCTTGGCACTGATACTACACAGGCTTCAGTGCTTATGTAAATTTGACAGATACTGCTATTTTATATATCCCTGAGAGAATACTTTATCAGTTTCGTGTAACACATAGTTAAGACAGAAATTCAGTTTCTGACATATGGAGAGAAAGCAATACCTCTGCCTATTAAATGTTTTTCAACTTTGATCATACTCAAAAACTTTAAATACTTAAAGTTGTATTAGTCATAGACATTTTTTCATTTCTTAGAAACATCAAATAAATTTTAACACATCCATTTCTGGGTGTGTTCAAATCCAGGTTGGATGGGGCCTTTAGCAACCTGTTCTAGTGGGAGGTGTCCTTGCCATGGCAGGAGGGTTGGAAGTAGATCATCTTTAAGGTCCCTTCCAACCCAAACTAATCTATGGTTCTATGATTCTATGAACTTGGGGTAGAAGGGAACTCCTGAGAATATCTGGTCCAGTCTTCCCTTAAACCTAGAGGTTATGAATATGAAATAGACATATGGATAAATCAAGTGATCTTTTTTTCAGGTGATTACCCTGTTTGAGTATTGTTCTGTCAATCAGATCCCTAGTCCATCATTAGGTGATAATCTACGAAAGAAGAAGGTGTTAATCTCTTAACACTTGTATTTAATTCTTGGTTAGCCACATGTCTGTGTTGAGATCTCCAGTTTGATAGAAGATGCAAATGAGGCAGTGGCTTGTTGAAATGAAAGGACTTATAAATCATTATCTTCCTGCCTGTTTACTTGCTATTCCCATGTCCCTTGTTGTGACTGTATCAATTTAGAAAATTTGGCGTGGAATATTCTGATCCAAGTATAAATACAACACTCAAACAAAGTATTTTAAGGGTTTTTTTTCAACTTTTTTCAGACTTTTTTTTTTTTGTTAAAAAAAATGAGTTGTTATTCCCTGTTTGGAGAACTGCTGCACAAGGTCTACAATTACTAGTAATTAATAAAATCAACACAGCTTTGAACTCAAATTTGTTTTTTCCTTTTTTTATTAACAGTTGCTTTTCTGATTGTGATATAACCAGACATATTATGGATGATGGTATTTTGAATCATGAAATGATTAAATAATGATATAATATATTAATTTTTAGAGTTACAAGGGAAAGCCCATTGCTTAAATAATGCATCAGAACATTAAGTCCAAGGACAATGTGAAGTTCTGAAGCTAATACAATAAGAAAGAGCTTATTTTATTAGCTTTTATAATTTATTTGTTATTTGTTATTCCATCACAATCCATATGTAGATATACATATTTAAAAATAACTGTATTACTAATGCTTTTATGTATTAGTGTACCTGTAGTATGTTTATTTCATTAACAACTAGTTCGTTATATTATATATATTGTGAAAGGCAGAGGCACATACACACATCTGCTTACATTTGTGTGTGACTTCCTGCTAAGTGCAGTCTGTGTTGTTTATTTATTGTTGCTATTTATTGGTCTTGGTTTTGTATACATGAATAATCTGCTTTTCACATTAAATTGTCTAACTTTGGTTACTCTTTTGCTTTGTATAATTTCTTGAAATACGTTTTAACAAGCTTTATATTTCTGTCTTTGGCCTTTAGTTTAGAGTTGTGGTTCACTGAAGTTGAGCAAAACCAATTTCGTTATTGAATATGTTTACAGAATTATTCATTTCCTATATGTAAATAACTATTTCTATTCATAAGCATGTTGAAGAAGAAGCACCTCTGAGAATGCATTTACTAAATATATGCATAAAGACATGTGTTTTGATATATGAGGTTTTTTTTGGAAATCAGCAGGTAGAAGAACCTTAGAAGTCACATAATGCTCCTTGTGCTTCATAAATTGCTTAGTAACAATTTCTGTGCAAGAACATATTGTATAGCTGGCAATAATTTGTTTCCGGTATGAGTAATTGTTAATTAAATGGTTCTACCTCATAATTTGCAATTTGTAAACATCTACTAGCAAAGGAATCACTTTCAAATTGTGGTTGGTTGACCCTGGCTGGACTCCAGGCACCCACCAAGCCACTCTACCTCCTCAGCTGGACAAGGGAGAAGCCTTGTGGGTTGAGATATGGACAGGGAGAGATTGCTCACCAATTACTGTCACAGGCAAAACAGACTCAACTTAGGGAAAATTAGTTTAATTTATTACAAATCAAATCAGAGTAGAATAATGGGAAGTAAAACCAAACCAGTTTTCACCATCCATTCCTTCTTCCCAGGCTTAATGTTACTCTTGATTTCTCTACCTCCTCCCCATTGAGTGACACAGGCTGATGGGGAATTGGAATTGTGATTGTGGTGTAGTCCTTGAGGAACAGACTGCTCCATAGTGGCTCCCCCACTGGGTCATAAATCCTGCTAGCAAACCTGCTCCAGCGTGGGCTCCTCTCTCCGTGAGTCCACAGGTCCTGCCAGGAGTGAGCCCTCCATGGCATCACAGCCTTCTTTGAGCGTCCACCTGCTCTGACATGGGGTCCTCCACAGGCTGCAGGGTAGATAGCTGCTCCACTATTAAATTCCATGGGCTGTAGGGTAATCTCTGCTCCAGCACCTGGAATACCTACTCCCTCTCCTTGAGACCTTGGTGTTTGTGGAGTTGTTTCTCTCACATATTCTCACTCCTGCCTTTTGACTGCTGCTGGTGTTGCACAGTTGTGGGGTTTTTTTTTCCCTGTTTCTTAAATATGTTATTCCAGAGGCACTACTACCACTGCTACTGATGGACTCAGCCTTGGCTAGCAGTGGGTCCATCTTGGAGATGGCTGACGTTAGCTATACCGGACATACAGGAAGCTTCTAGCAGCTATGCACAGAAGTCACCCCTGTAGTGCCCCATTACCAAAACCTTGCCATGCAAACCCAATACAGGGACAATAAGAAGATACAAGGTAAAAAATGTAAGTGGGGATACATTTGTGTATAAGCATGTGACTGGTTAGTATTTTGTGTTGGTTGAGATATTCTTCTAGAGCTCAGTACCGTTTTGAATGTTTAGTGCTAGTCCAGCAAACTGGGGTTAAGCAAATGATTAATTCTAATAATAGCAGTAGAATCAGTCATTTTAGGAAATCAAGTATGATATAAAGGTTTTTTCCAGCAGGAGCCAGAGAAGGGAGCTTTGGGTGAGTGGTTCTAGTTGAGGTCAATACAGTAAAGGTGTCTGTCTCCCAAGTTACCCTCACAGGGTACCGGCATTTTGTTAACACTGAATGCAGTACCAATGGAAACAGAAAGATTTTAATTTCTGCTGTGTCCATTAGGAATCCTGAGTTTTCAGTTGAATGTCTCTGGTGTGGAAGTGGGTCTCCTTCGTCATTGTAAATCTTGTTTAGTTTTGTCATGCTGAGGATACACAGCAGCGCGTAGAGCAGATGGCCTTGTGGATAAGTAAACAGTAACAACCTGATGGATAACAAGTTGCTCTGAAATGGAGACAGTTTCAGAGCTATGTGAAATATATCCACTCAGTGAGTTCAAATGTACTCAATAGCCTTTTACTGCAGCATGTTTGAACTTCCTGTGTAAATTTGTTATCAGCCTTCTGCCTCATGAATTTTTCTGAAACGTTTACTGATATAAATGAAGATGCAGTGTGGTTATTGCAGAGATGGATTTTATTTTCTGGTGCATGCTAACTGGTGCGCTAATATTGGATCTGCAGTATTATATTCCTGTAGATACCTGCAGTAATTTTATGGACTGAAATCAGATTTAGAATAATTAAATCCCATTTATTTACTTTCTGTAGTTCTGATGGTATTGATTGAGAAATAAATCCTTGACTTTTCCATCAGATATAAAATTAAGAAATACTGAAAATTGCCAGTATTTTATTTGCAAACCTTTCTCCTCCTCTCCTTCAGTTTGGTCACTCAGTTTTTTAAACCTTTCCTGCTTTTTAGTCTGCAGTGTTGAATTATATCTATCTATTCATCCAGCATTCCTGAGCTTTCTCTTGTTATCTCAGTACGTCAATGTTTACTGCTGAAATGTTCTTACTCTCTTTTGGCCTAATGAGCTTCCTTGCTATCATTCACTTTGCTTTTTTTTTCTGTCTAACAGAAGTGCTGTTGACAGTTTGAGGCTCAAGAAAGTATAAAATCCTTCCCTCAGCTGCTCACAGCTCTGATGACATTTTGTTGTAGCAGAAATATGGGGGGAAAGGACTGTCATAATCCCTTAGTCCTTTCTGAATGTGACCATCTGCTGCGTTTAGCTGGTGAAACAGCAAAGGAATACCGTGCTGTGAAAAAATTTAAGGAAATTAATTTCTTGGTGGAGCTAGAAAGAACTTGAGACTAAGAGTGGGACTATTCACATATAATGAACTTAAACAATTTAAGTAAATATAGTCAAATATATTCTTATCTAATCATTGACCATTATATTTCTTTCAAAAATGTCATTAGCTTGAAGAGACAAGGAAGGTTTTCAAAGTATATCAAGCAGAATGTTTCTTTACAGGCTTATGTTTGACATTCTTAAACCCTGACAGATCGTTTAAGAGTATTTTGTACCAACACTTTGTGAGAGCGACTTGGGAAATTTTGTATGACAGTTTAAAATGGGACATTTGGGGCTAAATGAAGTCAGTGTTTCAGTAAATCTGTCTGACATTTCTGACATTGAAGTTGGTAGTAACTGGTAATTATAAGATCTATTCTGCTTATGAAATACTGTAAGAGATACTTCAGTATTTCTATACTTATCTGATATTTCTATCAGATAATGCATTTATAAATTGAAACTCACTTTCTATGCCATGTGTTTTTCTCTTACATGTTACTCTGTCTATGTAAACATAGGGAATTGCGTGGCTTCCCAAGAACTTTATTATAACCATTCCAGCACTGTACTCAAAAAACTCTACTAAATTCAGAGTAGAGAATGGTGCCTGTTCAAGGTTTTTATATTTTAATATAAGAAACAAACACGAGTATATTGCAAGTCCATAATACTATCAATTCCAAAACTCTGGAAACAGTGAAGACTAAATGTAGACTGTGGATTGCTCTGTTGCAAAGAAGCCTTTTGTTTGAATCTTCTAGATTACTTTCACTGACATTGGGGAAAGGTAAAGCATAGCATCATCTACATTTGAATTGCAACCAAAAGTTGCATTGAAATTTTTCATTCATGTGGAGAAAAAAACAATTTGTAAAATATTATTTGAAATATTTAAAATACTTATTTCAAGAGGAGGTGGATATGCTCAAAAAAGAAAGAGATGCTTTCATGGTACAAACATACATATGTGCAACTTCATAGACATCTGTCATCCTTTGCCATTTCACTGAAGCTCTCTGTGACACAATGAACTCCACATAAAAGTATTTTAACAGGGAGAAAGGCTGAACATGTTAGAGGAGAAAATGAGAATGATGCTAACAAAGTCTGAGGGAAGGCAGGTTTTGATTGCTTGATATGCCATAAGACATGACTGACAAGGTAAATACTAAAACCAATGAAACTCTTGCTAATCATGTTGAAATCCATGCATCTCTCAGAATTTTTTGAATCTGATACCTAGTAGACAGTTTATAAGGAAAAGTTATGTCTTTTTTGTCAAAGAGCCTAAGTCTGACTTGTTGAGAGAAATTAACAAATTAGACTAGTTAAATTAATAACAAGAGTAATAAGAATAAATAAAATAAATCCATAAATTAAAGACTAAACCCCTATATCAAGACATACTATCAGGAAAACAGTGATACTTATGTTGTCTTTCACACTTTTTTGGTATTTTGAATGGAAGAGGTAAATGAATGGCCTTTAAAGTCACCTGTGGTGTCAGTTACAAAAAAAGAGTGGAAGCATGAATATTTCATCTCTGTTTGGTATTCAACCTGATTTACATTGATGGCAGCTGGAGGTTCAAATCAGACCGTTATTGCTTCACCACTGTCACCATAGTTTAGCAGGTAAATAATGCATGAACTAAGAATTGACAAGGCAGATGATAATGGTACATTGGTTCAAAAGTCTGTCTCCTCAGAAAACACCTAGGAATGATTTACATCAGACTTATTTATTTCATATGACTGTTTACAGAATATTTGCAGATACTGTCTGTAATTACCCTAACAGCTGAAGGATGTGGAAGGCAAGTAGCTTTAGCAAAGTTTCTAAAGAATCCTAATGTTAGTATATATTCAGCAACACTTGCAAATTTATCAGCTTAAAATTGTGACAAGGACTAATCTGCACTCTTTGGGATGCCAGATCCTGGTTTTATCACTAGGAAATAAAAAATAAAAGTTCTTTCCTATCTTCCCCCAGACTACCCAGTTAATTCTAGTTGCAGTACTAAAGATTGCTCCAGCTTTCTATGATTCATTAGCCCATGATGGAAGGGTGCCTGTTGAGGCGCAGTAATAATATCCTTTTACACTGATGTAAAAGAATTTGTTATTCTTTATTTTATTTTATTTTTTTCTTTTTAATCCAGGAGGCATTCTAGAAGCACTGCCTAACTAAGCAGGGAACATCTTGGCAGATATGTTATGCAAAGGCAGGGCTGGTAGTCTGTATTATCAGCATTTTTGCATAATGTGACATCTGATTAAAATGCTGACAGACACAAACTAATAACACTGTGCTTGTACAGCCCCAAGCACAATAAACTGTTTTACAGTAAGAATGTACAGTTCTCAAATACAGAAATGAAGATAATGGCTGGTATACAGTAGCCATGGAGCAATTTAGGGTGAGAAATCCTAATGACATGCTCGTATTCATCCTGTTTGCCAAAAGTATTAGGATATTTTTCTGACTTAATTTAAAAAACAAACACCACACAAACATCCTACCCCTGTTCATTGCTCACAGACTGCTTAACCCGTAAAGGTTAATTTGTTGTGCTAGTGCTTTGTCTCCTCTTTTGTTTATGATACCACTCTCTGTAGTGACATCTGCATACATTACCTAGCCCAACACATTTTGCATTATCTGGCAGCTTCTTTAATTACTGGTCAGGCATCACTTTTTAATATTGCAGCCAACCCAAAATGTATTTGTTCCAGCAGGGTTTTTAACATGAGCCTGTAATATCTGAGCTTCCCTAGAGAGTCCTTCCAGCCAGGGCTTGCCAATAAACCACAGCCGCTTCATTGCAGCCTGAGGTATCGACAGATGCTTCGAACTGGATGCGTAATACACAGTACTGGCTGTGAATAGAATATCAGTAAGGTCTGATAGAATATTCTTTAGGCACGAATAAGCTGTGCTGATTTTCTTCACATCTCGTAATGGGACACTGTGATGTGATGTCTGTCTGTCTATCTATCTCAGTGGTGGTTTTAAAACTTTTTTTTTTCCTTGAGATGTACAAGATACAGCAATGACTTACCAGGGTTACAGTATTAAGCACAAGCTGTGCAAGTAATTAATTACACTGACAGCAATTTCTATCTAAAGAAGAAAATCATGTCCTTAACCCAAAGAAACAGAAAGTGGCAATAGTGCCAGTAGAAATGTGGCAAGGCCAAGCAAGATGGGAGCAACACAACAGGATGGTTGAAACTATTCACAGTTACAGTAAATATTGCATATGGTAGTCAGAATAAAATAAGATAGTAGACTATATCACACAATTAATGCACATGTGAAATTGTTCTTTATGATTATAAAGCTTTGCTGTTGAATCTCTGAGGGATTGGATGTCCAGCATGTGCTATGATCTCTGTAAATACAGAACAAACAGACCTCTCCTTCTTAAAACAACTGGAAATATGGGACTTAGTGTTTTATGTTACCCTGATTTCAAGACCTCTTTCCTAGGAAACAAAGGGATTATGCTTAAGTGTGTACTTAAACACTACTGAATGGAGAGTCAGAAGCAAAAATTGTGGAATAGGGATGAGTTAAAAAGAAAAGAAAGGAAAAAAAAAAATAAATTTCAGTGATGGAGAACTTGGCATGGGAGCTTCAGACTGCAGACCAAAATTCAGAGGTTATCAGACTGTGTCAGTGTCCCACACCATCATTGCATGCACGTGGGAAGCTGTACTGCTCAAACTGGTCTGTTTTGGAATTTAGAGTGTTCCTTCAATCTATTTTATCCATTGTCTGAGTTAGAAAGAGACTTGGCTCTGTTACAGTCGCTAATACTAAGAAAAGCATTCTTACTGTAAAAGTTGAAGTCCTCAGGCTGGCCTGGCAAGGGTTGGTCCGTCTCAGTTGTGTGAGTTAGTATCACTGCTTGTTTCAAATAACTTGTGACCATATTGGCAGACTCTGAAAGTCATCTGCAGCTGCTTTTTACTGTGATGGGTATATGATGCCATTGTCAAGACACTGATTTGTTTCCTAGCCTAATGGCTATTTCTGGTGGAATTTGCAATTTACTGCTAAAAGATATGGCATAAATACATTCCAACAGAATAAACAGGTTAGAATTAGGCTCATATATATATATATTCAGTTAAAAACTGATCATGATTCTTGCAAATATTGGGGAGTATATAATAAGCAGAATGGGGTCAGTTTCTGTAGTATGGGTAGATTCTGGTTTGCATGTAGAAGCTTGTGGAAACTGCTATGTTTGAGGCATCATAATGATGAATAATTTCCTGAAATATTTGTTGTATGTATATACCTTGTAAAGGAGATTGAGAATAGGATAAATGTGGTGTCCACATATTCATATAGTATTTATTTTCTGTTTTGAATAAATTAGCTATCCATTTGTGGTATACTTTTTGAGACAATCTTTTCTTATATCCAAATCAGATCCTTATAAATGCCATTAGCTGAATAAACAATGACAGAATAAGAATAGACTATGATAAAGAGCCTGACTATGTTAAAGCAAAGATTAGTACATAAAGGCGCTGTTGTTGTTACATTTGAGTATTATTTTATGTGCACAACACTCTGCTGTACCAGATGGATTTGAAAATTAAGTTCTTCAGTGAAAAAAAACCCTGAAGCAAAACAGTAAAAAATACTGTGTGAAATATTATAATTACAATATTGATAAATATAGCAGCATGTATAGTTATGATAGTTCTTCATCTTAGCGTCTAAATGAAGACGAACTCAGCTTCTCTCAAGTGGAAATTGTTACAAGCATTCACAACTGACAGGTTACTCAGGTTTGGTTTGTTGATTTGTTTGGGGTTTTTTTTCCTCCTCTCTCAGGGAGATTATTCTGGGTTGGTTGGTTGGGTTTTTGTTTTTTTTTTCCTTGCAAATAATTACAGGAAACTCAGTGATCCGTGCAACTGGGTCTTTCTTGACTACATTACCATTTAGAATGGAAATACATTTTTCAGTGCCCAGGTCCAGTTTTCTGCAATCTCTTCTGCTATGATCCTAATAGGAAGATTTTTAACACAGTGAGGCAGGAGTCAGATTGACTTGGTACTTGTTTCTGAGATTCAAAGGAGCAACATCTTCCATTATCTGAAGAATTAGTAGTGCAATTAATTGACAGGATTATTAGTAGAATATTATTTACTAGAAATAGTAAATAGTATTACTATTTACTAGAAATAGTAAACTTAGTGCAGAACTGGGATTTTTCTCCCAGTTTGTGAGGACATAGAAAAGAGGAAATTTATATTCTAGATGCATTTCAGTATCATCCAATTTGCATTATTTGAGAGAGTCATGGATGAAAAGGTTGTGAATACAGCAGTATATAGAGGTGTCAAGAGTCTTTTCCTGGTCTACTTTTAATCAAGACCTTTCCATCTTTAAAGATTGTTGTTTGGTGGATGGCAGCTGACTGTGCCACCGAGGCTCATTTAGGGGACTTAGAAATGGAAAGGTTGAACAGGAGCAACACAGTTCTACATCTGTCAGGCTGGTGACGGGGTTACAAGAACTCTGACTGATGCACTGGTATTTCCATTTTGCATCTTATTACTGTAGATCAAGTGAAGGATAGAGAAACACAGTTAGGGTTCTGACTAGCTGCATCAGCAGCAGTGCTGCCTATTAGAGGCACATGAAAATACAACAAAGCAACAGAAAACACTATCAAGCTTTTTGGTATAAACAGTCTGGTAGAAGTAAGACTGCACTGACAATGTGTGTAACTCTTAAGGGAAAGAAGAATGGTGTTTCCACCATGCACAGCATTTAGTTGTTCATCAAGGAAAGGAATATTCCTTTGCTATGATGAATTGGGCCATTTGTCTCAAAACAGGACAGTAGTGGAGATCTTTGAGCTCCAGACTAAGACGTGTCTGAACCATAATGTAGCTCTTGCCAATCCGGAGTGAAGCCAGTGGTTGGTTGTTGTAGGATCTGTCTCTGATAGTGACTAGTACCAGCTGTTTCAGAGGAAAGCACATCGGCAGTTATGGGATATTCAAATGGCAAGGGAATGTCTTCTAAGAATCAACTTTTAGCTGACTTGTACAATAAGTGGGAGATTGTTTAAAAAGCTGCATTCTTAGAAGACTTGCAGATGTCCCTGAAATCCACCGTAAAATGGACAGGTCTCCCTAAAAGCAGATGTAATATCTCCAATGCAATATCTTTCAAAGAAAGTTATTTCTTACCATAGCTGATGTTTCAAAAGAAGAAGGACTTGAAATCCTCAGAGAGAGTAGATCTGCAGGAATGGCTCTATTCAGGCTTTTGAGTGGCCACCATATCAGTTCAGCCTGCAAACAGCATCCAGAAATGAGCATTTGGCTCTCTGCATGCGGACGATGGCTGCTCACTATCTGAAGAATCAGAGACTAGATGTACCCTGTGTAGTTGTGAGAACTGCCACATTAAAAGCAGCAATTTCTTCAATCGCTTTCCTGTTAAAGTGTCAAATCCTTTAGCGTTAATAGTTAAGCACCGATTAGAGGCAATAATTGAATGTGCTGGGCAGCCTGGAGTCCCAAGGCAAAGTCAACAAAATGGTTAACAGTACCGTTGAGGTCAATTATTAAGTAAAACTTACTTATGAGCAGTTTACTGTCATTAAATGTTTCAAATCACTCCATAGAGTCTCCTTGAAAGGCTACTGCTGCCAGTCAGTAGTTGCACACATGAAACTGAGAACTGACTGGAAGGGTGGAATAGCCTAAAACAGTAAAATGAAGAGAAAAAGGCTGGATTGCCCAGATAAGACAAACTAGATGAACAAACTGTCATGTAAAGAAAAGATTTTACTTTTCTCCCTTTATAGAATGTTACACAATGTGCTAGGGAGAATTTACATTTTCCTGAAAATGAATATGATGAATATTTTGAGCAATGCTTTTTCATGAATATGGAAAACAGGCTGTACTTTCATTGCTGTATTCATAAAATATGCATCTGCTGAGTTCTTGTTTTCACAGTATGAAATATGGATTGGAATTTGTAATTTCTTCATTTATTTTGTAGAGGGGTTTTCCTTTTAATAAGGCATTTTAATGTGATTATTTAAAATGTGAATGCTGTCATGATTACTTATGGTATAAGTTGCCTTTAGAGGAAGCATTTGCTTCTTTTACTGCCCTGCTACCAATTTTCTTATGACCTGAGAGTAAAATGTTTTCAACTTGCATGCAGACTAGGGAATTGAGCTATTGAATCTTTCTGTCTTGGCATCATGATGTTGTCCCATCTCTCAGAAAACATTTCGCAGACTACTTAATTTTCAAAATCTTAGGTAGATGTAAGCTCTGGGACATGGAAAAGATCATTTGAGGTAACAATAGGGGAAAGCACACATCTTTCAAAATAGAAATTTGGGTGCATCAAGAGAACAGTTCCCCCCCCCCCCCCCCCCCCCCCCGGACCTCCCCGTCCCGCCTCTCTTAGTTCATTACCA
>WUAM01000431.1:18103162-18131867 GCA_024336885.1 Actenoides hombroni
GGAGGGGGTTGTATTTTCCATTCTAAAGGGGGGCTCCTGCCTTCCTTGGCAGATTCCTGTCTTTCAAACCAAGACAGTCAAGCTGTCTGGTTTTGTAAACCAGATCTCCAAGTAATGGTACTGTCATAACATAGCTTGGTAGAAGGGATTCCTGGTTTTGCTTCTTCCCTGCGTCTTCATGTTGCTGCACTATAAGTTACTTTCTCAGTTCACAATTCCCTATACCCTAGGTTCAAGTTAACTAAAACCATCTAACCACAGGACATAGGTGAAGGGTTCAGTATATGATCAAACTTAGCTGTAATTTAATTTAATTTAATAAGGCTTTAAGGTTGGGGTTTATTTGCTTGAAGCTTTTTTTCTATATGCAGGTGAATGAAATACCAACCTAAGATGAATTAAAAGTCATTGTGTGATGCAATATGAAGATGATGCTGCATTTTCAGCCCACACTAATGTAGTATACACGCCTAATTCTAGAGGCTGGTTTGGTGTAGGAGAGTAAAATGATTTTGTCCTTAGCAGTAAGTCAGTTTCTAGCTCCAGTAGTAGATGTTCAACATTTCAGTGCTGCTGCTGACCTAAGTAAGAGCACGAAGTGCCTGACTTCTCAAATCTTACTGTTTCATATGACAGGGAGTAGCCCAGAAGAATAGATAAATTATCTAATTTCCAGTATTCCTTAAGGATATAGACCAAATACAATTCCAGGAAAACCTACAGGAACATTCTGTAGAGTTAGATAAAATATTCTAAGCCTTGTCTGTTGGAGCCCTTCAAGTTTCAGCTCATGTTCCTTAATTTAAGATTCACGTTAATTTCTGAAAATTATCTTTACCATCTAAAGTGACAGTTTAATAGAACTATAGAAGAAATTATTCTCTGTTGGCAGGATCTATGAGGTTTTAAGTGCAACTCAGGTCAACTGCAGCCAACTGCACCATACTGAGTTAACTACATCAAATATCATGTCTGGCAAGGTACTGCCATATTTTGCTTTATACTTGTACTGTGACATTCTTGATATGTCTGTCTAATTTTACTTTTCTATACTTATTTTTTACCTTTTTTTCTATTTCTTCTTGCTATTCGCAATTTGATTCTGATGATGATTTTCAGTAAGTAGCTCTAGCTGGAATAAAGGAAAATACAATTTTTTGGAGGGTGATAAATTTGTTGGTATGGTTCAGTATTTCCTTTATAGTAAAGGAATATTTCCTTTATAGTAAAGATATATTTCCTTTATAGTAAAGAAGCATACAAGAGTGAAAAAAAAAATAAAAGGAAGTAACAACACATGTGGAATTGATATCAGGAAGCCAATTTTGAGATGAAATAATGCTTCTTGATTGTGTTCTTTGAGCCAGAAGGTGGCAATTAGATTTTCATACACAGAAAAGTGCGAGACAACCTAATTAAACACCTTTTGGTGGAAGGCATCATGGATAAACCCAAACTGCTTGTAGTAGTTCTCAAATGTGTCACCTGTAACACTTGAAAAATCTCTTAATTTTTTTTTTTAAAGAAACTTGAAGAAAATTATAATTTGAATGTTGATTTAAATATGTACATTACTCACTAGCACAGTCAATCAAATACATTTTAAGCATAGCTAGAGGTCTTATGTAGAACAAGTAAAAGAAGAAAAGTAACTGAAAGGAAAATAAAATGGATTCACCAAGAGGATAAATCTTATGGACTTAGGTGTTACTAGCACCTCACGCTAATATTTTGTGGGACACTGGTCAATTCATTTCATCTATTTGCTTTATTTTCCTTTGTATGTTAAAGACTGTTAACAATATTTACTTTCCAGGGGTTGTGAACAGAGATTAACTACTTCTGTAGCCATGACAATATGCAGCATTAGTTTTTAAACCGTAGGTTTTAAGATGAAAAATAATATTTTTTTCACATGCAAGTTCCATTTTTAATATCTTATAGTGTGGAAAAGTCAGCCAACTCCCTTACTTAAGATGCTAATGGTATGTCTGAACCAGGTTAGATTTTCTTTATAATCACAAGAATACCCAGAAATGTGCTGTACTGCTTGGAAGGAAAAGGTATTACATACATTGTTTGATGTATGACATAGACAAAAGAGATGCTGAAGAGAAATCACAGCCAAAGCAATGAATGGTTATTGGTGATCACTGAATATAGAAGAATATATCTGGTTATGAATTGCATAATCTCACACACATAGGGGTTGAGGCAGCAGGAGTGAAATCTCAGTGAAGAACAGTGGAAGTTCTCACATGAACTTTGAAGGGTCAGGATTTCATCCTAAAAGAACAATTCTTATGGAACTTGGTGACCTTGAGAGACATTTAAGCATTTGCTGAAATATTTAATGTATTAACATTGCCCTTTTAATAGCTAGCCCTTATGGCTATATGCTTCATACTTATATACCTTTGGTGGACCTGTGCATGGATGAGAAATGATCACATTAACTGTAAGTGTTTTATGGTAAAGGTTCAGGAACAGTTGCTTTATAACAGCGCAGATGTATTAAGATAAACCTCACATCTGAGAGCAGGGAAATGAAGGTGTATCTGAGTATAAACTGATTTAAGTGTAAAAGTGCTGAGTTAGTTCCATGTGCAATGGACATGGGAAGATACTACAGAAGCTAAATGGACTGAGGAAAAATAAAAGACACTGTTTTCAGCATTCAACTCTTACATTTTTGTTTACTTTTAATTTTAAAGTGTTTTTACATTACAATCTCGAAGAGTTTTCTGTTGGAGTGTCATAATACAGTAAATCTCATGTAGCTCTTTATAGAAGAGGAATTACTGCTGAAGGACGTGAATTGTTTTAAAAAACATCACATCTACAATTGAAAGTTAAAACTTGAACCTGTCCAGTAGAGGGAGGAGATTGGGAGTGCAACACCTCTTTTAAAAGATAATTGGGAAAGTTTAGAAGCGTGTAATAACATTACACTATCTTGCCTTGTTAAATCCACAATTGTTATTCAGCTATGTTTTTGGGGTTTTTTTAAATACACTTTTTGAACAAGTGGATTAATTTTTAACAGACTATTATGATTCTATTATGCACTATTTAATAAGGAATGAAGGACTTTGGGGTATCTTGCTACCCCAAGACAAAACCAGGTGTAGAAGCAGTCAAGACTTTGGTGTGTTTCCAGCATGGCTGTCATGACTGACATGTTATCTCTCTGAAGATAAAAAACTTTGTTATGATTTGCCAGTAGAAAGTCATTTTCCTTTGTACTCAGTTTTCTCCAGGACACTCAGTTATACACATTTTATTTCTTTTGACTGGAATTACTTCCATTAGAGAACTGTTGCCTGAAAATAGCATGCAGTATTAATGTATTATTTGTGTCTGTTGTTGCCATGTGACTTGGCTCTCACCTATTGACTGTTGATGGGATCAAGTTGATTATTCAGCTCTAGCCTAGCACCTGCTCCATTTTTTTTTCCTTGACATGCAAAGCTGTTAATACACTATCTTGCCTTGTTAAATCCACATTTGTTATTCAGCTATGGTTTTTTTGGTTTTTTAAATACACTTTTTGAACAAGTGGATTAATTTTTAACAGACTATTATGATTCTGTTTTATACATCTGACAACCTAGGTGAAGACGTTGATTTTATATATTTTTTTTTTAAGTTCACATTATGATTCTACCATTCAAGCTCTGAGTTTTACTATGAATAAAGTTGCAAGCTTCATAGGCCCATTTCTGAAAATGCTACTGCAGACTTTAGTGCTATGTCGGTTTTATATAGATAATTAACTACTTTGGACTTTATCATGCTGGTTTAGATTATGAATGTGTCTTAATGAAACTAAGCAATTTAGTCTTATTTTCCAGAGGAAGAGATGGTAATGAGCTCTGTTCACTCTTGTTATTTCTTGAAATTCTGGATTTTGCACTTATTTATATAAATATTTATGCAATTCTCAGACAACTTAAAACTATTTCTGATGATGTAGCCAAAAGAGACATTTAACTATCTCTTGAGCAGAGATTTTAAACGGCCAACTTTCTGTTCTTCTTTTGGTATTAATACAGCATTACATTTAAATGTCTTTTGTAGCACAGAGAGTATGAGTAAATGCAGAAATCAATACTTCTTTAAATGTAGTATTTCCTACCTAACTATACTCCACTTTTGTTAATTACATTAACTAGCAGAATATTATAATTTTTAACAAAAAGAATACTGCAATCAGTAATTTGAATATTCAACATATTCAAATATATTGAATATTGTTATTGAGTTATATCAAATATATTGATATACTGCTATTGAGCTTTTGTAAAACCATAACATTCTGTTAAATGTGTTGTTCAGTTCGAATATACAATGAGACAATATACAAATTCTGTTGCATCCCTTGTTTGTTTAAAGATAACTGACTTCATTAGTGGTTTTCTTGCATAAGTGATGCAAACCTGTATCAATGTTTTCTTTCCTTGTCTGTAGTAAGGATGTATTTACTTGATTTGTTCCTCTTCCTGCATTTCTCTTTGAAATAAGGCCAGTTGCATGTGTATTTCAGTTGTGCTTGTTCCCATTTGGATCTTAGTCAGATTTTAATGAAACTGCTAACATGTATAAATTTTAAGTAGTTGAGAGTTGTATTTTGTCTTCCATTTTTTAACTGGATAAATAACGAGGATATATTAAAGGAGCTGTGAAACAAGCTGAACTGCAACTAAGTTCTTCTAAGTTAGAGGAGAATTACATTGACATCTTAGAATACTTGTTTTGGAGCTGGTTGAATTTATTATTTCTAAAATAAATTTATGTAGTCCTGATTTCTGGGTTGCTAAAACTACACATACACTACAGCTGAAAAAGCAGAGTAACAAGGCATGCCTACTCAATATACATGTTGTCTTCTAATCATGCCTGTGAACTTACTATCTCAGCTGTGAAGCTTAAAAGAGCTTCCTAAGGCATGCAGTGAACTGGAGCTGGTGGTGTTAAACAAGTTGTGATTTGTTGGAGCAGTTGGGAATTTCAGCCTAATGGTTTCAGCATCTGTCCTTCACTTTGAGCTTGTCTAAAACTATAACATTAATGTGACTTGCATTTAAGGCATATGAATTATTAGAGTAAAAATGTAATAAGCTCTAAGGGCTTGAAACCTCTGCAAATGGGAAGGATGAATTGTATGTTAAAAGAAGTGGTATTCTGTTTTTGGACACCACTCTGGCAAAATTTCACTGCTAGATGTCAAGATGCATTGAACAGAGTACTTCTTACTCTTCTTTTCTGATTGTTTTTCTTTGTACCTTTGACTAGAGTTTTATCTTACTCTTTTGTCTACTGGAACATTTTTGGCAGTATAAAGTTGTCATGATATTGCCCAGCTTCTCAAATCTCCTGATTACATGCATCCTAGAAATATACTTAGACTTGGGAACAGAACCTTCTTCCTCCCTCCCTCTCCCCGTAAAGGCGGAAAGTGTAGAATTTAACTAAGTGTTGCTTATCTACCTTCTAATGAGAATTTCCTGCATTCCTTTTTGCTGTTTAATAATAGCTGAACAGAACCATTTTGGACAGTCATTCTGCAGCATATTAAATCTGTAGGATATTTCATACAAACCATATTTCATACCTAATGGGCTGGCCTCAGTGCACCAGTCATTGAAGACGATTTTGTGCTTCCGTTGTTCTTCATTGTGGCTGCATTTGATTTGTCCTGTTCTCTGGTACACAGAAAGGTGTCCTCCAGCAATGTTTTTGCACCTGCCATTCTTTTACCCATTGACTATTCATATAAGGTTTCTTTTCATCTGGTACCTATGGTCTTACAAGTTAGGATTATGAACATTAAAGACCTAGTTCAAGTGGAAACCAGTAAGTTTTCAGACAGCTACAGACTGGTACTTGACAGCATCCCCTGTGCAACTTCCTTAGGTTGTGCAGTCACCTACATGCATATCCAGCTATTCTGCTTTTCCAGAAGTTGAAATGTATGGTGTTTAGCCTATTTATTTATTTATTTTCCAGTGATGGTTATCAGTGGGGTATATAGCTCCATCTGTTCTGTGATGTATTTTTGGGACAGAATCAAAGATTGTTTGACATTAACTATACATTAGACTACTTATGAAGAATTTTGGATTCTTATTAAAACTTAACTGAGAATCTTAGTATAATATATTTAAAAGACTCTTTCAGCACTCTCTTAGGAGTAGAATTAGTACTGGCACTATGTCACTTTTGTCTTCTCTGATAATTTGCTACCATTAGCTAAATTCTTAAATCCACACAGTAAGATAAAGGATGGAAATAGGAGAGAAGAGCTTTTTCTAGTTCATGTTTTAGAGAAGGGCTGCTTTTAAGTAGTGGAGAAATGTTACTGTGCCAAATGGTCTTTTGGTTTTATCCTTTTTTACTTTTCTTATATGACAGTTTTGTCAGATACAGGTGATTGCACATTGCATTTTAGATGTCAAAAGCCACATGTATGATGCATTTGTTTAGGGTCTCCCTATTTCAGTTTTTCCTTTTAAAATCAGTATCATTATTCATGTCAGAAAGCAGTAACTTCAGCTGAAGTATTATAATCTCAAGCAGTCTAATTCAGATTTGGCTTCCCATTGATTTCTAATCCTATTTAGCCCAGTAGCTTAGTTTATTTGAAATATTCTGTTTTGGAACTGGAAAACCACTATAAGGGTAAAATTTCTCTATGGAGAATCAGCCTGATTCTTCCTTCACTCATATAATTAAACAGTAGGAATAAAGATTTTCTTGAATCATAAAAAATGATTTTGTCTACAGTTGTTAACAGATTAAAGAAATCCTTTAAAGCCCTGTCTTCTAAACATATAGAAGATAATAGGGTTTTTTTTCCATTATATTTCTTTTTAGCCAGTGTGACAGTCTTGTGTTGGATTTGAGGTCATCTTGATAGAAAAACTGCTTAACAAGGTCTGAAGTAGAATTACTGTTCATGTGAATAAAGCAGAAATGGTTTGAAATGCATTAGACAAGTACACAAAATATGTAAAGTAATTTTCAGTTTATTCTTTAGTTAAAATTAAGTTTTGTAATCTACACCTGGATTAAAAAAAAGTAAGTCTAGCAATGTAGGTTGTTGGTATTGGTTAATACTGGAAGACAAAGTTTGAGGTGTTATTTTAAACTATGGTCCACAGTAAAATAACATCAGCTTTTTTTTTTTTAAAGATTGTGCTAATTAGTGATTGTGTTACAACACACATAAATTTAGGCCAGTAATTTATATAAAGAGTGCTTTTCTAAGTTTAACAATATCAGCAGACCTCTAACATACTCTTTTTCCTTATAAAGATGGTTCATCTGCTGTCTCAGTTTCACAAAAGTGAAACTGGCTCCAGAGAGTAGCTGGGGAATACATCATATGAGGTCTGTGTTGAATATAGGAGATCAAATATAAGCATACTCTTTGTATGTGACCTTAAATGCTTCAGATATCCTCATTAACAGACCACAGATCAAATTCACATCATGTGGCACAGCAGAGAGAGGCTGTAACTCTGCAGTGTAAATACATTAAATAAAACCATACCATAGATCATCACAAAACAAAAACCTACTGTTGGTCACCATAAAAATAAAATAAATTCAAACCTTAGCAAATCTCTGTAATTATTAAAATTCTGATTACACTTATTTGGGGGGTTATGGTATTTATGTAACAGAACACAGCAATGCATACGATGGCAGTTCTTATTTGAGGTAGGGAAATACAAATTATTATGTATTTAGGTGGGGATTATGATAGTGTTAGCATTAGCACTCCTATGCTCACTTTTGGTCTATTGACTTCCTAATTTCCAAGTGTTGCATGTTGAAATCACACCCCCTTGAGCCAAACTGGGTGTTCTTTTTATACAATAGGTTAATAGGAAAGCAGTGAATAGGGTGTTTGACTAATTCATTACCAAGAATTACTAGGAAAGTATAATATACTTCAAGTAAATGCAGTAGAATAAAGGTGGAATAAAATACTTCTAATTTGGTTTAATAAAGAAAGTAACTTCTTACCAAAGTGAAAATGCAGCTCTTTAAAATTCTGTCAGTTTGTATTAAAGCTGCAGTGAAATAACAATATCTGTCTTCAGACACTTTATCCCAGCCTTACAAAAGCTTTTCTCATATTTATCTCTTGCAATTTCTGTGTAATTCATAATCATCTATAGATGAACAATATTTGTATTTGAAATAGGAATATGAAAAGCATTTTGAAACAGCTTTTACGCATACTCCTTGTGACTTCTACACTGTTCATGCAAGAATGGGGCTGAATATTTGGGTCATATTTTAAAATCAGGATTTGAAGTTCATTTTATATTTAAGCTTGGTATACACTCTCTAGTTATTTATCATCTTAAAATAACCTAAAAATCCATGAATTCAGTATTTTAGAAAGCTTTGTGGTCTCATTGCTGTCTAATAACTCGTAAGCTTACATATTTTACGATAGCTTAATATATCAGATATTCAGATATTGTTTTTGAGATAAAATACTTAAAGGACAGTGAGAAGCACACACACACAAAAAAGATATATTTCATTGTACTGAAAATAATTTTAGTTGGGCCATTAGCTGACAGAATTCTGTGCTGGCTAGGAGGAGATAAAGATATGACATATGTGCACAGAAGTGAAGGCTGGAAGATGAATAAGCCTTCTCAGGAGTTGATCTTTACAGATCAGATAAAGATTCTTCAGGTCTCGTTCTTGCAGTCTGTGCTACATCAAAGGCTGTCTTTCAGAGACTGCAATGTGCACTTGGAATCTGGGGACAAGACCTTAAAAAATGGACAGTTTAGAGATTGTCAGGCTGATGGGTTTTGGTTTTTTTAGTTGTTGGTTTGCTTTTCTTTTCTGTTCCTTTTTTTTTTCTTTTTTTTTTCTTTTTTTCTTCACAGTGAGTAACATTTGCATCTTATCTATCACTCCCAATAGCTGTTGTGCCTTAAGGAAATCTAGTAGAAGATAACTCTTAACTTCTTTCAAAGTTTGATTAAAAATACTTATTTGGGGACAGTGGCTGTCTTACAAGGGATTATTATTCTTTTACTGATGAGCTAAGTATTCTGAAAATTCCTGAAAATAATGCATTCTGTACAATAGTTAGAAAGTAACACAGGAGAGAGTTCTCATTCATTAAAAAAAGTTATAAAGATGTAGAAATAATTGTTTCATCTAGGAACATGTATTTTAAAAATGCCAGTCTAACCAGTGTTTTCAAGCACCTTATATTTGACATCAGCTACTTTGTCTATCACACGGTCTAAATCTGGCATAAGCTCTTTTGATCTCTTATTTAGAAGCACCATCTCACTGCTATTGGGCATCCTCCAAAAGCACAGGAATAAATGTTGCAGCATTTTGTTAGCTTTTGCCGCCCTCTCTTCCTGGTCATGGTTTCTTTAGAGTAATTTGCATGTCATTGCCATAATCAGAGAATCCTTGTTCTCCAGCAGACTGTACAAAATAGGGGTTTTTTATATACCTTGAAGTCAGCCAAAATTATTCTTTTACATGCTAGTTTTGTTCCTTCTCCCTGTTTTAGTGGTGTTTGGTTTTTGTTCCTCTCTATCTAAAAAGATGATGTTAAATAGAGTTTCAAGGCCTGAAAATATCTCACAGCTTTCATCTGCACAGAGGCACAGAGTGAGAAATTATGAAAACCTAATATGCAGAAATACTGCTTAGTATGCTTGTTTTAGAACCATTTCTGCTTATTTTCTTTCATTTAAAAATATGAATCTCAACATTTTTGTATTTGCTAGGGAAACCTGCAGGGAACTATAGTGGGTCATGCTATTAAAGAGGGTGTTATCTTATTAAATCCAGATTGTAATGAGAGGTAAAATGGGAAGTGTCAGGTGTTAGCCTGCTGTTGTGTCACTCTGTTGATATTCTCTAGAGACTCTTCCATCAAACAGGGAAGGCAAGACCTGACATTTGCATACCTCAAAAGGAAGAACACTTAATTTCTTTGAGAGAGTTGAAAAATTAGTCTCTCCTTCTGTCACAATAAAGAGCACAGGTAACTTAAGTTTTCTTCATAATCTAGCTATGTTTGATGCAGGAGTCTTGACTTCTTACTCTGGCTCTTAACGAAGCTCTCTCTGTGGAAGAGTGAACGTCTTGGTTATTAGAATCCATGTTGCTGTAGGAGCAAGGTTCTCTTTGCAGAGAAATGAAAAATTTCTGAGAACTCCTTAGCTTCCATATATATATATATAATTTATTTATTTTTAAGTTTAATACTCTTCCCTTTTCTTTCCTAAAAATAAAAGGTATAGCACAAGAAAGAATGAAACTGGGTTTTGCATGCACAGACTTCCTGTCAATCAACCCCTATTATTTAAAACATCTACTTCTTGAAAATTAAGTCCTTCTATGATCTGTGCACTTGTGATTGCCTGCACATAAACATTGATAAAGAGTCTTTTGCTGGAGATGAGCTGGGTAATCAGAGTTCTATAGTAGACTGGTCTTTAGGAAATGATTCTGTATAGCTTTTGCATATGTGATTTATATAGCTGTGGAATCTCAGGGTTGTTCCACTGAAGTAATAGAAGGTGAAAATATAATATTTATCCACATTTTGAGAGATATAAGGACTTATTATTGGGACCACTCAATTTATACATTTATTCTAGTCCTGGCTAACAGGCACTATACTGACTACTAATAATTTGTGTAGCATTTATAGGAATTGTTGATGGAAAAGATGATCTGTTTCAAGGAAAATAACACTGGATTGATATGAAGTTGGTTAGGCTTTAATTCTCTGACATAGGATACTAGGAAATAGATTCTAAATATAGATTCCATCTAAGCCTTTAGATCTAGTTTGAAAAATTGAACTAATAACTGGTGCAAAAATAATCTGGTTGTTACGCAGCAAAGCAAAATGCGGAGATTCTTCAGTTAAGCAGAAGTGAAGACGACATCAAAAAGGTGTCTCACACTGTTGCTAGAGCCAGCGTGCATAGGCCTGTCTCATGGTCATGTGTACTTTCAACAATAAAGTGTTGGGTTTCATTTTTTTGAAATCAAGAAACAGCCATTTCCTTATTGTTCATTATGGTTTCTCCCTAACCATTTGCTTATACTTTCATATGAGCTGGATCACCTTTAACAGAGCTCTGTACACATGACGTAAATGACAAATTCTCATTTTGGAAGTTATTTTACGTTATAAAGAAGTGTAGAAATTGCATGTAATGTTATTTTTTCAGGTTACTTAGGCAGTTAGGATGGGTTCTAACTTAAACCTGACTGAAGAATTCTTCAAGGAGAGTAAGAATACTGTATCTTTTTGGTGGGGGATATTCTTTTTTCTATTTGAGACGAAAAAAATGCCCAAAACAACAAAACCCAGGCAATTATATTTGGTTTTATTTGCATTTAACGTTTTCACTTCATAGTGCAGATTAGCTAAGGAATCTATGAATTTATGGAGCTGAGGAATTTCAGGTGTGGCTACAGTTCTTCCCATGCAAAATTCCTAGTAGTGTTAATGGCCATTATACATTTCTCTTCACAATCCATCTATCTGTGCATTTGAGATCTACTGTCTTTTGTGGAAAACAATTGCAATTCTCTGGGTACCTTAAGGCAATGAAGCAGACTGTGAGGGAAATCTGAGGGCAGTGTTAACTGCAGTTATTTACATGTGTAGTGGATGTGGCATCTTGCTTTGCTACAGTCTGGTGAAACATGACTTAATCAGCTTAAACGCTTCAGAGGATATGCAAATTTAGATGCAGAAGTGGCTACACTGAGTGAAGATATTAGATAGACAAAATTGTTCTAGTATACTACCAGAAAAATGAAAATACTATAGGCATCTGAAGTGTTTGTCCAGGGCAGTCAGGGGAGAACCACTGTGCTTTTTCTCAGTGTAATGCATCAAATTATATCATAGTTTTTCTTTTGTAAATGTGGTACTTGGCTACTTGGCAGCTGGCAATGCCTGTATTAGTAGTTTTTCTATTAGCTGAGAATCATTTGAATTGACGATAACATGAATGAGTGGGGACATGTGTTTTCAGGAAGCAGAGCACATGGTGTTGTTGGGAGTTTTTTGTTTATATGGAATGATTGTGAATGTAAAAGAAAGTAAAAAATGCTAAATTTTGTGTTGTAAAATTTATCATGCTAACAGTTGCTAGAGGGGGGTAGAGGGAGTGGCCTCATGGGATCAGATAACATAGCAGTTGTTATCCTGGATGGGCCTGAAGTGAGGTTTTGACAGCACTATCGCTGTTATTCCAGCTTACATTAACTTTCTGGTCATACTCCTTTTGATTGTTATCAAGAACTGATAGTTGACTCAACTGAAAATGTGACTTAGACGGCCAGTTCATCTTGTGGGGGAATTGGTCTGAACGTTAAAAGGATAACCAGGCTTACTGAGCATATGTTGTTACACAATAAAGTGCTTTCATCCCTAACTGTCTGGTGGATATTTTCTTAGAAAGGGACCATGACCCCAGCAGAAACAGTTGCTGAAATTTTTATTGGGCTATAAAATAATTTAGTTCTCAAAGTAAGTCACTCAACAATTAGGACATGACTGAGTCAACATGAACTACATTCACATCAGGTAACTGCTTCTTCAGAGTGAACTTTGCTCGCTTTTGGGATGGGTGCTTGCCTCCAGGGCTGCTGGCAGCTCAGCTGGAGAACACGCATTACTCTGGCAAATTATATCTACAGAATTGTTGTAAACTTCCTATAAGCACTCACAAACAGCTTTTTTTCAAAGACTTATAACTTTGTATGAGGAGGGATGTGTTACCAACTCCATGGCTGTATCTGTAAAAGCGACTGATTTGAAAGAGCATCCTCTGATCATTCCTGTGCACTGCATTTTGTTTCCCATGGTGCTAAGTGAACAAATCAGATTTCTTTCAAATTAATTTAAATGGGAAAACTGTCCTCTAGGAGCATGCCTGTTACTCACCAACTGCTAATGTGTATTCAGTCCAAGGGACCAGGATATAGTTTGTCCAAAATACAGAGGTTTTCATGGGTCCATATAAATCACAGGGGATGTCAGTACTTTCTATAATTGAAGGTAAATAATTTAATGGAGAAATAAATGTCAAGAATACAGTGTTTAAAGATTCTAATAAGTACTTGTCATTGCATGATAGATTAAATTAGTACATATAAGGCAAGATGTGTGTAAGAAGAAAGTGTTTTCTGAATATTGATGGATTTGAACTTCATTAGAATTTTGATAATGGTATGAGGGTTAAGTTTTCTAATGCATGATTATAGTACCTAAGTAAGCAAATAATGCAGAAAATAGCATTTTTGAAATTAAATTAAATTGATCTTTGCTCAAATACACATAATTTTAAAGTAAGTGCAAAAAAGCATAGCTATATAGAAATCTATATAGAGAAAACATTTGTATGAAGAAATTAAAAATTAAATATTTTGCTACGTGAAGAATCAATAAATACTAAAATGTATGTCCTCTCTCTCTTTGGTCTTCAGCGCCTTGCCAAAGAAGCAGAGAAGTACCAAGCATTACATCAGTGGAGGGATGAGTTTGGGGTAAGTTTCAATTTTATTTCTTCTAACCTTTTTCCTTTTTTGAAAAGTTAACTATATTCTTACAAACACATTGTTTATATATTCACCACAGAAGTAGTGATTGACTATGAATGGGCATTTTATTTTATTCAGTAAACAGTCTCAGTCTGGGTGTCTAGAGAATAAAGTGGAATTTTCACATCAGAAGCTCATAGAGAGCTTTGCAGACCCAGGGATGTAGCTCTGAGGCGTACACAAGACATCTGTTTGTTGTGACATATGAGGCATGATTACAGAGAAGAATTCTGAGTGATGGTTACTATCAGTTAAAAGGGTGCTACTCCAAGCACTGAAATACAGAATCGTAGAAAAGATACTTGCAAGTTGTTTTTTGATTCTGCGGTGGAAAAAAGCCAGAAAAAGCTTAATACAGAAAGATTTGGTTATCTATGTGACTGTCTATTTTGGGAATCATAGACTATTGTTTTAGAATCCTTTTCCATGCTTTAATAACTACATCTCTTCAATATTCTGGTACTTCTGAAAGATGCCCTGATATGGTCAAACAGTGAGCTGTCTTCTTCGTTATTTCAGACTTTACTGAAAAACAAGTGAGATGACTGTGAAACATACAACATTAATTCTTTACTACTGATACAGCCAAATTAATATTGTGCTCCATAATTATAAGCCTGTTAATTTTAGGCTACATTTCCATGCTAAGCATCAAAGTCACTTATGCCTTCATTACCTGTTCCTTCAGACATAAAAGGAGATGGTACTTTTATGTGATGCTGCTTCAAACCTAGATTTTGTTTGCACATCCACTGGAATCACAGTGGCACACCGTTAAATGCACAATGCTTTTCTATAATGTCCTTTCTGATCCAGTGTTCCCCAGACACTTGGAGATCTGAATATACACAGAAAAAAACCCCTCAAAAACTAACCCTAGGGTCAGGCCAAATAATTCAGATAAGAGTGATGGGCTTATAGGAGTGAAGAGAGAGTCTGGACACAGCCTGAATGCTTTTAAGTGTGTCTGCACAGGCACAGCCTCTAATATACAGTAAGATGCAGAAATTATATTCCATAGGGATACACTAATGAGAGTGCTACAGTGACCTTTTCTGCTAATCTCTCTCTGTGTTGAGAAAACAAAACCTGCAGGTTTGATGGACTCATTGAAGAACAGTGTGAATGCAGTCAGATGTCCTTTCTAATAATTTTGCTTCTTACTGTACACACTGGCATCACATCAACAACACCGTCTCCACTTTTGGTTTTCTTTCAGCTCTTTACTTGCAGTAGAAGTCAGACATGCCAGAGAGGCTTCTGGTCTTACCAGAATTCATTGCCAAGGAGAGATTTCAAAGTAGTTTTGAAATGTGATTTTATATTAATCTTGTGGCTCAGGCAAAGACTATGGTCAGAATAAAATAAAATAAAACAAAACGCAGGTGGATTTATAATAAAGTAACTGCAAACTGAGCTTGTGCTTTACTGTTTGGACAAGAACAGTGTGCACCATATAATAACCTTGACATTAGGTTATGCAATTAAATTTCCTATAAATATATTAAGCCTCTTATAATTTAATTTGTTCCATTTTTGCCAGAAGTAATCGTTCTTCTTTTCTGGCCTACTTTTTAGAAAATGCCTGCTCAAATTAGTTTGCACACAGATCTTTCTGATAAACTTAATTTTCACTGGGAGTTCCATTCTCCTAATGGCTGTGATGGAAAATAGAAGATATAACATAAAACATTCTGTGGATGAGGGTTCTTAAAGTACTTCTGATAGCACTATGAATGGTCTACATTATGCTGTATAAGGTTTATTTTTCATCCAGGGTTTGGTTTTGGGTGATGAATGCTCTTCCAGCAGTATGGCACGGAAGTCACTGTAGGAAAACACTCGTTGGGACAGTCTGTTCCCGCTTCTGATGAGCTCACAATCAATCAGCAACGTCCTTGATGGTCGGATTGCAGGCAAATAATAGCCTATGGAGTTTTAAGGAGAAAATATTGCGAACATTCCTTCTGGGGAAGTATATATGGGCTGAGTTCAGTGGAACAGATACAAAAGTGGAAGGGCAAAGAAGGCTGGCCATAATAGCAAGGTCTATACAAGACAAGAGATGTGGCAATTAAAAGATTGACAGAGTGCCTATTCTAACACCTTATTCAAAATATGAATGCATTTTTGCACAGTTTGCAGCAAAAGAAGCATGCAAGCATTAAAGATTTTTAAAGACATCATTTGTAGCTAAATGTTGCAGTATAATAAAATTTCACGATCCACATACAAGGTCTACTGAAATTAGCTAGTACAAGGAAAACATTTTTAAGATCCAGATTTGGTCCCACAGCCTCATTTTTGTTATTTCAGCTAATAATTTCATGTAAGTTGACTAAAGGAGAGAATTTGCTCGCCTTTAGAAAAAACCCTAGGACTAAAACACTGATAAGAACACAAATCCACATCTACTAGAATCCCTTTTCCGTACTATTTGTACTTGAATGAGAGTAGAATTTCTTCCAGTATTTCCAGTACTATAGTGTATTATATTCCAGCTACTTCAAGAAGTCCAAGCAAAGAAAAACAAAAGTGAAACAAAAGTTTTGACTTTTTGATATGTCATAGAATCATAGTCATAGAATGGATTGGGTAGGAAAGGACCTTAACAATCATCTAGTTCCAACCCCCCTGCCATGTGCAGCGACACCTCCCACTCTATAGGTTGCTCAAAGCCCCCTCCAACATGGTCTTGAACATTTCCCAGGAGAGCGCAACCACATATTCTCTGCTCAACCTGTTCCAGTGTCTCACCAGCCTCACTTCAAAGAATTTCTTCCTCATACCTAATCTAAATCTATCCTCTTTCACTTTATAACCATCACACCTCATTCTACACTCCTTGATAGAGTCTTCTTCAGCTTTCTTGTAGTCTCCCTTTAAGTACTAGAAGGACACAATAAGGTCTCCCTTGAGCCTTCACTTCTTCAAACTGAACACCCCCAACTCTCTAAAACTATCTGCACAGGGGAGGTGCTCCAGTCCCATGATCATTTTCTTCACCTTTCCCGAGTAGGTCCATGTCTTTCTTATGCTGGGAGCCCCAAAGAGGGAGGCAGTACTCCAGGCAGGGTCTCACAAGAACAGACTAGAGGTGCAGAATCACCTGCCTCGACCTGTTGGCCATTCTTCTATCAGTGCAGCCCAGGATACGGTTGGCTTTTTGGGCTGCTAGTGCATATTGCCAATTTCTATTCAGTTTTTCATCCACCAGAAGCCCTAAGTCCTTCTCTGAAGAGCTGCTCTCAATCCATTCATTGCCCAGCCTGTATCGATGTTTGAGATTTCCCTGACCCAGGTGCAGGACCTTATGCTTGGCCTTGTTGAAATTTCATGAGGTTTGCATGGGCCCACCTCTCTAGCCTGTCAGGGTCCCTCCAGATGGCATTCCTTCCCTCTGGAGTATCAACCCCACCACTCAGCTTGGTGTCCTCCACAAACTTACTGAGATTGCAGTCAGTCCCACTGTCTCTGTCCCTGACAAAGATGTTAAATAATACTCGTCCCACTACTGACCCCTGGAGGACACTGCTCATCACTCCACCCAGACATTGAGTCATTGACCGCAACAATTTGAGTGTGGCCATCCATCCAATTACTTATTTACTGGGTGGTCCACTTGTCAAATACATATCTCCCTTTTAGAGACAAGAATGTTGTGTGGGACAGTATCAAATGTTTTGCAAAAGTCCACGTAGATGACATCAATTGCTATTCTCCACCGATGCTATAACCCTGTTGTAGAAGGCTACAGATTTGCCAGGCACAGTCTGCCCTTAGTGAAGACATGTTGGCTGTCACAAATCACCTCTCTGTCCTCCATATACCTTATCATTGTTTCCAGAATGATCTGCTCCATTTTCTTTCCAGGATCAATAGTTAAAGGAATCTTTACCAAAGTTTAAGAATTTTAAAATTTTATGGTGTTTTTATCTGAAATAATCTGGTCATGTTTACTAAGACCAAAAATACCTGTGAATACAGAAATCTCAGACTGATGTTAATTTGAACCTGGGAAGCTGTGACCCAGCAATTTAGTGAACAGAGAATATCTGGTGTTAAAGTGTTTTCATATTCTTATCCTTTTGTCACCTTGCATAGCTTTCTAAATACACAGATTGACACTGGGGGCTATATATATTACTTTTATTAATTAATGAGCACTTGTCAAGTATATAATGAATGTCTGAAGAGCAAAAGTGAAAATCTAAAAAGAGTTAAGAACATACGTCTTACATATTTACTATTAGCTTTTAGTTAAGTGATAGAAATAAAGATCATAATGGATTTTTGTGTTTTGCATTGATAATTGGATATCAAAATAATTTTGGCAATTACTAATTAATTTACTAAAAAGTGCAAAATTATTCAAAGGAACATTAATTAAGAATAATGATTAAGAATACCGAGTATCTTCTGAGTAAAAAAGGAAAAAAACCCCAACATTAACATTTGTTTGTAGCACGTTGTTTCCTCATTAAGCACAAATTCAATCAAAATATCTGACCTGCAGTTTACATATACAATCCTAAAATAATACTGACCAGTTACAAAACTGTTAAGTCTTTAGGGATTATTTGTGAAGTTTATGAAGGAAAATCCAAAGTGCTTAGCTTCAGGCAAAGAAAGGAATGCTATTCTCTGCTTCCTACTTCTTTGGTATTGCCCAGTTCCCCAGCTGCACATACAGCTGGAGAAATAAAGCCTACTTAAATGTTTCTAGATTAATGCAGTTATAAACCAGAGGTACATACCAATATTTCTAACTGAAACAGCCTTGTCAATTCGAATTTTCTTGTATGCTGCAGAGTGAAAGGGGGCTGGTTTTGACACTTGTGATGGTCCAGTTATTTTTCTGGCATAAAGATGCCTGAAAAAAAATCCTACATGTAATGGAAGAAGGGAGAATTCTCTATGAAATAATTGCTGTTATTCCCCAAATGGATCTTCTACAATTACATTTGATGCCACATTTGATTGCCTTGCAATGGTTGGTTAACTAAAGCAATTTTGTTTCCAGTTGGGTTGCAATATTAATTGTACTTACACATGTATAAACGTAAGGGATATCTCATTTGGATTTTAACAAGGGGAATTTTTGTGGATGGCCTATTAGCATCCACTTATATGAAGACCAAAACTCAGGCATTTAGGAATTAATTATCACGTTAAAATGCCATATGAAAAAACCTTTCAATATGGTTTATCTTTTAACCACTAGTGTCATTTTATATACTGTGTAAATGATTATTTATTTTAGTCCTAATATTTCTGAGAAGCATTTGCTGTGATGATAATACGTAGGGTGGTGTTTATGTATCAACTTGGCTTAAAAGAAAAGACAAAAGAGCATGGAAATACTAGTTTGGCTTCCCCCCCACCTCATACAAATATCAGCTGCATAAAACTATAGTGAAAAGTTGCTCAGCAAAGAAATGGAAGATAAAAAGGATAACTGAGATAAAACAAGTCTCACATCACAAGAGTTGATTCAAGAGGTGACCTGCAAGAGCAGAGCAGTAGTAGGCATCTCTCTGTGCTTCATGTGTCTGGCAGATTGAAAATTCTGAAGACTGTAATTTGTTGAGGATGTTACAATAACACTAAACACTGCATCTTGAAAGCCTCGACTGGAAAACAAACAAAACACCAAACTTTGAGCTTTAATACTGCTTCATTCCAAAGAGTCAGTTTAGTCTTTTGTCTTTTGCATGAGGGAAAAACTGTGAAGAAAGCAAACTAGAATACCCTCAGATCGTTAGAGAGAGAGAGGATACAGCTCTCTTATGGCTTGTACCTCTGATAGTCCTCTTGGGTGCAAAGAGCATCTGTGGGAAATGATACTGTTTAGATGAAATGATACTGTTTAGATCTGGCTCCAGACCTGGAGTACCAGGGAACTGGTCCCTACAAAGTAGAGGTGAATCCTTTCTCAGTAAAGTCATATATACTTTATAATTTTGTGAAAGTT
This sequence comes from Actenoides hombroni, assembly GCA_024336885.1. Lineage (NCBI taxonomy): Eukaryota > Metazoa > Chordata > Aves > Coraciiformes > Alcedinidae > Actenoides > Actenoides hombroni. The sequence continues at coordinate 18,122,772 of WUAM01000431.1, forward strand.
TTAACAGCACTAAATATGAGCAAAGTGTCAAAGCTGCCTGTATCTTTACACAGTGCTCTGATCCAAAACTCAGTGAAATAAGCTTCCATTGATTTTGATTCATTTTGGATAAGGCCTCACACTTCTAAACCCTGTGTGATTTGGGAAAAAAAAAAATATGCTGAATGATTATTTAAATTGACAGGCAGATGGTCAAGGCTTTAAGGAGGATAATATCTTATTCTCTGGAGGGCTCTGTGCCACCTTCTTTTCTGTGACCTATAGCTTTCATTTGGTATAATTTAAATTAAATGTGCCATATGTCACTTAAAGGAATGAAATAGCCTTCTCGTTGTCAGTAACTGTCTGCACTTGGGCATCTTTCTACTCAAGGGACAGAGATCTGTGTGTGCACTGGGAGTGGTAGGAAGGTGAAGTGCAGAGGAAATTGCATTTACTGAAATTGGGTAGGTTTAGGGTTTGTTCTGATGTTTATTTGATGCTTATCAAATAACTTATATCTTTTTTAAAACATAAAAATATACTGTGAATATTGCAGGAACCAGTGTTTCTACAAGTTTTTCAGTAGTGCTTTCTTAAGACAGGAGATACAGCAGTTAGAGCATTTGAATCACTCTCACCTTACTTTCTTAGTATCTCCATAATTAGTAAGAGAATCATCTTAATGTGGAAATTCACTGTGAACATGCCCATGCTGAAGCCTGTTTGGACACATATGCCATAGACTTCAGCAGATGACTGCAGAATTTGTCCCACTTTTCACTTTTCTGCCCCCAGCATCCTGCCCCTAATGTTCTTTTTTTCACAAAGTCTCAGCAATGCTTTCTGATTTACAAATTTCTAGGAGGCACTAATTAGATATAAGAAATATGTCTTAAAGGCAAAAAAATATCCAGGTCATTACAAAACTATTTAAGTGTAATGCCTCTTCCTAGCTTGCCTGGAGTTTTATAACCTCCTAGCTTCTCTCAGATGAGACTTTGAGTCTAGAAATCATTGACTTCCTTTAAAATCTGGGTTGCCATACAAGAGCTCTTCCATGATTTTGTTCAATTATATAAGATCTAATGTGATCTTGTATAACCCCAATGTAAATATTAGTATGATTGATCATTTAAACACATTTATAATCCTGGATTTATTTAATTTTTTTCAGACTTTAGGAATTTTAAACTAATTAGGAAGCTGATAAAGAAGATGGTAAACTGCAGCCTTACAATCAGAATCAAGTTTATATATATATGTAGGGATTTAAAATGTATGATTATATAGAAGCTGGCTTTTCTACTATATCTTTTGTTCTTTATATTTTTGTAATTAATCATCTCTTAATATGCTTACATTGAGTACGGTAGTGTAACATTATAATATAAATCATTGCAAGGATCTTATCTGGGCAGTGAGTGCTTCCCTGATGGGGAACTTGCCAAAAAGGCTTTTAGAGTAAAGCAAGGAAACACCTTCAATCATTGTTGAATCTTTTAAGCATTCCATCTGAAAAATCAAATATATTAACAGACATCTAATGCGCTTTTTACTTATTGACCAGGCAACTCATTTAAAAAAATATTCGGCTTCTGAAAAAGGGGTGGAGGGAAGGAGCTGGGAAATTAAAAAAGAAAGGTGTGATTTCTCATTATTAGGACACCATACATAGGCATTATCACCTTCATTTTGAATGAGTCTTTAATGTGCTTTCTGAACAAACATCTTATTAAAAGCAAGATACAGTATTATACTCAATTTATTAACACCCTGTAGGTTCTTTAGTTTAGAATAGAGAAGTATGTTAACAAAAGTGTCCTGCAGACTGCTGCTGTGCATATTTTCTAAGAGTTCATTGAATTTGTAACACAGATTAAAGTTGTGGGGTTTTTTTTTGTTTGGGTTTGGCTTGGGCGTTTTTGTTGTGTTTGTTTTTTTGTTTGTTTGGGGTTTTGAAATTATTTATTTTAATTTTTATTTTACTTTATTTTACCTTTCACGTTCAAATTCTATTGCTAATGTAAATCTATGACAAGTTATTCATAGCATAATTTAAATCGATTAGAAATGGATGCTGTTTATTTTGTCTATAAGCTTCTTTACCAAATATTTTCAGTTCAAAGCTAACTAAACTTTCTCTTTGGTTCATTCTTGCCATTATAACTGGGATCTAACTAGTTTCCTCTATTGCCATCATCTCCTAGGTAAACTCATTTCCCCCACTGCCCATCACATTCATGTTATACTGACCCTGTTTTACATTGAATTTAGGAAACGTGCCAATGTTTTGGAAAAAACACTGGAGCATTAACCTACTTAATTCTGCTGATTTTGAATTACTAATAGGAGGACAGAAGGTCTTTTTGGTTTTTAACTAAAAGAATAAACCCCTGATATAAGTGGAGGTAGAGTGGTTTCAGTTTTTTTTCACTGCATTTCCTTCTATTTTGTCAAATGACAAAACCACAGGAGTCATGCAGGCCTTGATAGTTTACATTGTTCTTTTGCCACAGGATTCCTGTAAGATACTAGATGAAAATTCAGCTTGCCTTTGTCACAACTCATCATCTTTAGAAGGGGAAATGAGAGCTAACATGGAAGCTGGATCGTTTATGTATTTAAAAGTTTATAGGCCTAATGGATTAAGAAAATAAAAAAATGCAGCATTTTCCAAACATTGCATACTTAAAGTGTACTAAAGTGATGTTCCAAAAAAGTGGCTTGTGCAGTAGTTGAAAACAGAAATGTATGATGTCTGTACTATTTTGACGTTGAAATACAATAGAAATTTTTATAGGAGTTTCATTCTGCATTGACTTTAAAATGCTCTGGAAGTACCAGACAATCCTATTAATAAGAGCCTCATCTTGCTCAAGGGATTTGGAAAGTCTTATCCTTCCATCCCCTGAATATAGTGTAATTCTCATTAGAATTTAAACAAAAGGTGAATTTGTGGCTCTTTTATGCCCAGAAATGGAGATGTATGATTCAAGTAGCGGCAGATACTTCTATGGGCTTGCCACAAAGCAAGAGACATGTATAACACGAAAAGAGACTCTTCAAAAATAGCAAGATACTAAGATTCTTCTACACCATGGAAAGAAAAATTAAAAAAAATCTACCTGATTTGATCAGAAATGCGGGCTGTGAAGCATTTCTTTACTTTTCTCTTGTTCATTTTTCTTATCAGCTATGGTCAAATCAGGACTGTATAGATAATTATACAAGCAACTTTTGATCTCACTGGAAGGACATTAGGATTTAGTAAGTCTTGAGAGCTCTAGGTCAACTCTATGACTGCCTGTAATTTATGTGTTTATGGAAAACACTATTATTCTGTTTTTATTTTTCCATTTGTCAGTCCCAAATAATACTGCACTTAAGTAGTGTGTGTTGCAACTGTCTAGAAAATATGAATAAAAAATATAAACATAACTATGCTAATCCAGAACAGATCTTTGCTTTTAAAAATGGATGTATAATCCCTGGTGAATAATTAATTCAGGTAGGATTCTGTTCTTAGTTCTTTGGGCACTACCACTTCTCAAGAGAGGAGATTCAGTTTTGCATTTCTTAAGATTTACACATGGGAACAGTAAAACTATGGACCTTGGTGCTAATGATATTTTTCTGGGCTTGCACACAATTCTGTTGTTTTCTCCTGATAAAACTTTTTATGCTTTGTGTTTGATTTTTTTTCTTTTTTTTCTCTGCCTAAAAAGTGAAAGGAGACTTCCAGCAAAAGTTTTCTGGCAGACTGAATGATCTCTGTATAGGCAAGTTTGATTTAATCTAATTTGCTATGGATATAGTAGTTTAAATGACTTCTATACTTAAAGTATTCTAAAATACTCATTGAGAAACTATGTAGTCTTGCTGTAACAGTTCCCTGCCTTTCAGATAGGATATTTTAGTTTTATTTTACTAGTATATGCAGGTATTTTGTGCTAGCATTGTGTTACTGTGGCAAAGGACTGTTGTTTTTTGTTCTTTCTTTTCATGAGGGATACCAGCAGAAAAAAAAAACCACAGGCTGTATTAAGACTGAAGTCTTTTCAAAAATTTTATCAATACTTTTTTTAATCCCAAGTGGTGGTTGTTGCCATTTCTTCTACTGACAGCTGACATGGAAAGAGATTCTTTTCCTTGTTTTAGAGGAGCAGAGGCCATAGGAGATTTAATCCCAAACACTTCCAGTTTCTCTCTTTGTCTCTCTCTTGTTTGTTTGGTTTTTTGGCTTTTTTTCCCCCCCTCCTTCCCCTGCCTCAAAGCTTTCCTTCAACTGTGTACCACTCATAAAGTTTGGTACTGGGGAAACAAAAAGCACTGGCACAGCATATATATGATACCACAAAACAACACTCTTCCTTACCATCTTCTTTGGGTAAGACATTTATGAAACATCTGTAAAAATATGCTGATATTAATATTTCTGCATAAGGCTTTCAGATAATTTAAGTCATGTTTTGAGATTCTGCATTCAAGGTGGAGAGCTGCTGTTTAAACTTGTGTACAGTAAAAAAAGAAAAACTGGTGGATAATGCAGGAGGTGGGGATCAGAGTTTTTGAGTAGAGTCTCTGGAATTTGCCTAAAGTAGTATCTCATTCAGCACTTTCTAACTCCTGCAAAGTGCAAGGTAGGGAGCAAAAGACGTAGGGCCAGCAATGCCATCCTGACTACAGTGAAAGGCTTTTGTAGGTGAAGTGATTCTACAGTAGCAGAAGCAATCTTGAATCTATGTTTTCCTGTGCTTAACCCATTCTTGTTAGTGCATATTTCATGCACAAAAAGGGATGGAATCTTAATTATGGCTCCCTAGGCATTTCTCTAAGAGATAAGTTCAAGACTGAAACTGGACTACATTTCTAAACTTTATGTCCATAAATCTCTACTGTTGAATAAACCAAATCTGTGGACCTGACTGTAGGACTAAGTGGCATAGATTGTCAATGTTTGAACTAGATTTGGTCTTGTGACTTCTCTTGGTGATATCTAGGAGGCTCTAAGTCGTAACATGTGTGCGCATGTTTGCATACTTTTCTACCAGAGTTTCTGAAATAATGTGAACAAAGTGGTGCACCTTAGAAAATAGTATTTTCAAGGCATGAGTTTTCATACTTCAGGTGCTACATCAGTTATGTCAGGGAATGTAAGAGTATTTGAGAGTATAAAACCTATTGAAATAACATTAGAGGCACATAGAAAGTGAGACACAGTATAACCTCATATAGGTTTGCCTGCATAGTCAGTTGAGAATGGTTCCTGGTGCATGCTATGCCACAGTGCATGTCTGGATATTGCCTAAGTGTCTTGGGGACAGCTGTAACAAGCACAAAGGATGAGCAGCAATCTGTTCAGGATTGATCTCTGTTTTATTTTGAAACAAAGACATCATACTCTCTGTGGAGAATAAAGCATGCTCTATCCTAAAATGTACCATGGTCACAGATCAGTAAACAGCTTGTGTCAAGAGTAAACATCAAGAGGAAATGCTGTTCAAGAGAAAGAAAGTTTTCTTTAGAGCAATAGATACATAGCAGTTATGGATAAATGTAGCTTGAAAATCAGAAGAAGAAATGTTGAAGAAAAAATCCATGCGTTTAATGAGTTTCTCGGACATTCTGTAAACAGCAGTAGGGCAAATATCCCACTTTTTTATGAAAAGAAATACAATATTATGAATTATGCTATGATTATGAATTATGAATACTGCTTTTATGAAAAAGAGCTATGGCTGGATTTCCTTTGCAGATCTGCAGTACAAGAATTTTAAAGTGAATTACACAAAGTGTAAAGGCTCAAGCCTACATATGTTACCATAGATTCTGATGGAAGTGCTAAAATGCTGTGAACTTCAATAATTCTCCACCTAGAATAAGATTTATATATATTAGATTTAAAATATTTTTGAAATTCTGTGCAATTTCTGAACTAGGAAAGTGTGCAAATTCAGAACTAGCTGATTCCTTCTCTGAGTTGTTAAAATGCAGGTCTGTTCTGACTTCTGCCACTGGACAGGATTAGTAAGAGTCAGAAGAATTGGGAAAAACTGGAACATTACATCAGAAGTGGTCAGTGAAGATCTAAGCTTGTTGCTCATGCTGCTGGGAGCATGTGTGCAGCCTTGGCCTGAAACTGGTTTTGAGGCCAAGAGAGAGTTCTTCCAAGGAGAGATTGCTATTCTCTTCATCCTGTTGACAGACAGCAGACACCAGTCTGGCTTTCCAAGGTTTTGGAATAGTCAAAGCAGGCTTTGGCTACATTTTACTGCCCTTGTGATCTAATGCACTATATAGCTGGCAGTTTTGCCCGTGCGTAATCTGGCTCTGAGAGTATGGGGGCATTTTTGGTAGAAATTACTAGATTTAAATAAATGGGATATAACATCTGATATTATTAAAACTCAATTTTTTAAAGTTTCTCAACCAGCAGTGAGTAGAAACAGAAAATGCTGGCACAGATATTCCAAATCCTGTTTCCAATTAAAAAAAAAAAAAAAAAAAGAAAAAAAAAAAAAGAAAAGAAAAAAAAAAACAAAAAAAAAAAGTGCAAAAAACCTACACCCGGGGTTCTTCATCAAAACGATGTAGTTGTAGTCAGATTAAGTCAGCTGCCATGGACTTTGCAAAAGTTATTTTGGGTTTACAAAATAACATTGTCAGTTATGTAGCTAAAATAAAATGGTAGAGAGCAAGTGAAGTATCAAGGTGGTGATAGTGGTTTGCTTTAGTACTTTAAGGCAGAATTTTATTTTTTTTTAATGTATTTTAAACATTTTTATTATAGTTCATCTTTAAAATTCCCCTATTACCTAATATTAATCTTATGTTATGTCAGAGAATATGGTATCAGCAATGGCTGATTTTTCAGTGAAATAATAGTAAGCAAAGATAAGCACCATTATTTACTTAAGATTTGAGTTAATAGAGTACCAGAGCCCATTGACATTCCAGACACAGTGCATGAAGAAACAAATCCAGGGTCCATCTAGGGGTTACCATCAAAAGGAAAAGTGAATTGGGCCAGGGAAGAATGTGAACTGGATTTGAACCATGCAAGGGGTTTGTTGCAGGGCAGAGGTCCGTCTAGGATATGGGACCAGAGGTGAGGCTAGAGATGAGTCTTCCTGGCCTCTCACTTAGCTGGGGGCTGAAGGACCCAGGCCGAGCTGAACTAGGACTCCTGGGCCTGGGAAAGTTGGAGAGGCCCCAGGGTGCTGTCCAGTGCCAGGCAGGCTCATAAGGGCCCGCAGGGCTCTGGTGGACTACATGCCCATGAGTGGGTGTTAGCAAATATTGGGTCCTAACTGCTCTTATTGTTGCAGGATGTATGTACGGTATAATTGGTTCTTAACACTACTGTACTGAAAGAGAAAAGGTTAAAAAAAAAAAAAAAAAAAAGTGGGGGGAGATTTCTTCAAAGCGAAAGAAAAAGAAAAGAATACAGCCAGGTGTTAAAAGATACAATCCTTGTTTCTGGTTCTAAGCACAATTCCAGATTAATTGCCAAACAGAAATATGAAATAAGCCATAATGTATTTTAGCAACATCAATTTCTAGTCTTTGTTTTTCTTTATGCAACTTTACATTTGAGCATCTTTCTTTTTACTATTACTAATTTTACTATTTATTTCTCAATTTTTACTGGTAGAAATTAATTTACCTAAGTTATGTGAAAACACAAAAAATTAAAGAAAAATCTGGTTTTGGTTTTGTTTGTTTTCACCTCCTGCTTGTATCCTGGACTGTTCTGTTTTGTTTAGTACTGTACTATTGGAGCATCTTCCACCAAAGCATTGGAGGATGTAGCTGGCATCTGGTTTCTTTCATTTTTCTTTGTTCCCTGTTTTCAAAGAACATCTGTTTTGGTAGTTTTTACCTGTGTTCCATAGTACTCAGGGAAAAAAGCAAAAATAAGGAAGATCCCCTTTACTATCTCTAGAAAATGACAGGACTGGGTTGTGAAAAGGAATCATATCCTTTCACTATTAAAAAAGGAATATGATGTCTTCTAAAATTGCACAGTTTTTACTGTAGAGATGTGCTGGTTTTGGCTGACATAGAAATAATTTTCTTCATAGTAGTTAGTCTGGGGCTATGTTTTAGATTTGTGCTGAAAATAGTAATTCAGAGGTGTTTTAGTAATTGCTGAGTAGTGCTTACACAGAGTCAAAGCCTTTTCTGCTTCTCATCTGACTCTATCAGCAAGTAGGCTGTGGGTGCACAAGAAACTGGGAGCGGACACAGGCAAGACAGCTGACCCCAACTGACTAGACATTCCATATCATATAGCATCATGCTCAGAACATAAAGCCAGAGGAAGAAGGAGGCAGGGGATGTTTGGATTTATGGTGTTTATCTTCTCAAGTAACTGTTAACGTGTGATGGAGTCCTGCTTTCCTAGATAGGGCTGAACACCTGTCTGCTGATGAAAATTGCTGAATGAATTCCTTGATTTGCTTTGTTTACATGTGTGGCTTTTCCTTTTCCTATTGAAATGTCTTTATCTTGACCCACAAGTTTTCTCACTTTTCCTGTTCTCTCCCTCATCCCACTGGGCGTGAGTGAGTGAGCAGCTGAGTGGGGCTTATAGTTGCTGGTTGCTGAGGTTAAACCATGACACAAGAGATGTATGACATTTCTTGAAATAAATCAACTTGTGGTTGTGACAGTACTAATGCTGATTCAAATGCCTTACTCTGCTGTCATATCTGAACCAGCTTATTCAGAAGTTTGGGTGTCTCTGTATTTCTTAGGAGTTTGTGGCATAAATAACAAATACATGGCAAATGAAACCCCCTGGTTTTCACTTTTCACTTAGTGCCATTGTTAAGATAGAGAATAAGAAACATAATAGCAAGATATTGATACAGCTCTTAAATCCTACTGCTCTTCTACATGAATTCCAGCATACCAGTGTAATATACACAATGATTAAGAAGAAAAGTAATAATGGTTTAATTATTTTTAATATGGTCCTTTTACTTACAGTGATTAACTGGAAAAGTCTTCATCATTTTATTTTAAATAGTAAAATGAGTGACATTTTCCAGCTGCTGGCTTGTCTCATGCTACTGAACTGCTTCCAAAATAAGGTGTACTCATGGAGTT
>WUAM01000431.1:18136941-18147291 GCA_024336885.1 Actenoides hombroni
CTTATTTTACCCTGTAAATATAGCAGGGTTTTCTCCTGAGCTTTGTACATAATATAAAAAACTTCTTAGTCATATTTGCTAATTATAATTTACATAAGACAAATTAAATCAAACGTGGTTAAAACCAGCATCTAGTTGGATATTGTCATGATGATGAAAGGAATGCATGACAACATGCCACTGTGAATCTCATGTATTAAATGGACCAAGTGATGGATGGACAGTGTAATCTTTGCCCACACACCCCTTGAATACAAAGTTATCTGAGACCTGCCCTGATCATGGTGCCAGTGAGCTGGCAGAGCTCAACTTGGGGTATGGGGGACACTTGCTCTGGACAGTCTCAGTTCTGGGCTCTGGGCAGTGGCTTGGCATAGATGTGGGCTGGTTCCACGTTTATTCTTGGCTTTCACAGTATGTCAAACATCCACTTGCCAATGTTTCCCTATAGTCTCTTACTGGGGGTTTTATAGATAGGTGTCACAGTATGTCAGTCAAATCAGTCCATGTAGATATCATGTTTTTCCATCATCTCAAGTGTTCTCTTGTTCACTGATATACAGCCTGTACCAAGGCTCATTACACTCACTCGTTTGTGCTGCCATGTGTGCCATAGCTCACTATGCTCTGCCTTGTGTCCTTGACTATGGCTTGTTGTACTTGGCTTTTGATCAAGGCAAGGTCATGATGTTCCTGTAAGCTGTAATTATTCAGAAGCCGTAATAACATAATATATGATCTCCTACTTGTGAAACATATTTACTGTTACAAGTATTTTCATATTCTGCTGTCTTAAGCCATCAAAAATATAATGATTTGGTAAAATAACTGATCTCTTGGCTGTGTCTAGTGTATGTAGGATATGCATTTAACTAGGTCTTGCATTTTAAAAATACATTCTATCTTAATGTATTTCTTACAACAATTTCAGGTTTGATTTTTTTCTTTTTTGTTTTTTGTTTTGTTTCATTTTCAGTGTATAAGTTTCTGAGTTTTAGCTGGACCATTCTCATTAAATGTATTACATAAAATATACCATCAGTCAAAGTGAGGAGACAAAAGCTGTTAGATTTGCTATATGGTATTCTCTAATAGAGAATTCAGCATATAGAATAATGTTCATAATAATTTTTCTAAATAGGAAAGCCTTATAACTGTACTGTTCGCATGGTCAGGAGAAAGGAAGGAGAAGGGAAGAAGAGGTGAGAACAGAGCAAGTTTCCATTCCATTTGCTAAGTATGACTTAACTGATCTAATATACTTGACTGACATTGATTATTACATATTGAAAAGAATTATTTATTTGATGATAAGAAGAACCTCAAGCTACAGGAATGAAAGCCTTCAGTTTATGGGTTCTGACTCTGAAGGTGCAAAGTAGAGTCCAAAATTCTCAAAGATGTGAAGCCTGAGGTTCCTCAAAGGTCTGTATAGAAATAGATTACAAAGGAACCTATAGAATATTAATTTTGGAAACTCATGTACTTCCAGAGTTTTAGATTCTTCCAAGTTTAGACTTCAAGGAACTTTTTCATCATCTCAGCTTTTATCTCAGATGACTAAATTTTGTCAACAATCAGTACAGCATTATTTGGATCTAGGTTCAGCTGAAAATCCCTGAGAACTGAGGTTGAGGCCTTGAAAGTGCATTTTTCATATACTGTATCTTTAGTTGGAATTTATCTGTACATTACTCTGATAAATTATCTGTTTATATGACTAATACATGTTTTAGTTCCCCTGCCTAGCGTGCAGGTAACTAATAAGTTAGGGGTTTTTTTGTTTGTTTGTTTGGGATTTTTTTGTCATTCTGACATATCTGTGAATGGACAAGTGACTATGTCATGAAAATTGACTAAATTCAAAGGTTTCCAGGTTGATAATTTCAGTGAAGGAATAATCTGGATATTAATGCTGAATGAGTTGGTCTTTCTCATCTTCTAAAAGTAAGTGTATTCTATGACAAAGAGTATGCAGCACCTCCTTTACATTATTTCCTGTAATCTTCACCTTCATCTTTTCATTCTAATTATTAGTCTCAGTAGAATCTTGAGAAAAGCCCTTTACACAAATCCAAAGAAAAGGCTTATCATAAATTATATTGTAGACCTGGAAGTTTTTAATTAGCGTATGAAATATAATATTCTGAGAAAGTTGTTCTTTAAATTGTATTTGGGGGAAAAATGTCAAAGCCAAGTGATTCATTTGCCCACACTCTCGGTAATATGGGGAAATATTTCTAGACTGGGATATTAATGAACTGCTTGATATCTGTCATTATTTAATTAAAAATAGTTTGATTTTTAAAGATCTTGTTTCTAAGTCCTGTTGCAGTATCCTATTTTAAATTCACTTTCTAACGCATTTCTTGCAGCCTATGTTCAGACACAGTAATTGCAACTAATTTAATAAATTGCCTGACTTTGTGTTCACTTTAAAGGCAGGAGGTAAATCAGTATTTCTGTTCATGGGTACTGGAGGGAAAAAACAAATTATTAGCTCGCAATCCTCTTATTATAGCTGTGCCTTCTCACTTCTGTAAAATTAAAAAGCTATAACAGAAGAGGTTGTAGTACTTTGGATTTCTTCATTTTTTCCCTATTTGCAGTCTATTATTCCCTAAAAGTATTGAGAAATACTTTTAGAAATAGGTGTCAGTTTTTATTTGTGGTAGGGCATATTTAGCTTTCTTTTCTGAAAAGTTTAATTGTGCCTTAAACTGCATGTCAGACTACATAAGGGATTAAACTAAAACTATCTGGCTTATTTGTCATAGGATTTATTAAGTTGAGTTTAAATCTTAATTACCCTAAAGATATTAGAGTGAACTTTTTTTTTTAATGCACATCTTTATCCAAAAGGATACAAGAAAATGTTCTTTAAAATTAAAACGGATGGATTTTAGCAACACTTAATGAAATACTTTTTTAGCATTTGTAGGCATTTACTGGAATCTGGCACGTCAATGAAAGATGAAAAGAGCCAGTGTTATTAGTATTTCTATTGCTATATGCTGAGAAACGACTCATGGTTCTTTCCCTACTGTTCTATGTCTTTTCAAAGTGAGTGGGATTAATATGGTTTTAAAATGTTCTCCAAATTTGTGTCTGTAATTTGCAGAACTTATTTTTAAGATGAACAGTCAAATCAGACATGAGTTTGTAATATGGTTTCCTTTTTCTCTATTTTTGATATCTTACTCTACCTCATTATCTGCAGAACAAAATAATCCTTGTATGTATCACTACTAGCAGGTTAACTGCAATATAAAGGAGCTTTTAGAAGTTGCCTCTTTTTGGCTGCTTTAGCATGTTCTGTATAAAATACTCAGAAGGTGTGAAGAGTATGCTGTTTTACAACAAAAGTCAAATACCCATATTTGGGCTTTATTTCAGATTTTAAAACATACACTAATAATTATGCAGTCATACATGTTTGCAATATAATCTGTTACAGTAATTTTAGGCTTACCTCCAGAGGTTCATTTAAGAAAATGTTTAAAGTATGGAGATGTTTAACAAAAACTTTTCTGTTTTCTTTTCTGAGAGAGTTCACTATAAAATCAGTGAACGAAAAATGTTATTTCTGCTTCCACATTTTATTTACAATTGTTTTGGAACTTCTAGTTTTTAGGAAAAAGGGGTAACTGTGATGTCCACCCAAATCAACATATTACATTGATTTCTTACTATATGAAAACCTGCAAAAAACTGTTTTCCCCTCCTCCCATATTTTTTTTTTTTAAATAACTTATTTATTTTCAAGTAGTTCATTATAGTGTCTCACAAAGAAGTTCTAGAATTCAATTCAGGCCTTCAATTTTCCCTGCATGCCTAACACCATTCTGGCATACATCACAGAATGTAGTCTATATAGGGTCTCCAGGAAGCCTCACATACAGACTTGATAATTAATTGTAATTACAACTTCAGTGAACGTTACATTTCTGAATAGATAATACAGGATATTTGTTGAAAATCTTAAAATTTATGGTTGCTTTGTTTGTTGGTTTGTTTTGTTTGAGTTGGGTTTGTTTTCTGGTGTGTTTTTTTCTTTCCTGAATGAAATGCAAAGATCTCTTGTGGGAAAGCAGACACTTCAAAAATTACATATACAACATTTCCACTGAAAAACAGGTTTGACCATTTGATGGGGTCCATATTTCATGGACAGTCCTTTGAATTCTATCACAGGATTTACAGAGCAGGTTTTCCTACATGACAGTAAGGACAAGCAGCTTTCATCTTTGTCATTCTCTAAAGGAGGATATATAGCTTTTACCAACAAAAAGACATAGATATATTATTACAACTTACTATATGTAATTATCTGTACAGTCAGATATACCTTCTTGTAATGTAAACCCTTTGTGTTGTTCTTGCAAAAGTTTCATTGAAAAAAAGTATTGTTATATGTGATCACAAACCAACTTCAGCTCCATTCACGTAATCCTGAGTTGATATTAAGCATTTAAGTAGTAGAATCAATAAACTGTAAACTTGCTCTGTAGAGAATCAAAATGCAAGTGTAGGTTAGTGTTAGTGTGAAACAAAATTTCATCTGCAGATGTTCTGAAAGATTATATTTTCCCATCTATTTGGTGAATCTGTGTGTTTCTTCAAATCTCTAGGCACAGAGATCATAGAGACTAGAAATTTTGTATTCTGTGTGCTCAAATTTAGGAAGTCATTAATACTACCCAATATGTAGCATTTCCCATTGGAATTGTTTTATACACAGTACTGAGAAACAAAGTACTATTGAAATGTAAAGTAATATAAAGACAATGGAGCAATCTAACTTCAGCAGGTAATAATATCAGTCGAAGTATGGAAGAAAAAAGATTATTAGGATAGAAGAAAATAGTAAGAGTCACAAATAAAATTTTTATGACCTAGTCCTTAAAATAATTATGTCTTGCATATCCTTGTAAGGTACTGAAACTATTGGCTTTGAAAGGAGAATTAAAGTGAAAACTACCCTTCACCTTTTCAACTGCATAAATTATGTAAACGTGTGTATTCATGCTATGCTAAATTTTCTAATTTATGCATACGGCCTCCTGAAGTCATTCTTCCATAAATTCAGCTTCAGGGCTGTCTTAGTAGATCCATTCATTCATGAACAGAAGTAACAGTGAATGTTTCCTCCTGTCTCTCATAACGTTATTAGATAAAGAACAAAAAATAAGTATCTAGGATATTTATATTGTTTCTTGGGTTTGTTGAATAAATGTGCAGTGTTACCTCATGGCAGAAATGTGTAACAGTGGAAAGATTCAAATTCTTTGTGTCAAGAAGTTTAATAAATAACTAAACTACTTGCATGAGAACCAGCAACAAAGCACTTTGTTCTCGTCTGCTATAAGTGGTTAAATTATGAAAAACTGTCCTCTAAAGATCTAACTGATCCATGAATCTAATTTGTGAACTGTACAGAATTCAGCATAGGACTGTGTATCACACATTTTCTATATTCAGAGCAGTGAGATATGACTAATGTCAGTGTTAGTGTATGCATTATATAGGTAATATCTCAAGGCAGGGTAATGAACTACAAGATACGCAAAGCCTAACAAAATATCTAATTTGTTTAGGGGAGTAGTGGTGGGGATATTTTAATTAACTCATAAATGTATCATGTTTCTGAAACATAACTATTTAGTAGGTGATTTAAAAAATAATTTTTAGTACTGTTCAGTCCAGTAGAAATAGAAAGCAATGCCATACGTGCTTTGATGAACTTAAACAAATAAAAATATATAAATGACAGAGAAAAATATAATTGTGACTATAAAGAATCATTTTGATTAAGTAGATAAACAGAATTTCCTGTTCAGAGGACAGTGTTAAAAATTCTATGCATGAATTGATTCTAGGGCAAGGTATGCTGGTTGGGTAAGCTTTTGCATCTTCCAACTTACTTAAGGCTTCAACAAGCATTACATGGTCTTTTCTTTACAACAATCAGTGAATAAGCAATTAGCTTTGTTCTTTAATGATGAAAGGAATTTTCTCTTGTGTCTATAACACACTGAGGTCTGTCTGAGTTACCCAAATACTAATACAAAACCAACTGACCTGCAGATAGAACCGTGTTTTGATGGAAAAGTGGAAGAGTGCATTTTGAGGGAAAAGGAAACAGTTCATGTTAATAGCATTTACCTCAAAATGGCATTTAGCTCATCTCTAATATATTTCGTGTTTGTCTCAAAAAGGTCACGAAGGAAAATGAACAACGTCATTATTTATGAAGTGAGGAAAATGACTGTCTATAAAAATGAATTGCATTACCTGGTAGTACATGTCATGGTGCTTTTTTAGAGCAAGTAATAATTGTAGTTGTAACTTCTCATTTATTCATAATCTGTAAAGGGACTTGAAAAATTCTATGTATATATATGTGTCTTTATCTTACAGAAGTGCATGTAACAATTGCTTGCTTTCATTCAAAAAAGTGTAGGACCATTACAGCAATTCTATCTAGTGGAAAGCTATTACAGTGAACTTAAATCTTTAAGGCTTTTAAATGATTCAGAAATATTTCAAGAGAAGACAAAATCACATTCCATAGGAAATACCCCAGTTTTCAAACTGCTCTAGATGTTACACTGAGTGAAGCTGCTGACTGGTTTTGTAATGGAAACTAGTAATCTTCTCCTTCATTGCTTTGCTTGAATTACATGGTACATTTCCACAGAGCTGTCAGGATCCACTCTATACTACAACAGCCAGACTCTCCTGTGATGTATTTTCTGATTTTATTTTCACTGTGGGAGATGAATAAAACAACGAATGTGTACAACAAATACTTAACCACTTAGCAATGCCAATGTGTCATTGTATCTATTGCCTGCTAGATGTCATGGTGTATAAATCACATAATTGCATAGTGAGAGAGTTATATGTGTAAAAGAAACAGCTTCCAGAAGTATTTTATGAGCTCTGGATTTTCTCCAGCGTTGCCTGTACTCTTCTAGCTGGCTTTTTGAGTGACTTAGGTCCCTTACCAGGGAAGAAGCATTAAATGAATGAAGTCAAACCTGTGCATGAGAAACATTACATGAGATAGATAGCAAGCAAAGGTCTGATTCTGTCATGTTTCAAAGAGAATACATGAAAAAATGCAAGTTTATTATAAAATGTAATTTAGTACATATTATTGCAAGTCAACTTTATTCTTTACTTTCAAATTAACAATTACTTTTCTTTCTCTTACAGAATAATGATATAGTATATTACAATGCAAAAGATGATCAGAATGACGTAAGTAAAGTTTCTTTTTGTTTCATTGGCTTCAGAAAATTAAGGGTCTGAAAATATTAATGAAAGACTAGCATTTAAATATTTTGCAGAAGCAGGAAACCAAGAAACTTAGAAATGTCTTCAAAAGGTCCCTCATGAGCCAGCTAATCTTTTATGTTGTAATTCTCAAAGTCTGTCTTCCCTCATACAGTCTGAGTTACTGATCAGGCAGGGAATGTGCTGGGAGAAAAACGGTTCTGACAGCGGTATCATTCACTTCTTGAAATGTAATAAAATCATAATTACAGGACTGGAGAATCAAAATGATAAGTGTAAATAATTTCCTTTTACTCTGAAAAAAACATTTTCTGGCCTTATTTTCCAGTCTCATATTATCTTTTTCTGCATTCTTTTTAAGAATTTTTTACATGAGAGGAGAGCGGATTTAAAATATTACTGAGTAACTGTTTTCATACACTTTGTGATCACTCATATGACTGTAAAATAAGCTTCAGGAAAACGGAAAACCCAGTCTCAAGATTTAGATTCCTGGTTCTACTAAAACTCATATTTCAAGTGGTTTTAAGTGGTTTTGAGTTTCCTCTCTGGCTTTAACCATTAAAAGTCTTACTGTCTTCTGGGGAGAAGACAGGTTGTCCTCACCTTCACTAGAAATAATACAACTGCTTGTATTCATTATAGATTTGATTTATAAAACCAGAGAAAAAATGTTGTAAATGTATTAATCAGAATTGCCAGCATGCTTCATTTGCACTTTTTAATCAAGTATTCTTTAGAGATTGATGACATCACTATTGTAATTGATGCTTCTGCTGTTAGGCAATTAAAGAAGGTACATAGATCATGTCAAGCAGAACTGTTTGATATGCTTATATAGAGTTACAAGTACTGGAATTCAGACATAACAGTCTACTGTCTTGAGTTTTAAAATTTGCATGCTTTAAGTAAAAGTAATTAAATATAACCTAAATTTGAAAGATATTTGTCTCAATTGCCACTAAATGCACTGGGTCTGCAGGTGCTAATCACTTCTGGAAACAAAATTACTAAGTTTAAACATTGGATTTTGAATCTAAATGTAGCATATAGTGAAGCTAGATTATAGCGTGAAGTAAAAGTCCCTGCTGTGTCTGTTATGATTAAATAGTATTGGGAAAAGTCTGGAAGTAACTACTCCTGTAACATAAATACAAACCTATTAGAAAAGGCTGGAAAGGAAATACTGTTCCAGAGTTTGCTCTCATTTTCTTGGACTTTCTCAGAAATTTATTTTCCTCCAGGGAAAAAAAAAATAAAATAAAAATTCCACCATGTGTCAGATTTGTAGTCCTGTTTCATTTTTATTTCTTCTAATGTCCTTTTAACCTCTTTGAATGAATAACCTTTATTGTCAAGTTAAGAATAGTTCCTTGTGAGTTAGGGCCAATCTGTCAAGAAACAGTACTGTAACGTGACTTCAGCAACATCAAAAGATGGCATCAGCTTAAGCTACTATTTTGAAATATTTTGAATCACAATTAAAAAAATTAAGTCCTAGGAATTTCATTTTAGTGGCCTGGAGTATTTTGCAGGTCTGTCCTGTATGGACTGTGTAAAATACAAAAATATAACTTTTAGACTGTGGTTCTGTTTGATTTTCTGGTATGTTTATAGGGCTATATGTGTTGAAGTATTTTTCTTTCCTTCCTAACAATTCTTAAATCAAAAAGTCAAAAAGGGAGAAGGAAAAAAGAAGGAGTTTGTTTGTTTTGTTTTGCTTTTAACCTCTTTATTTAGTTCTAGGTTTAGAAAACAATGTGAAGGGAAAAAATATCAAGAAAGTATAGTATTTACAAGCTCTGGTGTTTTTTTGAGACAGTGTGTTTTCTGTCTATTTTGTCTTAATGACGTACCATTAAAAAGTTCCCCATAAGTTCTAATTACACCACGAAAAGAGAGGCTGGTCAGAGATATCTCAGCCACTGATATCTCATTTGTTCAGTATTTGTGCTAAGGTCTGGAGTTGTTTATAATAGAGAAACATCCATGAGAACTGCTTCTGCACATCCAAAGATGGGTGATGAAGCTGGTGAAGGATCTAGAGAATAAGTCCTATGAGGAGCAGCTGAGAGAGATGCAGTTATTTAGTTTGGACAAACAGAGGCTCAGGGGAAACCTTATTGCTCTCTACAACTATGGGAAAAGAGGTTGTAGTGAGGTTCATGTCAGTCTCTTTTCTCAAGTGAGAAGTGATATGATGAGAGGAAATGGCCTCAAGTGGCTCCAGAGGAGGTTTAGATTGGATATTAGACAAAATTTCTTCATCAAAAGGGGTGTGAAGCACAGGAACAGGCTGCCTAGAAGTGTTAATCACCATCCCTGCACATAGTGGTGCTTCAGGACGTGGTTTATTGGTGACCTGGCAGTGCTGGGTTAACATGCTGGGTTACACCCAATGATCTTAAAGGTTTTTTCCAACTTAGATTGTTCTATGATTCTCTCATTTTTGTTATTAAGAAAAGATGCATGTTTCATAATGATGCTAAACATTATCATACTTCAGCTGCAATATCAGTATTAATTCTTAATAAAGAAAATAAACCACATTTATATTATAGATAAAAGAACAATTATTTTAGATGTGTAAATTATACATGAAAATTTGCATCCCTTTAAAAGGCCTAGTATTTCAGGAATCACTAACATGCACTTCCTAGAAAACTATCTTCCGTGCATCTTGAGATTTTTATTGTTAAAATCTACATGCAAATATTTCTTGAAAAATTTAAAGTGA
Source organism: Actenoides hombroni (assembly GCA_024336885.1). Lineage (NCBI taxonomy): Eukaryota > Metazoa > Chordata > Aves > Coraciiformes > Alcedinidae > Actenoides > Actenoides hombroni. The sequence goes on from WUAM01000431.1 coordinate 18,146,981, forward strand.
AGGATTTTTTTTCATTCATCAGTAAAGTTGAGGCTGTTTAAATAAATGCAGATTAGTAATCCAAGAAAAATTTGTATTCTGATTGTAGAACTTTCCTGGGAGTAGGAAGTTGTGGATATGTTAACTGATGAATTGCATCTCATTAAGTTGGTAAAAATCAGTTAAATACTTTTTGATAAAACACGTTGAGTATGGAAATAGCTATATCTGTGCCTATATTTTTTTCTCAACACATCGACCACCCCACAGCCCCGCCCCATCCACGACCATCACCATGCGTATCCACCATTTCGTGAAATCCGCGTGACCAT
>WUAM01000431.1:18174390-18187135 GCA_024336885.1 Actenoides hombroni
ATAAATGGATATAAATATATGGATAATTTATTCATATTATAAAGGCATGTGAAGGTCCCTTTCCATGGGTATGCTTTCCAGTGGGTAAAGGATTTTGAAGGTACCAGCTGTAGTAAGGAATTATCAATGCAGATTTAAAGCAATCTGCCTGATAACGATGCATCACAAGAAGTATATAATACCATATTCTTGAGCTGAATATTTGCAAATATATTTTGGCCTGGAAAGTTTATCCAAGACTAACTGATTATTAAATGTAACCTATGTTTCTTAATGGAAAAAGAAATAGGGGCGAATCTGAAATAAAACTTATTTCTGTTATAATTCTAGGTACTCTTCCAGACTGATTGCCTAACCTTAAGCCTTTGAATAGAATTTTCAAATGTATCTGTAAAATAAAAAAACCCAAAGGAATCTCCTTTTCAAAAGTAAATTCAAAACCTGAATGCCATAGAATTTTCTAAACACTGATTTCTACTGAAAGTGGGTCTTATGAAATATTCCACCTCTGAACTTAAAGAATTTATTTGAAATTAATCAAGGGTTAGCCATGTAAAAGCAATGTGACTGATTTTATTTGTTATTTGTTATGTATTAGTGTGGGAGCTGACTGAAAGATAGCTTTATGAGGTTGTTGACACCTTTTAACATGCTTCATGGAATGCTAATTAGTGGTTTTTTTAAACTTTTTGAAAAAATAAGTTCTTATCTAGAAACACAGGGGAAAAGTCATATAATGTACTAATTCGTGCCTAAAATATTTGGGAAAGTGTTTGAATTCTACTAGGTTTTATTTGCCTTAAGTTGGAAACAACGGATACTAATTTTTACATATCCATCTGTTATTTTGTGTTAAAGAGTTTTCTCAGCTAGCACATCAAGTACTTCTGCAGCATAGAGCAATCTTTTAAATATTTTAAATCAAATGAGATTTTTTAACCTAGGGAAGTTAAATAGTAAATTCCACCACAGACCACTCAAAATTCACCAGTGATTCATGATCAAGTTTTGTCTTTAAGCCTTTTATTCTATAAAGCCAGTTGTTACAGGGATGCCCAGAAGTTTACTTTTTGATTGATATCTTTCACCCTACTTTATTGGATAAATAGGATGTATTTAAAGAGATATTAATAACCCCTAAGAAATCAACAAACTAAGCTATGTTGATAAAAGAGAACTAAAGTCAGGGTGCTGTGCTAACACGGAATTCCCCGTGAAAACTAATTTCCACAAAACCAAATCAGATTTTGGTATGTTAACTCTGATTTCTTTTTAAATGCAATAAAATGTATCAAGACTTAAAATTTGTATCCTACTAAATCCAGGAAATGGATCATTTATTTCCTTGCATTTTGTTCATGTTCTTTTTAAAAAGAAGCAAGGCTAAAAATGTTGAGTTTGGGTTTTCAATAAAAAACATGGGCCTTAGGCATAGCCCTAAGTAATTGCTGTGAGGCTTTTTTTCACAGTGACCTCTCTGAGGACCATCAACTACCAACTTTCTATATTATGTCATTCCTGTTCTTTTAACCAGCAATTCATCATCATGGATCTCTGACATGATACAGTCTTCCTAAATACTCAAAGGATATGATCTACTACTTGTTTAATATTTTTAATATCACAACGAGATGTGAAAAGCCAGAGCAGAAGCCAAACTCATGATATGGTTCTGAGCTTAAACTCATGTTATGGTTCTGGCTTCAAGAAATTAGAAAACCTTATAATGATGAGATTTCTATGACTTTTCTCTCCAAACTTCTTTGATTTTAAAAACTCAGGGGTTTAGGTGCCAAACCACCTCTGTGTTACTACTGTATTTCCCCCCCCCAGTCGTGTAAGATTAATGTGCGTAGTTTGTAATAAAACGTGCGAAAAATAATTTTCTAAGAAATTGAATGCTGATTATCATTCAGTGTAGCTGCCTATCATTGCAGATTTCTTGACCATCAAATATGGTGTGTATCCAGAATTATCTGGAAGATTACAGCACATCCTGAGGTTCTAGCATCTGTTAGGTTGCTTGACTGAGTAATAAATGTTTGAGCTGTGAATACTGCCAATATCTATTTTGGAGGCCAGATGATTACTTCTGCTCCTCAGATCACTTTCCATTCCTTCTCCAATGTTTTCTCTCTTATGCACTGCTTGGAATAACAATTAGTATTAAATCCTCTTGTATCAAGAGGGGAAAGTTGGCTCTGCAGTAAGATCGGTCATGTTCTGCTAAAAAGAGCTAGCTGTGGCATTTGGATTTTTGCAATATAGACTGCAAAGAAGAACATTGAATATCAGTAGATTTTTATTATTGGATATTTTTTAAAAAGTTTTAACGAAGATCTTGAGAGAGTGACTGGTTCTCGTGTGTGGAATTTTCCCTATGCGTAAACTGGTCTGAAGATTCTGTACGTTATAGATCTGGCTGTTCTTTGAAAAATAGGTTGATATGGCTTGTTTACATTGTCCGAGCTCTGTATTGGTCCTCGAGGAAGGGAAAATGTCACCTCAATCCTTTGTTCAGCTACATCACCTAAAAGCCTCCATCAATGTGAAGGATGACAATAGTGTACTCAAACCTGCTCTACAGTAAGGGAAGACTATTAGGAAGTTAATTGGGCTTTCTATAAGTGTAAATTCACAGCATATATGTCTCCTATGATTCACAGGAATTTTTGAATAATTAGCTGTTCAAAACTATTTCCAGACAACTATAAGGGAGTGTGGGAAAAAATATTTGTTATATTTACAAGGTCACAATGAAAATAAATGTTTAGTTGTCTTTCAGTATGTCAAAGAAGTAAATACTATGAGATAAGTTGACTACTAGGCAAAATGCAATAAATTGCTTCAAGTAATTAATACCTAACAAGAAAATACTAATCTGTGTGAAGAACTTCACAGGAAAACAATAAAAGGTGTTCTGTCTAAAGAACCTTAAAACCTACTTTAAATGGAAGTATGAGAGGTTTGGGAATATTCCTTAGTCATCCCAAGAGTCAATTATTTTTTCCCCTCTCCTCAAAGAAGTTTCCCTTCTTATTTCACACTCAGCTGTTATTTCCAATTTCAGTATGTTGAGATGTGGGGTAAGGAAAGAGGAAGGAGAAGGGAAGGAGAACCTTGGCCTACCCCCTTTTTTGTCCTTCCACTTTTCTCACACAAGCTGTCAACTATGCTCTGAGCTGTAAAGTTAACACACTCTGTGGCTCTGTGCTGAGCTATAGAAGGGCTTATGTGACTGCGCAGGCAACTTCTACCTCCACCCTTTTGTCCCTGCAGCATCCAATGCTGTTGTCTGGGCTGAAAGCGCATGTGCACAGCACAAACGTGCAAATCCTCAAATACGAGGGCGCGATGTTTTAAACTCAGTAATATAGTGTAAGCTGTATAAAATAACTACCATGCATTGCTAAGAATAAGTGCCTTGATGCATAGACAGCTTCTATAGACACAAAAATAATATATTAGAGTAAGAGCCACAGACATTATGAGGAAGAAAAATAAAAACATTATGTTTTTTTGGTTTTTTTCAGTCTGGAAATGTGAAATATTCCCTATAGAACCATCTCTCTGCTCTTTAAGATTTTTAGATATGTCTTGGTAGTTTGTCCTGGTCTTAATACCTAAATGGTTTAATATAGTTATTATCAACAGAACACTGAAAGATTTCCCCCTGGAAAGAAATCTTGTTTTCAGCTTTGCAGCATAAAAAAAAGTTTGAAAATTGTAAACCCCATTATTGAATAATTTGTCCTCACATTTCAGAAGTCTCATATTTCCAGCCTGTGATACCACAGCTGCAAATTTTCCTCTGTTGCTGGCAGCCTATCTATGAGTTATGATTTTTTTTATGCTCTACTGGTTAAAAATTATATCCCTGGGTTATTGGACTTTACAAGATTTATATGATGAATCCTTATAATCTTATACTTCAAAAATATTTCATTCATTTGATTCTTTCAGAACAAAATGAAATAAAGTTGTTAAATTACAGATGCACAGGAGTTAAAAATTAAGATTCAAAGTATTTTATTCTGAAAAAGACTAACCATGGCAGATGATATATTAACATGAAAGATAATAAATATGAGTACTGTTTGAAATATACCTATTGATAAATTTAGCTGTGTTGTTTACCAAGAAACTGCTTGTAACATCATCAGTGGATGAATGGATCAGAATATATATATTCTCTATTATAATTTTAGCATCTGCATTGTCATATTATCCAACATTGTATCTGTACCTTCATAAATTATATACTTTGTTTTAGTTTTGAAGTGAGGAAGATAGATAAACACTGTGAACAATTTTGTGTAGTCATATGTGGATTTGAATATACTTAGAGAATGGCTTTTTGTGGATATATCCAAAATTCACAGTCTTTAAAGGTTATAACAACACATGGAATGTAATTTAAGGACATGGCTACTGTTTCTTTCAGTATCACTACCTGACTCACTGATTTGGTTGGTCCACTTCATTCTTTCTGCCATATGAGTTTTTTTCCAGTCATAATTATTAGGAAGGAATAATATGTAATGTAATAATAAGGTGTTTTTCTGGCAATATATAAATCACAGATTTTTCCCATTATTAGTGGAGAGTATTTTGTGAAGTTTGGACAGTGTACTTTGAATATAGGCACTTCTATATGTGTGCATTTATCTATGTGTATATATGTATGTATAAATACATTTCAATAATACTACTGAACTACTTGCAATTCATACTATTTTCACATGTCCATTCGAGGATGAATCTTCTGTTCATCATTTAGATAAATCAATTAATTTGAAATTCAAGTTAGATTACTACATTCTTATGGTCTTGTATAGTGTTCAAATATCCTAGTTTCTTCTCTTTGTCAACAGTGGGTTTATGCCAAATGTTTATGTTTATTTCTCTGGTTGCCACTACTTCATTTCAGATTACTGTTTCTATAAGAGCACATTGGCTTTATTGGTTTTCCAAGCTGCCTGTCTCGGATCTATCCATCCTTTGGTCTGTACTTGACTACTTTACCTCTTCTTTTGTATGAAGCTCAGCCCTAGAAATTATTTATTGCTCATGGTGCAAACTTCAGGTTTTTTAGCTCTTGACTTCCATTCTATTAAGAAGCCTTTCTGGTTTTTTTTTTCCATGCTCTTCATGTTTTTTCTTTTTCTTTCTGAAGAAAATTTTGTCTTCTGTTTTCCATTTTATATCTGTTTATTCTTATTTTTCATGTGTTCTGTTCTCTTGCCTGCCTTTTCTTCTTTTCTTCTTGAGGCTGCATTGCCTCTGTTTTTTCCTCTTGCATGTAATTTATGAATGGTTCTTCCCATTCCATAGTGAGGATTCTGGATTCCTCAGCTCTCTTCCTCCTCCAGGTGTCAATATGACCCTCTGCTTTTTCCTCACGGTCATGGTTTTTTTTTTTAATTTTTAGGCAGCCTATTCACAGCACATTCTTCTGATCCTTTGGTTCAGCAAACATCAGCATATCTTCTCTTGTCTGTCTTCTGTCTTCGTTTATTGCCTTTAGGATTTTACTGTTTAGTCTAAGTACATCTCTAGTAAGTTTTCATATCCCCATAGAGTGATATTTCATAGCTTTTGTCATACTTCTGCTTAAGATAATGGACATGCAGCTTTGGCATCCTGTCATCCTCAGTATCTCCTTTCCCCTTGGAGTCCCCTCTTCCTTCTTGACCTCTCTTTTGGATTTCTTTAATAATTGGTTATTTTAGAGGATATAAATCTTTGAAAACAAATATGAAAAAAAGTAAAACAATATTCTGTTTCTTTTTTTTTTCCCTAACAAATTTTCATAATTTTCAGTGAAAAAAAAAATGTACTGGAAAAAACCCACCAAATTTTACCCAGCGGATATGTTTACATGGATTCACACTGAATTTTGAGTTAGCTGAATGAAATTGAATAAGCTATGTGTGTGCTACAGTGCATTTTTGCCTGAAGTGCCTGTTTCTTAGCAGGACTTCTAAGCTCAGAGAGACAGGACATTTAACTGAGACCATTACCTGCCCTTTCTATTGGAGCCAGCCTCTGCCTGACAGACTTCCTTCATGAACAATTTTTCAACTGGTACAAAACCAGTTAACCTAAGTATCTGTTTTAAAATAAGACCAGGACGTTTTTAGTAACCAACATGATTTTAGTTACCTTTAATAAAAAAGGTCACACATTTCATTGCAACTCAACTTTCAGCTTATAAGTTGCTTATTTTAATGGGTTTGTTTTATACAGTTGGACACACCACTCTTTAAAGCAATTATCTATATAACTGTTCATTCTGAAGAAGTATTTCATGGTAAGTTATTTACGTTTTTTTAACCTTTTGTCCTGTTCCTGTGAAAGGCTGCATGTCCTTGGTATGCATTTATTTCCAGTTGTGTTTGAAAACACTCAGTAGGTCAGCACCTTACTCTATGATGTGGGGAAAAAAAAAAAAATTGCTGACTACAGGGAAAAAGGGTTAGAGGGTGGGGAACCCCAACAAACTAGACCTTGATTTTATCAGCTGACAGATAAAAATCAAATGCACATTTGGTTAGTGAAGCATGATGGGTATAGCAAGTGACCATTCAGAGCTGAAGGAAAGAGGATAATGAAGCCTTAAATTAGAAATTCTTCCAAAAAAGGCTGACAGAATGTCTTATAACAAATTTTTTAAAAAAGTCACGTAGAGTCACAAAAGGAAGAAGAAATAAAGGTTGGGAATGCAAAATGGCAAGTATACCTTTAGAGCCTTGCAATTTAAAAGTTGATTCTCTACTACATGAACTTGTTGCCAGACATGTCTAAATTTGTGCTGGTTAGAAACACGAAGGTCCAAGGAGATTGTTGCGTCACTTGGCATCTTCTGCTTTGCATATACCCAGCAGGATGAAAACAGATTTTTGTAGCAACACTTTGCCAGTAACAGATGTTTACAAATTATTTATGTTCTTATGATTCTTTATGTGTGATGGACTGACACTGGCTGGACACCAGGTAACCACCAAAGCTGCTCTATCACTCAGCTACTCAACTGGACAAGGCAGAGAAAATATAATAGAAGGACAGGGAGAGATTGTGCACCAATTACCTTCATGGGCAAAACAGACTCAACTTGGGGAAATTAGTTTAATTTATTCCCAGTCAAATCAGAATAGGATAATGAGAAATAAACCCAAATCTTAAAAACACTTTCCTTCCACCACTCCCTTCTTCCCAGGCTCAGCTTTACTCCCAATTTTCTCTACCTCTACCCTCTGGGCAGTGCAGGGGGATGGGGAATGGGCATTGCACAGGAAGTAGCATAGGACCTAATGAGTTGGAGGGCATGCCAGAAGATGCTGATTTAGTGTTTCCTAGACGTTTTTCCTCAGGGGAGGAGAGAAGACTTATTTGTTTCAGCTCCTATTTTGTTTTAATTGAAATACAAATATCAGGAATTAGTATTTTGCTATTATCTGATCAAAGTTTCTACACAGTCAGCCTGGACATACCAAATACTCATTTTTTTCATTGCTTCAGTGTCATTTTGTTGAATCCAAATTGGAGTGCCCCATTCTTGGACAACATGCTGAATATCAAATACTGTCAGCTTCATTGCTAATTTGCCAAGACTCTAAATAGGAACATGTTTACATTTCATTCTGGGTTGTGCTTTCTGTAGTTCAGAAGACCTAGGTTTTTACCTTCTGCTTCTCTGTATGAAGGTGCTCAAAAATTATTTATGCATGAAGTAGACAAAGGTAATGTAGAAATGACTTAGTGATGAATCAGACCCAGGAGATACAGTGCAGTAGTTCCTGTGACTCTGATATTCCTTTTACTCTAATACTGAAATACAATCTCTAAGAGATTGTGTTTTATTGTTATTTCTCAGAAAAAAAGCAAATCAGTTGTTCGGATGTAAATAGTGCAATATTCTAGCCTCAACAGTTTTGATATAAATGGTGCTTGGCCTTATTTATTTGTGACTAAGTTTTTTTACACTTAATAATTATGCAGAGAAATACTACAGGTGGTACTGCCTCTGACAGTCTCTGACATCACTATGGGATGACTGAGTTGTGAAATATTATCAATACATTAGAAGGTTATATCTATAATAAAGTACCACTATACAAATTATTGAATATTAATTTTATTATCTAATAATTATAATTAATATCAGTATTGAAACAGTAACTTTCATTAAACTGTCATGTGTAGGTAATCTATACATTTCAAAATAATATGTTCACAGACACAAAGAAAGTAGATAAAACAAGCAGCATATAACTGCCGTTTTGCAAGGTCCTTACCTGCAAATCTTTTTTTTTTTGGTCACTGTGTCATGCTAAATTTCTCATATTGCAGCATATCTTGCAACACTTTTAGCATATCTTTACTGACTTTTCAGTTTCCTATTCAAGTGACATGCTTCCTTGCCTTCTTACATGGTATTTGTGGCTTGACATAAATTTGTATTTTGACAGTATTTTGCTCATCAGTAACTGCAGGTCAAGTGTGAAGTTTATCTTAACACATTTTCAACTTGGATGTAACACAAAAACTGATTTTGTAAGGAAACCTAAAATTGTAAATACAGTGAGATTGTTAATTAGCTAAAACTCTACCTTGTTGAAATCAGTGTACCGGTTTTAATTGGACTAGGATTTCGCCTGAACTTCTAAATATTTTTTTTCTTAAATGCTAATAATTTCATACTAACATTTTATCTAGCTTTCCTATGAATATTTGATATACTGAAAACTTTGAGATAGTCACATTTGTCGTTAAAAATATAACAGAAAAATAATTAAAAATCCTAAAATAGTGGTTAAAACAATTTGAAGTTAAATTGTTGGATGCTTTGTGATAATGAAATAATAAGGAAATCAGATTATTTCCTGTTGATAGCTTATAAATGAGAAATTCCATTAGTTCTGACTTGTATTTAATGCCATGGACAGTCAATAAATGACATTTCATTGAAGATTGCCTGCTCTATATTTAGAAGAGACCAACTGAGAGATACAGACTGCAACTGTTAAATTATTTCTTTATTAAGTTTAAATTTCATTTCCTGGAGTTCTCACCACCATGAGAATTTTACATTACCTAGCCAGGAAATGCTTCGCAAAATCTTAATGAAATGTAGAAATCCTGTTCTGACATACAGGCTGGATATTTGCAACATTTATATTTAGGTCAACAAATGTTGACTATTATTGACTATTTTAATAATTTGTCTTTTTCTGAAATTATTATTTTTTTGTTCACACACAGAAGAGATGGTATAATGCTTGATGATGAAATAGTATTAGCCCACATACTTGAGCAAATGTGTTTACCACTGGACAAAGATATAGTAAACATCACTTTATTTTTATAATGCTGTCGGTTTTAAAGAATTGGAGCTTTTGCTTTTGCTGGGATTCATCATGTTTTTCTTTGGATAATTTCCAAAAATATTGAAATTTTTAACTTAAAGATGAGGCATTTGATGAAGTTGTATATAAAAATGTCTATTTGTGGTTATTTATTGTTTCATCAACCATGATGCGGTTTTTTCCCTCTTAGACGTGCTCCATATGTACCTCAGTATTGGTGCTGACTGCCAGGTGTGAAGAATCTGCCAATTCAGACTGCAGTACTCAATGATCTTATGGATCCTATTTCAGGATGGGGGAAAAAAAGAAAAATGTTACTTAAAAAATAATTACACTTAGAATCGTAAATTCTGTTATATGGTAATTAGTGAATAAATATATGTATAGGATACAAGAAGAAACAGTCTGCATGTTGTTAGTCTATTCTCTGAGAGTAATATGATTTTGGATAGCATCTAGCCTTTTTCTGTCATCTAGGAAGATTACAATGTGCAGACTATACTTTCACAAAAGTAGTTTTCATTCTATATTGAATAGTTATTTGAAGCTAATATGGAATATTTGATGCCAGAAGTGGGCTAAGATTCACTTCAAGCATATTTTCTGCAAAATACGTTGTTGCTGGAACTTTTTCTATAAGAAGACTAATATTCAAGAATACAGAAAAGGCAAATGTTGCAAATGACTGTGTGGGTCACAGAATTTGATTTTTCTTTATCAAAGTGTCATCCTTATATCTTTAAAATATTTAAGAAGAATTTATGTGAAGAGCATTACAACAGCAAATAGGTAGAAAGGTGCAAGCCCAGGGAGATCTGTAGAGAAATTCTTCATGTGTTCAAAAGTCACAATGTGTTGGACTGCCCTGGATAATCAGACAGGACTGCCCCAGGAGTAATTCTCAAGTAGGAGATAATTATTATTAATAGTTACTTATTACTGCACAGGACAGAACTGAACTGGAGATGTGAATGGGTTGCTTTCTCTCACGGTCAGGAATTCACTGGGAAGGGATAGATCAGGGTGTTTTGCCACCATTCAGAGGGACCTCAACAGGCTGAAGAAATGGCTTGACAGGAACCTCATGAAATTAAAAGGGGAAATTAAAAATTCTGCATCTGGGGAGGAATAATCTAGGCATCAGGATGGAGACTGACTGATTAGTAAGCAGCTCTGTGAGAAGACTCTGGGGGTCGTCAGCACTGGTGAGGCCACACCTTGAGTACTGTCTCTAGTTCTGGGCTCCTCAGTATGAGAAAGATGTGTACTTATTGGACTGAGTCCATAGTAGGGCCATGAAGATTATTAAGGGTTTTGAGCATATTTCAGATAAGGAGAGCCTGAGGAAGATGAGGTGGTTTAGCCTGGAGTTGAGAAGTCTAAAGGGGATCTTGTCCATATGTATAAATACCAGGTGGGAGGGACTGAAAAAGATGGAGTCAAACTCTTCTCAGTAAGTCCCAGTGATATGACTAGAGGCAATGGAAATAACTGAAATACCTTATTTTTATCTCAACACAGGAAAAATCTTCTTCACTGTGAGTCTGGTCAAACATCGGCACAAGTTGCCAAGAGAGGTTGTGGAGTCTCCATCCTTGGAGATACTCAAAACCTGACTGAACATATCTTTGACAGGCTGTTCTAGATGACCCACCATGACTAGGTGTCCTGGTATGAGTGAGAACAGAACTAATTCTGTTCAGTAATTTTACTTTTCAGATCAGTTCTTCTAACTAACTGCACTTTTTGAAGTTAGCAGCCTGTTTCTCACAGACAGTGTCTGTTTCTAGCAGTGATAACACCTCATGTTTAGAGTTACTACCAAGGGTTGGTGTGCAGACCAAGGGCACTGCTGGATCTTGTGTACCACACTGCAGAAAAGTAAAAGGCTGCACCTGCAGGGCTGAGCCGACAGGACAGGTGACCCCAAACTGACCAACGAGGTATTCCATCCCATATATGGCATATTTGGATTAGAGCTGAGGGATCTGAGGGGTCCCTGGGCTCTTCTCCTCTTTTGGACTGCTTTACCAGCTTTTGCTTGGCTTGGCTCGGGTCCTCTTTCGGTTCCTTCCTCGAAGCACCCAAGGAGGACTCTGTCCATTCTGCCTTTGATCCTGGTCTGTGTGTTCCTGAACCCAGTAGCAGAATCCAGCTCCTGAACACAGCTCCCATCTGCTGCAGGGCCCAGTCTGGGACTCCCCTGCTGCCTGCTCCACAGCATCAGTGGTGACGGTGATGGAATTACCATCAGGGGGGTTGGGTTTGATACTGGTTTTGTATATATTTGTATATATTCCATTGTTATTTTTATTAATTTCATTTTCATTAAAGCTGTTCCAGTTTCCTTTTCTAATCACTAAGCCTCTCTCCCTTATTCCCTTTCTCTTCGCCTTTGGGGAGGGAGGGGGGTTAACAGAGAGCATCTGTTATAGGTCTAAGGGGCTGCCCTGACCCTAAGCTGTGACACTAATACTTGAAGAAGTACTGATAATCATCATAAAAACACAAACATGACTAGTGGATATTAACATTACACAAAGAAACTTATATCTGTAAGCACACAAACCCACCACTGAAAGAATAACCTTCAAAGCTGTAAGATGGCAAAAACAGGCTCAAAATATCCATTTATAATACTAATATAATTAATATTATAATTATATATTATAATTAATATTAACAGGCCTTTTCTTCTACTACAATGTCAGCTTTTCACCATCATTTCTTAAACACTTGCTTCTTCCTTAAATCTTCTGGCCAAGATCGACTATCTATCCTCCTGCCCAATTCTTTTTTTCCCTGAAAGACATATCTAGCACATATCTAGCTTATTTCTGCTCCTGAGTACCTGATCCCAGTAGCCAGTGGGAACACTTCTATCTGGCTAGCTCAAAGGCATCAAAGAAAGCACCAAGCAACTGTTTTGTGACCCAGTTGGATTATTGATCCATGGGTTATTTGGTTCTAGCAAGCACCACAAACCTCAGGAGACAATACTAATTCAGTCTGTCATCCATACTTTCTGCTCCCTGAGTGTCCTTGGGGCACAGAAGGATTTGACAGCCCTACCAATGAGATAACCAGCTCTAATTTCTTGCTTTTGTCCTATTGTCATACTCTTTTTGTGCTTCCATTCTCAGTCATAGTTCTCAGACACACTTCCCATGGGGTGTGGTCTTCTCCTTTTACTTCATTTTCTTTCCTAAGAAGGAAACATTCACAAACATGTGAATTGCTCTCCTGTGGTTTGATAAAATATGGCAGAACCTTATGATGAGGTGTAAAAAGAAGTTGTTTGCATCAAGAGCGTAAGTGCTTCATCAGTGTTCGGGTGCTCTGTGGACCACACAGTCTTGTTCTCCTGGGTTTCTTTG
>WUAM01000431.1:18187235-18198792 GCA_024336885.1 Actenoides hombroni
GGGGAGGGAGGGGGGTTAACAGAGAGCGTCTGTTATAGGTCTAAGGGGCTGCCCTGACCCTAAACCGTGACAGTAGGGACTTGGACTAGGTGATCTCCGAAGTCCCTTCTAATCTCATAAATCTCATAGATTTATTGTTCCCTGACAAATGTTACCTAAACAAACAAACGAAAGCTTTCCATAACAGGTCAAGCAACAGCTTCCAGTATTCCTATGCTATAAAATAAAACAGAAGACTGGTTGCATTTAGTTAGGCATACAAAATGCAGTGTCAATATATTCTATTCTGTTTACTGTATGTTGTAATAGCTCTTCATTCTTCAAAATATGGCACAAGTTATGAATGTTTATATTTAAATGCTGTTCACATCTTGATAAAGTGTTTCTCAGAGAATTTATGAGTGACAATTTCCACTGAGACATGTTTTTCTTATTTGAATCCATCCATTTATTAGTAGTAGTTCATTATAAAAGGAGTTCCATACTGACATACACATAAGCTTAAAGTCAGGGACTTCAGAAACCTCTGACACCTTACTTCAAACATGACATCTTGAAAATTGCTGTCCTGTGGATCCTAAAGCCATACAGCCTTCTTACCTTGTAGCTCCGTTATGGAAACCTGAAACCTCAACATCCAGGGGTTCTGGGACTTATTCTTCCAACAGCTTATCCATGGAAAACTATCTTTTTTTTTTTTTTTTAATCCTAACAGACTTGAAAAAATTAGCAGTATTTTCTAATTATTTGTATTATTAATTAAAAGCCTGACTGTACTAGTTTATTTTCTCTGTCTCGTTCTCTCTGTTCTGCTTTTGAAAATAGCAAAAAAACCTGGGGAATTGAATAGTTCATCTTAGAAGTGGGGAAGTTTTTCAGAGTTCATTGGAGTTATTTCTCTGAGTTGTTTTAAACTTAACCCTCCCTTGAGGAATGTAAATCTCAATTACATGTCTGCCCTCAACAAGCCGCATGATTTTGAGGAATCACTGCCCATCACTTGTTTATCTTTTGACAGTGGTTGTCCCTTGTGAAAGCCTGCTATGAAATCAAAAAGCTATCTGACAATTAGGTAGCAGCTGTTCTTAGATTAAATATTGGTAATACAGGAATTAAATACTTGGTTAAGAATTTTGGGTATGCAGAAGCTGTCCAGATTGTCTCAAACAAATTGGAGTTATCTGTGGATTGCCACGCTGGCAGATTGCAAGGTTGACTGTGGTAAGTATCACCTGCAAAAGAAATCTCTTTACGCTGTTTTGTTTTGTTTAGGGGTTTTTTTTGAGGATGAGCCTAAAAACCAGTGTTTAGTCTTTTAGGCAGTGTTTGCTGTACATGGATGTCTGAGACTGTGTAGATCTAATAGAAAGTCACAGGATGGTATGCTCTCGCCACTAGCTTAATGCAAGGTGAAATGGAAACATTTATTTTCTAGATGAGACATTGATTTAGTAACAGCTTTCTATTACAGCAAATTACTAAGTTAGCATTTCCCACTCTTCAAAGCAGCCTGGTGCGTTCAGACTGAGTTATATGCTCCAGCAGCTTCATGTAGCTAAAAGCTGTTTGACTCCAACAACAAGCTTGTTATCCAAAATAGGGACTTAGAGGTAATATAAAATCACAATTATTATTGTTGAAGGGTGTGCTTATTTCCATTATTTTCTTTTATCTTCTGCCACTCTTTTCCTATTGAGTGATCCTGTTCTTTAGAAACTGTGAAAGGGGAAGAGCAATCTCAAGCTTGTCGGACTGTACCTCAGAGACTGGTAACTTCCTGGAGTGTCTTGGAGTGTTTGAAACAACCATACTGAAATGTGATAAAATCCACAGTACATAAAATATACATAAATATGTAGTAAATGAATCTGAAAATGCAAGGAATATAAGAAAAATAAATAATAAAGTATTGCTTGCATATAATTATATATGTTGCTTACATATCCAGTAACTTCTTCAATTTATGTATTTTTCTTTCTGTGACCTCTGAGAGATTCTTTGCACATTTTGATCATCATCAAGATGTTGGAATTTAACATCACAATCAGGCAAATAGGAGCTAAAATGTATGATAACAGGACTGTGATCGTAACAGAAGCAGAGAGAAAACAAACCAAAGGCGATAGAGGCATGTTATGCATCATATAAACCTTAACTTTTGTCTGCTGGTAATCATCCATTATCAGATTCAGCTCCGAGTTACAGTAGAATTCTTACATAAGCGAAGGAAAAGGGTTAGTGTTTGTTTTCTGTGTTTGTTTTTTGGTTGGGTTGGGTTTTTTTGTGTGTGTGGTTTTTTGTTTGGTTTTTTGTTTCTTAATTCCTAAAACAGTGTAGCTTCTTGATGTAAAAGATAACACTTTTTAATTAAGTTGTTAATTTACCTAATCTTGAAAAACTGGAGACATCCTTTTTTTACCTACTTAAAGTACATGTAGATCCCTTTAGGCTTACTTAACACAGAGCTCTGAAAGGCTACAGGTTCACTTACTCCTTATAACAACAGCAGATAACCTTTCTGTGTTGCAAAGTATTTTATGAGAAATTGTCTAATGAAAGATCTGTCTCTTTTCTAAATATATATCTGTATATCTTCTGTAGAGAGAATATTTTCTAAACATCTTTTGGGGCATTTACCTTCCATGTTGGATGTTAGAATATTATGTCATGTCTATTCAGCTTAGAAACATTTTACTTTTAGAATTTTATATTCTAATCATTCCCTGATACCAGTTCTTGAATACATTTTCATAATGCATCTTGTTGAAACACATTGAATTTCTGTGGAAATACATATATTAATGATAATCAGAGAATTTTAAATTTATAAAGTACACAAGTTGAACTTGGTGCTCTTTTTAAAGAACAAATTGGCATACATTAAATCAGGTTTATAAAAAATGCAGTTGTAGGCTTTTTTATATGTTGATTATTTTATATTTTTGAGTAGTGTTTAAATGAGTAAGACAAACATAAGACTTTTTTTTTTTTAATTTTATTCTAACTCAATCTTTATTTTAGAACAAAGCATTCCTTTCCTCTTTTTAAAGGTGGGTGTGTGGCTAACAGTCAGAAACTTTGTGCACCCACAAAAATATGTGGAGAAACTATCCTTCAAAATAAAAAGCACACCATCAATCTCCCCATCACTTAGCAATTCATTAGGAAACATTCTTCAAATGCACTTCAAGAGTATGGATTTGTCTTCACTTTGTAAATTAGTAATGGGATTTGAAGTATCAGAAGTCTGTTTTCATCATGTGGCAGGTTCTGAAGGATTTCTATCTTAGTGGGTTTTTTTGAGACCTGGCCTGACCAAAACTCTTTTGATCTCTCTGAGATGTTAGTGTCTCATAGAGCTTCCCAAGAAAGACACAGGAAGAGCCAAAATCAGGGTTTAGCTAATTAAAAAAAAAAAATCCATTAAGAGATAAGATGATTCATTCCTGCATTCATACTTTTATACTGTCACCAAGTACCTACAAATACAGCCATACATCGTGTCTAGGATGATGCCAAATTTCTATTTTATTTATTTATTTATTTATCTGCCACAGAATAATGTTTAAATTACATAAAAATGAAGTAGATAAAATTAGGAAGATTCCTCACAGAAAAAGAGAAGGATCAAGTACTAGCCTATTGTTTCACATTAGAAGATTTCTTGACAAATATCATGAACCTTTTGCTTTGATGAATGAAAAACTGGACTAAAATCCTACTTTAGAGGAGAAAAGAAAAGAAACCCTCTTGATTTGCTAGAACATGTTTGTAAAGTTGATGATAAATGCAATAGTCAAATTCTCTCAGAAGCCCTGATTAACTGTTAATTTAACTATGCATATCCCTTTCATGTCATCCATAAAAGAGAGAGTACTTCTATAATGGTTTCTTTCTAGCCGTTCTTTTGAAATATCATAGAAAACTCATTAAATATTGAGAGAAAACTTGAACAATCTTTCTAAGGCAGCATAGAGTTAGAAGTTCCCTCCAGCAATATTAATATTTTAGAAAAAATTACACCCTCATCCAGGGCAACTTTAAATCTGATATCATGTAGCACTGATTTAAGAAGACTATCAATTTACGTGTATCTTACTCTAGTATGGTAATACTAGAGTAAGTATGTATGGTCTTGTAAGTCTATGTATATCCTTGTATATCAATTAAACAATATTGTTGATCATGAAGAGAAGATTAGGTTTATGCTGATATTTCTTTCCCTAAATCACTCAAATTAATACTTTTAATATTTTTGGGCTGAGTGGGAACACCACTTTTAAAAATTTCTCTGTTTATGTATTTGAGAGACAATTCAATTTTCCAGTGCCATGGACTTGTTTCCTCCCTAATGATTACACAGTGCACATTAATTCAGTTTCACTCTGGTTACTGGTTGTTAGTATCATGTTTTTGAAACAGAAAATTCATATGGCGTGCTCTTTAGGAATACACATGTTTAATTTGAAAAAAAAAAAAAAGGAAGAGATGACTTTCTAAATTATGCCATTCCAGTAGGTTAAAAAAAGCTTAATTTTGATCAAAACAGTTCATACCATAGTTCCGTTGCCAGAAAGTGAATGAGAATGTAAATGTCATTGAGAGGATTATTGGTCTCAGTGATCCCATTTTGAGGCCTCTGTAGATGATGCTTAGGGTAATTATGCCAAAAGCCCGAGACCAACAAATAAAATCCAAACCCTGTTCATGATACAACTAATATAAAGAGAAAGCTGTACCACAATTGGGAAGAGTCCTAAAAAACTTGTGAAGTACAAAATTTTATATATTGTCATAACAAACCTTTTGAAAAATCAAAATAATAATTAAATAAATTCAAAATTAAAATTTAAAATACAATTTTGCAATATGAGGGTTTATTAGCCCAGAAAAAAATCCAAACCATATTCCCTTCCCCAGTCCCAAACCCCTTAATTTGGACAAAATTAGTAGTAATAACATTATTTCAACATCTTCTGAAGTTTAGGGTACTGGAATGAGTTTCGGGATATTTGGGGTGATTACCTACTTGTTCAGTGCAGCTGCTTTGTTCAAGTTAAGCTGTTTGATTCCTGACTTTCCAGCTCATCAGGCTGGATTACTGAGCTGATCCCATGCAAGGTGAGATACAGTTAGTCACAGCAGCCCAATGCTGCATTGCAGCTAATGAGGTCAGGCTCTGCCTGTTTCCCACACCACTTACATTTCTGACTTTTTGAATGCCTACTGCTGCTGTGATGTATATTGAGCTTCTTTTTCCTTGTCAGTTTAAAACATGATTTTTACTTGTAAATGAAGTGTGTGCCACAACTTTGACAGTTTCATGTATTTGTAACAGTTTTCTGTCAAGAATAAGATGTAATTTAAAATGTAAATGATTCCTTTGGGTTATATATATACTGTGTGGCCACTATGCAGTAATTTTAGAAATACATATTATGCTTCTAACACATGGGGATTTATTGGCTTTTGTATTGAAAGATGCTCTTTGCCATTGGCTTTGAAAAGAAGCATGAGGGGTTTATATATTGGACTGTTGAAACTATAGTGTCAACACAGCTGGTAAACTGCACAGAGTAACAACATCTGTTGCAGAAAAGCTTTGATACATAGTCTAGTTAAACTATAATTAACAAATGGAGTTGAATGAAGTACTTGTAATTTAGACCACAAATATTTCAAAGGGAAGTCCAGGATATAAACTGGTGTCATGCAGTAAGCAACTTCCCTTACCATGATATAATTATGACCAGCAGTCCCTTCCCCTTGTCCTATGCACCTTGCTAGACTAAAAAAGTGAAACTGCCTTAAACCTCCTCTCTCTTTGGTTGTTTTTTACATAATCTCTGTAGATGTACTCACAAACTCTTCTTCAGATTCAAGTGCTGTCTTTGAACATCAGTGATCATGTTAGCTGGCATGTCTCGTGCATGGAACTAATGGTGAAGTACATTTGAACCTTTCTGTTTCTGATTTTTTTCTAACTGACAGAAGATATACCTTCTAAGAGAATTTTGACAGTCAGCTAAAATCAATAATTCCTTCCAGAATATCAAATACAGCTATTGAACATAACTGAATGCATCCTCTCCACAAAAAAAAGTCAATTTACCTTTTGCAGACAGTAAAAAGCACCATTGATTTGACCATAGAGAAAAACATATATAGACTATTCAGTTAGGTTTATATTGCAAGTTACTTTCTGATAGCTTGTCTTTGTGTATGTGCTAACTAAGTGTTGTCTTAAAGCATGAATTTATCCACAGAGAGGCAATTTAGCAGCGTACATTTCTCAAGCAGTGTGTTGTTTAATATCATGTAAAGCTATATGTTTAACCTATCAAGAGCATTGTTCTTTCTGCTTTCTATGCTTTAATAACCAGTAGGGAACTACATATTTGCAAACTGAATTTTTTTTATTACCTCCTTTCATTTGTTTGGGTTTTTTGTTTGTTTATTTGTTTTTTAAACTAGAAAGCCAACTGTGGTTTGGATGGCACTGACAGAGGACATGTTTGATAGTAAGTTTCACAGAATAAAACAATACATCATCCTAAGCTCTGAACTGTTTTCTAGAAAATGTTGATCAAAAGATTGATGACTACTGATGGACAATTGCGGTTCTTTTTAGGAGTTAGAATATATTTCTCTTTCTCAGTAAGTGGAGGAGGAGTCTTTCATGAGTTGGATCAATATGTATACCTGGAGCCACTGTGAAAGCATCTGGTTCTAACTCTGGGATATAATTTTGCCCAGGCACAGTATCACTATACCAAACATCACACTGTATAAAGAGTGTAACTAAACCAAGGAATACTTCAGTGAGAATGGTTTTAATATTTTCTATATTCCACTTGGATAAGATGCATTTTTCTACTATTTAAAAATGAGAAAACCTGCTTGAAATTTACTGAGGGCAGCTTAATTCACTGCCCACTTAGAATAATTGTTACTGTGATGGTTCATAAAACACTTAACTACATTGCAGAAGAGCCTCATCCGAGATACTTTTTAAACAGTTTTGCGTGTTAAACACTTTATAGCACTAAATTTCATCCTGTTATTTCTACATCACACTCAATCTACTATTTTTATTGTTATTAGGTCAGTAATTATTGATCACTTAGTCATTCATTGTAATTCTTTAGTGCTACTATGAATGAAGGTACAAAATGATAATGGAGAGCCATTCCTTTTTATTTCAATTTCTAGGAAGTTTAAAATGGGATACTTTTTTTAGCTGTTTCTCAGCTAATACCTTAGATTTCTTGTTTCAAAAACCAAATACTTAAAGTTTCTATAAAAATGATTAAAGTATATACCAAAAATTCACGTGCTTTGACCATTAGGGGTAGTATGCACAATTAAGTTACGTTTCCTGTAGCCATAGCTCTGTCACCCATGCTGACCTCACCAAGGGTAGTAGATGTCCAGTTAGAAAGCCAACATCCTACAAATCATCTACTCTTTTAGCACTGCAAGATACGGGTCACAAAGAACTTTCCAGTTGCTTTCCATGTGTAGTAAATTTAAGAACTAAGTAGAATATCAATGCCAGCAATAAAGTGTGTCACAGGAAAAAATGCAGGGGAGATTGAGTGCATTTTATTCCCACACTAGCAGTATATTTGGTAAATCAAAATGTGAAATGGAAAATTTCACCAATTTATTTAAAAATCTCTTTAATATCAGCTACTGGAAGACTTCCAGGAAAGAGTTCAAAGTAGGACAAGCATATACCCTTAATACACTTCTACTCTGCTGAAATTTGTGGCTGAATGGCTTCCTGATCAGGGTTAATGCCTTTGTATTTCATATTCCTCAGCAGATCTGTTTTTCTTCTGTGCCAGTAAGTTTTCAAAGCCATATTAACTCTGTCTCTTCAGCATAGGTTGGTAAAGGATTAGTATTGTGCAAAGAAGTAGATCTTCTTTAGGGTTTTTTTGGTTTTCTCCCCCCCCCCCAATTTGTTAATTTCTTCTAATTCTTGTATTAAAAAAGACAGTAAATGCTTGTTCCATATGTACATTTTCCAAAACACGAGTCATTTTATAACTTTCTTCAATGTATTACCCAGGGTTTTTAAGGCTTCCTCGCCCCAGGCTGAAAGAATACTTACTGAATCAATTCTTCATTTTATGAAATATACTTTATACCTCTGCCCTAATTTGAATTGGAACAGAACTAATTCTGTTCAGTGATTTTACTTTTCAACTCAGTCTCTTCTAACTAACTGTGCTTTCTGAAGTTAACGGCAAATTTCTGCAGACAATGTCTGTTTCAAACAGTGATAATGGTCAATGTTTAAAGTTACTTCAAAGGATTGGTGTGCAGAAAGGCTCTTGATTATACTTCCTTGTATAGGAACCAAGGTCACTGTTAAATCTTGTGTGACACATTAGGGGTGCAGTAAATAAGAGGTCACAGCTGCAGGGTCGTGCAACCAGGACAGGTCACCATAAACTGATTCCACCCCATATATACAGCGTATTCAGTAAAAGCTGAGGGATGGCAAGGGTCAATCTCTCTTCTTCAATGGATAGAGTCCAAGGAGGACTCCATCCATTCTGCCTTAGATCCTGATTTGTGTGTTCCAAGATCCAGCTCTGGAATCCAAATCCTGAATCTGGTTCTCATCTGTTACTAACTCCAGTTTGGGACTTCCCCAGTGGATGCTCTACAGCATCAGTGGTGACAGTGATGTTATTGCCATCAGGAGGGTTGGGTTTGATATTGGTTATTCCCTTTCTCTTCCCCCTTGTAAAGGAGATGGGCTAATAGAGAACATCTGTGATTTGTTATTTGTCTAGCTGCCAGCCCAGCCCTAGCCCTTGACAACCCCTTATCCTTTCTGTTAACTTCTTTTGTTTAGCTGGTTGGGTGTTTTTAATGAGTCGAAGAGAAGTGGAAAAGCAAAAGAGGCAAAAGAAACACCAGGCCAACTTATTCCAATATCTTCTAAAATATAATTCTCCTCACTGATCTGTTCCTCCCTCATCCACACCCTCATTCTTGGCAACCTTTTGAACATGGAGATTTATCTATGGATAATATGTCACTTTTGATTCCTTCTTTTCCTCCTAAAATACAAATAGTAAATGGTATTTATGGGTTTTTGTTAAGCTGATTCAGTATTTCTTATCCATTATTTAAGTTTACAATTCAGACGTTTCCCGTAATTTTTCTGGGTTTTATTATTATTATTATTTTTATTTCTTCTTTTTTTTTAATTTCCTTGAATTTTCAACATAAAATGAATTACTCAGTGATCACTCTCCCCAAAATCATTTTCTAAAATGTTTTCTGCAGCTACTTGGGGAGGGGAAGTGGAGATGGAGGTGCTGAGCTTTTCTTCCTGGTATCCAGTGATAGGATGCATGGGATGGTTTAGGGTAGGTTCAGATTGGACATTAGGAAGTGTTTCTTTGTAGAAATGACCAGATACTGGAAAAAACTTCCTAGAGGGGTGGTCGATGGCCCTCAGTCTCAGTGTTTAAGAGGCAGTTGAACAATGCCCTTAATAAAATGCTTTAGCTTTTGTTCAGCCCAGAATCAGTCAGGCAGTTTGAGTAGATGATTGTTGTGGGTTTATTATTTATAGAATATTATTATAGAATAGAATTATTCTATTCTATTCTATTCTAATATTACAAGATGGAAAAGAGCACTCTTCTTTCTTCCAGAGCATTTGTCTGGAGCTCAAATGCAGCAGTTAGGAGACACCTTCCTCTGCTTTCCAGCTATGCTATGGTTAGCAGATGATACAATACCTACTAAATGTGATTGAACAATTGGTGACATAAATCTAAAATCACATCTGCTTTTTTTTTTTATGACCATTTCACAAAGAAGTCTATCTACAGTTTGAAAAGATCTGAATCTTTTCTTTAGTTGTAATTTCTTTTTGGGTAGGGATTGATGTATGTCCCCTGATAGTAAGATTTTCTCAGTTTTCTGTTTCTTTTTTCACTCTCCATATAAAAATATGAAATTAAGTGCCTTAAATAAACACCAGTAGTTATTTTTTGAGGAATTTTTACCATATCATCTGACAATATTTTCACCCAGCAGACTTAAAAAATAAAATGTCATTATAAAAATAAACATTTTCATTTTTTTTACCAAAGGCACAACACTACTACGTTATACCTTTACATTCTTCTGTTCCATTTGTAATTTTGATGATGTTTGATGCTCTCCCTATTCATTTCCCTGTCCTCTACTGAGAGGTCTACTTCTTCCAGGATTTATCCAAAATCCTGTCATTAGGACGCATACTTTAACATATTCTTCGGTTGTCACCAAAGCAAAATTCCTATGGATATGGTGCAACTGATGTGTTGACTATACTGTTCTGCATGGTACTCTGAGATACTTCTTTTTAACATTGCTGCATTTATCTCATTTCCTTCTCTGTGTTTTTGCATGAAGTGTAGTAGTCATACAAGTGTCTTGCATCTGTTCCCTTTTAGCTGAAAAATTGTTCCACCTTTGATCCTGCATTTCTCACTAAATCTTTGGAAACTCTTGAGAACTTTGCTCATACACTTACTTTCTGTACTTATGTGATCAGACATCATCAAACCATGACGACACTGGTTTCTAGACCAATTTTTATTTCTCTGTGCACAAGAAGATTCTTTTCTGAGATTACCTGAGCATCCACTTTGAACACCTTTTTTCACCTGGCACGCTTCCTTCTGATACATATGAAGGAGGTTCAAGCCAAATTATTTATTCAAGCATGAGAAACAACAAATAACCTCTGTCTTGCTGTCACTGGGATCTTTTCTAACTTCATATATTTTAGTTTAGGAGACAGAATACTTGTCTGATTTTTGGAACTTTACTTATAATAGGCATATTTTCCTTAGTACTGTTTTCTAAAGACTTGTAGTGGTGCTGTTCTGATTTTTCCAGTCTTCTGTCTCCCATTCTTTCAACTGTGTATATATATATATCTTCCTGACATCTTTTTCTTAAATATTGAAAGAAATAGTGTTTTAGGCAGTCTCTGAGTAATTATGGTATCATCCATTACTTTTGAATTAGCTACCCATTTCTCTCCAGTTTTCATCATTTGCCTCTGATTTTTTTTCCCTTTGTATCTTTGAAGACAGCAATTTATACTGTTGCTTTTTACTAGGTGGTCTTTGTCTTGTTTTTGCAGTTGCCTTCTTCCACTGATTACCCATACATCACTCAGTTCTTTGATTTAGCTGCTCTCTTACAAGCAGTTTTATATCCAGTCTTGTTCTTCCTTCCTTCCATCACACCCTCCAATTCCTGCCTGATGTTAATTATTCTTCTCACTGACACTTCCAATCTTCAGGTTTTCACAGCCAGGAGTTCTGTCTTCTGCACACACAGGTATGTATAGGTTATGCATGTGTAACTTCTATCAGAAACAAATTCCAGAAGAAAACCATTTGGTTTTGAGTTTTCAGTGGCTGAAATGCTAGTAATTTCTGTTATACTTTCTGTGGTGGGTTGACCCTGGCACGGCACCAGGTGCCCACCAAGCCCTTCTATTGCTCCCCCCACCCCCGTCAGCACG
>WUAM01000431.1:18216265-18239480 GCA_024336885.1 Actenoides hombroni
TGATTATATAATATATCTGATTGATTAAAGCAAGCATTGGTACAGGAAAACTTTGTGAATGTTATAACTGGTCACATAGTGTTTGACTGAAATGTGAATTTCTGTGCATTTTAAGTTTACTGTGGAACTGATCCAACTCATAAATATTCATGTTCACACTGATGATCTTTCTATAAGTGATCTTGAACATTAAGATCTTGTTAACATGCAATAATGTGTACTATTGTGCATGCAGTCCCACCTTAATTTTACAATTCATATAACTCATCATGTCTTTTTCTGGTACAATCCTCTTACAGCATCCATTTGGAAAGGGACATCTTTGTTACCTTTACGAGAGGTATATACCTACTTCTGTTGATGCCATTCTAGTTGTTCTTATTGTAGTGTGATGTAATTAATAAATATCAACTTTACATGTTTGCATTTATTCTTCTGTAACTGGGAAGTGCAACTAGAGTGACATCTCAGAAAGAAAATATTTACAGAACATATTGGATAGGCAAATAAGCCAACAATAATTCAATACAAATAATGCATTGGGAAGGGAGAATGAGGAACGTAAAGAAAATTTCCAAGAAAGAAAAGTGTGTTTCTTTAAATTTACTTTGTCAATTATCTAAATGGAATTTTATTACTTTCTGCAATAGTTCAGTTTGCTTTTTGTAGTCATTATTGCTTGTGTTAGGATGTAACTTTTTAATACCAAATATTTTTTGTCTTTGACAGCAACAATAGTGTTAAATGAACTCAACTGGACTGCAGCATTGGATGATGTATTCAAGCGAAACAGAGAAGAAGACCCCACTTTATTATGGCAGGTTTTTGGTAGTGCAACTGGTCTCGCTAGGTATTACCCAGGTAACTGAAATCTCCTAAAGAGCTGTCCTATACCACATATTGCCTTAAAAATATTAGGGATTATTTACAAGAAATAAAAGATAACCAAAATTACTTTCTTATATAGATGCAGTTTTGGTATATCAGAAGCAACTCAAAGTCTGTGAAATTATTCTGGCATAAAGTTAGTATGAGGGGGAAGAAACTAGAGGTGAAACATGTAGCTAGTGTTTTTTACAGTAAGAGGAACAGATAATTAAGTAATTTCAAAAGCTGAAGAATTATATTTTATTTTTGTATTGTTTTCTATATGTTATGTAAAAAAAAAAAGTTCAGTGTTTGCTGGTGAGTTGTTTTTACCTGTCTAGTTTTAAAAATAGTGAATCAGTGACTAGAGAGATAACCTTATGATTAAAGTCAGTGAAAATATGATTGCACCATGGTATGTTTATGTCCTGCAGAATCACAATCTCTGGCAATTATGTCTTTGCTATGAGAGCTAAGGTCTATGAATACAGCTTGATCATTTTAACCAGCATCTGTTCCACCTGTCGAAGAATCCCATTACTGGATCACACTAATTAATTTAAATAGATGTATATTTTACTGAATTTCATCAGTATTTTTACTGTATTTCATCAGTAGCCTTAATTTGATTTTTGATGTATAGTAGCTAATGGAAAGGAATGGCAAGGCATACTGCCTGTGCTGCTGCTGTTCTTAAGTGATGCTGTTATTAGTAACAGAATAGCATGTCCACTACATGCAAAACAATTGTGTGCATTGTCTTGTCTCTTGCCTACAACTGGCTAGGGAAGACCTTTGAGATCCTTTCTCTTCTATTTATACAGGATTGTTTGTGTTTCTGGGGGTGAAGGGGATTATTCTAAATCTATTACTGTATCATTAGCACAACTGCTAGCACAGGCAGAGAAACTGCCTTAGGCTGGTTTACAGGAAGAATATTTCACAGCACTTGAATGCTGTTTGTTTTGTCATGCTAGATGCTCATAAAATACAGTGAGCTGTTGCAGAAAAGTGTTATTGAAAATTCTAATTTTATATTTCTTTTATTTCCAAGTGTTCTGCTTCAGTGCTTTTGGAATATATTAGTATTGTATCTGTGGTAACCATTTATCACCACTTTGCTATATAGCAATGTTTTCCAAGTGCTGAAAAATAATTGTTTCTTAAATGCATCTCTGTGCCAATCTCTAGGAAATTAATTTTATTATTATCTCATATTTTGAAAATTATATTCTTATGTCTAGCTAATCTGTATACTCCAGCTATTTACCAGCACAGCACAAGAAACTCGGAATCTCTATGCATTCTTCTTAGAGCACCTCTATAAAATGCGAGAAGCTTGTTCTCCCTGACTAATCACAAATATAAATTTAGCACAAAAGTCAAATCCTCACACATCCTGCTTATTCTATAGCTAAGTGCCTAAATTCTTACTAGTTGTCTAGTCTTGTCAGAATTAACCTTCATAAATTCTTCGATAATTCTCAAATTCTTAAGTTCTGGACACATTCACAGTGACCTGGAGCAGTCTGACAAGCCTTTAAGTTGTATGTACATTGTTCTGTGCATATTCTTCTTCCCACTTCCTTCCATTTATAGCTCAAATCAGTAAGCCTTTGGTTTTTAGATTTTTAGAGTAAGTCTTTGTTCAAGGTTGTCCTTCTTTTTGTAAACTCTTTGTCTCAGTTTGCTGACAAACACAGATGTTCCAAAAATGAAATTGTTTCATATACTGCAATGGATGCCTTTCACATTTGCTTTTTGAAAATATTATAAATTATAAAATGTCCCTTCATTACACTGGTCTTAGGTAAGCCTGCTTCAAAGTGATGAATTTCTTCATAGTGATGATATTTGTCAAATACTTTGGAAGAATCAAAATTAAAATTAAATTGCATAGATAAGTCTGCTCATTATTATCTGAAATAAATCTGTTCAGTCTTTTCTCCCTTAAAAAATATCGATCTTTGGTACCTCCAAGCTATAGAGGGTGTCTTCAATCACAACTTTCTTGAACTAATGTTTTCACCTGGTAGTATCCCACTGCCTTGAGTAATTGGTGAGGTGGTACATGACTTCTGTCCTAAGTAGGCTCTTAGGCTGTCCTTGTCACCATAATAACCAGCAGCATGAAGGGATTTTTCTATGAATGACCCCATGGGTGGAACTGTGTGAAATAAAATATTATTTTTCTCTTGCATGTATCCCATTGTTTCCTACTTTTTCTTTTTCTGTTCTATTTTTGGTACTGTTGTACATTCCTCTAGCATCACATATATGATTTCATATAATATTCACCCCTACTTTATTTGCCTCTTGTCTCTTTCAAGAGGACAAGACAGCTTTCTTCTGAATATGACCTAGGTTGAGACACATGGCAGTTCATTTCCTCAGAGCTTCTTCTTTATACACTATAATAAATAGTAGTAGGCTTAGATTCAATAGTAAGTAGATGCAGTAAAATAAGGATAGAAAACTCTATTTTACAAAATATCTGACAGCATCAATAGAGGAAGTAATGGTACCAAACTACTCACTTCCTTTAATGTTATGACCTAAGTAGTCCATTGGATATTCCTTATACAAAATGTCATTTTTACTGAAGGAAAACCCACATTCTGTGTGTTGTTACTTTTGGTTTTGTTTTGAAGAAGAAAATGTAATCCAGGCAATCCACATTTAGGAAGGTGTTTGTGTAGATGGATAGACATATATGTGCAAGAAAGCATTAGTACTATATGCATAAACACACATATATATGTCAATATCTGTGGTGACGGCAGAACCAGTGCCAGGCATAAAAGGGAACTGTACAACAACCTTACAAGATGCCCCAATAGAAACATTATAGGCTGCATTGAGGTCAGCTTCTCTCTTTATAGATTAATACATTACCTTTGTTTATTAGATATTTTTCCATAGAATATACTTTATTCTGTTCTCATTCTCAAACATCAAAGAAGAACTGAAGATGCAGGGTACCTCTGTGGGCCTCAAACCTATTTTTTTACCTCTTTCAGTTAAGGTTTTAATCAGCTTGATTTAGAGAGTCAGTATGAGTTTCCTCATACTGAACTTTTTATTCTTTAAATTATTTAAGAAAATGTGTCTTGTGTAAAATAATTTTAATGATTACTGAGGGTACTTAGTAGCAACATTTTCATTAGTTTCAATGGCAGCGTATTTGAGAAGTGCTAAGCTCCATTATTATGCTGGCAACCATCCATTTTGATGTAAAGATGCCAAGAGCAATTTTGAGACTTTTATTTGCTATTCTATGAGCTCTGAACAACTCAAGAGTACGTAAACACCAGTTTAATAAAAGAGATAAAAAAATAAAGTTAATGGAACATTTAGGAAGTACATAATATATCTTCATTCTTACATTTAATGTTACATGTCACAAATTATTCTTTCTTTCAAGAGATGGTTTCAGCAGTGTAAGAATGCATTGTTCTTTTTAGACATTTTTGGAGTTGTATCAGAATCAAGAGAGGAATCTCTGTCTTCAGGTGATGAAGATACCTGATAAAATCCTTAATTTAAAAGGGAACAAGTGGGAGCAAGGACCAGGGATGAACATAAGGACACTGTCCAGGCATATAGAAACATGATTAGAAAAGCCAAAGTCCATTTGGAGTTGAATCTGGTGAGGGATATGAAGGAGAACAAGAGCTTCTACATGAACATCAGCAACAAAAGCAAGACTAAGGAAAATATGTACTTGCTGCAGATTTTTGGCCTGCTGCTTCTTACTGGGTCATGAAAATTGCTGACAAAAGGTATGCAGAAGGTCAAGATACTCATGACCTTCTTTACCTCTGTCCTTACTCATAAGACCAGCCCTCAGTAATCACAGGTCTCTTCAATCAGAAGGAAGCAAGGGTGACTTGCCATCAGTGTAGGAAAATCATGTTAGGGAACATTTAAACAAACTGGACATGCACAAGTTCTTGGGTCTTCATGGGATGCACCCCTGAGTATAGAGGGGACTGATGGATGTCATTGCAAGGTCATCCTTGATTATTATTGAAAGGTAATGAAAATCAGGATTTTCCTGAGGTTCCTTCTTTCCTGAGGAAACAAATGTCAATTCTACCTTGAAGAAGGGTAAGAAGGAGAATCCAGGTAACTACAGGGTGTCAGACTCAATTTAGTCACTGGGAAAATGATTGAGCAAGTCCTCCTGGAAATTATTTTGATGCATAGTAAGGACAAGAAGATGACTGGCAGTGGTCAGCATGGGTGAAAGGGAAAATCATGCCTGATCAACCTGATAACTGTCCATGATGAGATTACAGACTTCATGGATGAGGAAAAAGCAGTGAATGTCTTGACTTCAAGAGAAAGTCTTTAGGCATGTTTTTCTTAACAGCCTTATAGATGAACTGATGAAGTACAGTGTAGATAAATGAGGTGAGGTGGACTGAAACCTGTCTGAACTGCTGATCTTAATGGGTTATGAGAAGTGACATGAAATCCAGCCAGAAGCCAGTCAAAAGTGATGTACCAGGATTCAATACTGGGGCCAATGCTTTCCAACAACTTCATTAGTGACCTGGATGATGGGACAGGGTTCACCCTCAGCAAGTCTGTAGATGGTACAAAATTAGGAGTGGCTGATATACAAGATGGTTGTACTGCCATTCAGCAGGACCTCAAGAAGCTGGAGAATTGAGCTGGCAGGAATCTCATGGAGTTCAACAAAGAGAAATGCAAAATTCTGCATCTGATAAAGGAGTAACTGCAGGCACCAGTACCTGCAGGGGGCTGACTAGCTGGAAAACAGCTTTACAGAAAAAAAAAGGAGTCCCCAATGGACAAGTTGAACAGGGCCAGTAACAGCCAGGATGCATTAGGCAGAGTGGTTTTAGCAGGTGGAAGGATATGATCATTCCCCTTGACTTAGCACTGATGAGACACACCTGGAATGAAAAATCCAGTTCTAGATTCCCCACTTCAAGAGAGACAGGGAGGTATAGAAAAACTACAAAGATGGTTACGGACTTGGAGGATCTGTCATATGAGGAGAGGCTGAGACTCAGAGGAAACTTACAAGTGTGTATAAATGGCTAATGGGGGCTGTAAGCATTCTCCATCATAGTAGAATTTTCCCTTTCACTCTGCATTTTCCTCCACTCCCAAAAGAAAACTTGGAAAAAGCTAACATAGAAATCTTAATACTGTCATTGAGAACAACAAACACAACATAATTTGTAATTGTTTTCATAAAAAGTCTAGCTGTGTTTTCTGTATCTGTCAATGTCGAGCATATCAAGGAGTACCAGCACTGCAGGGCCAGTATGGAAATGTAGAACTGCTGGATTGGTGAGGTCAAAGGTACTCATCCACATGGAGAAAGCTTTTTGATTTACTTCCAATCATTCTATTTTGTAGAGTTACTGTCAGAATTAACAGTGTACTCAGTGCTTGTTTTAGGCAGTAGGGTGTTATTTGTTTATTTCAACAAAAATACTAATATGTGGAAAAGACAAGGTTAAAAAAGTTGGATATATTGAGACCTCCTGGTGCATGCAGTGCTTGTCCTGGATTCAGTTTCACATGTCAGCCCGACAAATCCACATTGACAAGGCAGATCTGAGGTCAGGCCAGAAACTCCCCGAGTCAGGGTCAGGATTAGCAGAATACAACATGGTGCACAGACATCCAGACAATGGAGCTCAGGAAAAGAGCTTAAATGAAACTCCCAATCCAAGAGGCCAGAGGCTCCCAGGAGATTTTGTGCAGGATTTTGTCCCTTTCCCCCTTCCCACACCGGTAATCCCAGGTTACAAATCTGCATCATGTAAATGTGAGCTTGAACATAGGCAACAATTGCCTAGGAGGCTGAAGAACCAGCTAGTGCTTGTAGGGCCCTTCATTTTTAAGGAGCAGACTGATGTTATCAGAAGAAATAATCATATTTGCATGAGACTACAATTTAGTCTATAGTCTCTTGTGTTTTCCCTTAAGAATTTCCCCCTTGCTCAAAGGGGAAATAATGTTTGCTGAAACAAAATACTGCCAGACAACTTCCTTCTGCTCAGAAACTAAATTACATTTGTTGGCTTATTGATTGAGGATGAAAGGAAGACTCCATATGTTTTCTGCTCATGTTCATCAATCAGTTCAAAAACTAGGTGTACCCTAGTCATGCAGTGGTTGTCTGCAAATATTTGGAAGATTATTACACTGATGTCATGAAGTTAGATTGCAAGTAATGATGAAAATTTTATATTCAAGTTACAATTGGCCATTTCACCCTAACACAGAGCTACTACTGACATATTAAAAATGTGAAATGTTACAGGTTTAATACATAATACATGGTTGCCCCAAATTTGGAAATTTTCTGAGTATTGAATTATTTTTTTTTTTTACATTTAATAATTCTTAACAATAGTTAAAATTTGTCAAAATAGTTAAAACAAGTTAACAGGCTGACTGGTGAAATTGTGAAGTCATTTAAATCGAATGGATCAGACATTTTAAGTGAGTTTTTTCACACCCAACTATAATGCCTCAATCTTCATGTTACAAACATATCATTACCAGAGGCATTTTTTCTTATAGACTGAGCCTCATAAGCAATATGTACAGAATCCTTTGTGACTAATATGCAGGTAAACAAAACATTCTTATGAAGCTGTAGGGGTGGGATTTCTGTTGTATAAGATTTTGTTACTAAACTTAATTTCCATAGCAAGAAGATGTGATGTGATGGATGAGATCGAGTTCAGTAAAATTAAATTCAAGACACATTGAAATCTGGGAATTAAAAAAAAAAAAAAAAAAAAAAAAAAAAAGGTTACAAATATGAACAGTTTTAAATACCCTTGTGCCAAAATGTAACTGAAATCAGACTTTTCATTACTTTCTTTGTATTGACAAGCCTGACCAGAAAAAGCCATACCCAGACTTAAAGGTATGTAGTGAATATGAATTGCATTCTGTTAGGCATGGTTCTATTTTGCGTATGGTCCTGTCTGACTTGCAACCACAGGGATCATGAGGTTTTTATCCTATACTACTGTCCAGTTCATTCTAAGAGGCTACCTTGAGTCATCTCAGAAAACAGTGAATCTTGATTTACCTGATGGTGTTTTGGGGAATTAGGTACAGCTTCTTTTCTTCTTTACAAAAGGAGATCACCATCAGCTTTTTCAAACCCCTCCCATGTATAAACTCTATGAGAAAACTGTGTTTCTTAATGTTCAGTATGCAAATGGAATTTTAGCTGAGTTGTCTGCAGAAGGCAAGATAGGACTGGGCATATAAATATCTTCTTTCATTTTTGTTTTTGTCTGAAGGCTCAGTTGTCTTGAATGCATGCTTCAATTCTAGCTTCTTTACAAAATCCCCCAGATTTAAAAATATTTCTAGATTTGTCCTGGGAGGGAACAGTTGTACTTTACTTACGTATAACTCAAGAGGAAGACTCATTTTTCACCACTACCATGAAAGAAAGCTGAAATATATTTTGTGCAAATATAGCAAACCTTCCTGAAATCTGATAATTTGATAATTGGAATTCTGAAAGGCAAATTTTTGGAAAGAGTTTCATCGGGAAAACTGTGAGCCACCAAGTTTAATATTTGGATTCTCTGTGAGATGTTAGGAGAGCACAAATTATTATAAATGTTGAAGCATCTTCTCCCTAGTACTAGTAAATGTACATCTTCTTGCCTATTTTTTGAGTTTATACTTCTAATTGTAGAAGCTGGTATTATCTTTTTAAGATGACACTTGTCTAATTCTAGTCCAGACAGAGAGTTTCAGTAGTTTTTATTCAAATTCAAAGCGGTAATCTGATAGCATTTTAGTAAGATCATTGAAATTACCAATTCGTTCCAATCCAATTAAAACTTGCAAAGACATAAAACTGCAAATATCACAACATAATATTTTAATATCCAAAAAATTAGGTAACAGAAACATTGAATTCAAGTTGCAGAGTATCTGTGAAGTTAAAGTCCTTCTTAGCTAAATAAGTAGACACTAAACAAGTGTTGGAACTGAGTGCCTACATAATCTTATTTCATACTTTAAGGACATCTGAACTTGTCCTATTCATGTATAGAGGTGTTCCTTCAGTTCATCTGCTCCTTCAGCTTTAAAGGCATATCTGTACTTGTAAACAGAGTAAGTCAGAATTTTATTAAAATCATTTAACAGTCACATGGTGTGACTGAAGGGACAGCACATGCTGGCAGGGGCAGCACTGGACGCTGTTTTGTTTCTTCTATGCTACAGAGTTCTCCAGTCCTGTTCTAGGAGGCTTCATGTTCTCAAATACCCATAGAATACTTTATGCTATACTATACTGTAGGGCATATGCAACATGTAATATAACACACAGCTTAATTTTCATCTCCTAAACACCTTCTGGTTTAAAAGTAATAAAAATATTACTGTCCTCTTTTTGCAGATAAAAGAAAAGCTATAGAGAGGTAAAATGAATTCTTCAGTGATCCTCTAAATGATAGGGATTCAAGCCAGGAATACGTGTAACACCAAGGTTTTTGTAAAATTCAATATGCTATTATATTCATTAACTCATACTTGAATTGCTAGTATTGTTTAAACATCAGCAGGTGTGTTAATCTTCTCAAGATCCTTGCGGTATCAGTGCTGAAGAGTACAGCAGTAAGAACTGTTATATTCATTCCCGTTTTTTACTGTAGCTTTGCCTTGTATTTAATCTTACTTAGTTTAGCTAAGTATAATATGATGGGAACTTTAATTAATTAGAGAAAAGTCTCTTTGGATTGCTCATGCTAGTATTTTACTAGAATATACCTATGTAATTAGAGCTTACAGAGTCTTCAATGCAGAAATTCACAGATAAAGAAAAGACAGTGCCGCAGTGCTGATTATCCAGAAGAATAATTTCATGCCTAAAGTCTTAAAATACTTGGATTAAAAATATAGATAGAGAAGAGCTAGTATTATCTCTTCCCCTCCATAAAAAATAAAAACTAAAAAAATTTGAACGTATTTCCAGATGTCAGCAAAGCATTTCTCACTCAGGTACTGGAGCATTCCCTGCTTAGATAAATTAATAATGGAAGAGATTTAAAAATCAATTTCTAATAAAATAAAATTGTATTGCTCCAAATGAAGGACTTGCTGTGCACAGCTGCTCTTGTGTTAACCATTAATGGCAAGCAATAGTGTTGCGGCTGCGATATTGAACTTTCCAAAGAAAGTCATTACTGAAGCAGATACTAAGAAACTACAAAGCCTGAAAAATCCATACAAAATGAATCAAAAGCCTTGAAAAATGGAGAACTTCATCTTTTTTTTTTTTTTTTCAAAAGGTTTTATATTTTATAGCTGTCAGTTCCTGTTAACAACTGAAGATTTAAAGGAGCCTTTAAAGTTAAAGACAAAAACCAAACCCAAACAAATCAAACTAAAACCCAAAGCACTTTCCCCGTAATTCAGCATATAAATTATCAATTAGTGTGTAAGTTGGATAGTTCTAGTTTTTACATTGAAATAAGCCTCTTATTGTTTACTTCCTTTTTTTTTGGTGAAATCTAGGAGGAAAGGACATGGTCTGGCATGAATTGGATCTAACCATATTCATAATATGGAAAATCTCTCAATATGTTTAAATTGGGCTCATTTTTCAAATGGATGTGCTGAGTGATGTGGTTGTGCAAGCAGATCCACCCTGTTAGAGGATAATGTGTTATTTCTAGTGAGATAATGAAGTTACAGCCAGCAGGCCACCATTCTTTCATACTGAAGTTCAGATCATCTCTGTGATTTTATGACACAAATTGAAATCTACAGAACTTGCTTTTACAGGAGAAAAACAACAACAAAAACCCCCAAGAAAATGTCTTGTTGCTTCTATACCTCTTCTCCTCAAGCCTTGATACTCCAGCACCCTTTGCAGGACAGTAGCTAGTCCAGCCAGATCAGTGTGAGCAACACATTTATTGAGGATGAAATTCAGTTTATACATGAGGAAGCAGAAAGATTTGCCTCTGAACTGAGATAACACAGAGCCATTTTAGAGGTTACTTTAGCTGCAGAGTGCAGTATGTGTTACACATTCAAATCACTTGTGTTTCTTCTGTCATAATGAAAACAATAAAGCAAAGAATTTGCCTGAATATGAACATTTCCCATATAAAACTGCTTGCTGAACTGATTTTGGATGAAACTGAGCCCAGCATTGCCCATAACCACATAAATAATACATTCTGAAAAATCCTGTGAGATGAGTATCCTCTCTTTTCTGTATGGCGATGGTGCTATGAAAGTTAGAGAGAACATTTTAGAGCTGTCTGTATTAGATAGATTTAACCTGAAGATAATTTGATCTCTTGGCAATTATCAGCTATTATCTGAATAAAATTATTAAGAGATAGATGTGTCCGGTCTTGAGTGAACATCTTGTTTGGTCACGTGGAGTTGATCAGGCACAATATCTGTTTTAGAGCATATATTACTAATCAGGTATTAATCCAAGGTTTTATTATGACATAAATTTCCTTACTTTTAAATATAATGGTGCAAAATGCTTAATGATGATTAATGTTAGGTATTATTAAAGTTACAACTGTTTATTATTTTAAACTACCATGTCTCATCCCTTTATACCTTTATTGAAAAATAATTGAGTAATTCTGTGAAGGTGCTGCTCCCACACCAAAATTCACATGACTTTTTTCTGAATAGTGAGCTGAGGAATACATTTCCCAACTAGCAAGTAATATCTCATACCTGAGATATGCAGTTTTGTATGCATAAGTACACTAAAAGATGAGAAGAAATATGGAATGACACTAAAAGCAAAGTATAAGCTATAGGTTACACATTTGCTCCATCTGATGAAGACTTACTGAATTTGGCACAGGGATACTGTTGCATACTCTGTGTTTATGGATGTTTTGAATATCCATGTGAATGTCCATTTGAGAGATAACGAGGTAAAATTCAACTTGAACAAATATTTGTTTTACCTAACCTGGTAAAATCTATATTGAGGTTGACTACCTAGAAACCCTTTGAGATGAAAAGGTAATGAAGCTTGAGTCAGAATAGGGTGATGCTGTCTGGGATTTGATAATTGGCATTTGTGTCTTACTATAAGCTTTTAGCCTCTTTCCCCAAATGTGTTACTGGAGTGTAAAGCTGTTAAATAATTCATCTGTGCCTTTTTGTGCCTTGTACATGCATACCTAACTGGTAAAGCAGGGCAGATGTAACTGAGTTCTCTTTTGGCTTTCAGTACTTTCAGGAAAGTCTCCCCCATGACACTCACCTATGACTCTGTAATCATCTCATGAATTAAATATGGGTAGAGGTAGCCAAGGTCTCCCTTTCCTGAGGAATACTTTAATTTAGGCTTTACCCTGTGACAACCTCTGTATTGGGTGAATTGGTTTTGTGTGTAATAAGAAAAGCAGGATTTCCACTCTACATGTGCAGAAATATCAGAGAAGCTTGCTTGAAATATAGCCAGACCTCTATCTCCATAATGCAAACAGCAGAAGTAGGAGGGATATCAAATCCAACGAATAATTTATAAAATATCAAATCTAACCATATGGCAAACAAGAAAGGCATCAAAGGAGAACATGACTTCAACCTAATGTATGCAACAGAGAACTGTGTATTGTTGACATAGTTCAGCAATATTAGTATGCAACAATGAAACACAGTGAGGCTGACTTCTTCAAGACATTCGGTGAACTAGGTTCCAAGGCATCTGAATAAAATGCACATTTTAAACAATAGGTTATGTAAATAAAACTTTAACTCCTGAAACCTCTGGTCTTCAATTTTAGTTTCTTTAGGAAAATGCATAATCATCTTTTTGTGTATTTAGTTTTTCTTTAATCTTAGACTACATGATGGCTTTTGCCAGTAAGATGTAAGCCAGTTTCCATATATGCCTTTATAGTGTGTTCTGTATGTGAACCAAGGCAATGTATGTCTTTTTCAGTGGTCTCCGTCCCTTGTAATTATTTCCTGTATAATTATAAATGCGTAACTACTTATTTTTGCACCAAGAGCATTTATTATCCTTTAAAAATGCTTTTTTAAAAGACGAAATCAGGGTAAATTAAAATTAGATCATTGGAGATCAAGATTCCTAAGGAAATTTCAGTTTCCTAGAATTAGCAGTTCCTATAAGATCCTTAAATACTCAGAACATTACCAAAACCAGTGAATAGATTTGAGATCGTTCAAACCCATTTAAAATTAAAAGTGTTAATCAAGAGTGATTTTAGGGTGAATGAGTAATTTAGTCATGTTTATTCTTGAGGTTGAAGAGGGAATTCAGGACTTCTTTGGTGTGAATGAAATTTTAGATACTAAGGGACGAGTCCTTATTTATGTTTAACCAGAGACTTACTACTACTAGATTATGTAAAATGTTGTAGAAAACATCATACAGATCAATAGAATAAGTTTTCTCAGTAAACATTAGTAATCATATATACCCATTAATATCTGATGAAAAATTGTGCAGTCACACCATAAATCCAGAAACATTTCCTAGCATGGAAACTTAATCATGTAGGTGCTTGTTATATATGTCTCAACAGAAGGTAATATATTAATTAGAAAAAAGAAACACATTGACATATGGCACAGAAAATGCTGTTTTAATGGCTTGGTAAGAAATGTTTTTAAAGACCTTCTCCAGATCTCTCTGAAGCTACTGACAATCTTTCCAGGGTTGTACATAATGAAAGGGCCAACTTAGTGAAAGAGAAGTAGAATTTAGTTATTGTGCTCACCACTCAGTCATCTCGCAAAACAAAAAAACTGTGTTACCATTCACAGTAATCTCCAAAAGGATTAGATAGGCTGTAGGAAGTGTGCTGGTTGATTTGTTCACTGTCTTTTGTGTATAACTGAACCATTTTAACAATTCTTAATCTGGTTCTCGTGAACATCTTCTCATCCATTGTGCTTTATAACATACTAATATAGATGTAGCCAGAAAGGGATGGTTTGAACACTGTTGCAACCAAGGAAATTACTGGAAAAATTATGGTAGAATGGACTGCAAGGCTTAGTTGCTTGAGTCTTAAGGATCTCCTCTGAAAAGTCATTTGGAAAGATTTGTCTTCAGATCCTTCAGGTATTGATTGACAGCAGTCTGAACATGAGCCAGCAGTGTGCCCAGGTGGACAAGAAGGCCAATGCCATCCTGTCCAGCATCAGGAATAATGTGGCCACCAGGAGTAGAGAAGTGATTGTCCACTGTTCTCAGCACTGGTAAGACTGCACCTTGAGTAGTGTTCAGTTTTGGGTGCCTCAGTATAAAAAAGACACCAGGCTGCTGGAGTGGGTCCAGAGAAGGGCAACAAAGTTGGTGTAGGGTCTTGAGAAAAAGTCCTATTGGGAGCAGCTGAGGGAGCTGGTGTTGTTTAGTCTGAAGAAAAGGAGGCTGAGGGGAGACCTTATCACTCTCTACAACTACCTGAGAGGAGATTGTAGAGATGTGGGTGTTGATATCTTCTTACAAGTCACAACTGATAGGACAAGAGGAAATAGCATCAAGTTGTACCAGAGGAGGTTTAGGTTGGACATCAGGAAAAACTTCTATACCAAAAGGGTTATCAAAGACTGGAACAGGCTGCCCAGGGAAGTTGGTTGAATCTCCATCCCTGGATATAATTAAAAGCCGTATAGATCTAGATATGGTGCTCAAGGATGTGGTGTACTACTGCACTGTTAGTGTTAGATTATGGTTGGACTTGATCTTAACTGTCTTTTCCAACCATAGTGATTCTGTGATTCTCTGTGATTCTGTTTTATCCTGTCTCAACCATAAGTTTTGAGCATTCTCTCCACAAAGAGAGGGAAAGAAAATAAAAACAAAAAATAAAGAAAAAAGTTTAAAAATGTTGTTCTGCTTTGTATTTGACTTAAAACCCTTGACTTTTTTTTTTTTTTTTCCAGAGCTTTTTGGTGCTTTTGGAAATATTAGGGAAACTTTCAAGCATTTCATATTATTTGGTGCTTCCTTCCAAGTTTAATATCAATTTTGCCTTTTCACATTTCTGAAAGATTTGCCACAGTATGTTTGGTCAAAAGGCCCCAATTCTGAAATGTATTATGTCTAGGCACCTAGTGTTGACCTTAAGGAAGTGATGTGCTTACCTCTCAGATGGTATTACATTAAAATATATTTGTAGCTTTCAAATTTTGCATAAAAATGTAGCTGAATTATTTATCATATTATGTTACACAGACAAACTGTAATCTTAACCCACATTTCTGTAAATTTTACTTCAGAACTTAGAAAAATTAGATAGTATTCCAAAATTGTATCTGAAGTAAGTTACACTATCATCTTCTTGAAGGTTATGGTATCAGATAAATAGTTCATGTTCATGTGATGCTTAAAGTTATATAGCTTTATATAGCTGCAGAGCTAGTCTTATTTTGTGAGCCTTTAGAAAATGGATTTGGTTTTAAATTAATACCTATGTCAGTAGCCACTGTTACAGCAGAATATGGTGATATTAGAAACATGCTTTTTCAGCTCTTGTCTTCACATTCTGTTTGAACCATGATCCATTTGCTTTGGAGAAGACAGTTCAGGAGCTGGACTTATCTATTAGATAAAAAAAGTAACATTTAAAAAAAGAAAAGTTTTCATTCACATCTTGTTGGAAATTGCTAAGTTGTTATCGCACTAGCACTGTAAATTACATTTTATCTGTTGTTTTGAAATAAATCCGGACGCATACATTCTGATAATTTTCTGTTTATGAAGACTGTCCAAGATATGGATCAATTAAGAGGGACAGATTTGGTAGGGCATAGCCAATTATTGGATGTCAGTGGAAAGACTGAAAGTCTGGGCAAAGATATAGCAACGTTGGTCAGTATTTTGATTTATATTTGCTATTATACCTAAACCACTCATAATACAAACTGAAATGAGTGCATTCAGTGAAGGTCTTGTAAGTCTCTGGGAATGTATATCAAGGATAGATTTTCAAATGGAATACCTATGGATAGGTTTTGTGTCTAGATATAAAAAGTCCATGATTGAACATGTGCTAACCATGGCTTCGGGATCATAAAATACTGGTGATTTTAACCTATGCATAACCTAAGCTGCAAATTTGACATATACCAGTCTTAAAAATGTAATTTTCTCATTTCTTGAAATTTCAAAGACCCTTTCTCCTTCAGGTTGCAAATGACCTGTCAGGTGGTATAGTCTGAAATCACAGACAATACTGGTGTAAAGATTAAGGTTCTTCTGGTGAACAACAATATGCAGTGTTTGCTGTGGCTGATAAATGTCCTATGCATTACGCTCTGTTTAAATGTTCTAGTAACTAATGTGCCAACTCAGGTTATGGTCACTTAGGAAAAGGTTCATTTAGTAAAATCAAGACTAGGCAACTACTCTGAGCTGGTGGCTTCTGTAATATTCATGGGTAGAGAGAGAATATTTCTTCCCATTTGTCTTAAATGAATGTTGTTTCAGGAAGAATCCCGGAGCAGCCTACATCTTTCTTGATTTCCTAGACAGAAAAATGATTAACGTCAGGAAATAGCTCCCCCAATTCTGTTGGCATTCAATGAGAGAGCAAATTGTAGACCATTATTTAATTTCATGTAACTTTTCACATTTTTATATGTGTTCATTAAGCTGTCAAAGGGTTTTGAAAGACTTGTTTTGTTTTTCAGTAAGGAAAAGATTCCTGCCCTTCCTGAAAACTGTGATAAAGCTTAGATTAAATGCTTGCCAAAGGTTATTAATCCTAGCATTTTCTTTACAGAAACATGAATATTTCTGTCTTATTTTATTGTCAGAAAATATGATACCTTCATGTTACTTTTGATTTTATTTTCAGGTAAAGGTCTCTTGAGTCAGTGTATAATTTTTTAGATGCATAACTCATCTTTAGATCAGTACAGGATTATTACATACATTAATTGACTCCTAACATTTTTTAAAATTAAGTACTTTATTGTCTAAAAGTAGTTACTTCATACTGTAAAGGACTTCAGTTGAAATTCTGCTTCCATTGAAGTCAATCATCAACTATACTCAGTACCTGTTTCTTGAACACAAGGTTGTTTAAGGTTTTTATCTATATGTAGTTTTATTGCATTATATTCTATGCTTATATATAGAGATATACAGGTATTTCAGACACAAACACAGACATTTTTTATGCATACCAGATACTGATATTTATATAGTCCAAAGTCTTTGATATTGTTTCATTATATTCTTGTATTTAAAATACTTAAAATATTTTTTTTAAATTTATTTTATACATTTTTTTCCTTTTAAGCGTCCCCATGGGTAGATAAAAGTCGAACTCCAAACAAAATAGACCTGTATGATGTTCGCAGAAGACCATGGTAAGCTTTCTTGAAAGGACTGATGTATATATATCTCTTACTTTCTAGATATGACTGTAAAGACTAATTTTTCTAATTATTTATATCTAATAATCCTTACCTTTAGATACTGCTATTTAAAAAAAAAAAATCAGCTAATTTTTCTGAATAAACAATTTTCAAATCATGCCACTTGTTATGCGATATCCACTGTAGTGTGTTGTACATGGATATTTTAATAGAAATTCTCATAACTATCAAATAGTTATAAGGCAATTAAAAACTTTGATTTCGTGCCAAAATCATATGTAATTCAGTTTATTAGCCTGAGCCATTATTCCAGACTTCTATATTTTTCCCTAAACTGGACTGATGTAATAATTCACCTATTATCAAGATCTTTAGTTCCAAAGCAGCATTCATAGTTTTCAATTATCAACATCTGAAAATAGTGAATTTTTTTCAGTATATCCTACTTCCAGACTTTCCTAATGTGGTTTAGACTCCAGTTTACTTAGAAGACACAGCAAGAGAGAAGCTGAGGGCACATGGTTTTCTACTACCTAAAACAGGAGGATTTTGTTGGTTCAGCTCGATTTAGTTTAGAAATCACAAAGTGTCTATCATCACATGCAACATATGTGTTTCCAAATTTCTGTCATTCATACCCTTTATTTATTTCAGGTATATCCAAGGAGCTGCATCTCCCAAAGACATGCTTATTTTAGTTGATGCGTAAGTGTTTAATGTCTGGATATTGACATTAGAGGAATGAAAGTACCTAGCTGTATTGAACAAATATCTTTATGCTGAAAAATGTGGAGAGGATTAAGAAGTTGTTATATGCAAGGAAAAAGTAAATTCAAAAAGCCCAAAACAAACCTGAAAGATATTTAAACTAGGGACAAGGAAGTGGTTTTTAGTCACTTTGATATTATTCTGCTTCCATCCTCTTAATTACTGAAGTAATCAATTGAAAATTTCTCATGTACGTGCCAAGATTTGTTGTAAAACACAAACCTAAAAACTAATGACTAGAAGCATCACAGTAGATTTAACCATGATTTAATGAGCTTGAAAGATGAGAATGTATGCAGACTTGGTGTTTTACCATACATATTTAAAGTTTGCCATGTTCGGTTACTATAAAACTTTTATTAATGTCTTTCTTCACTCTCTATTAAAACTCCCTCTTTGCCTTGGCAAGGCTTTCTTTGTTGAGGGGCTGACGGAAGCATTGAATCTGATGTGTCAAGCAGATTGCTTTATGCTGAAAAAAATCTTATTAAGAATTTGCATTTAATGCTTTTAAATGTGGTGAAGTGTTTTCATATCATCAGTGAGCTTTATCCATATTTTTTATTTCTTCACTTCAGCTTAGGTTTTGCCTTAAATCAAACAAGCTGTCATTTGGGTATCTGAAAATCTAAAGCTGTAAATCTGTGTGTAGTGGTATAAAATGTTTAGATACTGCATTGATTGAAGATGGTAAATGCTTTCAGATTTCTTGATGTGAAAATGTGGGATGATGTACCATTATGATGAGCCACAGGACTGGGGATTTGAATGCCAGTTTTGGACTTAGCTTTTTAGTGTAATAATGTAATAACACTAATGATGAGTTGGAGAATTCAGGAGAATTATTGACAATTTTAGTGTGAAAGTTGGTATTTTCTTTGTATGTTTTACATAGATTTTGTTAAATTCATTCTATTATCTTATGGATTTCTGTTAGGAGCGGTAGTGTCAGTGGATTGACATTGAAGCTGATCCGCACCTCGGTCATTGAGATGTTAGAAACCCTGTCTGATGATGACTTTGTGAATGTAGTTTCAGTGAGTATCTGTTCTTTTCACAAAATTTTCATTGCCAGCAAAGCCATAAGCAGATTATTTTTAATGCCAGGTATGAGATACTCTCATTTGGGGATTTTTTTTAATGGTATTTTAGTCTTTCTAATACTTGCCTGGAATCTAAAGTGCAAATTACTGGTTTTCAAGAAAGCTGAAGGTAAAATAACATAGATTTGGGGAGGGTGAAGATGGTATGTACAACTTTCAGTTTTCAGGCTGATACCTTGAATGTCATGTTCTAGCCTTGGGCAAGGTTGTTTTTTTTTGTTTTGAGTAAGCTGTTGAACTGTAGAACTTTGATTCCAAGGATTTAGGATGGGAACATTGACATACTCTTAATGACAAGAGACAGCCTGCATGGTGAATAACTAGAATTATTTTGGAGACAATTTTCAACTTCTACAGATGTGTTGTAGCCAGCCTGCAGGGAGAAAGACCTGAAATTTCACTATCAAAAATCTCTTTGAACACTGCTTATTGCTTCATCATTTGCTGTCAGTTTAGTTAGACTTTTCTCCAAATAGTACAGAGAAGCTTTTATTTACAATGGCATTTCCTTTGTTAAAGTTTTTATTAGTGGATTGGACCACTTTCTTTGGTCTAAATTGCAGTGAAAAAAAATGAGCAAATGTTTTTATTATTATTATTAAAGGAAATAAGCTTTTCTGTAATGACATTAGAGAGATGAAATCTTGTTTATGCTGTTTTTTTTAATAAAAAATTTGTATCTACTGGATATTGATTACCATGTTTAGTCAAGCTGTGCCAGCTTTTACCATTGAAAAATCTGCACACACACCCCCCCACCTCCTGATTTATACAGCTTTCCAAAATCTTTTCTTCATTTCCTTCCAGCTGACCAGAAATAATGTATCTGAATGCTAAGCCTTCCTTAGGCTCAGGGTATTTTATTAGCTAAGGTTCAATGTTATTCAAGTGAGGCCTCAAGTCTGGGATTTGTGTTGCAAAAGGTCTAGAAATCTTTGAGTATGTTCTACAACACATTTTCCCAGTGGTTTGTAACTTATATAAAGACCTTTCTTCTTTGAATGAACTTTAGAGGTACACATCAGATATTTGACTGAAGAGGACTTTTTGGTCATGGTGTGTT
This sequence comes from Actenoides hombroni, assembly GCA_024336885.1. Classification (NCBI taxonomy): domain Eukaryota; kingdom Metazoa; phylum Chordata; class Aves; order Coraciiformes; family Alcedinidae; genus Actenoides; species Actenoides hombroni. Next base: position 18,236,447 of record WUAM01000431.1, read on the forward strand.
CATCCTCAGAGGAAGGCAACACTCACAGAAATATACATTATAGAACATGACATCTCTAAATCTTTTATGAAGTGCTATTTCCTGTTGCCACTTACCATTTAAAATTCCATATTAGATCCTTTTGCTATTGCAATTACTTTTATATAACCTATGTTTTCATGTGTTGATCAGCTTGAGGTTAAGGAGGCTCTACAGAGGCATCTGGACAGGCAGGACTGGTGGACCAGGGCCAGTTGTATGAGATTCAACAAGGCAAAGTGCTGGGTCCTGCACTTGGGCCACAACAACCCTCTGCAATGTTACTATCTTGGGGAAGAGTGTCTGGAAAGCTGCCTGGTGGAAAAGAACCTGAGGTTGTTGATCGACAGCTGGCTGAATATGAGCCAGCAGTGTGCCCAGGTGGCCAAGAAGTCCAACAGCATCCTGGCTTGTATCTGAAATAATGTGGCCAGGAGGACTAGGGAACTGATTGTCCTCCTGTCCTTAGCACTGGTTAAGCCACACCTTGAATGCTGCATTGAGTCATGGGCCCCTCACTACAAGAAAGACATTGAGGTGCTCAAGCATGTCCAAAGAAGCAATGAAGATGGTGAAGGGTCTAGAGAACAAGTCTTATGTGGAGTGGCTGAGGTTTTTTTGGCCTGGAGAAAAGGAGGATCAGGGGACACCTTCTCTCTTTAAAACTACCTGAAAGGAGGTTTTAGCAAGGAGCTGGTGGTCAATCTCTTTTCCCAAGTATGCAAGCAATAGGACAAGAGGAGATGGCCTCAACTTGCACCAAGGGAGGTTTAGATTGGATACTAGGAAAACATTCTTCACCGAAGGGGTTGTCAAGCACTGGAACAGGCTGCTGAGGGAAGTGGTTGAGTTACCATCCCTGGAGGTATTTTAAAAGATATGTAGGTGTGGTGCTTAGGGACATGCTTTAGTGGTGGAGTTGGTAGTGCTGGATTAACAGTTGGACTTGATGATCTTAAAGGTCTTTTTCAACTTAAAGGATCCTATGATTTTATGATCATTATTCTTCACAGACTATTCCGTAACAGAGAATGCATGTCTAAAACAAGTCCAGATCCAGTGCTTTCTTGATAAATCCAGCCCTCAAAGTATCAACTTAACTATTTTGTTCTAGGTGAAAGAAATGTAGATTTATTCAATACATTCATGTTATTGCTTAAAGACATTTTCTCTTGAAGCATCTTGGTATTAGACATCATTGGCTAATTAAAAAGTACAAAAAGATATGTGAACGTTTTCAGTTAATACAGTATAGCAGATGGGTATATGAACATTAACAATAACTGGAAGTTATCCACAATTTTTCTTTCTCTCCTGGATCTTTGGCCAAGAAAGCAACAGTTGTTTTATGGCTTGTTAGCTTTAATAACCATAGAGCATTTAGTAATGAGGTTTTGAGTTAACTAGAGAGCTATTTTACAGCTAACCTTTGCCAAGATGTTGTCCCACAAAACCCATATGTATGATGATTCATGCCCACAACTGAGAAACACAGATTTAAACTGATGCCAATCAGTTCTAGAAAGTGACAGGATGATTTAATGAACTGTGCCTGTTATATGGAGAAATCCTAGGGAACAAAAAGCTTAAAAGTAGATGTGTTAAAATAGATTAGTTCTGCTGATTTGATGTAGTTGTTGCATTTATTTCCAGTGAAAAATAGTTGAATGAACTATTAAGTTATGTAAAGATTGCCAGGGGTTAATATGTCATGATTTCCTCTGGGATTTGCATATTTCTTATGTGAAGCGCTGTGCTTTGTTGTCGAGAGAAAACCTGCTGTTTGAAAGAGCTTAAATGTATGAGTAATACAGCTGTTTTCCCACTAATCCAGTTATATGCTTTGATAGCAGTAAGTGGTAGATGATAGGGGCAGCAATTCCATGCCAGCACGTTATGATTTAGTGACTTGTTTTCAAATGTTGACACACAGAGTGTAATTTGTTTATGATTGTGGGTAGGCTGCAGTTTGCAGGAGCAATGTATTTCAACTTCAAACCTGTAGAGGTGCAGAAAGCCACACAAAAGAAAAAAACCTACCTTACAGCAACAGACATGTTAAAGGTCGAAACCTGTAGAACTGTTTAAAATCACTTAGCCTTTGCAAAAGTCCAAACTAGTATTTACTCTTTAGGAACTGGAAATTTAATGTTATGAGCAAACTAGTGATAATAGAATCATGCTCTTGGAAAATGAAAAGCTCATCTCCTGCTCTTGTGCAGTTCTGTACATTGACTAAAATCAAAGGGGATGGGATTTCTGAATGAAGTGATTTCTGAGAAAAAACTATGAGTCCAGCCTGTGAAATTATTGTTGGGGGCAAAAGCAAGCTGTGGAAGACACACCTTTTTCCCCACTGATTTTTAACAGCAGTTTATCATGTAATTCCCACTGCTCAGTGATTGCAACTTGTTTACTTTGCCATCCTTACTCCCAAGTTGATATAATCTTTATGACTTCCTAATTATAATAATTAAATATGATAATACAGGAAAAAAAAAAGTTATGTAAAGAACTTTAAAATTTATTAAAGGGCTCCTTTCTCTTTCTGCTGCATGTTCCTCCCTGTATTCTGCAGTTCAGACTGCACCAATATTCTCTCAGATACAGGGAAACATCCCTTCCTTCTGGGAAATACTTTCTTAAGATTGTTTAAAAACTTAACAAACATGCCATGGGTGGAAATTTTAGCCTGAATTCATATTGAAGAGAGGAAGACAATGGATTTTACTTCCAGTCTGTCATGCTTATGCTTTCTTTACTATAGTTTTAGATTTGTATGTGTACTCCTGTTCAATAGGCCAAAATTCCATCATTTTCTTAGTAATAACTTAAAGCTTTATTACTTCTATTTAATGTTTTTTTACTGAACCTTAAATTAAACTGCATATTCAAATAGACTAAGGCATAGGTTTTTCCTGTGTTTTTGAATTTTGACCTTGTCCTGGTTTGAGCGAGAACAGAACTAATTCTGTTCAGTGATTTTACTTTTCAGCTCAGTTCTTCTAATTAACTG
>WUAM01000431.1:18239580-18271376 GCA_024336885.1 Actenoides hombroni
TTGGGGAGGGAGGGGGGTTAACAGAGAGCGTCTGTTATCGGTCTAAGGGGCTGCCCTGACCCTAAACCGTGACAGACCTTCAAAAGTTCAGTGGTAGCTAATTGTTCTAAATGACATCACCATCTGAGGAAGAAATCAAACATGATCATGATCTCAGTGTGAGATACTGGCACTGAAGTAGTTCTTTTGGTGTATCTAGAGGTGATAAAAAGGACTCCTGTATGAAGGGGCTTTCCAACAGACTTGTTAAGGTACTTCAGTCCTTACGTTCTCATTCTCCATAATGGACAATATTAAGGAGAAAATATAAAGATATTTGCCATCTTTTTCATTATTTGGCAAATTAAAAAGAAGATAAGTGTATTAAGTTCCCACTGTAGGTCTGTATAAGTATCTTTCTTACTGATTTAATCATGGCACATCATAGCTGTGTGAGGCAGTAAACAAATACATATTACTGCTTTCTGAGGGGGTTGTTTTCGTTGGGTTTTTTTTTCGGAGTCAATGAAAAATTATATAAAGGCAAGTTTAGAGCTGGGTGTTGATCTTCTTGATTCTCTTACCAGCAATCCATCTAACTGTATCATGACCTTGCAGTTTTTCTTAAATTGAATGGCTCATTTTTGAGGAAAGGGGGAATGATGATAGCTGCAGAGAAATACATCTTCACAGGAGTGTTCCTTAATAAAAAAATCATTAACATTCCTTAATGGAAGGTCATTATCTTGCATGTTCCCTATTCAGGGACCAAGTGAATTGTTGCATGTATTTTCATACAGGTCTGTTTACTAAGCACTGTAGGTCCTGAGTTAAAACTCAAATAAATTTTGATCAAAATCTAGTATTCAATTTCTTCATTGCTAATAATTGCATGTAGAGCTGGGTTATGTAGCTATGGAAATATGTGTATCAGAAATATATCTGGAGGACATGTTTAGCAAACCTAATGGTGATGAGTATTCTAACAGATAGCAATGAAATAAATTTGGGAACTATAGAAACCCAGGAATTCTTTAAAAGTTAGAAATTATTTTCTTTTTTAATGGATTAATGAGAATAGGAATGGAAGCAAGTAGTATAAACAACACCACGAAATGTTAGTCTGCCTGCAGAACTGCAGTTTCATTTTGCTTCCCCTGTTAACAGAAAGTCAAGAAAGAAGTCAGTGATGCTATATTAAAGTATTTCAGATGGGGCTGGAGTTGAGAGGAAGAGGTTCAGGCTGGATATTAGGAAGCTTTTCTTTAGTGAAAGGGTTGTCAGGCATTGGAATGGCCTGCCCAGGGAGGTGGTGGAGTCACCATCCCTGCAAGTGTTTAAGAGATGGGTAGATATTGTGCTTAGGGACATGGTTTAGTGGTTTTTGATAGGGCTAGGAGTAAGGTTGGACTTAGTGATCTTGAAGGTCTCTTCCAGCCGAAACTAGTCTATGATTCTATAAGGGTAGGAAGGATGTTGTATTAGTTGGCTTTTTTGAAACGTGGTCAATTGACTTCAGTGGTACCCTGATCCTTAAGAAAGCAAATAACACCATTTGTATCAAGAAAAAGAAAATATGAAGGATCACTAGAAGTCAAGCTTCTTGAAATGTCCTTGCAGTCTTTATCTGACATGATGAATTAGGAATGCTTTTACAGCTTCAGTGACATGGCTAGAGATAATTTTCCATCTAAATAGTGTGTGGATTGGTGGTTTACTCTCTTACCTGAGAGGCAATTAATGAGTATTTGAACTCAAATTTTGACTGTATGTCTCCTTTTTTTTATGGCTGAATACTGTTACATAAATGTGGATAATATCACTATTTTAATACAAAAAGGGTTGGCTCCGATTTTACCAAATAAAAGATTGTAGTTGTCTTCTCTGAGGACTGAAAGTGGTTTGTGGTTGATTGCGTGATTACTGAAGCCATCTTCTCACAGCCGAGTGAGTCATCTGAGAAACTGTATTTCAGACAAGCTCAGACCAAACTCACAGACTCTGACCTTTTCTTGGCTGTTCTGGAGTTCATAAATAAATAGGCTGATAACTGAGGTGATCACAGCTGAGAAGTGCTATCACAGGGGAAAACTCTTGCATCCATAGACTCTCAAAATTGTCAGATAAAAGCACTGCAAGAATCACTAGTTAAAACCCAATACATTTGAATGGCACTTAAATAGTTAATATACCTCAACAAATTGCAATGAGAGATTCTCATTGTTTTGATATCAATATGTAATGCTTTTGTTTAAGCAAATATCTACCACTAAACATAATTGTTAAGGTCTATTACAGAAGTAACCAAGGGAATTTTGAGAATCAATGATATATGGGTTGGTGAGACAGTATCCAAGAGTTGGAGTATCCAAGATTAGAGCATCTCATTGCCCCTTTTACAGGGACAAGAATACATAAAGATTTGGGTTAGTCGGTTCTTTTTTTTTTTTTCTTTTTGGTTTGTCCTGCCAACTTAAATGGTTGTCCCAAGTAGCTGTTCATCATTCACCTTCATTACTAATGGAATGGAAAGTACTTCAACACCCTTGTGTGATAAAAATACTTTAGCTTTCATTTTTGTAAGTAGGGAGTATTTACAAAATACTTTTTTATTTTCTGCGTATATTAAAAAGTTTAGTGATACCTATCTAGCACCAGATGTGTTCAGTAATTAGACTTTCTTATATCTCTAGTATATTTAAAAATTCCTTTTTATCTTTGGTTTAACTAGCCCTACAATATTACCTGTTCAAGAAGACAGAACAGCAAATACTTATATAAAACAGACATGTACAGAACAGTCCATGATAAAGAGGTGAAATGAAGTGTTACTTTGCTGTCCTGGTGATAATACTGCCTATGATACTTGCATAAAATATTTTTTTTGTATCTGGGTTAAAATAGTATGCCAGTATGTAAAGCCAATATAACACAAAAACCATGGTGATATTAGTGCACAGTCAAGTCACCTCTCTCTCTCAGATTTACAGCTAGCAGCACGACCACTTCCAAAAGCCTTCTTTCCATGTTCAGCTCAGAACTGTGCTCAAGCTAGTAAGGTTTTGTAAAAGTACAGCCAGGCAGGTCCCTTTCAGAGGCTACTCACGTTTGTATTCAAAGGCCATCTAGCAATACCTAATATACTGCTAGGGAATTTAGAAAGAAAATGTTTCAACAATTTTTTTTCCACATTTCTCATTTAAACCAAGCCTTACATAGCTACAAATAAACTTCAGAAAACTTAAGAAGATGAAGTTGCTTTTCTTTTAGAGTTACAAAATAATAACCAAGGCATCTGTATTTAGGGATTTGTTTGTTTATACAGGTATTACCTTTTAGAGGAAAGCATATTATGCCAGATTCAACACCCCAAGAGAGGCAAGATCTCCGCAGCTCCATGTCATGTATCCAACCAGTAGTAAGGTTGAAAATGTATTCCCAGTGGGCACATGCACACAGATCATGTGTATATACCACATAACATGTTAACATACCTCATGTTAATACAGGCAATGCCAACAGCTTCATCCTGCTCCTCTCCCTGGCTGAGCTGGATAGAAGTCTGCTGATGAGTGTGTATATATATATATATATGTATGTATATGCACACATGTATACCAAATGCACCCCTCTAGCAGCTGGACTCAAGACGTTCTATTTGCCCAGCAGCCGCACCTAGATCCCAGTCTGCCCTGTTGCTTCCACCTGGATACACAAGTCCCTGAGGCTATAACCCCACTACAGTTGCTAGTAGAGGCCATCTCATATACACACACAGAGTTGTCAGGGTCTCCCTTGGTCCCAGTGACCAACCCCCTACTGTGATTTCACCCTTAAGAGACACAACACACACATACACTCAGAGATATATGGGTTACACCACTAGAGACACCCAGGGCCAGCACCTGACGCTCAGTCCAGGTGCTGGGACCACAGACACATGGGTCCCTTTGACCCACAGTCCCACTCCAGTTACTGACACTGAAGATTTTCCAGTCTCTCCAGCTGCTGCACCGTGGACACACACCCTGCGACCCGTGGTCTGAATGGTTGCTGCACTAAAAAACCCATGCTCAGACACACACAGAACAGCGTCCCTCATCTGGGAAAAAAGTAGAAATGTAGTTTAATAAGAAAGTAGGACAGATTGCACTGATGAGATGCAAGATGTGGCCAGACAAACATACCGATCAGCAAACTATTTACAGAGGACGAACAATCTTTCCCCTTGCCCCTCTATTTTTCCTCACTTTTTCATCCCCAAATCACCTAAATCCATCCGTTTACTCACCCTGTTTTCTCCCTTGAATATTCCATAGTAAGTCCTGTGCAATCCTGAAATGGTCTTCCCCTGCATCCCATAATGTCTCCTGTGCAACCTCCCTGATTCCAAAGGGGAATTATTCTGTTATAAACTATTACCTAGGATACAGGAAAGTGTTGTCTATATATGGGAATTATTGCCTAGTTGAGGGAAATAAAAAACACCTCCAGAAGACAAATCATCCTATCATGAGGACAAATTACAGCCAGGAGGTGTTAAGTCTGTCTCCACTGGCTGTAGGGAGAGCCTGACCCACTGTCTTGGTCTGTGTTCCCAATTAAAAGATCTCTGAAATGAGATGAGTGAAATGAGATGAGCTAAAACATACTACCTCTGCTCAACTAAGAATTCAAAAGGGAGTCAGTGTGAAAAAAACACAATATTCTCTTTTGGGGTTTTTACACTTTGTGTGTGTGTGTGTTACTGTTCATTTTAACATATCACCTATTTTTTACTGTTGTGTTATTAACTGTAACTTTAGTTTGCTGTGAAAGGAAAATATTCTAAAGGTGTGTAAAGAAATGGAAGGACTTAGAAAAGGAGTAGGGCAAATTTTAAGACAAGATCTGTTTCATTTTAGACCTGTCACAAAGCGTTAATTCTAGGGAAGTGTACTTGAGTGCAAGAGCCAAAGGGAATGGAAATTAGAAGCTGAAATTCTACATTAGGTTGTCAGGAGCAGGGATGTTGCTGGAAAGTGTACATTTATTACTGTACAGTAGAGCTGACAATTCCAAATGATTAGAAATGTCACCTCCATTCCCACTTTGAGGAATTGCTTTGGGCATCAATACAGATTTTTATTGTCTCCTTCTATAGTTGTCAAATGTCAGGAAGTCAGACTTCTAATGGCACATGGAATTGGCTTCTGCGATTTCCAGAATAAATCCCAGCTCTCTAGTATATTAGCAGTATTCAAAAATGAGAAGTTTAGTAGTATATAAAATGATGTGATAGCCCTGCCTCATGGTTCTAATGGTTAATAATCTGTTGGCTATTTCCAGATTCTTAATTATTTGGTAATGCACAAGTCTTACTAAAGAGACCCGTGCTTCAACAGATGTATCACTGATCCTGTGAGTTTTTATGGCATGTCAGATGTTGGACCAAAAGTGCATTTCTGAGTCAGCTTTTCAACTAGGAGATAATTGTTAAGGGGCATTGTGACAGTATAAATAAAATTTTGTGGTGAGTATAATGTCTCTTGAACAGTGAACTCATTCCTTAGCATTTCTAAGAGACTGGGCTCGGCTGTCTTTAATGATTCTTCTGGGGAAAGATGACTCACCATGTTCATGAAAAAGAAGAAAATGCAGGCTGTCCATAGGGTTTCGGACAGGGTGGCGGCTATTTGTTCTATGGTCCCCCTTTTTAAAATAAATTTGCAATAAAAGTCATCTATTTGGTAGGTGAAAATTTTAAGACATATGTGGCAAGATGTTAGTTTGGTGTGTATCTAAAGGGGTCTCTTAACTTAGGCAAAACATGAATGAAATACGCATCAACTTCTCAAATCCTCTCCCTCCTGTCTCACACTTTCCTGCCTTAGCAGCACCATCTTACACATCAGCAGTGTGCTGCTGCAGCCTCTTTAATGCTCATGAAGCCCAGGCACCATGCGGAGCCAAGCACATTTCTCTACCCTGAAAGGGTGACAGGTCTATTTAAGTCAAGTTGTGGGAATATGGAGGTGACATTGTAGTTGCCTGCTGTCCCCCAGTTATGTGACCTGATGCAGAAATATGTGGTCTGTCTTGTAATTTGGTGCACTGACTAAGCTTTGATCTTGCTTTTGACACCCTAAGTAGCAACCTCACATATCCAGTGAATTTACAGATAAAGGTTTAATGCTCAAACCTCTATCTCTGGTTAACAGCGACAGGACATGAGGAAATGGAATGAAGCTCTGTCAGTGACCAACCCCCTGCTGTCAGGGGAAGTTCAATTGGGACTTTAGGAAAAGAGCCTTCACTGAGAGGGTAGATGGTTACTGGAACAGGTTCCCCAGGGAAGTGGTCACAGCACCAATCCTGTCAGAGTTCGAGGAGCTTCTGAACAACACTTTTAGTCATATGGTTTAGTTTTAGATAGTTCTGCAAGGAGTAGGGAGTTGGACTTGATGATGCTTATGGGTCCCTTTCAACTCAAGATATTCTATGATTCATATTTTTGACCAAGAGTGTTTCATGTTCTCAACAACATGTATTTGATGGAATGAAGACTTCCCCAGCCAAGTGATAATAAAAAAAAAGTCTACTGAATAATTTTCTAGAAAGTCTCTTCTTGTTAGAGCTCTCTCTTAGAACGTGTCTATATATATATATATATCTCACAGTGCCATACAGGTCAGACTACAGGATTGCAGCGCTACAATACTGCAGTAGTTCAGATCATCCAGGTTTCTCTGGGACATGCTCTGGGAGATGCTGAAGTTTTCAGTACAAGTTAGAAACACATGATTTTAACTAGATAATATATGCTAACTTAGATACATCCTCATGATATGACCATAAATGAGTTTATCTTGCAAAGTTAATTCATATTTCAGCCTATGCTGATGTTCTTTGCTGTAACTCTGAGATTCGCAGCACAGCATCACACTTTATGGTCTGAACATTAATCCTTTTGTACTCAGTGGGAGCTCTACATTGATTTATGTGCAGATAATCACGTTGGTTAGAAAGGTTAACAAAGCTAAATGAGAGCAGATTTTGGCCCAGTATTTGATCTTTTTCCAAATATGCATCTTGTATGCTGCTACAATATTTTTCTCAGCAGATATTTGTGATCTATCAGTTTTTTTTTTTATTATTGTTGAATGCTGCTACCTCTTGTCTATAATACACGTATACATATTTCACACTGAAAAGAAATGTGATACATTTAAAATTTCAGGAAATGCTGATAGTGTACATTTGCATATAATCCTAATTTTATTTCATCCCATACTTGCAATACAATTTAAGAAATGTAAGTATGTTCCTTTAGAGTACTGGAGTAAGTTTTCTGTATTTTCTCTATGTCGGATTGTACTGTATACCTGAAGACTATCTGTATGCAGGTCATAGGATAGGAAAAGCAGTTATTCTATAGCAAGATACAAATGCTGAACTGAAATACCACATATTTTTTGACATGTCCAATTATAAACCTTTATTTCTTGAAGTGCCTCACATTTTCTGTGTACTTAGATCTACATGGGAGTAAAATTTTGCAAATTGCTTTCTTAGTATTCTCTAAATGGGTTCTGATAAATATTTATAATATCTTCTCACTGCTGAAATACAGATTTTAACTGGCCTTATTCAAAATTCAGTTATTCTTGAGATTAACACTAAAATCCTATTACCAAGCCTAAAGCAGCAGGCAAAAAAAGGAAAAAACAACAAAGCTGGATTTATCTACAAGAAGAAAGCCTGATGAAATCAGATCTATTTCACTATTGCTCATTTAATACATATAGATACAACTGGGTCACCAAGCTGATTTAGCCATGAGGTAGAAGTAGCATAGCAACAAACCTCAGCAGATTGAAAGTCAGCTGTCATCGTATCTCATTAGGTCTTCAGCAAGCTTGCTATATTTTTCTCAGTTTTCAGTATTTCCAGATTGATGTTTCTGATTTATTCAACTATCATGATCTTGGTATTTAAAATGTTCTGTCTGTAGTATTTTTAAGTATAGAAATTACTTGTTTCTTCAAGTTTATATGATTTTCTATAAAAGGTAAGAATTTTTGAAGGTTTAAAAACACAGAATCTACATGCATTTTAAGGCAGGGTCTCATTTAATGTCAGAAGTTCTGGAAAGGTAGTCTTTTAGGGAATTTTTTAGGGGGTTGTTTGGGGTTTTGTTAACTTAGAAGTGTAATTTCAGGAGATTCTGATTAAAAATGCCATGTTGAATCAGTAGATGTTAGTAATCTAATTGGGATGAGTGACGTATAGGGGGGGCAGCAGTTAAGGATGGTTGGGAAAATATGAATTTTTACATAGATTTGTTACTAAACAACATTCAATAAGAATGGTATCAGTTTTACAGATTTTGGAGACACAGAAAGACATTTAGATAGGAGATTGGTTTATAGCTTTACCATTATGAGTGTTGTAACCACATTTTGTAAAGTTGTTAGAAATAGATGTTCTCATTTTAGTAATATGAACCCTTTGTATGGAAAAAAATACATTTTCATCCTCCTGGAGGTTGGACCTCTTATGTTCAACATGTGAGAAAGTTTGGATTTTAAAATTCCTGCTTCTTCACTCATTGACATTCAAGAGTATTTTATTAGTTTAGGTGAAATGTGAAATTTATGCCAGTCACAGAAAGCACCAACAACTTCCCCCAAAAGTGTAAAATTTCCCATTTCAAGATAACATTTGTAAGATCAGTTCAACTTTTTTTTTTTTGTTTTAGTGCCACCTAGTGACTAAATCTTGAGAAAGTTTTTACAGGTAATTTACTGGGTTTGATCTGTTTATGTTGTTGCAGTTTCCAGTAATGAGACGTTTTACAAAATATTTTGTTTTTCAAATTGAACGGCTGAGCTAGCACTGATTTCCCTGATTTCCTTTCCTGAGAATTGACATAAACTTATTGCTATCCTTTTTGAGAATTGTGCCTATCCTCAGTGGGTTAGTGTTTTGTCCAGATAGCATCTGATAAATGTTCACTGAAGCTTGCTTTCTTGATCATGTCATAAAAACTATTAAGCACATACCTATACATAAACTTTTTTTTCATAAATACATATATATATATATGAAGGCATCAGATAGAGCAGAAAAAAACCTTGAACTGTCAGAAACAGTAGTAAGCACTTTCTGATCAAGACAAATTATTGTCCCAAGATATTACCCTTCAGTTTTTTATAATGTTTTTTCTTATGCTGCTGTTTTAGATGCCTACTTGTTTTGCTAGCATTACATATAATGTGAAATCTACGACACTGCAATGAAGGGGATGTTTTGGGTTTCCTTTCATAAAAGCAGTAGAATGAATGGAAATGTTTTATTTGCATTTAAATAACCTCCTACAAATGCCAGAAGAATGATTGACATTGGGTTTCAGATTTATATCCTTTACACCTCTCAGGAGATGGAGATATATTTAGAGAGAGGAATGGATAGATGGATATACAGAAGAGAATTTGAAACTTTCATCAATTTATACATTGCCTGTGAAGTCAGAGATCTTTCTCTCTCAGTGCTGTAGTCTTCAGAATGAATTGCATTAGCTGTGTGTGCATTTTGAAGAAGTTTAAGTGATAATGCTCTAAGAATTTGTGTCGTATTTGACCTTGTGGTTTAAATACCATATTACAAAATAACTAATATCAAGTTAAAGGGCAAATTTGAAGACTTAGAATTGGTTGCGCAAAGGAAAGAGAAAAAACATATTCTGGTGTTCTAGTAGTGGGGAATTGGGTTTAAAGCTTCTTGTCATGCCTTTGCCTCAGACTTACTTGCTTTCTTCCCCGTTGCTTCACTTTTCTCACCAATAAAATGAGAACAGTTCTGAGCTATTTTGCAAGGAGTCCGAGACACCTAGTAATGTTTGAAAATGTTTGTGATGCTAAAGTGTGGATGTCCCTGGGAGTTACATGCTATGTGTTACTTTTTAAAGCTTGTCAACTGGGGAGAGGTCAGCTGGTATATGCAAAAGGCAGATTTATCAAAAAATTTCCCAATAGACAAGACAGTTTCTATCTGTTCAGCAGGTAATATATTGAACCAAATGAGCTTTTAGGAAAAGAAAAAAAAAAAGTTTTTTCTCCTCATTATTTTGTTTGCTGTTTTTTTCTGAGACTTGATTGATAGTTTTGATCCTTCTACTTGTCTGAAATGCTTTTCAGTCTCTATATATCCCACTTCTGAATACTGATCTTTTCTATCTTCACTTTGCAGCCTTTTTCGATGAGGGGTGTCCTTCTGCACCTTCTTAGGTCTTATGCTGTGCTCTTAAAGAAAACTCTACTCTTAATAAAAACACTTGTCTTGTTATTCATTTTTGATCCACCATCACATTCACAAAATGCTTAGAGTAGGAACACATATAGGAAATAAATAAAAATCTCTGTTTCACTTCCCTTGAATCCTTTAATATCCTGGTGATAGGGTAGGAGTTTTAATAATTTTAAAGAAGGATTTCCAGGTTGAGACTCTGGAAAAGAGGAGGGGTTTAGCAATGCAGAAGGAACTATTCTGAAATCAGCAAAGGGTCTCAGAATGACAACCCCTTCTCTTGTCCACCAGTTTAACTCTTGGGACACTATGGATTGCAGAGATCCTTGTGTCTGGAGGAGTCCACAGCTAAGTGTAACTACCCAAGGGAGGGGAAAGGTCACTGACATTTATATATTTCACTGCATTTCTGTATAATTTTCCACTGGTTTTGCTAGTTGACCGTTCTCTGAATAGAAAGATAAAGACAAAGTCCCTATAAGACTGTTAAATTAGTATTTCTGTTTCAGCCCTTCTCCAAAATGACAAAGTTAACCTTCATTAAACTCAACCCCCTTTGTTCAGAGTTTCATGTTAAGTTGAATTGATGAACTTATCTTGTAAGTTATTGAGTTGCCCCACTTATGGCCAAAGATTATACTGGTGGCTTGAGGTCAACTAGATGAAGTTCTCTGACACTCTTAGTGCACCAGTAACAGGCTTGGGTATTTCCACCCAAACCTATGAATATGAGGTCTTCATTTCCTCAGACCTGAGGCTCATTCTGGGACATCCATAAGTCAGAGACTTCAAAAATAGATAGGGTAGTGAGAAGTAATCTAGTGAAAAATAGAACTAGATCCTTGTTATACAATTACAAGACAAATTTAATTATATTAATGCTTCATGATACTTTAAAATAAAAAGATAAGGTTATACCGTTTTCCATGATTTACAAGCGTTTTTCTGCAAGCCCCTTTTATTTTAGCTTAGATAAGGAATAAGCTTTTTATATAGTTGAACAAGGAGAAACTGTCACTGGTGGTGACATACTGTATAGGGTAGCTTTAGATTTTAACAACTGAATGGTTTGCCTCCAAGTGTCATCTCTTGTTTTGCAAGTGATTCACTGACCCCATGGCATCCTATACAAATTCCATTTATTTTCTTTCTACCACAATATCATTTTCGTGACATATGCTTATCTTTACTGCAATAATTAGAGGGAAATGCCAGTCTGCTAAATACCCAACTGACACAGTTCATATATTGAGAATATTTTATTCAATAAAGTATGGATTGTAATGACATTAATTGTACACCTTTGATAGGATTTGATTTTGAATTTGGACTTCCTGAAGTAGCAACTGGTTTTTGAAATCTTGAATTTCTTTCTTCCAGTTAAGTACTAAGTGACTGAGTATATCATGAAGAACAATTGTTCTTGGATTTCAAGAAATGATCCAAACTTAAATAAAGATTATTTTGGTACTTAGGAGACAAGTAATTTGACCAGTAATTGTTAAAGGCTTATTGCAGGTATTTTGGCTTTTAGTATCTTAATGTGTGAAAAATTACAATCCCACTATTGTTATCATATTTTGAATGAGTGTAACTGAAAGATGGTTCAGTTTGGCTAATTCAAAGGTATGAATGGTCCTGGGTTTTGTCACAAGGTCAACTGGTTAAAGAGCAAAATTATTTTTTTCAATGAAAATGTCATGAACATTATGAAAATTATTTTAGTGTTATGCCAGTTTTAAGGGCAATATGAAGGCCTTTATTTTTGAAATCCTTCGGTTACTTCAGTATTTTACTGCAATTCAAATTAATTAAATGTAGCCCTGAATTTTGTTCCCCTTTTTGGACATTTTTATCAGTCACATTTCTACCTTCAGACTTTTCTTCATCTCATAGGAAACAGGTAAATATTCACTTTGAAGGATTACTGTTCCATCTACTGATTTCTTTATCTAATCAAAAGCTCTTCTCATCTGCTTTGTTGACTGGCATTAACATTAACATTGACTGATGTGTTGGAAAAGAGCTGGCTCATGTATTTTCTTAATTCAGTTACAGCATTTGCAGACTTTGGTTGATGAAACTCTCTGTTCTGCAAATGTGTTATTTCTCTCCATTTTACATCAGCATTTCTAAGTCTATAGATGCAGATGTTTCGACCTTGACCCTTTGTTCAGTTTACAACGTGCGCAAGTATAGTACAGTTTACTTGTTAACTGCTGAAACATTTTAAGCCAGTATTCCTGTCACTTTTTTAAATGTCATTTTTGTATCTGTAATTATGGATCCACATGCTAGATACCTGACCTTCATAGAAATAATTATCCTGATGCATTTGCAGGACTGCTAGCAAGCAATTTCCGTTTTCAGTTTATTGTTAGTGGCATTTCAGGGAGAAATTTTCACTCATCACTAAATTTTCCCTTGAACACCTAAACTGCTCTTTACTATAGCCAAGACATGCAGTGACCATAAAAGTGAACTTATGGTTAATTTTATATTAGCTCATTAAAGAATTTACACATAATGTCACTGATGAAGAAGAGAACTGTTTTCACTTTACTTTTTCAGCTGGAATTAGCTTCTGTAGAGCAGAGCTACCTACCAGATAGTGTTTTCCTTCTAATTTCCAAGTACAAGATCTGTACTTTCATCCTATCTTACAATTAGAAATAATTTTCAGACTTTATCTTCTTAATGTCAGTAGTTTTCCCATCATGGCTGCAAAATTAGGTCAAGGCAAGATGAAATTATTCCATGTCACAGTACTATTTTCATTTCCACATGATTAATCTACCTAATAATCATTGGGTGATTTATTGGTTGCTTCTGTGAGAAACTTCTATGAGGACTGTTTAGTATATAAGTGTTTTGCATCAAAGTGAATTGATTACAGTTGCATGATCATAGAATCATAGAATTATCTAGGTTGGAAAAGATCTTTAAGATCATCAATAGCCCTACTCTACCAAGTCCATCACTAAGCCATATCCCAAAGCACCACATCTATACAGCTTTTAAACACATCCAGGGATGGTGACCCAACCATATCCCTGGGCAGCCTGTTCCAGTGCCTGACAACCCTTTCAGTGAAAAAATTTTTCTTCGTGTCCAGTTTAAACCTCCTCTGGTGCAGCTTGAGGCCATTCCCTCTTGTTCTATTACTAGTTACATGTGAGAAGAGACCAGTGCCTACCTCCCTACAGAGTCCTTTCAGGTAGCTGTAGAGAGAGATAAAATCTCCCCTCAGACTCCTCTTCTTCAGTGTAAATAGCCCCAGTTCCCTCAGCTGCTCCTCTTAAGACTTGTTCTCCAGGCACTTCACCAGCTTAGTTGCTCTTCTCTGGACCCGCTCCACCATCTCGATATCTTTCTTGTATTTATGTGCCCAAAACCGAATGCAGTACTTGAGGTGTGGCCTCACTAATGTTGAGGACAGAGGAACAATCAACTCCCTGGTCCTGCTTGCCATCCTATTTCTAATACAAGCCAGGATGCTATTAGTCTTCTTGGCCACCTGGGCACACTGCTGGCTTATATTCAGCTTCTTCTCAATCAATATCCCAAGGTCCCTTTCTGCCGCACAACTTGAGATGCTCTTCCCCAAGCCTGTAGCATTGCCTGGGGTTGTTGTGGCCCATGCCTTGTTGAAGCCCACGTGATTGGCCTCACTCAGCCCATTGATCCATCCTGTTCAGGTCCCTTTGAAGAACCTTCCTACCCTCAGATAGACACCTATCTTGGTGTTGTCTGCAAACTTACTCAGAGTGCATTCTATCTCCTTATCAGGATCATTGATATTAAACAGAAGTGATGATCTCATGGTTTGATCACTGATGATCATCTCATGGTTTGCATAAGTAGCAAAACATACTGCCTAAGCACAGCAAATAAAAATTATCATACAATATTGAGGGGAAATGAATGACTTTAAAATCACACAGTGGAAATATTAGGGTTCAGCTTAAAGTCTTACATTTTAATCACAGTGGAGGGTTGACCCTACCAAAATACTACTTTCTGGGAAATACGGCATACATTAAAGGAATATTCAAGCTGAATATTTGGTTATACAAAATCCAATTTGTTTATATTAAAGGTGAAATTTGCATTGACCTTGGAAGAACCTGAAAACATTTTTAATCTTCATTATCTCATCCTGGTTTTGTACTTTTGTTATTGTAAATAATTTAGGTCCTTGATACTATATTTATAGTTGTGGTATTATGAAAATTGAAGCCCTGATAAATAGAATATTACAAAAATAAATAAGCAACCTTTGTCATATTATTATATACAATGGACTCTTCTGTAGACTACACAGTCAAATATAACATTGCATTTTTCAAAATTAAAGCAGTTGCTCATGCTTTTACATATTTTTGGAAACAGTTGTCCCCTTGTGACACATTGCGATCAGCTTATTCATAGAAAGGGGGACAGAAAACTTTCCATAAGTCATTTGAGAATAACTTGTTCCCACAGATTTTAATCACGTGGGGACCAGAGCTATAAAATGGGGACAGAGTAATAGCTGTCTTTATTAATTAGAAAGATATATGGAGATTCTTATAATCTCATAGTGTATTCTCATAGTGTATTCTGCCTATCAATAATCAATACAATTTTGTACCTAATACAATCCTCAGGAAAACAGCAAAAAGTTCAGTATCTCGCCAGAAGACAATATTAACTGTTAGGAATAAGCAAAGGTAAGCTCCTTAGAAAAATACATACAATATGAAGATGACAAGGTATTGGCTTAGTTGTGAACTAAATGCTCAAAATTGAAATAGTTGTTTTTCTTGTTTATGTACTACATACTAGCAGGAGTGGCTTGTGGTACAGTATTGATATTAGAAGATGAGGCAGTCAAATTCATGCTTTAAAGTCTCTAGTTCACGAGGCACTTTATTCTTTCTGCAAGAATAAGAAATTACATATGGAACTGCAACTGAGAATTCAGCATAGCAAACAGTCTCATAAGAGGGCCTGGATTTGCACACTTAGAGGCAAAGACCCCGCAGTTGCAGCTCTGTGGCTATTTTCAAGAAGAATCTGGAACAAATCAGGCTAAACCTGCTGAAGATGATGTCTTTCTCTGTCAGTCATCTCTGCCATAAGCTGCATGATATTTGCTGTTATACATTTGCTCCTACAAATTCAATAGCAAAAGTCTCACTGATAAAAGTGATTGTTTGATAAATATTACTGGTAGTTCATATTTTGTTTGATTCTAAGAGCAAGGAACATGCATCTGTATGCATCTGATTCCAGGACATGGGAAATGTGTGTACCTCCTATGCATCCTATTAACTTGAATTGAATTACTATGCATTGTTAAAAATGGTTTGATATTGTCAATCCCCACATCCTTTTAAGTTCTGGTTGGTTTAAGTGTCTTACAATTACAGCGTAATGTTTCCTGCTGATAACAGTTGTCTCTGTACTTTGTGCTTGGTACTTAATGATTTAATTTAGATACATAAGTAGTCTGTGCATTTATTGAAATCTGTGACCTTATTTGCCTTATTTTATACACAGTACTATTGAACAAATTAGCAGTATTGAGACTTAAGCCAACAAGGCCTGATTTCTAAGTTATTTTAAGGCTTTTCACCAGGTTGGCAGCATAAAATTACCTTTACATTTGCTTTCACTGAATGCCCTTAATCAGGAGAGGTATAATAATCTGGTTTTAGCTAAAATGTAAATTAGGAGGTCTGGATTTTAATGCCTTTACTGATGTGGAGTTTTACAGTTTTTTGGACTTCTTATTTGCCAGTGATAAAAAAAAGCTCTCAAGAAATCTGTAGGGATAAAACTGGCTAAGACAATAGTTCTAGTAATATCAGTCAAGAATATCTTAAATAAAAATATCTGTCTTGTAGTTAAAAGATTTTCATTCAAATACAGTGAAATACAGAGTATGTGCAGAAATATGCACTTTCATTCAAGACTACGGAATCATACATGCTGAAGTATTTTTTAAGAGAAGTCTCATATTTGTCTTTAGATAGACAAATACAGAGGTAGCTAAAAAGTGAGATGTGTTTTTGCATCCCTCTCTCTGCCAGGATTGATACATATGTGTATTTGTACTTACACCTGTATGTGTGTATATTTACACAGAGATGAATTTTAAAGAGATCATAAACTAATTTCCTCTCATGCAGGCATTATTTTGCACGTTAAAAATTTTCCAAGTATTTTTTTAAATAACGTCAGAATCTCGTATACATTAATATTTTTGGGGAGTAGTCTTTACAGATATGGGGATGACAGAGACAAAATATATTTGTTCTCAATACACAAATTTGTCTTCTTATTAAAAATATCCTCCTATTTACCTCTATGTTATCACGTGGGTTCCTTTGTCACAAGACTGTGTATTTATTTTATGAGGTATATCACAGAATCACAGAATGTTAGGGGTTGGAAGAGACCTCCAAACGTCATCAAGTCCGACCCCCCTGTCAGAGCAGGACGGAAACTAGGGCAGATCAATATATATTTGTAACAATCGATCATGATCTGCAAGTTTCACTGTAAAACAGCAGACTAATAGACATTCAGTAAGAAAGTCACCTGATAATTCAGTACTTTTCAGTGCTTAAAAAAAAGTAAAATAGATATTTCCCCACATTTTTTATTTCCCTAACTCTGCATTTCTCAGTTCAATTTCATTATATGAGCCTGAAACAAAATTTGTGGGATTTTTTCCAGTATAGTATGGGTTTTTGGATTGCAACAAAAAGTGAAGCACAAAAAAACCTTTTATAAAAACATATTTATTGTCCAGTTTTCAGATCTCCAGACATTGCTGGACATTCTCAATGTAGTGGAAATGAAAATCCAGGTGTGATATGTTTTACCTCATGGATCAAGAAATCATTAGCCTTCATTACTAGAGTATCTAAAACAGAGAATTAACTCTCTTTAATACTATTTCTGTTTATTTTACAGTTTAACAACAATGCTCAGAATGTCAGTTGCTTTAATCATCTTGTCCAAGCTAATGTGAGGAACAAGAAGAAGCTGAAAGAAGCTGTCTATAAAATCTCTGCTAAAGGAATTACAGATTACAAAAAAGGCTTTAGCTATGCTTTTGAACAGCTGCTAAATGTAAGTATGAAAGTTGTATCACTCTGCTGTAAAGTGAAGAATTTGAATGTTCAGATGGCCACTGCATGCTCCCCTGTGTGTAACGAAGTGGTAGAAGTGCAAACCTTTGTTTAGCAAGTAAATTTATCCTGACAATATATCTTTTTCTTTGCAGATCCCCCAACAGGTTGCTAAGATTTGGGAATAAATTTGGCTTTCAATGTGTTGTACTGTTCTTAGTTCATTCATTCAGCCAGTTTTTCATTTAAGATGTGATTCTCTTTTGGCACATAGCTGTGATAGTGGTTGATCTGCAGATCATTTTAAAATGGAAGCCTCTATGATACAGTGTTATTATTTCAATTTTGCCACAGTCCCCCCTAGCAAAGTTTGGTTAACCTCTAGTTTCATACTTATTACAAGTCATAAATATCTGACCATGACTCGAACAGGACAGAAGGAGCAAATGACCTAATAGAGCACTCCCAGTCCTTTTCTTCTCGGCTGCTCTCAAGCCAGTGACTGCCCACCCTATATTGGTGCTTGGGATTGCTCCAACCCAGATGGAGGACCTTGCCTTGTTGAACTTCATGAGGTTGGCATGGGCCCACCTCTCCATCCTGTCAAGGTCCCTCTGGATGGCACCCTTTCCCTCCAGCATGTCAGCCGCCCTACACAGCTTGGTGTCATCGGCAAACTTGCTGAGGGTGCACTCAATGCCACTGTCCATGTCGCTGACAAAGATGTTAAACAAGACTGGTCCCAGTACTGATCCATGAGGGACTCCACCTGTCACTGGTCTCCACTTGGATACCAACCCGTTGACAACCTATGTAGATGAACAGACGAGTTTGATCGGGAAATGGTTGGGTGCCCTCTGCTGAGGGTTATATAAAACTGGAAGCAGGATTTTAAAAGCTGTTGGACTTCGCCAGATCAGGCTGAAATACATTTCCCCTTTTCATCTCCTCCTGCAGAGGGAAGCAGGAAGACACAAGAAATTTTCCCAAACTCAGATTGCTCCTCACAGTATTTATATCTGATTAGCATTGTATATTGCATTTGATGCAGCATTGGAGATATTCTTTGTGTACAGGCAATATTACGAAGACATGAAAGCAGGGGAAGCCTCAAAGTGGACTTTTTTGTACAACTAAAAAAGTCACTTCAAAATTGTTTAGAGATCTGTCTCATAGTTGGACCATCTCTCTTGTAACTAGAAACAAAGCTGTGGTTAGCCTCACATGATATCTGCAAGCCTATAATTTATGGGTGGACATTATGGATGTGTGTATCAAGGGAAATGAAGTGATTGCACTAGGTTATAGAAATACAGTCATCCTCTTCAGATATTGGCAAATACATTTGGCAGGAAGAGTAAAGGGCTGGTGATAGATTTAGCACCGAACTCTGGTGACAAGACAATATAATAGGATGATATAATACTGGCTTAAACAAATAATTTTTTAAAAAAATGCTTAGGGATAGTTTCCAGTGGTGTATTTATGAATTCAAACAGTCCAATTGCTTTAAGGCCCATCAAAATGGAATATTTTTTAACAGTTCAAATTTTCATAATAATTGTGTGGGCATTGTTTCTGGGTGACAGCTATTTCAAACAATTTTCCTGAATACCAAAATAATACTTCACTTGTGCCATGAAAAACTGACTGTCCAATGTGTTGCTAGATGGAAATAGGCACTTAAGTTTTTTCCATCATACTAAGTCAATACAATCAGTAATCTGGGATTCGTCATTTTTATGCATTATTTTTCCATTATTTATTGCTATATTAACTTGCTGTTTCTTTGAAAATAATACTTCAGCTTCAGCAATTCAGAAGCATTTTTTCCTCCATACCATAACAACTACAATTTGGCCAAAAATATATTGAAATCATCTCTTCTAGATTTGAGTAGTTGATTTTTGGTTTGCTTTGCCTCTTCCTTCCTCATGACATGAAACATAATGAAAAATGCATTCCTAAAATGCCATGTCACAAGATAAAATCCTGACTCGCCACTTAATGAGTTAATTTTAGAGATATGAATCTTGTGTAAAACAAAAGCAGTTTTAGGCACAATGTAAAATGGATCATGTTTTGCTTGCTTCTTTGAAAGAAGAAAAAATGGAACTTTATCAAGTCTAAGAGAAAGCTAAAATTGAATATGTAGACTCACTTGTATTCTTTGTGGTTTCAGTTAAAAAACCAGTTTTGTCCTGGGGAATCTACTGCATAGGCAACACATTCCTCTTCAGCTCTACAGTCTGTGCCGGGATGGCAGAGACATCAATTGGATTGTTGAGGCAAACTGTTCAGAAAAGTTATGAAATTACAGCATCAATATTGCAAAATCACTTATATTCCCTCTCTGAACCAGTATCTCTCCATTTTTGTGGAAATGGAAAAAAAGGATGTGCTGTAAAAGCAATTTTGCCTTCCTCTTAGTATCTTGTAAGAGACTGATGTGTTAAGTCCATTCATTGGGATGCAAAGTTTTTATAGTGGGAAAATATCGTATGATTTGTGTTTATTAATTTTAGGGATTTTATTTTGGCTTGTATATTAAATCACTATAAATGTAGGTAAATTTCTATATTTATGAAGATTCCAACTCTACTTTTATTACTTTTTTAATATCAAAAAGATTACAGCCCAAAGTGGTATCTTGTAGGTTATATTTCACAAGCAAAAAATGGTCATAAATTATTTCATTCCAAATGAAGCAGTGTGCTGATGAGATTGGAGAATGTATTGATTTCAAGTGGGTTTTATGCATTGTTACATGTAAGAAAATCTTTGAACTTGTTTTTTTTTCAAATTATTAAATAAGTAAATAGTCACTGAATATTGAACTACCAATACAAATAATCTCTGAAGAATAATTATTCATCTGCTAATATAGTGATTACAAACAAGGTTTTTGTATTTTAGTTTTCTGAGAGCATTGTAGAACCACAGAGCTGCAATGTTGAGGGCTATTGGCTGATGATTGAGGGCTGACTTTGTTGTTTCAGTCTCTTAAGTACAGACAGAACAACAGGGAATCCAATCAGAGAGTAGGATGAAAAGTGAGAAAGTGGAGTGGGATCATCTCACCTGACCAGACAGGTGAAAGTTAATCACTAACTAGTCACAAAGAGTAAAGCAAGGGAGAACTGGCTATTTTGTGTTTTGACCCTCCTATTTCTTTTCCTGATTGTATAGTAAATTCATACAGCAAAATTCAGGCTTGTGGAAAGGGAAGTTGAATTTATTTTACTGAATCTCTAAGGGTTTTACTCTGTCACGTCCAACTACTCAGAAGTACCAAGATGTGTCCAACTAGGCCCATTTGTAAGTGACACAGGGGAAAAGGAACTCTGCCTGTAAAATTCAAAGCAAATTTGTTTAGACTAAATTCTTAACTTTTAGGGAATAAGGAAAGAAGATGAATGCCACAGGAGAAGCCTTTGGATCCTTCCATAAGGAACCAAAATTCCAATTAATCTCTATTGTTCTGGCTGTGGACCACTGTTTTTAGTCCTTTGAACAACACACTGTATTTTTCTCAGTGTTTTTACTAGTTACTTTAACTGCTGAATTAGCAATCAGAGGATCTCAATTCTATTCCAGGCTTGCTATCCAGAGACGGAATGTGCTCAGTTCAACACCTCTGAGTTGCAATCTAATTAGAAAAGTAGGTGATGGAAAGATCTAGGTAGCCATAGGTATGATCTAGGTAGATCTAGGTAACCTACTCTAGGTAGCAATATCTTGGCTATAATCTACTGTGTAAGCCTGATTCTAAAATACATTTCTAAAGGTTAGCTATTCATTTTGGCGTATTAAATATTAATAATAATAATAAACAGGAAAGGGTTAAATAAGTGGAAGATGGAGATTATTTTATGAGAATGTGACAAAAAATAGCAAATACAAAATTATTTCTAAGTTTATAAGGTAGAGTTTTTTAGATCATAGAATCATTATGGTTGGAAAAGACCTCTAAATATCATGAAGTCCAACCATTTACCCAACATTATCATGACCACTAAACCATGTACTGAAGTGTCACATTTACACATTTTCTGAACACCTGCAGGGATGGTGACACCACCACCTCCCTGGGCAGTCTATTCCAATGCCTCATCAGTCTTTCAGTATAGAAATTTTTCCTAATATCCAATTTAAACTTTCCCTGGAGCAATTTAAGCCCATTTCCTCTCATCCCATTGCTAGTTACTTGGGATAAGAGACCAACACCCACTTCACTACAAACTCTTTTCAGATAGTTGTAGAGAGCAATAAGGTAGAAGATGTACCAATAGGATGCCTAAATGACCAGTTTTATTTTAAGTGGTCAGTGAGCTTGATAGTTGTTGTGAGCAGTAGTCCAGTAGGAAAAAAAAAAAAAGAATATTCAGTAATTCTTTAGAGGATCATTATTCCCAAATTTTCACTAGAACAGTAAGGACAAGAAAAAAAATAAGGATAATAAAAGTGAAGAGAAAAATATTTAGAGGTCCTCATTGTACAAGTCTCAAGAAGAACACTTACAGAAGATCACAGTGGGGTTGATGTGATGGTTATGAGCTAAGGAGCTTTCTTTGTGCTGTGAAGGTGTGAAGAACCACCAGATCCCCATTACTCTGTGTTGGGCCAGATCTGAAATGATTCATATTTAACTGTCATGGAACAGAAAACTTATTTTGTTTTGGTTTATTATTATATTATTTTATTTTTCTTTCAGGAAGAGGTATTGAATGAAATCCTAAAAGACTGGAATTTTTCCCATTATTATGTTAAAGGAGTAAGCATGCTGATATGAAAGCCATCAAATACAGCAGTTGCTATTCCTCATAGCCTGAAATTAAAAAAAGATTCTGTTTGTATCTCCTACAGCACAGTGTCTCTAGAGCTAACTGCAATAAGATTATTATGTTGTTTACGGATGGTGGCGAAGAAAGAGCACAAGAAATTTTCCATAAATATAATGAAGACAAAAAAGTAAGTGATATATGAAAGATTTTTGTGCTGTTGTATTTTATGCAGTGAGAGGAGATTTAAATATGAAAGTGAAATTTTTGGTATGTATATAAAGTACTTTTTAAAAACATATTAGTATTGAACCTTAGTGTACTTAAAGCTTTCACAATCTATAACATGTATTTGAAAAGACCATAATATATAAAGAACATTTTCATCTTGTGACTCATTGGTGTTGAGTGGTACAGAAGTTAACCATATGTCATAAAGAATTAAACTTTCTATTGACATTTTTCTTGTATTAGTGTAATTCTGACATTATCAAGTGGAAACAGAGGTAGCTAAATGATATGAGGTATATGTAAGTCTCCTCACTGTGAATATTTTCTATGTGTTTTTGTTGTTCATCAGGTAAAGCAAAGCCACATCTCAAGGTTAGAATCTGAATCTGAATAGATTTTTGACTCAAACAAAGCCACATGTTTTTCCCAGTGAGGCTAATAATACATTGAATGCCCTAGTTAGGAGAGGGGTGGCTTTCTATTGATGAAATTTGATCTGTGGTTGAACCAGAATTATAGACTTGACACGAGAATCACTGGCTGAGTTGTGTTGTTCAGATAAAACTGAATTGTTCCTTGTGCTGGTTTTGATTTTAATTTTTTATCCTAATGAAACTTCTGGTCTGGCTTTTGCATACATATAGATGTACAAATGCATGAATATGTGTGTGCTGTAGAAGTTTGTGAGTAAGTGATATAGATCAACCTTGTAAATAGTCACCTACTGCGTCTCGGTGCAAATCATTAAATACAGAAGATTAATCACTTTCCAAATAAAAGCTAAATAGGGGATGGTTGCACACTACGACTAAGAACTTACCTTTTCTAGTGCTTGGGGATGTGCCTATACCTGTTTTTTAGTGACTTGTTTTGTCTTCAAAAAGTAGCTAGAAGCTAGACCACAATTTACCAAGACCCTTTAACAGTTGCCATGTGTGCTTATATAAAAAGGAATGGAAATATTTCCTTGGAAATCCTCATATATATGAAATATTGCCTTCAAAAGGAGAACTAGAAATTCAAGTCACTCAGTGACCTTGAATAATCATTTTGTGTCTGCTTTAAAATAACAGAATGATATAGTGGGGTTTAGTTAATCTTAATTTCTGAACTGAAAGTGCTTTTCAAACTGAATGAATGAAGAACTGAAATCATAACAACTCGTCATGTGACACACATAGCTGTATTCTGAAAATATATGCAGAGATTCGTCTTCAAAGTTGGACTTGGTAGCCTTTTTTTTATGTTACAACAAAAGCCATCAGTTAAACGAAATACATGCATAAGACAGAAGATGTATGATTCATTTCTTATTATTTTCCTTTTAATTTGACATGTGAGGAGGAAAGTCTAGTGAAATGTCCAGTCCAAACATTATAACAGATTTGCAGTGTTGAGATTTGTGGCCTTTCTCACATCATGCCTGATGAGCAATTATTCTATGACGTATATAAATGCAATGTAGGATTTACTAATTTAAAATGGTTATTTTCCTGCATCCTTTAATACTGCAATATACTGGACCCACTCCACCAGGACCATGTCCTTCTTGTATTGAGGGCTCCAGAGCTGGACACTACTCCAGGTGAGGTCTCACTGGAGCAGAATAGAGAGGCAGAATCACCTCTCTCAATCACCTCTCAATCTGCTGGCCATGCTTCACTCAGGATGCACTTGGCCTTTTGTGCTGCAGGTGCACATTGTTGGCTCATGCCCAGCTTCTCATCCATCAGAACCTCCAAGTCCTTTTCCGCAGGACTACTTTCTATCACCTCATCCCCCAGCCTGTATTGATAATGAGGATTGTTCTGACCCAGGTGCAGGACCCTGCACTTGGTCTTGTTGAACCTCATGAGGTTCATGTGCACCCACTTCTCCAGCTTGTCCAGGTCCCTCTGGATGAGATCCCATCCCTCTGGTATATCAACCACACCATTCAGCTTGGTGTCATTTGTAAACTTATTGATGGTGCACTCGATCCCACTGTCTATATCATTGATGAAGATATTAAATGGCCCTGGTCCCAGTATGGATCCCTGAGGAACAGCACGTGTCACTGATCTCCAGAAGGTGACTAGGCTGGTCAGGCAAGACTTGCCATTGGTGAAGCCATGATGGATCTCTCTGATCACCTCCCTGTCCTCCATGTGTCTTATCAGAGCTTCTAGGAGGATTTGTTCCATGATCCTCCCAGGCACCGAGGTGAGGCTGACAGGTCAGTAGTTCAGGGGGTCATCCTTTCTACCCTTTTTAAAAATGGGTACAGTGTTTCCCTTCTTCCAGTCACCAGGGACTTCACCTGACTGCCAGGACTTTTTGAATATAATGGAGAGTGGCTTGGCAACTACATCAGTCAATTCTCTCAGGACTGTGGAATGCATCTTGTCTGGTCCCGTAGACTTGTGTATATTCAGGTTCCACAGGTGGCCATGAACCTGATCTTCACTTACAATGGGAGGTACTTTGTCCCCCTGGTCTCCACCTTGTGGTCCTTCAACTCAGGAGGTATGAATAGAGTGGTTGTCAGTGAAGACCAAGGAAAAAAATTGTTGAGAACCTCAGCCTTCTTCTCTATTATACATAATTCAATACACTCTCACTTTCTTGTTCCCTCTAGTGAATGGGATTTGGTTTTTTTTATTGTACACAACAAATATATAATGGTGATAAAGGTCACTGTATGGTTTTCTGATTATTTAAGTATATTTTCTTACGTAATTAAATGCAGTGAAGATGCTATGCAAGACAGATTTCCTACACTTGATTAAGTTCTATGTATGTACAAGTTCAAATCTTGGTAACCACTTACATTTTGTTACTTGTCTAAAAAAGTACTGGGTTGCTAGATGCCATTGCTTACTGTTTTTTTCCAAGGTGACATTGGAAGTACAAGAAATGCGAAGTTTATGCAGGTATAATTTGAAGAACCATTTGCCTTCTCCTTATAGATTTCAATCAATAGCAATCCTTGTGGTGTTGAAGGGAAATTTATGGTGGAAAAACTGCTAAGATTGAACCAGTAAATTCACTTTTAGGAATCATAATGAAACCTCCCTGACAAAATTTCATAACATTCTAATATTTTTCAAAATAAGACTAATACAAAATATGTTTGTCATTCTTTCCTCAATAAGACTACACTTGATTCCAGAATGATGATGTGAGCTCTTTTCTTTTTCCCTTTTTGTGTAATGTTAATATTCATCCAGCAGAGCATAATAGCATAATTGACAGACACATTCTAACATGAAAAATACATATATACTTTTAATTTTCCAATGTCATACTCACAAACATAGTGTTACTTTCTTGGATTGCTTAGTAGGCTGTTTTCATATATTAAATGATGAAATATTTAAAGATATGTGGATCTAGACTTTGTTGTCCTAATTGCAGTTAATTTATAATTTATTTCACAAATAGCTCATTGACTGTATGACCAATTTTATAATTATCATTTGTATTCAGTATGAGTAAGGTGTTAAAAAGTTTTGCATGTTTTACCATAGTAGCACTTCATAGTATAACTATGTATCAGCTGATTTGTTTTCATGCCTGCTTTGCATTTATTTGAACATTTTTGTGTGTGCTTTACATACAGTACATAGAAGATGAATCTTTGTTGTCTTATATCACAGTCAGTTACTTCCTATCTTAGGTACACTGTTGTAAACTTACTTTTTTTTCTTGTACAAACAAAAGATCATTCATTCAAATTTATTAATCATTGTTTTCATCTTCCTCACATAAAATTGCTTCATCTCTAGAAGTATTTTCTTCTTCTTATCAGTTACTCTGTAATTCCTCGGTGTGAAAGAAGCTTCAGTAAGTTTTGGCCCTTCAGATGACATGACTTAGTACACTTGTTTGCAGTGCCCTTAGTTCAACCTTCAAGCTAAGAATACAATAAAAAATTGGAAACTACTGAAAGAGCAGCCTAGAATCTAGAGCCTGGAAAATTGTCCTGTTAAATTAGGGGGTTTAACCTGTTTGAAATAGCACACAGATATACTTAAGATAATTTCCTGTCTTTACAAATCATTTACAATATGAATATGAGGTTTATTGTAAAACTTACATAACACAGTTTTGAGGGCAGTATTCCTAGTTTTCAGCTATTTGAAATGGAAAATCTCAGTTGTGTTTCACCTTTTCATGCCTTTCTTTACAAAGCCAGATTTTATTGTCACAGAGTGCAACTACACGCTGTGCCTGATATTTAAAAACTGGCATGTTTACCTTTATGGTGACATTTTGTGCACTCACATTAAATGTGTGAAATACCACACACATGCTAAATTTCAGAAATGGGGGTAGTAAATGTTCATTCTATTTGCACTCATACTACAGATGGCTTCACTGAAGATATCAATATAATTTTAATTGAATTGTAGGCCCAGTAGGCGTTCTCCATCCTGAGAATTTTGAATTCAGGTTGAAAATAGAAAACTAAGTACAGCTCTTTGGGACAAATTGTGTACCCTCAAATCTGTGTTTTGAAGGATTGCTCAATTTATGTGAGTTGGAAAAGACCTTAAATATAATTCATGTATTTGAAGTTGCTTGAAGTTTCCTAGCATGATGGTTTGTGTGGGTCAGAAGGATTGATCTGACCCACACAGGTCAGGTAGGATTGATCTGACCTTTCAGATAGGAGGAGATCCATAAGTCTCATTCTGTCAGAATTATCTGTCATGATTAATACAACCTCATTTTGTGTAGGTTTTTCTGACAATACCATTTAGGAGGAAATGACACGCAGAGGAAGTTTTGAACAACTCAGTTCCATTAAACATATCTGTATGTAGTGGGTGCAGAACTTCTACAGTGATAAATGTCCTACAGGAGAAGGCTCCAGCTTGCTGTAACTGCGCTGGGAAGCTTATGACTGGCAGTGACTTCTTCCAAATGGGAGACATTCAGTGTGTTGATAGAATGATAAAAACAATTATCTATAAGAAAGCACTTGCAAAACTTTCTTCTAAAACAAAAATGCATCCTGCTGTCTCCAAAGAAAAGAACCATTTTCTTCATTGGTTTGAATCCATTATTGTGCAACTGCATGGCACTAAAACTAAAATGAAAAATTATATTAATCTAGGCAATGGTGTATGAATCATTCTAGACAAGACTGAAAGTGTTAGTCCTGACTACAAATGACCATTGAAAAATCCCATGACATTTCCATTTAGGGTAGGCATGGGATTCTCACCAGGTGTTGGACTGAATGAATGTAACTTCAGGGGTTACTTATAGAGCCAAAAACAGAAACAGCATCTTTCTCAACACTAATATCAGCATTGATTAGAGCTTAACAGTTGTCAAAATGTACCCCAACAGTTCTTGCATTTCTGAGTGTATGATAGGCTTGTGACACAGGATATAACATAAAGTAATTAAATTAAGGTTTGAACCGAGCAAAATTCTGGTTTACATCTGAATGGCATGTGGCATAGTTTGATAGATAAACTTTAAGCCAATTTTCAAGCCTTCTGGACTGTAGATTGTTCTTTCACTGTCTCTACCTTATCCTGCTGTGATCTTTAGACAACCAGACGCTAAGATATTTCTCATTCCTTCTGATAGTCCCCCTGTGCTGTGAATTTTCTTGAAGCAATGGTACAGTAAATCCCATGTAGAAGAAATTGCCAGTTAGCTGGTTAAACTGTCTCCCTGTCTCCTTCCCTAATCCTGTCCTGAGAGTGTATCATCTTCCAGTTGTTACTTTTAATTAATTGTATGTACTGTGACATGCACAACTGGTAAAGCTAAAATATGCTGGGTGAAACTTGGGTCACTATTTATGAATTCTACAATCCATTCTTTTTTCTTTCAAAGTAAAAGTTGAAACTATGTTATTCAAGTGCTCACTGAAGAAATACCTTATTCTTAAGGCAAATTATCTATTTTTTTACCTCTTTCTTAGCTCCACCTATTAATGAAGCGCTTGCAACATATCCACTGTCCCAGCTTCTGGGTTCCTAACAGACATTAATACCACTACATCAATGAATTTAAATATTCCATATCAGCAGTATTCCTCTTGTGACACTCATTATCCAGATATGCTTCAGTAATAGTCAAGTTGCACAATACTTAGCTATTTAAGGACATAAATGTGCAAATACGTGTAATTAGATTTTTTTTTCCAATTTTGTTTTTCTTTCCCCATAAACCTAAATTTTGAACAACAGTTACCTTTTGGTATGTGAAGCCCTATTCTTCCAATAGGAATAAGAATACGATGATTTTTAGGATACTCTTTTTAAAAAATGTCTACATATTGCCCTTTCAGCAATCATCTCCTAAACTGACATAGCACTATCATGTGTTCATGCCCTGACAGTACTGTTGGATTACATCAGTCTGCCAGTTTTTCCCACACTGTCGTTCACTGACCCCTTTATCTTTAGCCTTTATATCATCACCTCTAAGGTTTTTCATAAGGCTTCAGTAAAAAAGTCATATTCATTACATTTCTTCTCCCTTTTTTCACCTACTTTTCTATTCAAGCATCACATCTCCTGTGCTGCTCTATATATGTACACATGTGCTGGGCAAGATTCCTGTGGACTTAGCAAGTGTGGCAGAAACTGTGGCAGAGCAGAGGAGGGTTTATTTTAGGAAGATCTGCATGAAGCAGAGCTTTTCATGCATGTGTCCACACATAGATGTGTTGATACTGAGTTTCTCATTAGGCTGCTGTTCCATTATGACTATGAATCTGTCTGAGTTACCACTACATAGCGTTTTTGTCTATTGTACAGGATAAAAATACATGAGGTAGTGTTGAGAACTAGAGAAGGTTAATGAAAGTTTTAATATAGCTTTGTTGAAAAGCAACCTTATTGATCATATTAGAATGATGCCTATCTGTTACATAAAACCCAACTGGCAGCTTGTTTCCTTCAAATTTGGCATTGAGGGGACTATTTGATACTTCCGTTTCTGCTGATCTTCAATTCCAAACCACTATGTTAATAGTGAATGATTCAAGGTATCACATAGAGGTTGATGCTGCAGATGGCATAAAATGATTAATCAAGGCAACAAGGACAGGATATCACTTAATACAGAAAGCACAGTATGTTTGTTTGGGGATGAAAGCAAGACAGTCAGACTGCGTTTTGCTTATTTATACAAAATGCTACATATGGCATAACTGGTCGAGGTTAGTCATCAGAAGGTTTGTTCTGTCTCAGCATACCCATGCATTAACTGCATTCATTATTATGAATTTGGGATTGCAGTGAAGTGTCATGTAGGTTGTATTCTTCTATAATTCAAAAATTGGAGAACCGGCACTTTTTGCAATGAGCAATTTAAGACCTAGGTAATGCCTGAAGATTTTATGTAACCTCTTCTTTAAAGTATACAATTCCACAGCTTCCTTAGGTATTTACATTTCTGTATTTCAACACCTACCTGTTTAGAAAGCTTTCCCTAAAATTCCTTATGATAAAATAAGCTTAGAGAATTTTTTGTTTTTATTTTACATTCATTACAGCAAGCAATTCATTCTCATCATCATTTCCTCTTACATTTTAGGAAACTATTTTTATGTTGTCACCTTATAATCATAGAATGCTTTGGGTTGAAAGGGACCTTAAAGATCATCTAGATCCAACCTCCCCTGCCATGGCAGGGTCAACTCCCCCTAGACCAGGTTACTCAAGGCCCCATCCAACCTGGATTTGAACACATCCAGTAATGGAGCATCCACAGCTTCCCTGGGCATCCTGTTATGACCTTCATCCAACTTTTCAACTGTTGTCTTTTCAACTAACAAAACTAATTTTTTTAAATTGTCCTGTTATATCTTAAATTCTTTTCAGTCTCTATTATTACCCTTACTGTGTATAATGTGTATTATTGAAACTTTTTTCCTTTTTTTTCTTCTCTGCTCTGAATCTTTTTGTCCCCTAACTGCTGCTTTTTACAGGTAATCTTCAATTTCAGTTTCTGTGTTTGATTTTCTAAGTATTTTTAATCTTACATTGCATTAGGCATTTTCTTCTTGTATGTTTAATGTATTCCTTTTCATGAATTGCCAGTATTCTGTAATCCTTTATTCTTTAAATTATCTTCCCACAACACTCAGCTAGATACTTCTCTGAGCTTTCTGAACTGTCTCTTTATCCTTGTTTTACTGCTTTCATACCTTCATCAGAATAAATATCATTTCTTGATCTTTCACTCAAAAGATCTTTCTTCTAGATTTTCAGTTAATTTCTCCTTAAAATCCAAAAATAAACCTAACTCTTCTTGGCATCCCCTAGAATAAGAAATTTTCATAACTCAGTAAAGATATTCAGGAATTATGCCTCATATTATTTTATTTGCGTGAACCTATATAATTGAAGTTATAAATAATTTTATATGCTTCTGGAGTTTACTGAAGGAAATACCGTAAGTAAATAAGAACTCACTGTAATGAGTGCAACTATAGACAGAGAAAAGTTACTGTTCTTTACGTGCCACATTAGAGACCCTCACAAATCTCATTCATTTAAAAACATAAGAGTGGAGAAAATTTAAAAGTTAAGAATTGGTTTCTGTAAATAAAGAAGCAAAACCAGACGCAAGGGGGGGAAAAAAAGTATGATTATGAAGATTAAGAGCTGTTTTTCTGTAAAACTACCTGTTATAGAGTCACTATTCTGACATTTGTCTATTCACTGAGACTAGAATTTTCTAAAAGTTAACTTCACAACATTGGTTTAAAAGTGCAACTTTCTGGAACAAAACTGCAGAATTTGTCCACTTACTAGAATAAGTAATGTAACTAGGCTAGCAAAACTGAATATAATTTTTAAGAATTAACTGTTGTTAAGTGACTCTAAAACTTGATCAAAGTCCTAGTTTCTAAATGCTGCTTAGGCCAACTATTAGACCAATGCTGAGCATTAGTCCATTAATAGATGGAATTGTTTCAGATGGGATGGGACACCTTTGAATGAAAAGATTTGCAATGTTGAAAAAAGCAGACAGAAATATGTAGGAGACTTTATACTGGAGCTCAAAGGGAGAAGTTACAGAATGTGAGTCTCTGTAGTATGCAAGAGAATAAGGGAACAGCTGAAACAAACAGATGGTAGCACAAGATGTGAGCATGCAGCAGCCTAAACAGAAGACAGGTTAAGAAGCAAATGAAAATTTTAGGAAACAAAATTACAGTCCATTCAGAAAACAAGAAATATGTGTTCACATATTCAAGAATCATAGAATCATAGAATTGTCATGGTTGGAAGAGACCTTAAAGATCATCTAGTTCCAACCCCTCTGCCATGGGCAGGGACACCTCCCACTAGATCAGATTGCTCAGAGCCCCATCCAGCCTGGTCTTAAAAACTTCTAAGGATGGGGCTTCCACCACCTCTCTGGGCAACCTGTT